>OX336897.1:17878312-19078312 GCA_946959425.1 Argyrosomus regius | reverse complement strand
TAAGTTTGTTTTGTTTCATGAAGCTTGGCAAGATGTATCCCAGCTTTAAGTACTGTAGGCAAAGTGTGGGCGACGGGCAATCAGGTCTTAGCGAGGGGGCGGAGGTTCGGGGTGATTTTGTCATTTGTCATGTGCGCTAAGTGAGTCAGTGAAACGGCTGGAGAGGATGGGAGGTGGCTGCAGGCTCTGTCGCTGTGGTAATTGTGAGTCATTCAGCCTCAGTGAGCACAGGCCCCAGGCCTCTCGCCCAGCAGGGAGTATGGGGAGGGGAGCGATCCTCACAAGCCTGCCAGTTCCACAGGCAATAATCAGCCTGTTACAGTGACAGGTACACCGTTTTAACCCCTTTCCCCTGGTGACAGAAGCACACTATTGCCATAATACAGCACAGAGATCAGAGAGCCACTTAACTGAAATCTGTGCCGTAACTCTCACAAAAGCAGGGGAGTGATGACAGACTGGTGTGTTGACCAGAGAAGTAAAATATTGTTGCAAAATGTACACGTTCAAGCTTAACTTATTGACATGTAAGTGAATACGGGTTAAAAGAACAGCATAGTTTTACTTAAAAAATGGGGCAATTAGAGCTAAAATAATAAATAATTGAATGAAAGCTATTTTGATAACTGATTAAATGCCATTTTTTTCTAGTGAAGTGCTCTGCCTGATCTGGTTCCAGTTTCTCCAGTGTGAAAATTTGCTGTTTTGTATCTTTGTAAATGAAATATATTCGGGTTTTAGATTGCGGGTGGAACAAAAGGTTCAAACATTTTGGAAATGTCATCTTGGGCATTTGGATCTTAAAATTAAGTAGACAAAATAATTATTTTTAAGGGGAGTGACCTGCAACCAAGTTGGCAGTTCCCCCCGTTTTAGTGTCTTTCGGCTCATTGTTTTGATTTTATGGCCCCTGTCTTTACTGTTGGTTCTCTCACCGCTGTCACATTGTTGTTTTCTGCAGCAGCAGGCAGCTGTTTTCAGCAGAAAAGCTCTAAAAGGTGACTGTGCACCACCTGCCCAGACTCCTGCAGACAGACACAGTTAGTAGCTAACTGGTGAACAAAGTGGAGCATTTAACAGCTAGACAGAGATATTTAACATATCACAAAATTGAACGTATATTTTGGACTTGCTACTGTCTTTGGTGTGATGCGTGTTTGAAGTTATATTTTTATGGACGCCTGATAAAGTAAATTGATTGATTGATTCATACAGAAAATCTGTCTGTAGAGCCACCCAGTGGTGCTGAAAGCATGTGCGCGTCCTGTGGAGCTGACAAGTTCAATAAGCACTCCATTTTCCTCTGGCAGTTGAGTCGAAATCTTCATCTCTAATATGACATCAATTTTTAATTAAAGACCCAGGCAGCTCAGATTTCTTAAGTGTTCGTCAATGCTTTATTCTTTTCTTTTTTTTTCTCGGTCTCCTCTCCCCGTTTCAAGATCTAATATGCTCACTGCAGGAGACTTCTCTGTTACATGATTAAAGTCTGAAAATGGCTGTGCCCTTATAACTAATTATTCTTCTGGCTAGTGTAGATCCAAGAGGAGGTGAGGGAGAGAAAGGTAATTTCACAAGAAACAAGCCATTTGACTCGTAATGAATAATTTACTCCAGCTTCTTGGGGGTCACTGGAGCTTAGATCTGCAGTGTGTGAACAAACTCACTACACTGAATCTTTTTATTCTAAACTCTTTTCCTGATATATTCGTTCTGTCTGCATCCTCCACCTGCTTTCCCAGCTCATTTTGGACAGGTTGAGTTGTGTGGTCCCAGTAGACTCGGACTCATTTTGTATGCTCAGAGAGAAGCCGGCTCTGAATTGGCTATCACATTTTTACATTATAAGATATTGACAAGTTGGCGGTGCGAGGAGGGTGTAGAAGTACGGCTGGGGACGGTTTCTCCCCAGTTTCTCCCCGGGGAAAGCGGTGAGCAAGGCATGGCCTGATGGGACAGGGCTGATTAAAGTGCTCTTACAGTATTCACACCTGTCTGGTAAAAACTAGAAGGACTACACAGTTGTCTCATGGAGGTGCAGGTATAAAAAGCTTTCACTGAATGCCATCTTATCAAGTGCTGGTGCCTGACTTAATGCGCCAGTCTTTCTGCTGGATTTTGACAAACACCTGATAATAATTCACCAGAAAAAAAGCAAATGAATTACAGCAAAGCAGTTGAATTGCTTCAGTAAAGGTGCTAAGTGGTTAAATCAAATGACAACAGTTTGTATAGCTCCCAGCTGGGAATGTTTGTAACTGTGTGAACAGGCTGTGTTCACACTTACAGTAGCACTAAATCCAATCATTAGTGGACTTTATATACAAATGTGGTTGCGCCCACAACACATTGGGACTCAGTCACGTCAGCGACATTTTGAGGTAGACCAGATGTGTCCACATTTGTATTGTGAACACGAACGCATCCCTGATTGCTTTGAAGCTCTGTCTAGCTTCACAGGTTGCATGCAGACTACAAACCATCAGAACATTTGCATATGTGCCACACGGCTCGGACAACAGTGAAGTACCAATCTGACACAGCAATCTGCTTCAATAGCTGAAGTCGAACTTTTTTTCTGTTTAGCAGCAGTCTTTAACACATAAAACCAAATGTGAGCTGGGAAGTGAAATCTGATCACAAGTGCTTACTTGTTTAACATTTGACACTCATCCTGACAACAAGTCTAAACTGCAGTCCATCTCAACTCGACACCAGAGACAACAACATTATTCAAACTCATAAAACCACCTATGTTTTAAGTGATGAGTGACCTCTATGAGTCAGGCGAACAAAAACTGTCTTCTCCAGACAGATATCCTGTTACAAAACAAAACAAAAGGTCTTAGTAATGGACTTATATAGTGCCGTATTTATGCAGCACTTTTCTGGTCTACAGACCTCTCAAAGTACTTTACAACACTTGTCACATTCACCAATTCACGCACTGATGGCAGAGGCTGCCATGCAAGGTGCCAACTGCTTATCAGGAGCGATACAGCGCTCCTATGCAAAGTGCTCACAATAAATCTAAGCTCACACTTCACACACACTCACACAATTTGGTAATTTAGGGTGTCGTATCTTGCCCCAAATTGTTCCTGTTGCCCAAGGACACTTCGACTGGAGAGTGAGGGAGCCGGGAATCGATGGTTGGACGTACAAAGAAAGTGACTTTGGCATCACATATTGTGGTCTGTCTCCTGTTGGCTTCTTCTATAATGAATGCAGTATTTCACTGACCTTAACCAAGAACCTGCCTAAACCAGACCAGACTTTAAACACAGAGGGAACAGTTAAGAAAATTTTTGAAACAGTCATATGTCACTTTTTAATGAACTGACTAATAAATCTGTTTTGTGCTTTAGGTCAGTGAACCTTTAGCAAACAGAAAACACAACAGCTCTCATCACTGTGAAGTGGGGCATGAATAAGTGTATGACTGCTCAAACTGACATTTCCTGGAGAAATAAAGGTTGAAATAATTGCTAGATATTGCTGTCCTATATTCTACAATACACTCTCAATTGAATTCAGAAATCACTGTACTCTGCAGAAAATGTCCCTGTTATCCATTTATTACACTGGAAACACTCTTCTTTCAAACTCAGCCAAATTCCCTGATCCCTGTGGCTGTGCTCTGCTTTAATTGGAAACCCCCGTAAAGGCCCTCAGTGGGCCTTGTCTGGCCATGTGCACCACTCTGACCCTGAAAATCACTGTACCGTCACTGGGCAGCACGCTGGTGAACTGCACACTAGATGTTCATTGACGCAGAACAGACTGTTTACAGATTGTGAGAGAATCGAGAATATAAATGGGCTTTTGCTGGACCACTCTCATTCTGGTGTAATATCCAGCAGCTCCAGTCACACCACGATGAGGTCAGCATGAACTTCAGAGCCTTGCGGCATCAGAAAAGCTTCAGTTTCCCTCAGTGTTAAAGTACACTGACAGCCTGGTGTTCCCTCTTCAAATAAGCCCACGTCCCCTGGTCCCACATCGCCTTTTCTAATATTGTTTAGATGCCTACAGATCTTGAAATGCTGAAAATTTTGTTCTATATTGACACTTTCCATAACATTTTCACAATGCCGTAAAACAACTTTTTACTATTGTCAGTTCTAGCAGAAGCTCTCTGAAATTAAAACGTCTGTTATGGATTTTCCCATCCTTAGTTATTCCTCCATGTGAAAGTCAAGCGCATCTTTATCTGGATCCCCTGGGAGTTATTCCCACTCATTCTACCCAAGGCTACGAGTCATTTTTCTTTAAGCAGTGCAGTGTAATCCACCCTTCACTATCCGAACCAACAGACAAACCTACAGATATTCTTCCAGGATTTGCTCTGTCTCCCCTGTAGTCTCCCAGAGAGCAATGCCACAACAATAAATTGTGCTAGTTTTGAGCAGACAGCGTATTCTGTCTCAGGACAGCTCGGCGCTTCACTATGAAGGGCTGTCAGTGTGTCAGGGAGCATGCTTTCTGTCTCTCAGTTTCTCTCTTTGTCGGTCTGTTTGACTGCTGGGGGTGGTGGAGTGAGGGGAGAGGTGGAAGGACAGGAGGGGTCCCCTGCTGGCTTCCACGGCGAGTGGTCAGAGGGGTAGAGGTGCACCTCTGGGGTCATTCTTGCTGTGGTTGTGCATAACTCAAGCTGCTTTACAACACAGGCAGGAAGCCCTGGCAACAGCACTGCTCATCTACAGCTTCTTCATGTTTATATATTGTTTTTTTCTGTTTGCTCATTATTGTGTTATGTATTTGCACAGTACACAAATATAAATGAATGTAAAAGGTCAGAGCAAAATAGGTTAAAACACCAAGAGAGAAAAAAAATCATAGAGTTACACCAGATGTGCTGGCAGAGCATATGGCTCCATTTCAAAAACACACACCAGATTTCAGGGTGACACACAACAATCATGCAGTTATCTGTGCAAACCATGTATTTTCATGGATGTAGAGTCACAATAAAAGGGTGCTAGCAGCCGGCAATGAGGAATCACTGAACATTTATTAAAATATCTTAGTTGCAAATGAACTCCGGATTCTAAATGCAGTGTTTGAAGTTCATGAAAATGAAATCACGGGCTGAAGCTGAGTGTTTTTGAAATAATAATGTATAAACTGAAGAATCTGCAGCTTGTGGGCCAAAGCCAAAAGATTTTACTGTTTAATAGGACAAAGAAAAATTGCAAATTTGTGAAGCTGGAACCATTTTTGGAATTTTAGCTTGAAAAATGTCAATCAAAAATTGTTTCTGACAAATTGTTTTATCAACAAATCATTGCTGCTGCTCTATAAATAATATATAAATAAATGGACATTGTGGTTCCTGTGTCATACACATGATAAAAATAGGTAGGAAATGTCTTCTGTAAGATATACAATTTTTGCAGTTGTATCTTGTATGTGCTCACTCAAGTTTCATTGCTATAACTGAGCCTGTATCTTATTTTCTTTTGCAATTAAAGACAAAGTCTTGCTAATATCTTTCCAGTTAAACTTGTTATGTATCATTACTCTAAGGAGCCTTGTTAAAGTGGCTCTCAATTCACTACCTATTACAATAATTATACTCTTGGTTTCACAAATAAAATGAAATGAGTTCCCTTAATATTGAATGAAAGTTTATTCAACTTAATTTAGATATCTGGTATAGTTTATTTAGTTTAAGTCTCAGATTTAATGCTATTTAAACAGCACGGTGATGGGCTGCTAAATAAATGTCTAACAAGGGAGGTGCATATTATTGCACAGCTGATAATGAAGATGCCACAACTTCATAATTGTCCCTCTCAAATCACCCCCTTATGATTCTTTATGCACCCACAAGAGGAAAGATATGGACTGATGTCCTCAGCACAATAAACCTTTCTGTCTGCTTCCACTGTGGTTATTTAGCCAAACCCTCCCTTATGATAAAAATTTGACAATTATGAATGAGTTTTGTGTTTCCTGCTTCTCTGTGGGATGTGAGGTGGAGAGTAGAAGCTTATGAGCTCTGACATGCAGATTGCAACAATGATGGCAAAGAGGAAAACTCAGGCAGGCGAGAAAGAATAAAAAAACAAAATAAAATTAGTATTCTCTCTGCCGCTGCTGTCTCACATTTGTGTCTGCATGCAATATATGCTGTATCAGACAGTGATGTTTTTTTTTCTGTTTGTTTTCTCAGGATTAAGGTGGTATTTCTGCTTAGCCGGGGATGTATCTGGGAGGACAAGGTCAGCGACCTTGTGAGAAAGACAGGTATCTAAGAAACATGAATCTAAGAATTTGTGACAAACGGAGAAAGGAGTCTGATGTGGTTAGAATTAGTGTCAGACAGCCTCTGCATTGTAATCGTGCACACAAATATTCAGGTTTGCACAGTGTGTGTTTGTGCATTGCTGCACCATACTGTCTTGTAGTGTTCCAAGCAAAGTACAGACAGTTTTACTTTAGATTTTTATTCCTTTGTTGTCTCAGTTGCTGTGCTGCTATGTTATGATTTAAAAGTGCCATTGCTGTGGTGCTCTCTGTACAGCCTAATCACAATCCCTTCGTTGTCATGAAAGGGATTTTGCCTTTGTAAAGACTTTCACTCTAAAAACACAATTTGTTTTTAATTGTCGAGCAGTGTTAAATAAGTGTTTCCTTGCTGGTAGCAAAGTCAGATAGAGGGTGATGGTAAAAGTTTAGAAATAGAAAAAGTACTGTAACAGCACAAGATCCACAAAATTTGTAAAAGCTAATTCATTCAAGTGACATTGTTTCTTTAGATTTTCAAACAACCTACTAGCACAGAAATGACTGTGCCACATAAACCTTGGAATATGTATGAATCGATTCACTAAAATTCAATCTTCAATCTTCAAAAAGTGTGCAGAGCTACAGAGGTGAAATTCAGCTATCAAGCATGATGGCCAGTGTCTACGTCTGCACTGAAAGCAATCAGAAGGAGTATAAAGCCGCCCTGTCTCTCATGGCCGCAGAGAGTCTACCTGAGGCTCATCCTTTTCAAGAAAATTCTTGTGTGAAAGAGCAGATGTGAGCCCAGTGTGAGCATGTATGAAGGGCCGAGCTCCTGCGATCTTTGCCATGTGAAGGTTACAGCACGTGCAAGGTCAGAATACCTTCATAAATAAGCTCTTTTGTGTGCATGTATGTTCAATGCTAAGCATTTATGCCTCCTTGTGAGTGAATTAAATGACTATTATGTTTATAAAATTACCTTTTAAAATAACATTTTAACCAGGCAGAACAAAAATGCAGTGTGATTTTGGAGTAATTGCAGGGGGGGTTCGAGGAAGAGATAGCAGTTCACAGAGGTAGTTAAGTTCAATGCCCTGTCCAGTGCACTTCATCCTCCTATTGGTAGTTATTCAGATTGTTGAAGGAGGGAAGAGCACTTGTCGTTCACCTCACCCCTCCCAGATTTCAGATGAGCATTCAGATTGTCAGTCCTGTGCTGTGCACGCTTCAGCCACACTGCTGCAGTTGTAATTATACGTGGATTAAATACATTTTTCTTGGATGTTTTTGTGCAAAAGGAAGAAAAGAATCTGTGATGACTGCCAATGAGGAGTAAAAACCTGTGAGGCAGATGTTGGCATTTTATCTACTTATCTATCTTTATCTACACCTCCTCTCTCTTCCTCTCATTTCTTTTATCTATCACTGTGTCTATCCTGTCTATTTTAAGCGTGTCAACATATCATCTATAGGCACCTGTCTTTCCCCTGCATATGGTGTGAGCTCAGTTCACCTCACGTCTGCTGCATCTTTTAAGAGATTAATTTTGTCCTTTTAAAGACTGTGACTTTCACATTAGAACGGAACGCAAAATTGACAGAAATATAATCAAATATTTTGATAATCCATTAGCAAAATTGGCAGCTCCTTTGACACATTGCTGCTTGTCATTGTCTTATGTTACAGTACACTGAATATTTTTGGCTATATGAATGTGGCACCTTTGAGCTCTAGGATACACCCATTATCTGATGTTTTAAAGACCGAACCATCAATTGACTAATCGTGAAAATACAAAGCAGATTCATCAGTAATAATAAAAAAAAAATGTTGCAGCCCTATTTCACATCTCAGTTCTGCTTAATCTGCAACTGACCGCTCATCACAAGGACAGTGAAAAAAGACACTAAATATCAAACTATCCTCCTAAATATTCCAGATTATTCTCTTGTAATATGCATATTAGCCACTTAGTTCACTGAAACAAATCCAGTCAGCTTGCTGAGCATCACAGATGAAAAATAACTCAATCCGCCGCCAAAAATAAACATAATTTCTCAAGCAGTCAATTATACAACTGAGATGGTTTATATTATTCATAACCCTCCATTCAAATACAGAGAATAATTAACATTTGAAACACATCATTCATCACATAAACAACAACCAGAGTGGCACCTTGTCTTAATAGTCGTCTATATAAGTCATTTGCAAAAGGCCCCTCGAGATCTAAACCCCTCCCCGAGAATTGCAGAGCTATTACAACACAAAATCATCCAAATCGAATTTTAATGCATAGTAGGCTTATACGATTATTAATCACGGCTCCGTTGCATAATAAAAAGTTACTTAATTTATTAATTGCTCCATAATTTATCAATGTCACGGGGCTAATGAATTACCCAAGATCTCCTGCTGAGGGATGTCATGTACGTTTTTCATAGATACATGGTCTGGAGAGGGAGAAAAAGCCCCAATTAATTTCATTATCATTAGCCACAGACCTTTTGGGTTACAATAGGCTGTAGCCCTGCAGCTCATGCTCTCAGAACCAAGACAACACAAGAGTGAGTGTTAAGCCTATTATCCCACACTCTTGTATCTAGTTATACAACAGGCTGAAAAGGCGCTCATCCCCCATATTTCCAGTCAGCGTGTGGTCTCTTCTCAGATCTGTTGAAACGGCTCCGTCTCAACTAAATAAATCTCTGTGTGTTAAGTCTTTCACAACCGTTTTCTCTGAGACCTCACATCACCAAAAGGGCCATTATTTTATTGTGAGGACCTGAATAATACCTTAACATGAAAGCCACAAGGTCATCCTTGAAGGGTTGTCGACACAAATGGGTGCATCTAACAAGCACTCAGCCTCGCTTGAATATTTCCACCGAAGTTTCTTTTTTTGGGAGGGGAAGTTTTTTTTTTTTTTTTCTCTTTTTTTGGGAGCTTGCTCATTTCCCCGGCCCTGTGATACTCAGCCCAGGGGTTTCCGAGCAAAAGGATGTTCAAGTTTTCTCATGTGTATCAAGAGCTGATTTCTCATTAAAGGCTGCTTTTTAATAAATCTGCAAGCATACATGAAAGAGGAGTGGGTTGATCCAAATTTGATTGTAAGGTTATGTAATGTTGGAAGTCTTCATTAAGACTACAGAAACAGTTCATGTTTATACATCTGGTGTAATATATCAATGGGAGTCTTTAGGAGGGTTTATTACTGTTTAATGGATAATATTCACTTAGATTTTTAGTGTTACTTCATTTATTTTTAATTGTTTACTCTGATGAGAGGTTATCTCCTCACTGTACAGTATGAAGTCTGTATCTAATCATATCTGACTTGAAGTCCTCAGAAAAGAGCTGCTTGTTTCATTTTTCTGTTGATCCTCTGTGTGAGAGATTCTACAATAAATCTCACACAGAACAACCACATGGTACCCTACAACCTACTAAAACAACTGTGATAAAATATGTTGGGTCTGGTCTAAATTCTCTATTTGAAGCCAGATGTGTGGGCTACTGCAGGGTGAACCCACTTCTGTTCAGTTTACATGTAATCTTGCATGCACTTTGGTTGGCTTTGGAGAAGTGTATTGATAGCAGAAATGTCAAACTGGTGAAAGCTTTGACATTCTTTCCTAAAAAATGGATTTTGTTTGTTGTCCTGCAGTTTTCGTGTGATGATTTGGGTGACTTTCAAGTGCAGTCAGATAGTTTCAACTGATCCAATAGTGAAGATTGAATGACAGGTTAAAAGACTGACTTGGCTTCTAATACGCACAGAGCACACTGATGATGGGCACCGGCGGCTCGGTGCGCTCCGCTCGCTGCCAAGCACGAGTGTCCACTGGGAATAGTGACAGTGTACCTGAGCCGAGCAGGGTCGAAGTAAATATTGTTTACTTGCTAATTCTTAAATTATAGCCAAAATAACACAGACATCAGCACGAATGCTTTTGGAAGCAGTGAACAGAGCACACAGCAGGCGAGAATTATCTCTGCATCTCTGCAAGAAACACAAGTGACCTGCACGTCTGCTACTTTATCATTTTGTCCAGCATCAGTTCTCTTTTGTCCACATAATTTATATCATACTCATATTCGCAAGTTTGGAAGTTTTTGGTGCCAACGGGATGCAGACACCTTATTGTACCTCATTGTACCTCATGACGCAGGTACAAGGTGTTGCATGGGTAATTAAAGGTAATTTGGGGCAAGATGCATAAAGACTACAGTGTGACTTCCCCCCCTCTCCCACTCTTTTCTTACCAAACAAGCAGTTCCGTTGAGGAGGAGCAGGATGAAGCCGCGGTTGGGACGCATCATTCCGGCGCGTAAAACCACAGCTCCCCCTCACTGGTAGCAACAAAAAACACCCCCAAATTAAAACAAACAAACAAACAAACAAACAAAAAAACTCCCGCACACGGGCTTTTCCTCCTTCAGGAAGATGCTCTTCCTCTGGCACCGGATCCCTCTCGGCTGACGCACGGTCCCATGTCCAAGACAGGCTTCCACAAACCTAAAAAAAAAAAAAAAAAAACCCTGCTGGAAACCACTTGAAGTCTTGTCTTTTCTTTTTTTCACCAATCCCAGGTTTGAGTCAAATTAGTTGTGGTATGAGAAATCCATGAATATGCGATAAGCTGTTATCATCCATGCAAACAAATAAAGAGATCCCAGCTCAGAGTGAAATGGGTTGACTGGGAAGAGTGGGTAGATCATATCTGGTCAGTGGAGATCCTGAGCTGCAGCCTCCTGCAGAAACTGAGCGATGCTGAGACTGGCAAGCGCGAACACACGTTTTAACAGTTTCCACTCTCTCTCTCTCCCTTTCTCTCTCTCTCTCCCTCTCTCTCTCTCTCTCTTTCTGTCTGTATGTGTGTGTGTGCCTCTCCCCTCTTCTCTCACCACGAATCTCTTTTCTCTCTCCCCCTGTCTCTCCTTTCACCCCCCTCCCTTATCTCTATCTCTCTCCACCTATCCAGCATCCATCCCACTTTCTCTCTTTCAGCCACTTTCTCTGATGCCATCCACTCAATTCATCCAGCACACAATCAAATATAAAAAAAACAAACAATTAAACAAATAACCAATAGCAATGCAACAATAAACATCTGTTCCACTTGTATGAGTGCTTCTGTCTCTATTTTCCAACCCCTTACCAGCATTTCTGACATCAGGTTTTCATTGCAACGCAGCCTGCCTCACTGCTCCACTGACAACATTTTGGGCATTTCTCATCAGCAAGCCTGCCATTAAGTATAATCATCACTGCAGGTGGGTGTAAGTCATTGATTGGGAGAGACTGGGTCTGTTTTCACACCATGCTTGTCACAATAATATGTCATACTGTAACTGAGGATGTTCAAGCTGAGTTTTGCAGCTACAGGAATGTGTCACAAAGCGTAACCCTCACGCATGCATGTTACAGTCACACTGTTTGTCCTCCCCAACAGGCCAGCCAGAGATCCAGAGCCCTGCTGAAGAGTATCGACGTACATGGTGAGCACCGATGAACCAGTGACCGTCACCTCAGTGGGGTGTGATTAATAAAGACTTTCCCCAATAACACACAGTTCATTAGGAGCAGGTTAATGGACTGAAATGCAAGATACCACTACGCAGGTCCCCTGGCTCCCAACTGCTCCATTTCTGCTTAATTAGACTAATAGATTAGCTCTTCTAGCTCTGTCCATCTATTCTTTCCACTCACTCTTCCTTCTCTGCTGCTCAATTCTATCTGACAAGCACCACAGAAGAAGACCTGGTCTGTCTCTTTCTCTCACCAGGTCAAGGCCTTTTCTATCAGCGTTATTTTGTCTGGGATCAACCCATTTTAAACCTTTTGATCATGTGGTTTCTCTGCACCTGCTAATAATGCATGTGGTGTTATCTGCTAAAAGGGTTAATTGATCTCAGTTCTGGGGTTAATTGGCTCCACCGGCCTAATGCTGGGGGACCTGACTCCTGAAGGTGTAAGGTCAGGACTGAGGGGTCACCAGAAGAGGTGAGGCCCTGTCAATCCAGTGTGACCGAGACATCAGAGAGTTTGGGTGCAGGGAAGTCTTCTTTCCAACACGTCTGACTGTGCACACATACAGATTCACTGCTCATTATAATGCAGGAGATGCTGATGAAAGATGGGAATGAGCTCATCGACTTTGGATGTTGCTTGATCCCCCCTCTCTCTCTCTTTTTTTTATTAGATTATTTCAGACCCTAAACGTGTCTCTGTATAATTCCAGCCAGCCTCTTCAGTTGCCCAGGGTATCAGGGAGCTCTCTGGGAGAGGAAACAGCAACCTATAAAGGGAGATCCGCTCCCCGGCCCACAATCTGAAGAAACAGCAACCATAATAAAACGCTTTTTAAAACGGAGCACGTTCATTCATACACACACTTTCACTCCTGCACATAATTATAGGGCCATAACTCAGTCTGTATACTCTCTGGGGAACAGCCAGACAAGCTGCTGCTATTTTTTACTCACTTGAAAATAAATAAATAAATTTAAAAAAAGCAGTGTGGATGCTAAGATACCCATCATTTGACACCCAGGATCGACTTATCTTAATGTTGTTTCACAGATGACTCACATCAGCATGACAAATAGGAATGCGTGTTTGTATATTTTCCTTTTATACCGCTCTCCTGCCAAACTCCAACAATTGTGCTCAATCATTGCATTGCTTGACACGTAATCCTATTTCACAGTATAATTCAGTTTGAATGAAGAGCTGCAGGCAGCAGACAGCATGGTGAGATGTCAGAGACCTGGACTGCAGGGTTTGTAGATGAGCATTGGCTGCCCTCTAGTGTCTTTTGTCACTTCTGCACAAGCAGGGTGGAGGCAAAGCTTCTATAGTGGTGGCACTATTTAAAGGCTCAGTTCATCTGAATGTCAAATAAAGCAATGGTGTCACTGACAACTGTGCAGATTTAATTTTGTGATATCCATCACTGATATTAAAAAGGAGCAAAGGAAGAGTGTTCTGGTCTTTATATTCATAAAGTGTAGACAGGATTGGATCCCCAAAGAGTCGAGATGCTGGTGGTGTTGAAGGCTCTCATTGAAAACTCCATCGAAAACTCCACTGAGCATCAGAGGATCTGCTGGTTCCAAGAATGGAGACAGAAAGATTACATTAAAAAAATGTGACATTTATTTATAAAATTTAACAAGAGCTTTCCAGAGACAGAGTTTCTTATGGATTATAGTAATCTGGCCCGATGTCTGGTCCACTATCCACCTCTTAGTCCATGAGGGAACCCACTGTGAAATTAGTTTTAATTTTTTTAATCTTATCTTTATTTAAGACTTTGTTGCCAAAGCACAAATACATTTATGACAGACAAAGTTTAAGAGTGAAAGTAACAAAAATAATGACTAACTAATATTACTTTATAGAATAAATTAGATAATGAGATAGGTAAATGAAATAAGATAATAAGGAATCAAGTCAGTGTTGGTATAATTTTAATGTTTAACAATTCAAGACAAAGAAAAATAATGCAAGTGGTAAGTAGACATGAGTGTTTGATTGTGGTTAGCTGATCGTACTCTTTCATCCAGTACACAACCCTTCAGACTTTGTTTAAAGGAATATCCCACAGTGCATGTCACTGAGTCTCACATTGTGAAAAAGAATACAAATAAAAACACAGAAAGGATCAGCATCACACATTTTCACTCAGTCATTTTTACATGTCTAATAGCGTTGCATTATCAGTCTCAAACTTTGCTGTTCAGAAATCATCACAACTAAAATGTGCTGTGCCTGACACTGTTTGGACACATCACACAGATGATGTCAGATACAGTCTGTGGGGATTCAGTGTCTTTGAGGCTCAATAGGACACTAAAACTGGATTTATTTCTTCTGAATTTCTTTTATTAGATTAGGTGATGGCACATCACTAAACCTGGTAAGATAAGCACAAAAATATGTGGATACCACAAGTGATTAGTAAGAAAATACAGACATAAAAATATATAAATTCTTCATGAAAGTTAGATTTATATTCAAAAATTAATCTCCCAGTGCTAATTCAGATGTGATACAGATGTGCTTGTTGAATTTAGTGAATCCTAGTGTGATTAAAGAGTGAGCAATAATTCTCTGGCAGCCACAAGGGGGTGCTATAATCAAAGAAGTCACTGAACACCTCTGGCTCCATACAGGCTCGTCCTGTATCAATAGCCATCCATCAAACATGGGACACTGATGTCTGACAACATGAACAAAGTGTCGTGTCAGTGTTTCATCGCTGCAACTGTTTCCTCTTTTGTGAGGAGCACATTAGCTGAAAGGAAAGAAATCTGTCTATTTCTGGCCGGTGTTCCTGGTTTAGGACATACAGACAGTATCAAGCTTCAAGTCTGGAACATATTTGAGTCTCTATCTTGTTTCAGCTTGACTCAATCTGATGTGCTGCACTATTTGTGTGTTGGAAGAGCAGAATATATAGTAGGAGGGGGGAGATTTACTGTAAAGAAATGTTTTATTAACAATTCCTTTCTTTTTCTGTGTCCCAGTTTTTCGCACCACTCCCCTACTTCATCCTAATCTTTAATCTCCGGAGATATACTGTAAATATATGAGACAAGCTAACAATGGACTGATTGAATTTCTGTGACAAGGCAGTCTATCACAATGTCCTCTGCTAATCAGTGTCTTTTTTTACTAGAGGGTAGGGCACCATTAGAGAACAGGTCAGGAGGCAAGTAGGAGTGATGACAGGTGTTGGCACTAGAAACACTGGAGATCGAGGGATGAAGGGAGGTTTAAATGTGGATTGAGGGATGAAAAGAGGTCCGGATGGATAGAGAAGAATCAAATCTCCAACTCTGGGGAGGTCTACACACTCCAGGATCCATTAATCCCCGCACAGATCCCCCTCTTCTTTATGTTTCATTTCCTCCCTCTTCCTTGAGAAAAAGAAAGTATAGTTTTCCATTTACTTTCCCATAACTGCCAATATTCTCTTATCACCTGTTTCATCGTTAAATTTCGAACATGGCTTCTGTATTTTAAAGTCCGTGCATATTTTCTCTCTCTTGTTTCCACTAAAAATATTTTTAGAAGTTGAGTATTTTCTCTCGAGCTTTGCCTTGAGATCTGATGTAAACTTTGAATGTACCACAGAGAGTTAATTGAGTTTCAGGAGGGAAGGGGTACACATTTGGGACAGCTTTATAATTTTCCTTCTTTTTTTTCTTGTTGAAGAGGAGTGGATTACTTCCAGACACAGAGGCTGGTTCCATCCAAATGGCCCTTCCAAATCTTTTTAGAAACACTCGTGGTGTGGCTGCAGGGAAGGATTGTTGGCTGTTGTGTCAGTCCAACATTTTACAGAGTGAAAAATCTTGACAAGTGCATGGGTTGTTATGAAATTTGGTACAAACATTCATGGTCCCTAGAGGATGAAGACTTTTCCCCACTAGTCTTCATCTAGTGTCGCAAAGTTCAACAGTTTATGAAAGGACGCTTCCACATGTTTCACACTAACATCAACATTACAGCGATGAAGGAGGTATTAAGGTATTACAAGTAAAAGTTGTAATATAACACTGTAAAAACTCTGTTACAAGTAAAAGTCCTGCATTGAGAATGTTATTTAAGAAAAATATGCAGAAAAATATGTCCTGTGACTGTTATACATACAAACGGATATGATTAGATTTGAACTATGTTGTATAAGACTGCAATTAATCATTATTTTCATTATGTATTAATCTGTTATTATTATTATTTTTTTCCATTAATCAATTCATTGTTTGATTTGGAACATTTCTGAAAATCTGGAGCAATGCTGCCACAATAACACAAGTGACCAGTCATGTTGTTTCACCAACAGTCCCAAAAAAACAAAGATTATTGAAATAATTAAAAAGATAATCAGCAAATTGTCACTTTGGTGAAGCTAGAATAATGAAATGTTCTTGCATAAAAATGCATAAAATAGTATCCAGTTTCCTCTTTGTTTAATTTATCATCATCATATTTTATATGCTCTTAATATTTTGTATGTGCAAAAATCTTAATCTTAAATATAGCATTCAGCTGACCCCTACATGTACACACACCGTATAGATGTGAAGCATATTCATAAAGTGTAGACAGGAGGTGAGGTAAGCCCAGCAGGTTGACGCTCTCAATGAAAACTCCATCCCGGACCTCATGGTGTTGTTGAGGTGGTGGGTTGAGCAATAGAAGTGCTGAAAGGTCAGCATCAGAGGACCTGCTGTTTCCAGGAATGCAGACAGAAAGATGTTATATATGGTTTAGTTGGGACTTTGTCAGTGTTGAAAAAGCAGAACTAACAAATAAGATAAGATAAGATAAGATAAGATAAGATAAGATAATGGCCTGGTGTGGATCTACCATCAGGCTGAACTTTATATTTTCTGACCCACTACGCAGACAGACCATTTTGTTGTCTGGTATATGATGAGGATGTAGTGTCAGAGTAGATGAGTCGATTTTGATTTGATTCCAAAATTCCTTTTTGTTGACGGCAATGTTTTCAGATAGTTAAGATAAAGTATAATTTCTTCTTTCTCAGAGAGGAGAGACTGACAGAAAAGAAAGCATTAAGAGTTCCTTGTTTCTTTGTGGCCTGAGAAAATTCCTGAAACCTTTCTAGACTAATAAAAACTCTTAAACGCTTTGGAAAATCTCAAAAATGCTTTGTCAACAGGACTGAAACCAGGCTGTGGGACAAAGTTTTTGCCAAACAACAACACTGCTATAATTGTGACTTCCAACTGCACAGTGGCAACTCTTAAAGTGTTATGAAAGAAAATCAAAAGGGAGGTAGTTTAAATTAAAGGAGACAGTACAGTAGACCTATGCTGACATTGAACGACACCTGATCTCCGTAATAATCTGTGAGCTATTTTCACAGTTTCAGCCAGAATAAATCGTCATCTGCTCATGTGCTTCTGATCAGTCGTGAGTCTCTGCCTGCTGACCTGTCCACAGCTTGTGTTTGGGTCCAGGCATGTCGAAAGGTGTTAGTGACTCAGTGCTGCACTGCTGTTTGTTTGGGTTCTGACAACATGGGGGGTGAGAGTGACTCAGTCTTGACACCAGCGGATTTCAGCTTTGGCACCTTCCCCTCTGCCTACACTGTTTGACCTCCCTCTGATACTAAAAATAAATATCTCAAGGAGCCCAGAGAGCCAATTTAGGATTTCCCACTGTGAGGCATAATGGGGTTCGTCCGTCTAGTGTCTATTGAATGACACAGTTTAAACCGATCTGCCTTTTTATGTAACCTTTGACCTTAAACAAGCCACTTGGTCCGCTCATAAACATTTCCTGGACTGTTACTGGAGCCATGTATCACAGTGGAGTGCCTCAGGGGCTCAGCCTGAATACATTTGTACTTTTGTCAGAAGCCTTTCCATAGAAGATCTATTAACACTGGGGTTTACTTATTCAGTGTGAGTGATGGCCGTCACTACTGGTTAAGAAAATGAGAAAAATAGAAGCTGTGTCACAAGGTCAAGCTCCAGTGTTCCCTAATGAAGGTGCCTTTTGGTGGTTTGGCCTGCTTAACATATCCATCACCTGGAAAGTGTGAGATTAAAGGAGAATATGAGCAACATTTAGAGTTATGGCCCATTAACTCGTAAGTCTGGTCTACATTTTCCTCAATCATCCAGCAATGCTGTCAGTGGACGCAGTAAAATAGCAATAAAACAAAGTTTGATGTCATGAAATAAAGACTAATTTACACTGATGGGATAGCTTAATATGTGGAAGTTGTTCTTCATCCCTTACAAGAATATATTAAAAGTAAATGTCATTTAAAAAAAAAAAATTTTATTAGGAAAGTTCTCCAAACTATCTTTGACTGACTGGAAAATGTGCGCACACATTGTCATAAAAACTCATCACATAATGGAAATCTTTCATCTCCCCTTTTTTACGCTCATCCATCACCAGACACTCTTACATGCATAATTATGTCCCAGAGAACAGGTGAGGCTTTGTTGTGGTCATTGTATCTTCTTCTCTTTTGTCCTCCACCCTGATAACAGAGAGGCCTGCAATATGTGTCAACCTATATATAATATAAGAGCTTCCTTTTAAAGACAGCATCGCCGCAGCAGGTTGTTCCATATGGTCAATACAGTTATATCGGAGGGAGTCTTGTGGTCCTGATGTGGCGTCCTCGAATTACATTGTTTTTGTGGGTAGATCAAAGTGCAGCCACCATCAGCTGGGATGCTCTGAAGCATCAGACACACAGGGAAGGTCATCAGGCGGGGCTGCTGGTAAGGTGTCCGACTTCAAGGCCTTTGAGTGCAGGGGGGGGGGTGCGTCATCCACCATTGTAAGGTGGGCCAGCCAGTTGGGGGTGCCACAGAGGGAAAACAGTAGGGTGCCCTCAGGGATACAAAGGACAGGGACCCTTTGAAGTGGGTTGCAACTCTGTGGCTTCATGACCCTCCAAGAACCCCACCCTACTTCCACACATCACATATGGACACCTCCGTAAACTACCCCTGGGAGCACCGTGGCTCCCAGACCCAGGCAGTGTAATCTGAGAGTGGCTGTAGCAGCCTGTCAGACCACTGATGGAGCCTCCCCATTGGTCCAAACAGGAAGCAAGCGTGACCCTGTGAAGCCCTGGGGTCAAATACGTCTCTTAGAGCGGTGACAATTGGATTAGTGTCTTATGTTGGCCAGACGGCCTTGAGATCCCATAAACACAGACATATTCACACAGGTAGGAGTAGCCTGGGAGCACTTACACTTGCACATCTCAAACACACACATCTTATTTTAGGTGCCTGGCTCTGAGCTTACTTCAGTTTTTTCCAGTTACACAGCAGTGCAGCTTATCAAGCACATGATGTCACCATTTTCATTTTTGTTTTATGATAGGAGATCGATAATTGAAAGGGTACTTATCTGTTTTCAATGGATGAGTCATCCAGTCGGCTGTGCTGCCCTTTCTATCTTTAGCCCTGCATTTATTTTTCAGCACAGTTTTTTTTTCTGTGAACAATCTAGCAGAAGACACACACCTCCTCTTCAGGGAGGCACATGGAAACAGTGTTTTATAGCTCTGCTCCCTCTTGCCCTTTTCCCTCTTCTGTCTTCCTCTCTGCCTTTCTCTTTATCTTGCTCTCTCTCCCTCTTGCTCTTTTCTTGCTGTCCGTTCCCTCTCTCTTGAGTAGATGAGGGCACGCCACTATCACTTTTGCAGACTTAAAAAAAAAAGATGATTAGAGAGATTTAATGCCACTGGAGCCAGTTAGGTTGTCTGGTCAAAGCATTTTATGATCACAAGTGCATTTATATACATGTGTGCATGTCATATGTGCGTGCATTTGTATGTGCCGTGTGTACATGTCTGTGTCTGTGTGTGTGTGGTCATATTAGTGGATGTAAGCATGTGGCTGGCTCAGAGGAGCAGCGGTGCATACACTACCATCAGTCAGAGCCCAGAGCCAGCCTTGCTTTAATGGTCGCCATAATTAAAAAAGCTTTTAGAGGAGGGTGTGCCACTAAAGGGGGCACGGTGGGGGGCAGCGCTGGGCTGATTAGAGATGCAGAGTGACTAGTGCAGGACACCCGCCTGCCAAAAAGACAGGCTTGTTTTGTGTAGGCATGCTACTTCTCCTGAAAATGCATGTTGAAATATTAAGACTACACCTTTCAGACTTAGAATGTAAAGTGTGGGAAGTAGTATTCAGATTATTTATTTGAACCTGCAATAACTGATTTTTTTTGGCCACTTGGGTGCAACAGAAACAAGTTCCCAAAAAAACACTGACATATCACCCCCTTGTTGATTGTAAACTCATTAGCAGTTGCTTATTTACACATCCAGTTGAGAGTCGTGTTTCTTGTCATATAATGAATGCAAGTTCAATAGTCACTCTCCTATTAGCTCTGTTTTTGTTTTCATCCTAAGGGGAAAAATCTGGCTCTTTAGCTCTGCTCAACTATGTTCACCAACTAGTTTCTAACTGTGCCTGTCTGCTGTTTGGTGCTGAGCAGGTAGTGTTCAGTGGGTTTTTAGAGCATTTCACAAAAAACAGCTGCGTGCTGCAGCTGAAAATGACACTATGAGAGCGGTGACAGTGAACCAAAGCGGTGAAGTTGCAGCAAAGTGAAAATACAACAGCCTAAAAACTTGACTTAAGCAACACTATAAATGTATTATCATCAAAATGAGCTTAACGTTCTTATCATGCAAACAAATGGAACCTGTGGGTGGCATACTATGGCATTTTGTGTATGCATCTAAAGTTAAATAAATTTCAATCTTGAAGGAACAATAACCAAGCAAGCTCTGACTCTAGAAAGGCAACCAAGATCCTGGTTTGCAACATTTATCCAAAGGGCGAGATGACAAAACATAAAGTACAAGACATATACGCTGAAGAAATTACAGTTACAGGGTGACACACAATAGCTAAAGAGAAAGAAATGCACTCAAGTGTTAAAGCTTGATAAAAAATTGAATCAGTTTATGTGAATCGGAATCAGATTTTGGGCATCTAGAACTACGGGTTTAGTCTATATTTAATGATGTACTTTATAAGCACATCATAGATTTTGTACCAGTAAAGTTACAAGGAAAAGGAAAGGGAAAAATGGAAAGTACATTAAAGTTGAACTTAAGTGGAGTAGATGTACTTGAAAACTGGTAATGTACAGTGTAAGGAAAAACACAAGGCAGCCGTCTTTCATGAACAGTCTGTGTATGTTGGTCTTTATAGCATGAAGCGCCTGTGGAGAGTCAGGAAATCATGCTGATGGAAAGAAGAACATGGAAGTGCTTCAGGCTGCCTGCAGCACAGACTATGACCTCAGCAAATGTATCACTTAATCCCATAAAAGATGTTACCAAGAGGTCATATTGGCGTCCACTGGCCACTACGGTGAGTAGAATTTAGTCAAAATCTTTAACTTTGTATTAAATAACCAAATTATTCTACTACTGTATTCCTACGTCATGGAATAATAGCACTGCTGAGCCATCCTTGTTGCCATTAGCTGCTGTGTTTACATGTCTAGAAAACATTTATTTTGCTGGCAAAGCTCTGTAACATAAACACCATGAACGGGGATGGAAACAATTACACGTCTCGGATATGCCCCCAGTGATAACGGCGTAAGACTCTGATCTAAACACACTGGAAAGCATAAATATTCATAGGAGCCAGGGGAGAGGCCGGATTAGATGCTGGTATAAATTGGATTTCTTGATGTTGGAGTCATGACAGAGTAAATGTGTGTAGCTATGTTCAGTTGCTGGTCAGTACATCGTACAGGAGTTCATATTACATTGCACTGGCTCCAGCTAAGAAATTCAAGTTAGCCAATTTTGACAATTATTTATCGAAACCAGATTTGTGAATGAGATAGTTTTGCATTGGTAAACTATGTTTTCACACACACTGTAATACAGTGTGTAGCTGTCCGTCCATTAGGTGTGTGGGATTGTGTCAAAATAGGACGTGTGGTTGTGATTAGCGAGGTCCTTAAACTCCCCCGGGTTGTGAAAACATTTGAAAACACTTTTCATTTCCTTGGTTTGAACTGGAGAGCATCCTGATTCTCACACGGTTCCTCACACACACACACACACACACACACACTCTGCACTCTCTCTTCCTTATGAAGGTAAATGATCCCACTCTCTCACAGAAGTCCAGCGGAGCAGACCTGCTTTACTGTGGCCTCTGGGGTCATGTAGAGGAGGTCTGAGCCTGGTGCGTACGACTACTGTGCCCCACAGTTTATTTCCACCGAACCTATTGAATATCACCGAGGGGGGAAAACATCGCTCTGTTTACTGCTGGACCCACAAGTAAAAACAGTGAGAAGGTGTGAGTTTTGGGTTCAGGCGCAGGTCAGAGTTAAAAAGAGGTTGAGGTTAAAGGTCTGAGTGCTGAAGTGTTTACCTCCACAATGAGTGTCTTTAATCACATTTATTTACAGTATGTGACACTTCGGCTGACAGTCTCGTAAATGTACCCATGAAGCAAATTTAGCTCTAAATAGGGCGTAATTGTTCTTAAATGTACTGTACATGTGTATTATTTGGCCTGCTGCATATATTCTTATGTTGCTATATGTCTTTTTAATTCAGATTTTTGGGTTGCAATCCCACTGCTACTGCTCTCATCTAGCTTGCTGCCAATTAGTACATCATATTTCACATTATAAATATTTAATTTGTGCAGTTTTATTTGTTTCATTGCTCAAATCACTGGTTGTGTGTGTTTATTCCCACCTCCCACTGCTCTGCTATATGTTTCTTGGTTTTTTGCTGTGTCTTATGATCTGCTGCTGCAATGATCCTTTAATTCCCTGCGGGGATCATTAAATTTTCATTTGAACTGATGTTGCACAGTGTTTGACATGAAGTTGATGGGGTGTATGGGTGAACTGGACCCCCTGTTTTGCTCCAGAAATGGGAAATGGGGTGACTGGGTGGGTGGAGGTGTTAAAGTGCTTTGGGCAGACGGAGTCCCCTGTCCTCAGGCACAGGTGGGGGCAGCGGGAGTTTTCTGGGCTAGCTCTTATATTCAGGAAGAGAGCAGGCAGGGGTGCAGGATCTGGGCAATTACACTATTTGGGTTACAGGGGAGCTATTTATTTGCGCGGTTTGACATGTTTCTGTCGTCTGGGGGAGCGGTGCAGTATGGAAAACCGATAGCGCTGAAGTGTATTTATTTATTCTGCAGGCAAAGCAGCCAAACAGAACAAGGCAGGGGAGAAGAACTGGAAATTAGAAAGTTAGAGCATACACAAAGAGAGAGAGAGAGAGATAAAAGACAATTTACAGAGTTTTTCAAAGAGTTGGGCCTTTAAGTTTTCTCTTAGCATGCTGTGCACTGAGTCCTGTGGAGTTGTGGGTGGATGAGAGGACACGTCCTCCATCTGCCTGTACAACTTCCAGGACCACAACAAGATGCTGGCTACTGACCAATGGTGAGATTAGTTTTGTTTTTATTCATGGTTCAGTACACAATCATAACTATAATTTAGCTTTAAAATCTTCACATGTCCAAACTTTCTGAAAGTTTCACTAACACAGTGCTTTATATAAAATACACCAACTTAAATCATAACATCATTCTGGTCTCTTCACCTCTAATTGACTGTCTGATATGCCTGCCTCAGTTGCTACACCTGTCAAGCTTTCTTTAGTAAAAGTATAATATGACTACTGTAGGAGGCTACACTACTATCTTGAAGAGACCTTTTTGTAATGCAACTCCACAAAAAAGTATAGCATGTAATGCTCCATGGTCTTGATTATAACACTACATTAGCATTACTCAGGTATTAAGCTAGTTTAATATTACTTGTTTTTCATCCTTTTTTATCATAATTTATTTTTGTATTATATATATATATATATATATATATATATATATATATATATATATATATATATATATATATATATTCTTTTAGATTTTTGTCTTATGAAAACTTTAAGTAATATTTCATGAGTGTATGTTCTGAATATGTTAATGAAAAATGTATGTGCAAACAAACAAACGCACAAAAACACACAAGTTAGCTGGATATGCTAACCCTTATAGCAAAGCACCCATAGCAAATTTATTCCTTGTACTTTTTCTCATGTATTTTGGGTTTTGAAGAAGATAAAAAACTATGACAGCACCCTTCAAACTCTATAAACTCACTACATGCAGAGTATTACTCTTACTTCCGCGCCAATATAAGTTCCTTCTGTAAAACGATCTTTTTATGTCAGAAGTTTCGGTTTTAATATTTATTGGTGGCAGAAAGTCGAGAAGCGAAGAATCAAAACATAACAGCAGTCCAAAGAAAGCCGGTTTCCCCAGTGTTTGCCTCTTTAATCCATCATGGGAAACACAATGTGCATCAGCATGCTGTTGGCACATTATTGACATCAGATGAGTTCTGGGAAAGTTCAAACAGCTTTGGAAAAAATTGCACATCACTGCCACTTGCAGCTGCTGACACGAGAAGTTGCCCAGGGCAGTTTTAAATATCATGTTGTTGATTTGAGTGTCAGCATAACATCCTCAAATAATCCTCAGCCAAACTCTCTGCCATTGTGTGAGGGTTTAAGTATATATGTGTGTTTTCACTCTATGTACAGATTCCTTATGTTTCCCATCACACCGATAACCACAGAGACAAAAGAACAAATCAACAACAAAAATAATCAGATCACCAGAGCTTTTACCCTCTCCTGTCATTGTCATCATTAACTCCTTTGTCGGCTTTTTTCAATATCACATCTTTCTTCACCAATTTGACTCTCTCTCAAACACACACATGCACACACACACACACACCACACACCACCCAGAGTGCTAATGTTGACCATGTGTATATCTGGCAGCTATTTTAACCCTTAAATGCATACCTCGGTTTTTAGCAACCCAGGACTCTCACCCTGTCTAATTCATTCATTTCATTCAGCACGCAACTCCATGATACTGTTCAAACTATTTGTTTTTAACCATGCCCTTTTTGTCAAAATGTCAAAAATAATAAAGCAAACCCGTGTTTTTCTAATGTTTTTCTCAAAAAAGTTTATAGGGTAAGATTTTTTATTTGCAGTGTGCTGAATGCAAGCTAGTAATGTTGCCTTTCCTGTTCAGCCTCATGGTAGCACTGTTACTCTCACTGAATAAATACAGACACAGTGGTAAAAACGTTTGTTTACATTAGCCCACTGTCACAGTAGCATGAGGGTGCAGGTTTTTGATGACAATAGCTCTGTAGATGAAGATGTATCTGAGGCTGCTGATGATGACAAATTTTGTTTTTGTGTCACTCATGAATCAGGTCAATCCAAAAGTATAAGTGGAGCATGAGAATGACAAAGCTATCTCAGACAATGTGAGCACTGAACGGGACAATGGTTAACAGAAGTTACAGGAGTTATTAGGTAACCTTATATAGTGACCTTAACTGCCTCAATGTGGTGCTATGTGCAAGTAGCTTTCTTGGCCAAATTTCAAACATGGGAACCCAGAAGATCTTCAGCAAGACAAGAGGTGCCATGACTTCCAAAAGCGGATGGATGCTCTAAAGAAGTCCTCCTGTTTGTCCAGTTGGGGACCATCCAAAAAGCAGCTGGAGATGCCTCATCTGTCCATCCGTGCTCAAACACGAAACAGTGGATCAGTATGTACAATGCACACAACAACCAATGACCACAAACAAGCTTTGTGATTTGTGATTACTGTGCTGACCAGTGTCAGGCAGTAACGTATTACCGGTAATAATTACAGTAATAATATTACCTCTTCACCAGTACCGTGTAGTGTAAAGCATTCCTAATAAGATTACGGTAATATTGTTACAGTTCCCACCCTCAAAAATGATTTACTTCTAATCTTACTTTTGTCACCACTCTACTGATTTGAAACCCAACAATCTAATCACAATCCACATTTATTTTTGTAATTGTCACACAGGGACGTCACCAGGCAGTGAGCTGGAAGCATGAAAGATGGGAACACTTACATTCAGTGCCTGGAAATACTCCCATCACTTTGATTTTACTGGGAGGAAAGAAGACAAGAACATTGTTGTCAAAAAAAAAAAATTGTAAAATGTTGTGCAGGTAGTGGTAATGTTCCTAATTTACACTTTCCACTGCAAAAAACATGGACTCTGACCTCCTGAAACACCCACTGCAACAACACAAGACGTAAAGTTTGCGGTGGAGGATGGCTATAGCCCTACAATAGCTAAACAACCCATAACTGATTTTAATTGTGAACAGCAGACTACAAGCGGCAACGAACTTATGAAACTTGTGGCTGGATATGTGATGAATAAAATGTCTCCACTATTGACCCCAAGTGAAAAATCACTTGCAATACTAGATGACGTTTAAAAGACTGTGTCTCGTCATCGTTCTGAGCCAGGTGTGCTTTTCATCTGGCCTGTAAATTTTATGGATTCATAGGCTGCAGGAAAAAAATGTTAGTTTAAAGCCTTAGCTGTGCTCACTGGGTGATTACCCTAACATTCACACAGAGACACACACGCAGAGTCTGAATTTCTAAGAAAAAGGACGCAATCACCAATTTTCTGGGGTGAAAAGTAATAGTAGTTTATAGAACTATTGTTGACAGGGAGTAATAAGTAAAGTAATAACATTACTTTTGAATAGGTGCCAGTCTATGAGAAATTACAGAAGCCTCCACAGTAGACAATACTAGTACCACTACTACTTCTACCTGAGATATATGAATACATTTTTTCTAATATATACAAATTCTTGTAGAAATTTCATAAATGCCAAAGATAGACTTACAAGCAATATGATTGTAATATATGGATTAATCTGCGTTATCTAAGATCTGAGTAACCTGAGCTGAGCTCTGTAGGAATGTTTGAAAAAAAAATGCATTTAAGAGTTAACCTCCAAACCTTTGCCCTTGTGCTGTACTCAGATCATTCCTGGGCACAACACAGCTAATCCAGCACTCACGCAGCTACAGAGGATCTGGAATCAATACAGCAAAGAGCGGATATTATTCTCCAATATTATGAGACTGTTCATATTCATAATTCACACTATTTATAGAATTTTTCTGTGGTCAGAAGAACAGGTCGTGCCGCTCGTGCTGGGAACGGTGGGCCGCTCTGCATTCCACACAGTGGCAGGCCAGATCCTGCAGAGCTGCTCTCCCGATGGCTCGCAACACTAGATTACAGGTGGAATACCTGCGAAGAAACATGACAGGATATGAAACGCTTCACACTTGCACCATACATGTCAGTCCAAGCGGCGCTGATGGAGGAGAATCTGACTATGAGGAGCAGCAGAGCCATGCCCCTTTGATATTATAGCTTATTTTAGGCCATGTGTATACATAGTGTGTGTATGTATAAATGTGGGTGCTGCTGATTATCTAGTTCTACATGGTGACTAATAGAAAAAGTGTACGTGTCTGGCTGTCTGACGAAAGAAGAAGTTGTTGTCGAGGCACTTTGTCACCCAGAGACTCATTAGGTGCTTATGATGCTGATGGTGACTCACAAGTATGATTGATTATTCCTCATAGCAAAAATCAACTGCAGTCTGCGTATGTTTAAAGAATATGAAGTGGTTTTAGAGTTTGTTTGATTGCATTTGGGGCACGGGGCTGCTTTACCGCCTCAGGCCAGCCTTATCTCAACATAATTCTTCTGCTTTGGCAGGAGATGCGTCACATGGACCACAGAACACCAGCTTCTCTCATGACCTTGTAGGTTATTTCTTGCCATGATTACTTTAGTCTCTTTTTTTGTTTGATTCTGTCTGATTCTGTCAGTGCACATCTTACTTTATATTATAGCTTAAGTTCAATCTGTTGCTTTTACATTTTCTTTCCCCACTCAGCTGTGTGTTCACATCCTTCAAATTCAGACTGACTGTGCTACACGAATCTGTCATTTTTTAGGAGTGTTTACGATTAAACCTAAATTTACATTCCAGCTCTCATTAGGCTGATTTTGACTAATGGTTCTTAATTTTTGAGGCACAAACAACATAGTTAACCGAACAGCCAGTTAGCCAGCTGTGTTTTCTTTACAGTTAAGTAAGTATGTTGGGTATGACTAAAGTGTCGGCTCATAATCTGTTAGGTTCAACATCATGAGTACTACAAATATTGTAAAGTGTATACATTTGTTTTTGTTTAATAGGAAATAGGTAAATAGGAATCAAGTAAGTAAATTAAAGTTCAACACTGTATTGTTTAGTGACTGACTTCCTGTTACTGCCATACTTTTTGTATTTGATGCCAATGCTTGGCAAGATGGCACAGATCTTGTATTTTCTAATGAAAAAAGTGCCATTCACTCTTATATTGTGTTTTCAATTCCCATCTGGACCACATGGGATTATACTACAGGATTGCATCCTGAGGCGTGCAGCACACAACGTATTTGACATGCTCAAATTGGAACCTACCAGCAGTGTCACTGCATTTGGTAAAATGTAACTTTTCACTTTAGACAGTTGTCCTCCTTTGGGTAAGATGGAAGAAATTGAACTTTATTAAGCTTCAGATGAGTGACAACTGGAATACATTTACCATAACCTACTGAAATTGAATGGGTTTGTATTGTGACCACATCCTTGGCGTCTTGCTATATTTGTGTGGGCTGGTAGAAGTCCTACTGGAATGGACTGATGGACGGCTATAATTGATCAGCCTCACTATTTATCTCATTACAGTATGTATACAACTTGTTGTTGGTGTCTGAGTTTCTTTAGAGAGATTTATTTAGGCAATTAATTAGTTCCGTAATCATTTCAGTTGATTATTTTCTCTCTAGTCTGATAGTAGATTTTCAGGTTTTTGTGTTTACTTGAGCAAGAACAACAAAAAGTTTTAAAAGTCAAAAAATTATGTCTCTCTTACTTAAATGTTAACTTAAAGTTCCAGTGTATAACATTTAGAGGAATCAATATCACAGAAATGGAAAATATTATTCATAAACAGGATTTTATTCATTGTGTGATACTAAGAATGAGCATTTTTATCTACAGAGGAAGCCAGTCATCTTATACAGTGTTCGCCATGTTGCCCTGCCATGTTTCTCTACCAGAACAGACAAACCAAAACCAGGCTCAAGATGGGAACACCATAGTTTCTCCTAAACCCTTGAAAGAGGGCAGTGAGGCAGGCGGTATTCAGCTGGTTTCAATCATAAACCTCACTCCTGAATGCCACCAAATCCTACACTCTGGACCTTTAAGTCCAAAAATCATACAACTTACAACTGTTTGCCTGTCTGCACACATGTGTCTTTCACACCGCTGTGAATTTACATTGGCACCAGATACCAATTACATACTGTTGCGATATGTAAAGTGTGAGAAACAGTTATGTGTATATGAGAAACACATATGTGACATGGAGCACTGACCAGGTCAGAGCTGATCCTTTGTTTATATTAACCAATCACTGAAATTCACACAATTAACACAAACAATCAATTTGACAAATGAGCTGAAGGAATGGAGGCATGTTGGACAGTCAGAAAGTTTTATTTACACGTCAGAGAGCAGCACCTACTCTCTTCACCTCCTTTTATTAGAGGGGAACGTTTTCACCAAGGTGATTCATCACTAGTGAGACTTCCTCTACTTTCTTATCTGATGTTATTTGGGTCGAGGCCTCTGCCCTGATCTGGCCAGACTTTGTGCCCTGTCCCATGATGGATAGTTGAAGGTGAGCTGTGACTGTGATCCACAGCAACACAACCTTTCTGAAACAAACCTCCTGCTTTCTGCGGCGCCACAAACCCACGGTGTCGAGGCTCGAAGATGTGGCATTAGCTATGTTCTTTGATACCGGGTGTAACGCAACCTCTCATTACTCACACAGACGTATTATTGCAAATGTAAATGAGAATGGCCCTGAGCTTAAGATTTATCAATGTCACATCTGTGAAGGCTTGGAGAGTTTTTTAAACTTTGACTGATAAAGCAAATAAGGCTGTGAGAGCAATTTGGCTATAAATGAAACACTGTTCTGCCGAGCCGTCTAATGTCTGTTGTTGTCGTTTATTTTCACACCCATTTTTGTTCAA
The DNA here is from genome assembly GCA_946959425.1 of Argyrosomus regius. Classification (NCBI taxonomy): domain Eukaryota; kingdom Metazoa; phylum Chordata; class Actinopteri; family Sciaenidae; genus Argyrosomus; species Argyrosomus regius. Next base: position 19,048,491 of record OX336897.1, on the reverse strand, counting down.
TGCACTTATGCTCACCTATTTGTTTTTCTATCAGTTGAAATAGGTTAAAATGACCTTGACTCCAGCATGCTGAGCCGGGTACCCAATATAGAGAGGTGGGGGGTGAGGGCACGCTGAGCATGGGTGGCCTCAAAAGTAGGATAGCACTGAGATTAACAACTTGTGGAGATTTGTTTATGAACGTCAGGGAGTTTTTCTCCTGGCTTTGTAAAGGAGCTGAGGCCCTAATTTGTCTGGTTAATGCTGCTAATCCTGCTCCTGGAGATCGTCCGGGGTCTGCCTGCTGTAATGCCTTCCAGGCTGCTGTCAGAGGGAGGAGAAAATTATTTTTATTAATCTGTTTTTAAAGGCTCACAAGGTTCTGCTGTTGAGGGCTATCAGAGTGAACGATGATCGGGCCGAGACAATAGGTTTAGGATGCGCATTAGAGCACCTAATGGTCCTCTCCATCTTCCACACACACACACAAACACACACATATACACATCATTCTCATAACGGCATCATCCAAACCAATATACACATGCACAGATGAAAATTCACATGCATGAAAGCACTCGTACACACACACAGTTTTCACAGCTGAGAGTGAAATATTTCTCTGTCAGCAATTGATCAGAAATGATAAAAAATCTGAAAAAAAAGTCATTAGACCATTTTCATTTGATGCCTTTGTTTAGGAGAAAGCAGCCAGTTTCCATTACAGTCTTCTGTTTCTGTTTAAGCTGAGCCAGGCGGCCATCCAAGACTCAACAGAACGAAAAATAACAAGAAGGAAAGGAAACAAAACCCTCGGCTAGCAGTACCATCTATTGTGTTGTCTTTGTGAAAAATCATCTCTGCATAGTGTCTTCTCTGTAATCCATATAATAAGATTTTGGATCTAAATACCTGATGCTGCACAATAGAGGAGTTCTGCGTGGGATGATTGTAATTGTCTGGGTCTGTTTACTGTGGTCGCCCTCAGCATGGAGCTCAGCTTGTAGTCGGTCCAAATTTGCTGCAAAATAATAGATTTTATGACTTTTGCATTCCATTGTTTAATTTCCGGGTCTCTGTGCTGATTGAAATACACAGCTGTCAGGGCTCTAGATGGATTAGCTGTATTATGACTCGGGCAGCTGCTTGATGGACGTGCTTACAAAGAGGATCGCTGCTGAACACTCTGAACACTAATGACTACTGATTATCTCAATTTAAACTACTGTATCATCCCCTGGAGTCGTATACAGCACCATCATCATGTTTCTGTATACACAGACTGCTGTTTTGCTAGCTTTGCAACATACCTGGCACGTTTGTTGAATGAAATTATCAAAAGATGTTTCTGATTTGCTCAGCCCCCTTCCCAGATGTCTCCTCTCCTCTCTGATCCCTTATGCTTTCACTTTTCCTCACAGGAAGTGATTCACTGTCAAACACATTCCAACAGCCAACCCCAACTACACGCACTGATTTATCCCAACAGACCCTGTGCTTTTATTTTTGCCCATTTTCTCGCCTCCTTTATTCTTCTGCCATGGTGGAACATCATGGCTTCAACCTGTGTTTTTTCCAGGTCCATCTCTTCATCAGAGCATCTGTGATCAGCTCTCAACCACGTGCAGTTGTATCTGTTCTGGTCTCTCTGTGGCTGTAAGGGATTATTTGTTATTCCATCGTGTGTTTGTCCCTATGATTTGTTTGTTCTTTTCTTTTTGTTTGTTGAACTGACTGGATGTTGAGAAAACCTGGGGAAATCATGCAGCTCACCAACACATCATTTTCAAATTTGTGTGTCACATCTATTCGAATTGTTCCAAGTGGGCAAAACTTTTTCTTTTCTCTCAGTAACTTCCCCATCCACATGTCCTCACTGTAATGCATTCTCTCTCTTTTTTGTCCTCTATCTTCTCTCCCTCTCTTTGTCCCAACATGTTTTCCTCCTCTGCTTCCTCTTCTTCCCTCCTGTCTCTGCATCCGAGTCGGAAACATCCTGTGCATGGCTCCATATTGACAAAGACACAGCTGGTCTGGGTCTGCATGTGGGCCGGCTGCTCCAGCTTTATTTATGCCTCTCTCCTGGTTAGGCAGCCGAGCTCTGGAGCAGATGGCTGCAGTGTTCAATTGGACTCTGCCATTGTACCCCATCGTAATTGGTACTTGGAACCAAGTGCTTCATTAATTATGCAAAAGGGACTGTTTTAATGCATAGTGAGCCGGTCTTACTGAAGTGTAATACTAATCAAGTGAGTGCTTTGCTGCATTATGCATTAGAGAATTTGATTTATTTGGATTGTGGGCTTGTAACCGGATGGTTTCAGGTCTGAATCCCTGAACAAAGGTAGGTGGGGAAACATGGATGAGTAACATTGTTTGTTGCTCATCAGCTGCCCTTGTAATGCCCTTGAGAAACATATTAGCACTGAAAACTGTTTTTAAACACTGATGAAGTCCAGTTTCAGTCCAGTCTACAGCAGGAGTTAAAGCAATTCATCCCATGATCTTTATGTAATGTCCTGTTGTTACACAATGTTTATGGAACTGTAGAGTTTTGTAGCTTGCCTGTGCATTATATCTGATTGCAACTAAAGATGAGCTCACCTACAAATGCATGCATGAGTAAAGTGCAAAAGAAATAACTAGATACAGTTTCAGTGAATTGTAAATGCAGCTCAACATAATTGATGCTCACGTTGAAATAAACTGAGCTAAAAACAAAGTTGAAAACACCAAAAGTGGCTTTGTTGATATGGAGTGATACACAAAAACACACTGTGGTTTGGACGAAAAAATTTCTTGTGTATGGAAGCAATTTTCCAAAGATGAAAACCACCTCTGAAATGATCTTAAGATCAGAACCAGTTAATCAGTCCAAGAGTGAAAACACCTCCAAACCCTTAAATGCTTCAGTGGAGCTGCTAAACTTGAAGTCTGTGGCTGCACTGAGCACTGAATGTGTTTGTGTGAGTGCAGGTTTTGTTGGAAAACAGCAGGTAAGTTGACTTAACCTTCCCTGCATGAGTGAAGTAAATAAATTAAGGTCAAACACACAGAGGCAGTTCACAAAAGTCAAACCCTGCCTTCTATTTCAACTTAAATCCATAGCCTCGCATCGTTACCCACAGCCATTTTCCTATACAATACATCTGCTGGTTGTCACAACAGTCAGCTGTCCAGGTTCTACACGTGTGTTTGATATGGCGGCCGATTTGGTCGGTATGTAAACGGTTGTCACTGGTGGTTTGAAGGGGGTACAACCGCAATTCAGATCACTGCTGCTTGGGAATGAAACATTACACCCCGGCCTACAGATTCACTCGATTGGAGCTACCAGGTCTGCGCAGCTTTGGTAGCGTTGGGCGGTCGTCTCCTGAGGTTCGGCTGGTGTTTCAACTCTGCGTTAATCTGTGGTAATTAGAAAGATCCATCTGGGCTACAGAGAGCCAGCGGAGTGTGCCATACACATGTTTACGCATGAAGTGCTCTGCTTGCTGAGTGCTGGACGTCGTCGTGGGTTTCTAATCACATCAAGAGAACACAGTTGTATAGTATGTGGTGTAGGGTGGCATGTTACGTATAAATTCATTTAGTGATAATACTAAATGGCATTCATGTGTTCTATGTGTGCAGATACAGTATGAGTGCAAATTCTTTGCTGTATCCTTAATTTACAGTTCATGATCTGGTTGATTGTGCATCAGCTCCAATCAATCCTGATTCAAACAGAACTAACACCACTGTTATCAGTGGTGTTAGTTCTGTTTAAGACTGCAATATATTATGATTTATCATTTTCTGAAGATTATATCTCTGCAGCACAATATCAATCTCAAATATACTTAACGTAAAAAGCAGTGATTTGATTAGCGGATGAAATTCAAATCCTTTCAGATGTCTTGATGCGCTTACAGTCTCCTACATCATATAGCAGCCAGGTCAACTCCTATTAATGAATAAAATGTCAACATAACTGCATAATCCATCATATCGCATTAACATATCGATGTGATGTTTTACCGTAATATCATACCCCATCAATTGCATTGCAGTTTAAGTGTATCCTTACTGTATGTGGATCAGTGTATGTGCGTGTGCGGTGGCAAGCAGAGGATGGTGGTGGTGGTGGAGGTGGTGTTGGTGGAGATTCGTTGGAGCATGACCTTGTTAAACTGTGTGCCAGCGCTCACCTCATGTGTTTAATGTAACATATGAGGCCCAATTAGATCAATGCAGGCGCCAATGTGAGAGGCGGTGTTTAGTGCTCTGCAAGAGCTCCTTCCTATGCTGCCATGCTGGTAGAAAAACACTGTTAACTTTAAAGACTGTGTGTGGTTCTATCACTTAAAGGTTCCCTGTGGAGTTTTTAACCTGTAGCGGTGCTATGGAGCCTTTTACATAATGAGTGGTCCCAGTTTTATTTATCTTCAGCATGCCGGTGATGCGATATACTGTCCAACCATTAGAGTTGCAGTATTCCACTAATCAACAGGTGGCTGTAATGCACTAAATCATGCTGCAAAGTGCCAGCAAAGGAGATGAAGGCTGTAAGCTAATAAACATGGATATAAGCAACGCTGGATTTAAAATACTTACATAATCGGCTTTGCAAATTTTTCATGAGAAAGGAAATGCATTCGAAACATGCATTCACACAATGTGTTTTGGTGAGTAACACTGAATTTTGTTTGTTTGTTTGTTTGTTTGTTTACAAGAAAACTCCACTGAACTGCTTTAATTTCTTTATGGCTAGTTCAAAACCTTTGAAATCTGTCTCAGAGCTATAATTAGTTGCCCTCATAAACAGTGAAACTGTGTTTACTTGCTGTAATCATCCTTCTGTTCATACTGGCCATTAAAGGATCCCTACCTAATGTGATCCCAATGTAAATGATAGGGGACAAAATCCACAGCCTTCGTTCTGTCCAGAAAAGTATTCCAAAGTTAAGCTGAAGTTAATATGAGTCTGAATTAGCCATATCAGCTTTACAGTCTGTTCGGGACAAAATTCCCCTCTGCTCTCTCCTCTGCTACAGTTCATCAAGGAAGCTGTTTTACACAGCCATGCGGCAAGTGTTCTTAGGAGCAACAGAGCAAAATCTGTGCGCATGGATGTGGGCGGCAACTGCTTGATTGAAACTGCTTCACGTCTGCCGCCTTCCCCTGATTGAAATGACTGGAGGCGGTGAGTTACCGCGCGGCCGAGTGAAAGACCCATAACATTGATGGATATCTCCTTAATTTGGCCAAACTGCTGAAACATTGTATTTTGGACAGAATGAGGACTGTGGATTTTTTGCTCCCTTCACTTACACCGAGTTCACATTATCACTAACAGGCCAGTGTGAACAGTAGGAATGATTCCAAGTAATGTTCATATAGGAAGCTCATTGTCGTTTTAGGACAGATTAACAGTTAACATATTATTGTATTACGGTGAAATATCATCTGTGAATTAAACCAGATTCACCAAGATGGATGCAACATTTAGATGTTGTCATGGCAAACATGACTTACAAGTTGTTTGTTTCTAGCATCACAGGTTGGTCTTATTTCTAGCCCATGATCATCATGATGATGCAGCATGTGTGAGTCACGCATCTTTTTCTTGTAACACCTCTACGTAGTTTTTGTATGACTCCATCTAATGGGCCAGATCATTTTAAGCACAACAATAGCATGTACGTAATTTCTCAGGTCACTGTAAACTGATATTTTACAGACTGAATTGCTTGTGGTCCAAAGCCAATTTTGAACTGATTTCCATCGACGAAGCAATTTGTTGGACTGATTGTTCTCAGCCATCATCATGCAGTGTATTTATTCAGGATTTCTTCAGCAATAAATACATTTTCAGCCTCATTTACATTTTTTAAATGTACAAAATGTTACTTCTAGTTTGCAGTTCCCATTCAGCTTGATACACCACCATTTGCATGAAAATACAAAGGTGGAAACCCCAGCTTCTGTCTGCAGGTCCTTTTTCACTTATTCTTTCTCTCTGTCTGTGATTGCAGGCAGTGACTCATCCCTGTGTCTCCACTCACAGGACACATACAGAGATGATTACTGCTGTAAATCAGGTATGATCATGGCTTCATTGTGCAAAGTTTGAATCAACTTTTAAGCCTATTTAACAAAGACATAAAATGGGATCTTAATATCATGTCTTTGAAACTGTCTCCGTTCTTCTCAATCTTCTTCCCCCCCCCGATCCGGACAAACGTGTCCATTTCACCTGGTCCCAGTCTGTGTAATAACAAGGTTTTCTCATTCTTAGTCAGATGAAACACGAAAATCTCTAATGATGATTACTGTAATTGCTGCTCAATTTGTCTGCCTCAACCTCCCCTATCACCTCCAAAGCCCCCCTTCCCTCCCCTCCAGTCTCAATAATCTGCCATCAGCAGACCTTCCCTGGGTTTTCTCATGCAATTATGCCGTGCAGTGTGTTATTGGTTTCCATGGTGAGTTTCTAAGATAAACATCAAAGTATGTGATAGGAGAGTGGCTTATTGATTTAAGAGATCTCAGAGTTACTCTCATAATGTGTCCATGTTTGACCTTTGACCCGTCTTTATATTCTTTGACAACATTGACAATGCAGTAGACTGTGGTTGTGATTGTGGTTGAACTGAGGAGACTGTGGGTCTTCCTCCATCGCTTACAGATTGTCCCGTCATCCTTCCACCCCCTCGATTCACAGTCTCCCTCAGACCTCATTGACCTGAAACACAGTCCCAGCATGCACTGATGGTGACAACATGTGAATTTTTCTGCACATTTGATTTTGGCAGATGCTTAACTCAGGTTAAAAGATTTATAGTTGTATGTTCTCGGCACAGCTCCTTTACTTTATTTGACTGATCCAGTATTGCGTAAAAAAGTACAGGCATGTCTCAGTAAAATGGTTTGATCAATTGCTCTAAGTAAGTAGGTACAGATTTATTTACATAGAACTTTTCAAAACAAAAGTAACAAATTGCTACACAATTAAAATCTGTTTATTATTCCTCTGGCCTAATTTTTGTATATTTGGTCGTCATTTCTGTTCACTCACCAAAATAACCTCTGCAATCTGACAGCATCACTACAACAAAGTCTGACGGAGCAAGAAACAGAAGCAGGAAAACTGTCAGGCGGGTTGTAAATAAACCAACCATTTACCAACCGTTTATCCAGCTTATCTAAACCACTGTCTATGGAGGTAAAACACAAAGGATGGCACAGGAAAACTACAACAAGTACGATGGTTCAGACTGTTGCTCTGTAAACACTGATTGGATGTTTACAATGGACAGTACAGGTAATATTTTTACTGCTCGCCTTTGTTTTCTCTTTCAAAAAAGGTTGTATAATTTGTTTAAAACTTTTGCTGTGATGTTCCTGTTCATCAACAGGCAGGATAGTTATAGCAACACAGCAATATATATATAAAAAAACAGAATAAAACAATACAAAAAGGAGAAAAAATAGAAGTCAGTCTTGAAAAGTTTTCCAAAAATGCTAATTGAACTTGGATATATACATGGAGTAAAACTATTCAAAAATGAGAGCCAATGTCTCCGTTCATGCCAAGCCAAGTTCTGGGATCATCTAGTGGACATTGTGAAGCACATCTGAGAGACCTTAGGTTGTATATATTTTTTAAATGAAAGAGTGAAGTTTGTCAGCTGAACTGAAGAAGTCTCTTGTTGACTTCCATGGTTAAAAACAAAAAAGCTCTGACAAAGTGCATGACCTCTGAATGTTTCAGTGTTTTCCATACAGTAACTCATGTGCAGTCCTGTAATCTACAGAATATAACCGCAACCCTTTACAGAGGCCACTCTGCACTTGTTCGTCACAGTGAAAATCCCCTACTGTTTCTCGCACACAGAGAGGCTGCAGTCCAGATTTCGCAGACAAACCGATCTCTTCATGCCGCATCTCTCCCACTCTCACGCTGTCATAGCGCCTTTTCATCACTTTGTGTTTGCGATCAGAGTGGCGTTCACCACCACTCTGTGGCGGGCTGATGTGGTTTCAGCCCCCAGACATCCTTTCAGGGAGTAAGGGCCCTGTCTTGTCACGTGATTTCCAGTCCTGTCTGAAGACAGCGTGGGCGTTAGCAGAGGCAGAGGAAAGGAAGGAAAGGGTGCATCTGGGTTAACTCATGCAACCCGTGGGTCGGCTGTGGTTTAGGCTTTGTGAAAAAAAGGTTGTTAAATTGGCTGCTTCAGCTGACATTTTTCACACTTGTCTGCCAAGCACCACCAGCTCATGCCTGACCTCCTCTCCCACCACCTCTCCCTCTCTCTATACCTTTTACTCTGATGGTGGGGAAACACGACCTTTAGTGTAATTATCCTGACTGCATCTCCCTCATTAGACTCCTGCGGTGGAGCCCATAAACAGCTGCAGTATGTAACCCCCAGTGAGCCACACAGTATACACCCTGGACTCCTCACCCACGCATTACCTAAATACACATCACATAGCTATTAGCCAAACCTACTACCATCCAGTTATGTGCTCAGAATTGCAGAAAAAAGTGTTTTAACATCAAATTCAGAGCAAGCAATGAACCACTATCTCATTATTACACCCAACAATCCTGGCAGTATGACAGTAAACATTTAATTTCTCTCACATCCACTGCCAACATCACCACCGTCTGAGCCTCAAATCTGCGAGATCTACAGTATGTTACACAAACATAGTGTGGAAATCTGTGCATGCATGCTTCAAATACCACTGCCACAGCAATGGAGATGCTCCATGAAACACTTGTGTGTGTTTGTGTTCACATTGTGACGTTGATGTATGGTTTGTTTACTCCAGATCCTGGGGTAGTTTGCGCTGGGTCACCTGCAGGCTTAGTCTTTGAGTCGTATTGAACTTCAGCTTTGTTCAAAGCCCCCTCAGGTTCGCTACATCTCTCATTTTCATAATCACTAGACATTTTGATTGTGGAGAGTCAGTGTGTTTGACGATAAGTGCAACAGACTGAATCCATTAATAAAAAGTCAATGAGCATGGTCAATAAGGCAATTTAGCCAAATACATGAATCAACAATAGCATATTACAGCTCTTGCCAGTAAGTGGGTCCAAGGGGATGGCGTTTTGCTGTGTGCTGTGAAAAATCTAATGCAATTATGATCAGAATAATGCCTGGTATTGACCGGTGTGAGAGGCCATGAGGTGCAGGGGTGGGGCTGCTCTGGGGATGACCCCTTCCCACTTCATGATTGATTGGGTGTGTCGGAGCAATTCCAGCCCAAATGACTCAGGGCAGGCCTGTGTGTCGAGCTGCGTCCAGGCTGGGCTCACGTTATTAACTTACCCAGGAAGAGGGCACCGTAAATAGCCTGCAGTGGAGCCTCGCTGGGGGACACTGCAGAAATAAAGAGGGGAAAAGCAGCCCCGCTAAACTCAATTTGTAATTCAATCCAGGGTGCTGCCATCGATCGAGATCTGCTCCTGCAATAGCAGCCAACCTGCAGCTGGGCAATGGATTAAAGCACGTACCAACTTATCATCCTCACTCCGCCGCTGCCCTCTGTTTCCCATATTGTCATGAAATTGACTCAGGGAGCCTACTATACATGATCTTGTGTCTTTGTCGTACAAACAATACTCCTACCCAGACACACATATTCATCTTTTAGGCTTGAAACCCAGGCACAAGTTTCAAAGACTAAAAAATAGGTGAGACTAAGAGGCCATCATATCCAGGAGGACAGCATCCACAAGGCTAGAGCTACCCTTGTAAACATGCGGAAGGTAGCAAACTTTGATGTGAACCCAGTGCAAAATGCCAATAATGTAATAGTAAAAAAATGGACTAAATGTTTTTCAAAACCATTTTCGACAACTATAGAAATAAATGATCACTTCACCCACTGTGCAAAAATATAATATATTGTTCACTTAGCCTTAATATATAGCCTTAATGGTGATATATAGCCATGCAGACCATCCATCTCTGAGATTTCTGCTGCCACCACATTACAGTGGGGGTGGATGGAGTTCCTCTTGTAGTGTATATGTAATGTAATATGTATTTTTTCATTGAAAAACAGCCTCTATTAATAGTATAATGACACTGAGACTAAGGATTATCTTGAGGACTATAGTGTCAAACTGAATTCAATTCATCTCCATTATTTTGTGAGTGTCGCAGAAGTATCATATACCGTAACTCAAAACCAAAAGGCTCATAAAACCCAAGTGTTTGCATGGCTAGATACCACAAGAAATATTTAAGATGTGTTTTTTCCTAATATCATCCATCATCTTTTGATGTTGTCTCTTTAGCAATCGTTCCAATCTAAAAATGATGGTTGGTCTCTCTGTGACCCCCGAGCCATTGTTTCTGTAAAGCCCTCATGACTGAGGTTAAATATGGTGCTTTTGTCAGCTGTATAATGCGATGTCATGGCAGGGAGGCGCTCCCCATTCACCTCCACAACGTTTGATCTGAGCTCAGTGTTTGAGAGACGATACGTGTGTTAACTACCAGCTGTCAGCTGGAACCGGTAGCTCGCTCCACACCAGGGAGCAGATTTACATCAGTCATGGATAAAGTGTTGTAGCTCCACTGCCATCTACACCTTCTGCTGCTCCACACATGAATGTGATTCCAGAAAAGTTGAGCGCATTGTCGCAAATGAGCGTGGGAGGCGTGTTTGATGGATGCCTCTGTCCTGTCAAACGGGTGGTACTGACAACTCCCTGTAAAATGAATAAACTTTATGTGTCTCTGCTTTGGCTCGGACAGCATTAGAACACTATTTGTGACAAAAGCGAGCTCTGTGCAAGCAGGGTAAGATAAACTATACATCAGCCTGATTAGGCTCTGCAAACACACTTTGGTTGAACTGTTTGCCATATGGAGCAATGAAAGGCTTTTATATTTATACGTTCTGCCACGGTTGTAAGGGTTAGAGGCGAAAGGGAAAATGCACGGCAGCTTTTCTGTGAAGTGATATGCCGAATTCCCCTACACAGATTTTATTACTTGCGTGTTTTGCTTGCAAAATCCTATATAATGCTTGGAGTACATTGTGGTTACTTTTAGTTTTATTATGGTACCCTTTAATCAGCTACTTTTTAAATATATTTTTTTATTTTATTCTCGTAAATTCAGCATCCCTCTCAAGAGTTAACATTTCATTGGATGATTCTGTTTAAACGACAATACATTATTGGCTTCCCTAATGGAAGCTGTCATGCTTTCATTGACCCCACACAAACTCCTTCATCTTATTTCCCTTGGTAGATAAGGAGAATAGACCCAATTGTTGCTGTGAAATGTCAGTGAAAGACAAGCCTACCATTTTGAACGTACTGTAATGGACTTCTTTCCCTCCCCCGTGATCTCTCTTTTCTGTGTGTGTCCCTGCATGTAGTCCATGTATTTTGTTCAGAAATACCGTATGGCTCTCAGGTTTTTATCGGTTCCATGTGTTTCATGCCCAGTCGGGGACTAGGAGGGAATGAATTGATCCTTAAAGAAACAGCCTGCTTCAATTCTCGGCATCGGTTTAGACAATCAGCACCCCTGCTGCTCCCACTCATTCTCATGATAGTCTCACTAGAGTTTCACTAATATCTCCAGGAATGCTTGCAAGCACACACACAAACACTATCTATCCCTTCATCTCTCAACCTCTTGCACACAGGGTTTAACTCATGCATCAACCACTGGACTAACAGGAAACAGTCCCAGTATGTGAACGATTCAATGGTCTCAATCACACTCTCACATAAGCAGGATGATCTGCAACCTATCATTGTTATTTATTAAGTTTCAGTAACTTTACAACAATTCTCTCATGTGTCAAATGAGGAACTGTTATTGACTTTCAGTCCCCAAATCTCAACACAACACAGGATACCACAGTGTAGGTCTTTCACTGTGGTCCTGACAGTATTTATGGAAAAAGGCCAAACAGCCAATGGATCCCTGCATTACTATCATGATGTAATGTTGACCTTTTCCCTGGTTGTATATCTCATTTTTATGATTATTGTGAGCATCACGAATTACCCAGCGGCATAAAATGTTGGGGGAGGTGGTCAATTTAGAGATTGGGTTAGTCTTTGGCAGCAATTTATAGCGAGTCTGTGATTTCGTCTGAAATTGAAAAACGGGCTCATTTCATCAGTGGTTTCGTTTCAGCTATTGAAGCACACCCCCACTTTTTCTACAACAAATTTTTCTTGCACCACCGTTGTATTCCCAGACAACTTTCTTTCTTTTGTGGCATGATTTATGCGCTGACTAATCCGTCACAATCACAAGCTGGGAAAGATGTTTTCAGCCCCATCGCACGCTGTCAGGGGCAGGGGTTGTGATTTAGAGCATGTGGATCTGTTGCTGCTGTGAAGGGAGGAAGAGGTTCGAATCGAGCTGGGTCGGCTCTGACATGGGTCAGTGGAGAATGTGAAGGCCCTAAAGGAAGTGGAAAGATTTTCTTGTTTTTCTAGGTTTATTTTTCTACATGTTGGGGGCTGGTTCGCAGGTTTCAATTGGACATGATGGATCAAACATCCTGGAAAATAAACACATAGTCACAGAGACGCACACTTTGTCATTCTCTCTATTGCTCATAGAGTTATTCACTCCATCAGTTGTGCACATGTGTGCAAGAAACCACATATACACATGAACACACTCAATTACCACCACTGGTCACGATGCAGTAACACTCCTGCTCCCCAGACACTGACTATACTCCAAATAAACAGCCAGATGAAAGCTCAGGTCCATGTCAGACTTAGCTCTACTCTAATGAGCTGACCAAAGGTAATGTATTGCTCATTACTGCAAATTTAGTGAGTCTTGCCTGGATTCTTTAAAAGGAAAAATCTAACTTTATCCATGTCTGGCTGTCAACTCCAGTGAGACTTTCTGTTGTTCTGAAGATCGATGCCTGAATTATGGGGTGAACATGAGGGAATTACAAGGCTGTCTATTGGACTGAATTAAAGCAACATTGCATAACTTTTCTACCATATAAGGACAAGCATGTTGATTTTGACCGTTGAAATTAGATGAGAATCTTTGAAGATTCAGAACTGAGTGGAAGTGGAAGAAGTCAAATGTTATTTTTCAGTTTTTCGGTGCCAAATCATGGCTAGACTTAAGGTTTCTAATGGGGCAGTGTATGCAACTCTAAATGTTTTGCAGAAACTTGATCACTTTTATCCAAAGCACCATCAGGAAGACCAAAGGTGACCACACTATTAGCAGATCAATACATCAAGCTTAGTTCCCTGAGAGAGAGCTATGTCATCACAGACCCAGAATTTGCTAAATAAAGAAAGCAAGACAAGAGGTTGTCTTCTAGTGGTCCCAGAGGACAAGTAGCAGTTCAGCAAAAAAAACACTTTTCTGGAGGGGGGACCCAAGGCCAAACACTTGGGCTGAACTAATGCTTTCACTGTGAGATGACTGGAAAAAGTCTGATTTACTCATCAATCTAAGTTTGAGATTTAAAGGCAGTAGCAGAGGGGTGTATGTAAGGACAAACAGAAGAGAGAATGATCTGCAGTGTATCAAGTGCACAGTGAAACATGATGGTGGGAATATTCAAGTCCAGGATTGTTTTGCCTGCTCTAGGTTGGACACCTGCACTGAATTGACCACCCTGATCCCAGAGAAGTAGCACTCTGGTTTGCCTCTTTGTGGAGGTTGCGGAGGATTCTGCAGGATAGAAACCACACATATGTATGAGAACTACTTCAAGACCAAAGACAATGGAGTTCTGGAGACATCTATGACTTACATTTACAAACTCAGAAAGCAAAGAGTCACATTTGACATCACAAGAAGCTCTTTACAACATTGCCAGATCATGCTGGGATAACATGGACATCAGGTTCGAGTCCATACCAGCTTGAGTGTATGTTGTCATCCAAGCAAAAGGGGGACAAACCAAATACTAAAACAGTCTGAAATCCATGTACAGCGATTTTCAAAGAGTCACTTGGTTTCTGAGTGAACAGTTTCACTTCCAATCAGTAGTATTGTAGTATTGACTTAATTGACACCATTTTTATTTTAGATCAATACAGGTTGCTGATTTCTGACCTACAGAGTTCATATACATATGGTTTCAGAGATTTAAGATAAATTATACACCTTCGCAATATCACTCACTTTCTATTTAATGCTATAAAGAGGCTAAATTATTTGTGACATGACAGAGATTCCAGGTGCACAAAATTCCTGCACTGGTATTTAATGTGAGGGGAGATTACAGTTCACTGATTTATGAGCGATGTTATGCTGTCCAACAGGACAGGCCTGCAATAAAGTGTATTATTTGCCCCTTATGTACTTAAAAAGTAGGTGGACAAAACATTTGAACCAACCCTCAATATTTTTCTGGATTGTATTAGACTGTACAGCTGGACTTAATAAACTGAGGGATCATTGTATATACGAGGGTTAAAGAAGCTGCTGATTGGTATGCAACCAAATATGACCCACCCTGGTTACAGTGTTTGTAATGGTGATTTAGCTTCTTCAAAGCTTGTTATCTTTTAGCCTCTATATGTATGTCATTTTGTTTACCTCTTGTGAAATTGTTATGCTGACTGGTGTATGAATATAAGCACTTGTGAATTCCACCATTGTCATTGATATATAACAACATGGATATTATTAGAATAACTCCAAAGACCGACCCTACCTTCCTTTTCTGGCAGATCCTCAGTAAGTCAGAGAGAGGACAGCTCTGTCGTTCACTCAACACCAGCAAAATGAGAAATTCCTCATTGCGACCTCACAGCCTTCACAGCTCACGATGTAACACCTGTTCAGTAATGACGGATACAATGAAGATAAAGGTCACGAAGTAAACCCCAACGTGGTAACACTCTTTGATGTGTGTGTGTCTGTGTGTGAGCCGAGTGGACATGTGGCTGTGTGTGGAGAGTCAGGAATATAACAGACAACTTGGCTGATGCTGGTCTGTATTGAATAGTTGTCAGGTGTTAGATATTACAGTCCTCAAGCCCTCCCCTTCCCCCTGTGTTTCACATCTCACATGGTTTATAACACTTTCTGACACATTCAGCCCATTTTCCTGAGCACAGTAGACAAGCCTGTGCCCACTACCCTTCCTTTCTCCTCTAAATTGAGGCCGTCACGGCTGACACCTGCCCAGGAAGCGCTTAAAACAATTAGAACTCCCTGGAAAGCTCAAAAACATCGCCTGCCAAGAGAGAAAAAGAGACATAAAGCATAGTTCCCCTTCTTAGATTAAAAATCCTAAATTAAATCAAGTGTGCCATCAGTGCATGCCGGGGAGGGTCCCTAATGGCAGGCTTCTCATTCTTTTATTTTATTAATTCCCTCTCCTTACTCAGCCATCTCCTACTGTAACAGCCTCTCTGACTCATCTGCTGCAGGAAAGGAGGAACGGGAGGAAAAGCACCCAAGAGTGGAGGAGTGGGGGTGGGCACAGTGCCCGCCTGAGGCGGAGTGAGTCACGACGCACCGCAGGACCCATTCATCACAGTGTGGCACTGGCACTGCCTGCACCTTGGCACTGTCCATCATAACCAACCTGGGCAGCCGTAAAAATTAGGCTGCTTTATCTCTGGGCTTTTATGTTATTGTTGCCTCCCAGCTCCCCTATCTGTGGTCCTGTGGTTTATGATGAAAAGATACAAGCACAAAAACCTGATCAGCTGTTTCATGTCAGGACATTGGTAGCAGCATGTAATTTTACACCTCAAATTTGACTTATCAGTCTAAATTACTTGGGCAACAATAGAAAATTGCTCTTCATCTTCCTTACAACCCTGCCAAGATTGTCTTCTAAATAACAGTGAGCTCTTTGTCCAGAGATTCAACCGTTGTGGCTGACCTGCTTTGACCAGCTGCATCCCAGCTGCCAATAACAAGAAACGTCTGTTATTGCATGTAGTTACTGTGTATAATTACATACTTTGAGTCATTTTGTAAAATTATTCATTATAAAACAGACAATGTAAAGATTCAACCATGCGTTGACGGTGACAAGAATAAATGTGATGCCTCAGGATTCAACTGTGAGGATGGTGCCTTTTGTCTGAGAGCGATGTGCTTTATAGTGCAGAGATGTTAGAGTTTCTTCAAGGTTTTCAAGGTGAAAAACAGTTTAACTTTGTTAGACGAAGGGAATGCTTTAGGTGCGTGACATCAAATGATTTCTGGGATGTAAGAAAAGTTTCAAAAGTCAAATAGTTGTCTTGCAGTGCAAAGTTGTCACATGCCATTTTAATCTTCTCCACTTGGATCACTACAACAGCATGTGTTATATGAATTATAAATGCATGAAGCAAAAACAGAACAGAGGGTAAATACGTGTTTATTTATTTATAACACAAGCACACATTTGGTATACAGTCAGTGTGAGTGATGGCATGGAAATACAGCAAATAAAGGCACTGCAAAGTAACTCCTAAAATCTGAAAATCATGGGGGAAAAAACATGAATATAAAATATATCCAAATGCATGATTTTTGTACAAGCACACATGAGTGTGCAAAATGTGAAATATGGTATATGTCCATAGCTTCATGCTTCTGAATAACTTCCATTACTTACCCACAGAGGATCGCAGTCGTCGTCTTTAAAGAGGTTTGTGAAACAGTCACAGCTGTTCTAAATCACTTCCTCCACCACTCTTAACCCACTTAGATGCTGAAGAACAGATAGCGTTTAGCAATGAGACACTATAGGCTTGTTGTATATTTACTGTGCATCACAGTGTATTGCGGGTTAGTCTGTGTGTGCTACTCATTAGTTAGTGAAACCACATCTGTATTTCCATCTAAACAGTGTTCTTGTAGAGGATTATGAACAATACCGAGACAGCATTGATATTTTCCCATGAGGAATGGTTGGAAAACTGGTGGAAACGTTTTTTGTTTTTTTTTCTGTTTCTTTGTGAAGCTGGACTGTGGGATACTGTGCTGACCAACAAGAGGGTCCACTGAGCAGATGGAAAAACTAAGACATTAAGTCCTCAATTCCAAATTACTCAGTTACAGTCATTGCCTGGTGGGAATAAGAATGGCAGAAACATGTTGATTTAATCTCAGCTTTCTTTCACCTGGCGACGGCTGTTTTGTTTATTCAAAATCTCATGTTGACCATATGATGTTACACTTACGTATTGACTTTCTGTTGTCTTTGATCAAGCTGCCATGGTCAATTTTCTCCATTTACATCAGGTATGAATAATGCATCAGTGCACAATCATCACCACTGGTTTGAGTCAGCAATACTAATTCAAACAGGATTGGATTCGTTTACAAAACTGATTCACAGTCACTTTTTTTGGGTCATGCGATTGAAGTGTCACATGTCTATATATGTATGTAGCCCTGGGATGCTTATTATTTACTAGTCTTCTCATCTTCTTGTATAATTTCATGGTCAGCTCAAAAATGTGTGGCCCATATGCTTCAACCAACGTTCAGTTTTGACACGAAAGTTTTGCTCCATTCCGCTCATGTCACACATCGGGTCTCACATTCCCCTCTGAGCCGAAAAACCCTCGGGCGGTTTCATCCCTCTTCATATAAAATCATGGATGGACATCACACGTCTTTAGGAGCCTCCACGGCACATCACGGCCCTCATAAAGATTTCATTTACGGCTGTTGAATCACCCCTCTGTCTCTCTTGTTTTCTCCATCATTCCTCTTCTCTGCCTCTGCCCACACTCATTGTAGATGACAGGGCTGTCTACCGAAGGCCACTGTGTTAGTCACCACTTTCAGTTTTAACTCAAGACTGGTCGGACTGTGTCGCTTCAACCCCTTCTCTCCCCTTCATCTGAACTCAACCACCCTGAGCACCACATCCTCCCCCTCATCCTCCATCGTTCATCTCCTCTATGCTGGTGTCTGGTCCGCCTCCCTCACTTTAATCTCATAAAAGTGGATTTCTGATATAGGGAGTGAGAGGGCTTTTAAGTGGACTGAGGTTGGTATAGAGCGTGTATGATGGGTGGGAGCCAGGGGGCAGACTGATGTGATGGGTAAAGGGTAGGTGGTTCCTGTAATGGCTGCTGCCCCTCCACCTCCTATCACCCAACCCAAACCTCCCTCTCTATCAGCCACTAATGAGCCTATATAGACACCCAGTAGTGGGTTTATGATGTTGTGGTGAAAATGAGAGCTGGACGCTGAGAGAAGAAGAGAAGAGAAGAGTAGGTCCATCTGAGCGGCGCTGCACAGCCGGTCACTTACTGATATTGATCTGCGTCCCAATCCATCTCAATTTCCCTCATATGTAGTCACATCCAATTATGTTTTGCTCCATCTTGAAAGCAGCATGTTTCAGCGGAGGAGTCCGAAAACTGCCACTGCATGATGAGCTCACATTTATGCAGCACACAGAAAAAACATACACCATGCTCGGGGACTTAGGGCTGCACACAGTGGAGGAGTGTATGCGTTTTTATGTGTACAATCCACTTTTCTCTGTCCAAAAGCCTAAAATCCCTGGGGTGAGTATGCTACTCTCTTTGTTATAACATCTCCATTTGAGGAGAAGATGAATGCGACCCCTTCTTCACTTCTCCCCCTCCCTTCTTTCTTCGTTCCCCCACCAGCTGAAAGCTGCTGTCTGGGTGGTTAAACTTAACTGTAGTGATGCACAAACCCAGGAGACAGTCAGAAGGCTGAAGACCTTCTGTGTCTTTTTTTTTTTTTTCTTGCGTGTGTGATGAATCACGTATACATACAGAACAGTAGTCTTGGAGATCCATCCTGTTTCTTATTATACTCAAGGATACACAGAGAAGGAGCCTCTCTGTCTTAATGACAGCAGTTATTTCAACCAACACAGAGCTCCTTGAAAGTAAGATATCTAAAGATACAAGTGCTCTGTACGGACTAACAATCAGCCGTCTGTGAATCCTATTGTGTCTCCTGTACTCAGGGAAAAGCATTGACTTAAACTAATGAGATTTTTTTCTTGTATTGTCATGTATACAGTGTTTGGAAAACATAGCTCAGCATTTTCACCACTGCCTGTGTATATCTTGTTTATATATTTCCTTATTTATCCAGTGACAGCATGTCTATTAGCATTTTTTACAATGAAATAACCGTGGGTTGTTTTTTTATTATTGTATTTTTTTTATCCCCTCTCACTTGACCTGATCTGTTTTCCCAAGAGGTCCTTAGTGGAGATAAGTCAGATTTACAGCGGCTTAAGAAAATATTCAGCCCTCATGACAGTGCACAGATGCTCCAGATGCAATATGACGTACCTTAAGAGAAACATAAAGAAAGAGACTACACACGAATCCAGGTAACCAAAGCCACTTATCGAAGAACATTTGAATTTTATGATTGCAGGTAAAGATGTTGCTCAGTACTTAATAAAGGGTCTGAATACTAAATAGAGATTTAATTTTTATTTTATTTCCTTGTTCTTTATTCTGGGTTTATCATTCTGGGTTATTGCATTTATTCAAATGTTTCTATAAAGTGTGGCACTGTATTTAAATAGCTCAATTGTCTATCCTGAGACCTGTTTACTAAAGAGAGAGTGAAGATGCCGAATCATAATACAGAGCTACCTTGGGTGTGGTGTTCACGCTGATTTTATGCCTCGGTGCTCTGCTCAAAATGCAATTCAGACTGTCTTCCCAAGACAAAGGCCAGCCAGTGCCCCAAAATATGGTGCAAGTCAGGTGATATTATAGAGTGACAAAGTTCACAGAGGGAGGTCAGTGTGAATGGATGGAACAACATAAACACAGATTTTACATGGGACACTGCTGTTCATTTCCTGCTTCAAACCATCAGTCAACATTGTTTTATTTAAAAAGCATGGACAGGATTGTTTCCTAACGTTAACCACGTGTCTTTTTGAGCTCCCCCTACTTTAAAGAAGTAGTCATTTTAATCCAAACCATGTTGTTTCCCTGTACCCTAACCCAAACCAAGTTGTTTTGTGCCTAACCTAACCTAACCTTGTGACAGTTTTCAACTTTGATCATATTTGTCTGGGATCTTTAATCATCAAGAAATGACATATCTGTGATGTAAGTGAACCCTGTGCTCTTCTCTGACAAAAGAAATTTGCTGGTGTGCTCTCTTGTTTTAACCTAAATCTTTTAAATTTTCATCTGTCTTTTCTGCTAGCTGGTGTTTGGTGATGGCATAAATCTCTGTTACACTTAGTAGTTAGACTGCACTGCTCTGTCTTGCAGTGAGGACATGTCATACTACTGATCATGTGCACAGGGCCTTAAACCATATGTTTGTTAAACCATATGTTTGGCGAACAATCGAACAAACCTCAGACAGAACAACTGGAGGGATGCCTTTTCCAAAATAAGCTGTTTAGTTTGTGTTTTTTGTTCCTTCACTGTAAATCATTTTAAGCCACTTCAACTTTAAAACAGAAGTTCCCCTGCAGCCTTGGTTGAAAGTTTAGTTTTGAAAATGTAAAAACAATTAAATCAAATACAATAAACTAAAGATATTGAGTTGGCTCAGCAACAGACTGTCAGTTTTTCATCATTTATAACTGTAAATGTTCCCGTTGCAACCACTTTATACCAGAGGCAGAACAAAGACAGCATATAAATCTGCTTTACTAACCTTGTTATATTAAGTGTAAAGGGGAAGGCACTGACTTAAACACAATCCTTTAGCTTCATGGTTAGCATCATGGTTAGCATCATGGTTAGCATTGCTTTCATTATTATAAAAAGAAACATCCATGACTTAACATGTTGCAAAAACACATGTTGCAAATTTAATCATGTTTGTTTTTGTTTCGTTGCATCAATGCATGCTGGGATGTTTCTTAAGAATCTTAATTTGATGAGCTTGATGAACTTCTAGCAGTACAATCATAAAATATATAATCTTGTATTTTGTATGTTTGAATGCAGCCCGGAATCTACATTTTATTGTTGTTGAATTCATCCATCTAAACTATTTTACACACTCAGTATCTGGTTGAGTTTCTGTATCTAATTTGAATCCTAAATGCTTTAGGAAATGTAGCTTCATAATTCATAACGTTATAATTCAAAAATACAAATGAGCTCATTCTCAATAATGACATTACTGTGTTAGGAAGAGACTAAAGATATAACTTCCATAATATTTCACAGTTTAACTTCATCTATTTTGCATTAGGATGGTGGATATCTGAATAAGATATGAAACTTTATTCTTCACTGTAAAAAAGATTTTTGCAGCATTGTAAGATGGAAAACTTGTTGGAGAGCCTTTGTACTTCAGTTGAGGAAAGCCTGTGGGATGAATAATACATCATTCATCTTGATTCATCTGGGACTAATATATGTGACAGAGTTTAGAGGACCTTAGTTACTATAACCCCAGTGAAAAACTGACCTCTACCATGTGACAGTCTATAAAAGTTCAGCTGTAAAATGTGTTTTCAGAACTAGTTAACTGATAGAGTGGTGTTCTTTAAGAAATGACATTCTCAGGTAGGTTTCCATAGTGACTGCAGGTCGAGGCCGTCTCTTAACTGGGAGTTATGGGACAGGAGATGGTGATGGTGGTGGGGTAGCAGGAGGTGTTAATGGAATGAACATGCGCATGGAACCATCCCAAGAACTTAAAATAAAAACGGTCCATAAGCCTGGTGAGAAAACCAGACAAGTCAAGACCTTTATGCAGATAATAACACCTGTTCAGATCAGATTCAGATGCTTGTTTCTAATGTTGGAACAAAAATATGAAATCACAGCCAGTGTGAAGACATCTGTAAAGCGTAAAGGTGGCCTGATGGTTAGAGAAACCAAACTTCAGCTGAATGAACAGGATGCAAATCGACGCCGTGCTGATGACTGAATCAACAATTTATGCCATAGTCCCATTAAAGTCATAACTTTAAGAAAAAAAAAAAAAAAAAAAGCTGTCGCATTACCAACCAAAATGCTCACCAAACACATGAAGCCTTCTTCTCTCCTGCCTTTTCCAGCAGATTGTTTCATTTCTTAATGCATCGTTCAGCTGTAGCTCAGTCTGTAGGGACTTGGGAACCAGAAGGTGGCCAGCAAGTGTGGACCGGTAGTGGCACTGCCAAGGTGCCCTTGAGCAAAGCACCATTTGGTGCGCCACTTTGTGTGTGTATTTGCATTTCAGGCTTTTCTACGTGAAAGCGCGGTGAAAAAAGAATTTTCCCATTGAGGGATCAATAAAGTAAGTCTTCTACTACAATCTGTAGATTCAGAGATGGGTGTGAATCCTTTGGTGGTCAAAAAAACCCCACAGGATGCCTTTAAATATGCACAACCTTTCTTCTGTATATTGCGCTTTCATCAGCGGGGTATATGTGTTTGTTTTCTTTATACAATCTACTGTGTGGGTGCAATCTGAGGGATGTACAGATAACTATAAAACACAAACATAATGCTTAATGTTAACCTGTCATTTGGTAATTAAGGCTGAAGTAAATGTTATACCACTTCACCCTATTTTTTAAAAAACACTAAAAATGCAAGTGTGTAGAATCTTATTGCTTTGGTCGCTTTGTCTCAAACCCATATTTACTGAGGAAAATTGACTCTAAATCATCCACTTGAGAGGCTGTGATTGAATTTCTATGCCACATGGATAAAAGCATACCATTTCCTCTTACTCAATCCCCTCTGATTTAGAGAGTGAGAGGGCTTTGGTGGATGTAGGGAACACCAGAAAGGCTCTGTTGTCATCTCTCCATCAAGGTTTATGGATGGCCCAAACTAATCTCTAAGTGAATCCACGGCAAACACTGACATATCCATCCATTAAATGAAATTGACCGACTTTCAGCCAGCTCCACGGCTACTGTTCTATAGCCCCTGACCTTTGACCCTCCTTGTGAAGTGAGCAAGAGAAGAGTGAGTCTCCCCTGCAGGGATCAATAATGTCTCCATTAATCCCAGAAAAGATTTGTTCATGCATATCATCTGATATGAAATATGCCTAGAAAAGACGCTTAAAAATATGGATATGGAATTTTACAGTACCCACATTAATTTTGGGGATGCATTTTGGTTTGTAATTGTTGGCTCTATTGTTTAATTAAACTCGAAAAACATTCCACAAGTCAACAAAGAGAATCTCCAGTTTATTGTCAGTGGAGCTTTTCCAGGCTGTAAATCTTGACAGTGTAGAGCTCCGGGAGAGATTTGTCCACATTTACAAACATTGATTAAATTGTCCCAGGCCAATTGTGTTTCTTTCAACTTTGTTCTATTCCCATTTAACAAAGATGAGACAACCGCAATAGAAACTGAATACTAATGAGAAACAGCAACAGCAGTGTATACAGCATATGTCCTCTCACTGTGTGTGTGTGGATGTGTGTGCAAATGAGACGGTTGTGAAATTTGCTTTGTCAGCACTGTCAATGCTACCTCTGTCCAAATTCCATAAACAAGTATGCTTTAGAGCAGGATACCCACAGCGTTGATAAAATAAACAGCCTACACACTAACCATCACCTCAGGTTTCAACAACAAACACACACACAAAGATGTTTGACAGTGTTGATATCACGCTTCACCGACATTAACATAAGTGGTGGCCAGTTCAAGTGGTTTATCGAGAGTTCGCTCTCGCAGATGTCATGAAGGTGAAGTGTCTTAAACGCCTGCGCTGGTGGGTGTACAGTAAAAATCATTGACTCACACATGTACAGTTCATAGACAGCCTTTCTTTACAGTCAGCTAGAGGGGGGTTGTCATTCTGGATGGTGTCCAGGTGTGGAACCTGTTTCTCCCACTTCTGTCATTAAAGTCCCGGCCTGTGGGAAAGACGGTTTACTGGACTCCGCTGAGTGCGCTGACCCCGAGATGAAGCCATCGGGATCTCCTCCCTTGAATCACCGCTAACAGCGCACCGTCATAATTCACAAACAGACAGACTCACCAGAAGTCACGTTGAACTTATTTATTGCCCTTGTTCTGCTATCAAATGAGAATCTCTCAGGTGTTACACTGTGTGCATGTGCCAGTGGTGACATTTTTATCATCATGTTGGCAGTCTGCTCACTCACCCGATTCATGAACTTTGTTTTACATCCCAGTGTTAGTTTGGACATCGTTTTTGGCAGCAGGATTGAAGGAACCGCCTGGGGATCATCAGCATTTAGAGCTACATGAAGCTATTTCAGAGACACTTACATCAAGGAATATGGTCAGTTAGATTTTACAGAAAACGTTACGCTCTCTGAGCAGCATGGCATGAGCAAAATTGAGATGTGTCAGGTTATAACATCGGCACTCCTGTGTTAATAAGACTATGATGAAGCCTGAATGAAGCTCTTCAGATAATGTCTGTACCAAGTGGCAACCTCTGTGGCTGTGAAATAAAGCCAATGCCAAAAACTGCAGTTCCTCAAATGGCCACTCGAGCCTGGCTACAGAAGGAGTCCATCTACACAAGCCCCCACATTAAAATGTGCAACTTCACAACAGAAATAAACATGTTTACAGCCTGGTATACAAAACTGTTTTGGTCTTTTTAGCTAATTTCCCCTTCTGTATTGACAGTGAATTTCTATATAACTCACCCAATCGAATCATATTAAGGCTTAAAGTTGTCCATAATTTAATGTGTGGCTGCTTTGACTGACAGGTGGGTGCCATTACAGGCTGCTTATTTGAGCAACCACATCTTTACCGAATTTTGGATTGCAGCAGAGGCAGGACTGCCAAGATGGCAGCCAGAACCACCACACTGAGCTTCTCAACGGCTCTTCAGAAACCTGTGGGTGACGCCACAGATATGACATCCATCCTATCTTTAATTCTGAATATTTGCTCCTTCAATACTTCTTTCCTCAACACACTTTCCAATCTTTAATTTTTATTCTCTCCTGAAGCACCTGGTGATGATTTAAATAAAATGTATTATTCATAGCAGTATCTGTATATTTGTGCAGATTTGTACAGATGAGAGGCTTCTGTGATTTGTTTGTAGATGTGTTTTCAGTCTGGCAGGGGGGATGAGTCAGAAACCAGGTCTGGTTGAGGAACCATTAACCAGGCTTTAGGTGGTTGATGGGGGCCTGTCCCATGCCTATCAGACACACTGGCTGTATAATCCACACTGACAGCCTGATGTCCAGTCTAAAAGGGTTTTTTTTTTCATTCAAGCCAGCAGACAGGTGAGGTTTCGGGGTCCCAGGAAAAGCTGTTATAACCCACTGAGAGTGGTAATGCAGCCCAGTGAACATTAACTCTGCAGGTGCCTGATGCTGGACTTGCCCCAAAGCAATGTGGTGAACCATGATTTAAAAAAAAACAACTTATATCATGTTGTACAGAAACAGAGATAAGTACAGTGTTTAAGCCAACATCATGTGTTCAGCCTCATATCACTTGTAACTGATTTGCGATGGCTATGAGAGCTACAAAGTGGCCACAGGAAAAAAGCTTGCAGGGTTATTGACAGTGAGGAATGACTTCTCCTACACACCATACGGTCGTTGAAGCCATGCACCGATATTACATGTAAAACTAATTTAGTCCATTTCTATTAAGTCCTCATGTCAAGGATGTTGTGTTTCTAGATTTGTTATGAATTGTCTAGATCAGCTTCACTCATGTCCTCTAAGTGGTTCCTTATTAAATGGGAATTTTCTTGTTCTGGCTCACTGGGGAGGGAATTGATGCTGTGAAAACACGCTTACCACAACTGGTTATTCTGACACGAGAGAAATTGGTGGAAACCAGGCAAGGCTAATGGTGATGTTGCATTCCTCCCTTTGATAATATCTGCATGCATGGTTAACCGTCGTCACTCAGAGGGCTGCTCCTGGGTGTGTTTGACAAGATGGTTGCCTCTCTAATTTGATGTGTTACTGTGGTGACTTCTTCCACTTTGTGTTTTGACTCTAAGGGACATAAACTCACACTCCTCTACATGCTTGAAATGTAAATACTGTTGCCTTAAGACAGCACTGTGGCTCTAAGGGCTGTGTGTAGTTTCCTCATGAGGCTGCAATACCTTAAAGCTGCATGTGTGAATATTAGCCTTGTGTTAACTTAAGGCTAATGTTTGTAGGTACGATGTCTTAGATCTCTTCCCTCAGGGTTAAACGTCTCATTTAATGGTCTCTTCCACTTCTGGCCATTTTTTCATCATCATTTTTCTTACGTATATTAATAGCCGTCATGGGAATAATACCAGTGATTGGTTTATTTTAAAGTTTGTCTTACCATATACGTCTCCAGGCTGTGCCATGATTAGAAACCCAGTAACACTGACATATGGGAAGCATCAACCCTCTCCAAGTTGTCACTTCCTTCCTCTTTATTTTCTCTGCCATGATGGAGAACCGATGGCTATGTCCATTCTTCAATGCCCATGCCCATTAGAAAGGTCACCTCAGGTCATTAAGGGGGTTGCCTGTAGCCTAGAAGTAGACTTTGAGACCAATGGAAAGCCAACAGGATATGGATCGCAAATGTGGACGGAAGTGCTACCTGTATTTGTGCTTGAGCTTTATAAGGAAGGAAAGGCTCAGTGGTAATGGCTTGTTTACACTGTTTGGAAAGCGCAGATCTTTTGATTCATGTAATTGGCCCCGGACTCAATCAATCAAGGTATCAATCAGCGGTCTGTGGTTTAAGTAAACATATTAATCGTTTTAGATTTCTGCTCTCCTTATGGCGAAAGGTCAACTGCAACTTTGAGTGAGAAGATTGTGAAGAATCCCAAGTGAAGGTAGAGTTTCCACCATAAGAAAACACACTAATTAGTTGCATAAGCAGTACAACCATCGTTAAAGGCAACTGTCTGGTTGTGATGCATAGAATTTAAAAGGTGCTTGCTCCTTCTCTCACAAAAGCAGGAAATGACAGGTCATGTTGGCAACGGCTCCTGGAAGGCTCTTAGTATAGGTTTCAATCAGCTAGAGGACCATTTAGGCCTCTCCATGTGTGGTTTTCACTTTTTGTTGTAGAGACTTACTGTCTCTCTGCTCTGTGGTTGGAGAATGTGGACTTTAACTTGCTAAAGTTCAAGGGCGGCCAAAAGAAGAATCATGTTTTTTCACCAACAGATGCTTGGCTGCAAATTTATGGATCACTCCTTGTTGCTTCACCATGACATGAAGTCATGGCTACGCCATCATCAGTCTGTGTGCTTTTGTGTTTGAGCTTTTATTCGGCGAAACATTTTTTTTCCATCACTCCTTTCAGCTCTACGTGTACTTCATTTTCCTCACCACCATATATTACTCTAAATGATTTCTTCTCGGTTAAACATATTGTGTATACTGCGCTAAAATATGCTTTATTTATTTAGTTTCCTCTTACCCTAAATTGCCCGTTATAAATACAATTGTAACTCTATATTTTGCTTTGTTAATATACTTTTTTGGTTCTTCCCATAGTGCTAATGTTTCTAAAGTGTACTTTATTATACTGTTCTATTTATACATTTCTGTGCATGGTCTGCAAATTGTAGAAATACTGTAATGTACTAATGTACAAAAGGTTGTTGTTATTATCAATGTCTTTTGTAACCATTTGGCTATTTCTCAACTATTTTGCAACACTATAACAAAGCTCTGACTTTGTGTGGTGACATGAGATTGACCTGTGGGTGTAAATATATTCAGTGTACAGTTAATTCTGTTTTAATATCCAAGTATAATCCTGTGCCATACATGTTTGCACTGCTAAAGTACAGAATATTATTGTGTATTGAGTTTGTTTTCTTAGACAGTTTGTTATTTTATATTTTATTATATTTTATATAATCCTTCCTTCCATTTATCTGAAAAAACCTACAGCAGAATGTGCATCTCTGCAAGTTGTGCTGGTTGTATTATTGTGAATGTGAAAAAAAAAAACGGTATTATAAATAAATAAAATAAGACTCAGAGGCTGAAGTGAAGACATTGTGGCTGTCAGTGACTTTTACAGTAAAACCAACCTGACAGTAAACAAAGCAGAGTTTAGAGTAAAACATTTATTTTTAAAGTGCCTATTGTTCTCTATGTGATGACCACAGTTTTTTCTGTAAAGCTTATCCACCCTCCTAAAAGTCACTTCGTCTCCACCCTCTGAGGTTCAACTCAGCCAATGAGACGAGTCCTTTCTCCAGGACTGCTCTGCCACCCAAACAATGTTTGTACAATTCTAATTGCAATCTGCCTCTCTCACTCTCACTCACTGTCACTGCTGCTATTTTTTTCCTGAATTTTTTAAATGTGTGGCAGCTGAGGTGGGCAGCAGCCGCCCTGGTGGTCTTTCACTGCTCTAATTGCAACCCCCTCCCTCCCACTCCCCTTCTCCAAGCCCTCTGTGCTGGTCCTCCCATCATCAGTGGATTTACAGCCCAATCACTGTTGCCAAGGAATGCAACATCTCATGGAACAATAAAACATGTAGTTTTCATAATGGAGGCACAAGTGGTCTGACCTTACAAGCCGAGGCGAGTGTTGCACGTCAGCAGGCTGTCAGCTCTGCTCGGTGTAGTCAGTCAAACTGCAGATCTTTATAAGGATTTGTATCTGTAGTGTTACACTTATCCCTGCTCCAATGGGGTTGAAAGGACACCTTATAAAGTCAGGCTGAAGATTAAGTAACTCCTACCTTCATTACAGTGCAGAGACAGGCGACTCCAGCCATTAGACAGAGCCCTGCACTACTGTAACAGCACCGAGGCTGGCTCAGCTCACACACACCTCCTAATGGCTTTCCCAGAGCGGCCCCTGGCTGGCCCGAACTCTTGTAATAAGAGGTTTGGATCTTTAAAACGAAACAGACATGCCATGCCTCCAGCTGGGCACGGTGTTGTACAGTACAGCAGAGTGAAACCAGGGGTCCCCGATAGATTTAGTAAGCGTATAATGGTACAGTAAGACTGAAGGTTATACAGGGGAGTAGTGGGATTTTTTATCAAGACACAGCTCATGAGAACATAACCTTGGTGTCCATCCAGACATCCACTTCAGTGCTTCACCCCCACACGCATGTACTACACTCCCCTGTTCTTAGCTTTCTGCGTCCCAAGGATTGTCATTTGCGTGCTCAGTTGCAAGGTTAAGAGTTCGATCTTTTTTTTTTTTTTTTTTGGCAGAGGGGCGGAGAGGTGGACAGCAGGCCTGTGCCACGGAGAGAGATTAAACACTGTCATCACCCTCTCCTCCCCCTGAGCTCAACACTCTCCATCACACCGACAGCAGGTCCCGGTCTTCCCAAACCAAAGCCAAACACATGCCAGACTGCAAAGAAAGACAGACAGGTAACTCCTTTCTGATATGCAGCATATGTCGTCCTGTTTCCAACGTCAATGTACAGCTCAACCGCCTTCATACAGGACATAATATTGAACTTTACTTTATTGGACTCTTTACTATGTCTATGCACGGAAAGCACTGACCTCCCATCAAACTACCTCATGAATTAAAGTGTTCCCTTCTAGATCACAAGCAGGCTTGCCAGTCCTTGAAAATGGAACTTATTATTAAAATCGTTTATATGAAGAGGCTAAATCAAAATGTATTGAACCAATCACGCTGTTCCGCAATAAAAGGCCTTGAGTCTTTTCTTTTCATGTGACCCGTGAGGTGCAAATATTCAGAGCCAGTCCTGAAACCTGAGGAAATAAACGACCATATTGTTCACATCTTTAGCGCTTCACACCTTTTGTCTCATGTTAGTGATTCTTTCCCCAACCCATTTCCAGACCACAGTGGTCTTAGTGTACAATAACAGCATGGTGGTTGCATGACATTGACATTTTCCATGTGTTGCCTTTGAATTCAAAAAGATTCATAAGTATCAAAGGAGCCCCATGGAAAACACCTTTCAATCATTTGAAATGAAATCAAAGGAAAATCACCTCAAATGCTCCATTACTTAAATTATTCCTGTAAATTCTAAAATTACAGTAAAAATTGGTTTAACAAGGATTTAATACATGTTTTACTTCTTTAAATTGGCTTTTAAATGGATATTTTCCTACTGTGCTCGCTCAAGAAAGTTCATGTTGAATCAGGCCAACAAAACCAGCTGAATCCACACACTGGCTGGTGGCAGTGGCAGGAAGGTGGTCGTGATTCTTGGTGCCCACAGCTGGAGATTGCCCACAAAAATTCCAGGAGGATTATCTTAGTTAAAAGCAGGGGTATTTTTTTGGCGGTGGTGGGGGGGACAAAGTAATATTCTGTCTGGTACCCAGAACCTTAGCCACCACCCTGGCTGGTGGTCCAGTTTAAAATCATACAATAAAATGTCTGACAGCTGTCTGAAATCTCGTCCCCTTTCTTCTTTCAGGTCCTCATTGTGTCTGCAGTGTTTGGATCATATCCCAGGCTTTAATTTCCCCATATTAGATCCAGAAAATATTCATGTTCAAAAAGGTTAACATCATCTGACTAAAAAGACATGAGTCAAGTCAAAAGAAAGAGACAGACGTTGGGCCGAAGCTTGTGTCATAAATTTAAATCTCAGGAGGGAGAGGTTTATCTTGGATGTAGATCTTGCTTTGTGATCAGTGCAACATGTTCGATTGGGATTTGAGCCATTGTGTCAATAACATCGGTACTTTTTTGCCAGTGAGTGAGGAAAAAAGAAAGAAAAAACAACGTGGGAAAGAGTAGCAAGGAAAATAAAAACCAGGACTGCTCATTCATGTCCAAAGCTTTTACCCCACTGCTTAAATGTCAGTCTGATGTTTTCAAAAAACATCCAGTCACTGCTGGAGTAAATGCAATATTAGCAATTAAATGAAAAGGCATTTTACTGTGAATATCAAAAGAAACACCTTGGATAATTATTGTTGAAAACCAGAAAATATTCCACTGTGGGGTGAGGCAACGACTTCATCCTGTGCGACTGTTTTTAATGAAAGTAAAGCCGCACAGAATTTACTTTTCAGCCCCCTCAAAGACCAGCGAGCGTCTTGTAGCAGGGTTTTTAACACCGTTCAGGGTCAGGAGATAATGAGATTCAGAAAGAAAGGGTCTCCACTGGGGGGGTGAAGGTGTGAATCTGACATGAAGCAGGTTTAGGAAGCAGCAGTGTTCACTTTAGTTAGTGAAGCAGAAAGAATAGCAGTTGAGGTGACGGGCTGACATGTAGCACATCTAACATTTATGTGGGAGAGTGGAGTTTGTGTCCCGTCATGTCACTAACAGTTAATTCTAGCTTTTCTTTAAAAAAAAAAAAAGAACTGTAGCATGACTGTAACCATGACTTTTTCCTAGCCCTAATCATACTGGAGTTTCCATATGCAGTTATTGTAGAAATAAGAACTTGGCATTGGACACTAAACATTGTCATTGAACATAATCTGCAATTTTACATAACTAAATGACATAATTTAGTTTTTTCAAATGAGTAAGTGAACATTCATTGATCATTGCAGTTAATTATTAATGAATAAATTAATCTGATTTAGAACCACCAAAAATCTGCAAGTAATTTTTAAATCTCTATAAACAGATAAGCATATGAATGTCAGCAACAGACCAAGATTTTGGCACTGGAAGCGTTTTTTGTTTGTTTGTTTATAGTCCCAGTAGTATTGACCAAAATGTTTGAGGGTGCTTTGGTTGCAGCAGTCCATGTGGAGAGCAAAAGAGGTGGAACACATTGTCTGAAATGCAGTCCTGGAACCCAACAGCTATCGTCCATCCAACAATAATTTAGTATTTTATTTGCTGTTTTTAGAGATTAGTAGGAATGTGTCTTTCATCATTCTCATGTATAGAGTTACTAATCGGACTGCAGAGCAAATCTTGGCCCGGATATCTGTCATCTGTTTTCCGGACATCCACTGGCTGCACCAGAGGCCCTGAAACACTGGATGTTGCCCCAGAGGCTAAATCGTCATCAACCCTGTTTCTTACAAATCATGCTTGTAGCAGTAAATACATTTGAAATGTCACCCAAATTACCCTTTTAATCAACATAATGAATCTGCAAGTGGCAAAGTGTTTATACTGAATGTATCAATAAAATATTTACTGACAACATATGTGACTATATGTTTGTTTCTGACAATATCTACTTTTGCAAAAAATTAATTATTTTATCAAACATATTTATGGTCATGTTCAGGCGCTCGCAGTACTCTGATAAGGTCACAGAACAATCATGCTCTAATACTGAAAAAGTCTACAATGACTTAAGTATGTGACTACTTTTTTTATCCAGAATCAGGATTTTTCCCTAACTTAACCAAACCTTAACCTTTTGTTGCCTAAACCGGACCACACACAGAGGATGCAGGATGCAAAGTCTCCAGTGTCAAATTCCTGAGCTTTGTCCATCCACTTTATGCATCCATCTTGAGTGTCGTACATCAGCGTTGCACTTCCTTTGCTCGAAACAAACTTTGCTGGTGAACATATTTCAGGCAGCAAAAACATTTAATTAACAAAACAAAATAACCAATACATGAATGCATATGCATAATAAATGCTCCCAGAGAAACACTTTCAGAAGTTATATTAGGCCTAAAAAAAACCCTGCCGCCCAGAGTCGTCCAGTTTAAGTAAAGTGAATACTGTTGAGAGTGTTTGTGCATTTACTTTGTTAGTCTGTTAGAAGGCCACAGGTAACTGCATTGACCTCTGTCTCTCCCTCTGACTGCTGGCCTGCTCTGTAACTGATCCCGTTTGGACGATATTGACCCTCCGTTGGACCAGCGCTCTCCTCCTTCTCCTAACTGCTGGAAGCACCACTTCTATTGATCTCATTCTTTAAGTGTTACCATAAATTCCCTCCCCATTAGTTTACACTGGACAGCATTTGGTCCACCTCATGATTTATCCAGACAGTCCTCCACAGAGAAAGACGAGTCCTCTCCATGCCATCTTCTCCAGACTGCTCTTCATTCCTCCTGCACTGTGTTCCCTCTTATATTACCTCTCCATCAGCCACTCTTTTTCCACCCTTTCACTCACTCTCTCCTCTGTTTAAGTGTTGTACTTCCTGGATTCCTGCAGTACAAAGTGCTTCTATGGGAGAGATTGAATTCACCCATAATTTGGTTTTGATCCTTTTTATCTGCTTCATTTGCTTGTTGGAACTGTGGCCACTGTCTTCGTTGTTGATATCTGAAATGTATTCACTGTACTTTTTAAAATTCTGTATAATTCCTAAAGTGGGACAGTCAGTTTACAGCAAACAAGCTCTGACAGAAAACCTCTCCGTGAAACTAAAGTACTCTTCCTGAACGGGCTGTGTAATGGACTACAGATGACTTTCAACAGCACACACAAGAGCTGGGTGACATTGCATTTGCAAATACATTTTGTGGTTTTGTGTGAGCCTGCTTGGGTACCAGCTATGTGTGGAGGATGCCAAGTAGAGAAGAAAAAAAACAAACTGTTTTTTTCCCTATTATTGTCATCTGACCTTATGTTATCTGGTGTTCCCCCAGAAAAGCCTTCAGAAACAGTTAAACAAACATTTTAAATTTGTGTTTGACCCACACGCGGAGCAGCAGACAGCAACAAATGCATCACGGCAATGCCAACGCTCTCAGATATGGTTTCCTGCTCCTATCACATATCTCATGATTACCCTCTCCTCCATCAGTCCTACAGCTTCTCAGGTGTCATGTGATCACAGGGCGCTGGGTTCAATTCCCCAGGTGAGTGTTGTTGAAAATCTCCTTGAAACGTTTCGCTAAAGCTAAAGCTCTGAAGTGTGAAACGTTGGGCACACAAATCATTTTCTGGATAAAGCCATATGTGAGGCTTTAAATATAAAGACAGCAATAATAATGTTGGTCTGGAGCCAGTATCGGCTACAGAGGAGCTGTTAGATTGATGTCTGTATTATGCACCTGAGTGAGAGTTTCAGTAAGCAGATGAAAATGCTGCTTTATTTCCAACCAGGAGTTCAATGCACCTCATGAACCTTTAAGGAACTATTCTCAGGGTCTGTTTTGAGGAAGAAAGTTGAGTTTTATGCTGCATTAAAGCTCCTGAATCATAAATCTTAACTGCTACCCAGGTTTTATGGGCTGTATACAGCTTTAGTGTGAGTCAACATGCTTGATTGTGCATTTTTCACATGCATCTTCTTGTATGTGTGTTTGTTTGCACATATACATACATGTGTGATCCGGCAGGAAGAGCTAAATTGGCTTCAAGAGATCAAAGCGGTAATTTAATCAGTCTCTCAAACACACAGCAATTTGTGCAGGAAGTTTTGATTAAAAAGCCTGTGCATCAGTGAAAGGAGCCTCACCCACCTCCATGGCAGCCAGTTAACTGATTAATACCCCAGAGGACCCAGTAACCCACAGCTTGCCCATTACTACTGCTGCAATGCTGTCTGAGAGCGTGAGGAGGGAGGGGTCAGAAAGGAAAGAAGGGTGGATAGAGACCTGAATGGTGTGCTACAATAAATCACCAGCACGCACATGGACACTGTAATACTTTTATTTGTGTTCATATAAACAACAACCACTTGACCATAAACTATAACTAGTGCAAAGCACTGTCGGGCACTGTGTTTACACACTACAGTGCACAAATAGCAGCTCGTCCTCCAAATGTCTGCAAACAGCACCTTAGTGGTAGTCTTTTAATGGCACTCCACGCGTCTGTAAATCTCTCACGACCAGTTTAAGACATTTAAGACAAAGCCAAATAAACACAAGCAGCCTGCATGTGTATTTGAAACCCATTCCCCAAATGGAACAGTTAGTTTATATTGGGCGTGCAGACTCTAAATCACATTAAATGACAACTTACCTTTATTTTTATAATTTATTCTTACAGTGTGCAATGGTTAAATTGTGGTCAAGGTTAGGAATGAAAAACACTGAAGGTTTGGGGTAGGATATGTAATGTTATGTAATGTTAATGCTCTCAGATAATATAGCAAAAGCAAAAGATGAAACTCTAAGAGGCAGACAGTTAAAAAAAAAAAAAACTACATTCAAAGTACTTAGTACTTAGATTAAGAAACAGTCAAGTAAGAAAAGTTTTAGGATGCTTTTTAAAATAAAAATCATAATGGTTTAATGTTAGTTTCAGCTGAACATACTGTTGCCATAGCAACCACTACTGGCGCAGGGGGTAGGGTAGATGCTCTTCATAAGCCTCTCAGTGCTGGTCTGGTGTACCCAGGAACCTTCCTCCTTGTTTAATGGCACTGTAGGGTATTCCAGGATTTAGGCTTAGGTGTAACAAAGGTCATTACAGTTCCTGACATCCCGTTGGGAACTAATATGGAGGTTGGATATTTATCCAGCTCCTTTACATTGGCTAGCAGGAAGGTTGGCAGAGAAGAGAGATCCTTGTGGCCATGTTCAGTGGCTGGTGGTTAATCCCTCCATGTTTTCCTCTGGTGTTGAGATGGATGCAGGGATGGACACTGATGGATTTGGTTGTCTGTATTAGGAATTGTAGCTGGTGTCCACTTTTTCCATAAGGTATACTCTGATGTTAACATGTGAAAACCTCGTCCGCCCAGTTTGCAGAGCCAACAGGAGAGTTTACATGAGTTGTAAACTACTGTGTTGCACTTCCTGTCAGAACTTCATGCTGATCTTTCACTGTTGAAGAAAATGCAAATGAATGTGTTTCCATCCACTACCTTTATGTGAATATTAGTAGTTGAGCACATTGATATAAACAGTTGGTGGTGAAAATTGTCTAGTCCAAATGCTATTGAACCACTGCAGAAGAAGAGTTGGTGTAATGAAGACAACCCTGAAACAATGGAGGAGAATGTGGAAACAGTGCTGGAAAAATCTCTATGTCTGTTTCGAGAAACAATCTTTTAAATCGCTCCACACAGATCTTCTATTCATCTGCCACTGTTGAATCTCTTTGGAGGAGAAGCTTGAGTCACATCCTTCCTGTGTGTCATAATTTACTGTTTGTCACATTTTATTTTATTGATTCACCAACGTTTGTACCTGAGCCAAGCTGAAAAGCTTTTTGACAATATCTTGACTTTTACATTTCCATTTTTTAATGCACAAAATGAAAATGCAAAAAACAGGTTGATAGAAGGACAGATTTATACAATGTAGCCTATCCATGAATACAGATTTCTTTCTTACTGCAGTAGTTCATTTTTACACCTTCAGTCACACTCTTTTGTAGTAACTCATTTTTTTCTGATTTCTCATCACTATTGTTGAATAATACAGTTTTCATAGTCTCACAGTAACTTCCAGTAAAGACCTCAGAAGCTGACTTTGTGTCCAACTTTTTCTGTTTTTAAACATTGGCACTGGCAGAATCTTCCAACCCACCCAAGAGAAACAGTTTCTTTTTTTATTATTATGGATAAAAATTTTTTTAAAAAAAGCGACCCATATCCAAATAAAACTACTTCTACTGTTGGTTTCTAGTTTCAGCAACAATAACATCTGGACAATGGGCTGCCAGATAACACATTATTTTCACAATTTCAGTATGAAGGGTGTAATGCAGGAATGCTTGTATTTTCACCGAGACTGGAACATGCTGAACGACCTTATGTACTTAATACCCCCAAACAGCCTCCCGCCCAGTGCTGCTGTGCTACATATCCACCTCATTAGGTCCATTAATCTGGTCTTGTGCTTCTGCCGCTGCCCGTATGGACCTTTTTCATTATCTGGTTGATTTACTGCTCAGAATAACTGTGTTCAAGAGCCACTTGAATATCCTCTGAGGTCAAGGAAGAAGTTTGATTTCTGATTCAGAGCGTTGCTCAGTCCTGTGCGTGAGGGCTTGACATCTACAGAACAGCGTATAATGAGACGTCAGTCTGACTCATTCTGCACCGATAGGAGGTCACCAGCTCGCTATGATGTGATCCAGGAATTAAATGTCAATGAGTATTTAATCTATTGGATTCAGCACCAAGCTGTTGCTCGATAAGGTCGCGCAGAGTATAATGAAGTGTTGTTACATTCAGTGTAATGTGTTTTTTAGTGAGTTGCTCTTGTGCGGGCACTGATGTTAAAACTAGGTTTATTATTCAATGTGCAGTGGAAACGTTATTTCTGACTTTATTAAGAACTTGTGCACGAAGGTATCTGAAGTCATTTTTCAGCCGGCATTCTTGGCAGCATACACGAGGTTAAGATATAACACTTCACTTTGCCCATCAGCCAGACTAAACACTTGTTTTATGAGGTTAATCAAGAAAATGTGTATGGGGACACTCTAATGCACTGAAATATCTCTGTCAAATAAATACTCTATATTGATGAGATAACATCATATCTAAGTGGGGGCTTTTTTAAGAGCTAATACACCTCCTTAGTATAAGCTCCTTAACCTGAATCTTTTATTTGTAGGCTTTATTTTAAAGAGAAAGGTGAGGCTGGTAATCCATGTAAAATCATAAAAGAGACGCCTGACAGCTGCTTCCATTCTCTGCACACACACACACACTCACAGAGTCCACTTGCTGACCCCGTTCACCAACATCTCCATTAACCAGAGCACAGTGTGATTTCATTACATCGGGCTTAATTGTGTTCGCTGCATCTCAGTGTGCTCTGGTAGAAACAGTGGCGTGAGGGCGGCTGGAGGAAACAGAAGATGGGAACGGCGGCAGGGACGCGGGGCAGAGGGGATGTCAAAGCTTTTATTCACTGGCTTTTAAAAAGCTTTCTATTCCACATCACTGCATTTCTCCCTCCACAGGGCTGAGAGCATGGCTGCACTGAGAAAATAACCTCCAGCCTCCACACCGCTGCGCAAACAAACCACACCGACGTCATGTACACTGGTATCTGCAATACAGATTGGTTGTTGATGTTCATCAACTCATGCTGGTGTGTGCTTTTTATTCTGGTGAAGTGTGATAAGCTCACAGAGAATAGAGGCAAATGAGTTGAGAAAACAGAATAAGTGAAGAGCAGAGATTTAAAAAATAAGCTAAAAGAGGAGCAGGGGTTCTCCACACTGTTAATATTTTAAACTGATTATGAAAACCTCATTCCCAGAACTACATTTAAGCTTGATTATGTTCTTATTTCTCCTGACAGCTGGTACCTATTTACAACTATTGTGTAATCACTTTGGACAGCTGCAAAATAACAGCAGTGGGAGCAGGACCCAGTAGAGACCTCACAGTTTGGTAGAAGAATTGGCCCCATCGGGAATAAAAGTCGGGGTAATTCGGGCCTGTCTGCACCCAACACCTGACATGGGTTGGTTTCTTTTTCCTCCGACTTGAGATGAAACACCTGCTGCGACTTTTTTGGAGATTTGTTCACATGTCAGTCCATCCAGACACCCACCGCTGTTCCAACTATCACAACACAGAGGTCCTGTCTGCTAATTTCATGTCAAGTAAATTTTACAAGGGCATGACCTTTGGTCTGTGTGTGTTCAGACACATTGGTATGCTGGTATGTTTATCTAATGTGGTACTTTTGTGCGTGTCTTCACGACTGACTGTAACTTTAGAGTGGAAGCAAGTGAGACAGCCCAACATCTTCCCAAAAACTGGGCTTTTTTTGGCCACAGTACCAACATGGCTCAAGGTCAGTCACCATGGATGGATGGACTGCCATTTAATGTTCAGACACACAGTGATTTTAGCTTAACAACTTCTTTTCTTTTAAGACCACCATGAGCTTGACATTTGTGGTTTTCAGTGAAATATTGGATGGATTTCAATGCTCGCCTCTTTCAGGGTGAATTGCAATCACTTTGATGATCCCTTGACTTTTTCTTTAGCATTATTATCAGGTTAAATTTTTGTGTTTTTCAATACTTCGGTGACCAACTGCATTTCTAACATTTCTAAGACAATGCCATCAGCCTCAACTGAAGTTTGTGTTTAGTGCTAATTAGCAGAACTTATCTGCTAAAATGCTAGTAACTAAAAAGGTGAACATGGTACACATTATACCTGATAAACATCAGCATGGTAGCATTAGCATTTAGCTCATAGCACCACTGTGCCCAAGTGCAGCCTCACAGAGCAGCTAGCATGGCTTCAGACTTTTAATCTGGTTTAAATTTTGGTCTTAATATTTTAGACCTCCAACCTCTATCAACACATCCAAAACAGTAGAAGTAGTCCAGATCCCCTTTAAACCCATTTCCTTTGATGAGTTAATCAGTGGCACCTGGAGGCCACTTTGAGATAATGTGGAACCTCCTCACAAGTTGTAGTTGCCTCACTCCTGTGGGAGGTATAAAACACTTGGAGGCATTAAAAGATGAGGAACAGGTGTGGCTGAGAAAAATACAAAAAACAAAGAGTGGAGTAATGAAGAGAGGAAGAGATTTAAATGGAGGATATACCATGTAGATCCTAAAAAATCGAGATAACATCAGATATAACAAACAACTGTCAGCCTCTCTTCTTTCATTTAGGGTTTTACAGTAAAAAGCACAGCCTTTGTGGGATCACAAACTGTTCCCTGATCTGCAGTAAAAGAAGAATCCACCTCCAAACCAGTTGAAAGGCCTGTGGTTAGCCGATAGCTTTGATTGCACCTAATGCTAATCTAACGCTGCAAATGTTTTCAACCAGATTTCAAGTTTACGATTTGGAAACTATTCCATTGAAATTGCATCCAGGCAGGTTGAGAGTGTTGTACCTTTGAAGAGAAGAGTGAGGAGATTTTTTATTGCGCTTAATATTGTGTTAAACTAAGCCAATAATGAAACAATTACAGATGACAAAAAGCCTCACGTTTTGTTTTAAACTCACTATTGCTTGAAACCACGGCTGCATTAAAGACCTCTGTAGGGGGTGTGAAATCAGAAAAGGTCCTGACCTTTAACAACACAGTTCATTGCAGCTAATGTATGTTGTGTGTTTCCCAATACATTTAACCTAGATAGTTTTTTTTTTCAGCACAACAACAATAAAAGCTCCTTGAATATGTGAACCTTTTTGGACACCTGCACTTTGAGACACATTAAACCAATCAAATGTCTGATTCTTCTTAAAAATTGGCCTGTGATAATGTGCATACAGTGGGTAATAGCCAGATTGTATTCTGACCAGTCCTATTTATTTGAATTGTGTACAACTACAAAAGTTAAAAAGAAATAACTGTTTAAGGTTTGAATGCACCAAACATTTTGAACTTTGTAATTTTCAAATCTAATATTACATCATTAGAATTACATCCAACAAGTTCAGTTCAGTCCAGTTCAGTTCTTTTCTTGCAGCCTGCCTAACTTTTCCAAAGAGCTTCTTAGACACTCTTGGAGTGACATTTTCTCTCGATGGAAATTACCTTTGGATTTACAGGCCCAGTGACTTTACACATGCAAGATGTTTGACTTGGAAGATTGCTCTAATTAAAATAAACACTTTAAATTGGTGTAAAGCGTAATTTGACAGTAGATTTAAGACAGTGGAATGGAGAAAGTTTCCCCCCACACTTTTATACCCTACACCACAATTTCCACTGAACTGGATCCAAAACATCTCAGTTAGGAGGACTGGGTTATATACCTCTTTTACAGTTTTACTATTCCTGATTGGGCCTGGTAATATCTTCAGGGTTTTATTTCTATTTGAAATCTAATTTATCTGAGCTTTATTCAAACCATTTGTCAAAGATCTATCATATCATCACCCCTATTAGTCCAACCAGGCAGCTGCACATTTGAAATAAAGCAGTTCTCTCTAGTTCTGGATCACGCCTGGTTCACAGGTTGACGTGAGTCGACGGACAGTGTCAGGAAATGGAGGTGAAGGTGAAGATGAGCTTGCCCCACACCAAAGGCACCATGCAGAGGAGAGCATCTGCTGTCTGTAAGCTGCAGAATATATCAACCGTGATGACAGCAGTGGACGCAGAAACTCTTGGACCACGGAATATTGTGTACACCTGCAACACGTGCTACATGTTGAAGGCTGTATGTTATTGGAAATAGTAATGTCAGCGAGTCTGCAACAACGGAGAAGCCCAGAATACATTATGGTGCAAGATTTCGTTTGTGCGTTTCAGCATTTATTAGTTTTGACTTCGGCTTTAGACAGTTAAAGTTTATTACTCTCAATCCTCCATGACCTTTTCCTTTTTCAAATCAAATGTCTGCACCATCCTAATTATAAACCCACGGTAATATAAACAGCCAAGTGACGCCAAACAGAGTGGAGTTTACATAACTAACGTTCTTAACTTTGCCATCTTTGAGCTCATTATAGACAGAAATGGAGAGCTCTATGCTGTACAGAAGCTTTCATCCAAACCCATTAAGGCACTTTTTGCATTCTTATCTAAGCTCACTATGGAGATGGCAACTTATCTGAGGTCATGATGTGTTCGAGTGATATTTTGAAGGTGGCCTTTATGATGAACATGTCCACTCTCTTGGACGGCACTGCAGGCAAGAACTCAGGTCTTTGTTTTTGATCATCCCCCGGCTGTCTGATGCATTAACTCACTTCTTTCAGCAGATGCACTCTTAGATGAGTCACTTCATTTTTCATGATGAGGAGCGCCTCTCTGAGACTCATTGTCAAATCTGGCCCAACAGACCTCACTGCACAATGTGACTCTTTAGTACATTAAGCCGTCCATCTCTGCGCAGACACATTTAAAGCCAGACAGTAACATTTTACTGTTATCATGATGCTGTGCATTAGTGGTGCATTATGTTGCTCTTAGCACGTAATGTTATTGTAGTTTGAGCTGAATACAAATTAAGTTTAAATGGTTTGCTGTATGAAGTGGGCAGCTTTTTAGGCTGTTGGAAAAAGCACCCCCTCTTTTAAAGGTCCCCACACACTGTGAAATAATAGCATCCTTACAGCTTCACTGCATGTCACACCGAGCAAGACGAGTCAAATAAAATGCTTGCTTGCATTCTATGTCATACTGTTCTGTAACACTTTTGAGGTATGTCAGATTGAGATGAGTCGGCAGAGTTTTCGTGTTGTGAAAAAAAAAAAAAGTCAAGCTTTGGCCAGAGTGCTGGTACTTTTTGTGCTCTGCAGTGTCTTGTTCTTTGCCAGACTCCCACAAACCTCTTTTGTTTTGCCTCCATCTTGTTTTGTTCTTTTTTTCATTAAAAACTGTGCTTACAGTGTTGAATTGTCTGGTACATTCAGTGTCATTTCATGCTGTATTCTCAGATTGTTCGGTTTGTAGACATTAGTTGTGGTTCTGAAGTTTCAAACTTTGGTTGCATGCTGTCTTTGAGCTCCAAAGCACTAAATTTGAGAAGCAATGTTTTGGATTGCTAACTAAAGATATTACCACATTTCTCTAACAATTGTTGCCTTAATGTGAGACAGCCCAAAATCCTTGATGATGGTCAGAAACCGAAAAAAAATTGGTCCTACAAATTTTGTTTGAGTTTTGTCCATTAAGGCTGTGTTCCATCTTGATGTACCTTTGGACGTAGGTGCCATAAATCCTCTGTGTAGCCCCAAATCACATAGTGTATGCTGTGTCTACACATCTAAATGTCTTTGCTTGACTTTCTCCATGAGTTTTTACTGTCACTATTTTAATTCTATTCTCACCTCCAGAGCTCTTATTCATTCCTACTCATTAATCCAATTTTGAAAGCACTCTAATTACTTTGCCGTTGCTGATATTGCTTCCATTCAGCATTGGTTCAACATGACCTCGACAACCTCGCTTGACATAAATCTCTGTGGTACATGATGTTGTTTTAGGTTTCAGACTCTATGCCAATAACACCAGTGCCATAAAGCTAACAAGTGCTCATTTAGTTACTCTCCTCACAACACTTAGTGCAATAATGCAGTTTTAATGACTCTGTAAGCGCAACTTAACTGTATATGTGTTGGGCTGTGAACAGGACCTCTGGGTATTTTATCATATTTAATATTACAAACATCTACAACATCTCACATCCATTAATTAGATACAGACACAGCGTCTGTCCAGTAGACTCTGCTCCCCCGCCATCATCAAAGGCAAGAAGTTGCTAAGTGTGTCTTCAAAAAAGCAAGCCAAAGAAACCTTTTCTTTGCTCTGACTGTTCAGTTTCAGATGATTGCTGCTTGGAGAGAGAGAGTGTGAGACCAGAGAGGAGGGGAGGGGAGGAACGCTGGAGTCTAATATAATACAATTTAGTAGGAGCACTTCCATAAAGATGGTGAGTGGATCCACGTGGGCTGACTAACGACAAGCGCAGCTGCATCTGCAAATTTGCACAATCCCTCAGCTCAGTAGAAAATGATTGTCTGGCCGTCAGTTAGTGCTCCTTAGGTTCAGATTTGCTGGATGTGCCTTCTTAGCTTGCAAATTCACTGTTTTTCTTTGGGGTAGAAAAACACTGGGTCTATTCATAGTCATTTTCAGATGACTTTTGGCATCAACAAATCAATAACAAAGTAATATATTCATCCAGTGTCTCAGGAGCAGTTTCTAGATGGAAAACAGTGGTACAGTATTGAATGTTATGAAACTTCACTGATAAGTTCACCAATGCTTCACAATTAGCCAGTACAGTACAAATAAATGTGGTGACATCATGCCATTTGGAAACTATTAGATTTCCATTGGTAAAGTAGAGTTTATTTTTAAGAGAGCCAAAATGAGCGGCAAACTTTAACAAGGGATTGTGACTTAACAGATGTTCACCGACTACATTTATAGATCAACTTGTTCATGCAAAGCCAGTACGCCACAGTGAAATCCATCACA
Source organism: Argyrosomus regius (assembly GCA_946959425.1). Lineage (NCBI taxonomy): Eukaryota > Metazoa > Chordata > Actinopteri > Sciaenidae > Argyrosomus > Argyrosomus regius. The sequence goes on along the minus strand of OX336897.1, from coordinate 19,004,944 downwards.
CCATGTCCCTTCTTCATTAGTTCCCATGCTCTAATAACACAAGCTTTTTCTAATCAGACCAGGCGGTTCAGGGAGTTTAATGTGAGGTGGTGGCCAGTCGGGGGTCTTTAGTTTCACGCCCGGTTTTCTTCTTTTTTTACTCCAGGAGGCCTGAAGGGAGACAGAGAGCTAGCAGAGCTGTTCAGGGATCCAGTGACGCTTTAGGAAAACATGGTGTAAAAATGGATGGGAACGCTAACTTCTCCAGACAGATGTGTTGATAAGCCCGTAAAGGGAAAGGCTTCGGTCTGATGCTGTGAGAGGCAAGAGGCAATAGTGGAGAAAAGAGAAAATCGGACAGATGGGGCTAAAAAAACAAAAGAACAAATACAAGAAAACGGAGATTCCAAAAAATATGTTTTTCCTCGCAGCTCAGTCATATTCTCTTTCAGACTATCCCTTCATCCCTCCCTCTAAATTAGCAGCTGTCAGACCCCCTCGCACTGTGGCACTGATTGATGACCTCATCTGGGAGTTAACGTGACACACTTTGTGTCAACTTTCCAGACTGCCGCACTTATGCTCTGTATTGTCCTCTTTACTCGGTACCTTGAACCATTCATTACCTTGCTGCCAAACGCCACTCATTGTTACCTGATCTTTCAAAACCTCGACCCTCTGCCACGCCAACATATGGTGAACAGACAAAGGCACTTAATTCTTTTGGCAAAGTAACAGGTTATAAATACTGTCAAATGCAAGAAGTCCTATGTTTGACTGAGGAGGTTTTGGTGAGGGAGAGGCTGAGCTCTCTTTCTCTCAGTCCCATCGCTTCTCAACACACCCACATCCTCAAGGTGTTGATGAAGCTGCAGAGCTCTGATTGATGACTGCACGGTCACACTGGTGCTCTGGGGTTCCTCTACAGTATGTGGGTGTCCTTTGAGTGAAATCTCTCATTTCCTGCAAAGACACAAGGGTGATGAGTACGGAGGTGTTTTCTTTTTAGTAAAAAAAAAAAAAAATCCTACTAAGTCTTGCGATGGTTTTTATCTCATCTTTTTTACTTTCTCCCCGTAATGGATCCTGTTGCCTCTCTTTGTTTTAATCACCACTTTATCTCTCATTTAGAAGAGTCAGCAATCATGGATTGGTCAGCAGAGGATTTGAGTGGGAAAATAAAGCTTTTTTTTATGGCAGTATGTTGACGTGCCAAGCGCGTTGTGAAATCCAGCATTGTTTCAGCATGGCTTTTTCAGAACAATAAAAGCCACTGTGGTTGGTGTGTGGTTTTTCACAGGAGAAGTAATTATCCATTAGATGTGTCAGATCTATTAGATGTTCTCTGAATGGTCAGCTAAAATGCATGTGTGGGATTTTTGTTTTTCCTGAAAGTCAGCTCATAATGACAGGTAATGAGCTCTCATACATGCGATGGTAAGGAGTAACAGCAGCTCCAAATCAATTAACCTATCTTTCCCTCAAGTGGTTTCTTCTTAATCGATACATCTGCTGTAGTATGTATGACATACAGTATGTAATCATTCTCAGTTTTACTATATACCATTAGGTTCCATCTAAGAAACACATTTGCAAAGCAATCTTTAATTTTATTCTAGGTTTTTACAAGCTATTGTGATTTTCATTGCCATGTGTGTTTTAGAGCAGCACAGTTTTCTCATACTCTGATAATACAGGTTCTGCAATTGTTTAACTTTAGTTTTTTCCTGTATTACATCTTTTGTCATACGTTCCTGATTAGACCAAGGTCTTTTCCAGCTAATCAACAAAGCCACAAATATTGGTAACATGCACGGTTCAGTTCTGGATCTGTGGATCAAAAATCCACATATGGACCGTCCACATGTCATTCAAAGGCTACACAAAAGTGCAAATTTTATAGAAATTCAAAATAAATTCAATACAGAAATCCGTGAAAGAAAAGAAACATACTCCCAGAGTCAAATTCCTCAAACCACTTGTAATTCAAAAGTTTTATGGCAGATGCTTAAAAGTGAAAAGCAAGAGAAAGGAAATAACAATAATGATTAATCACTTTAAAGGCACTCTTGTTATGACAGCTGAGGAAACTGCAAGCATTTAAACTGAGTTTTATTTCTTCTAAAAACCTGTTAAGTCTGAAAGTGGACAGTAAACAAATAATTATTGGTTACCAGATAACCAATATATTTTCTAAAAGTCTGTCTTATTCATATGGTTACTTTAAACTATACGTTAGATTTTTATTGATTACTTCCTAAATTGTTTCACTAATCAGGATGTTAAGTACCTTGTTGTCAAGTATTGTTTTAGCTCCAAACAGACTTGTTACTAAAACCTATGTTAAGTTTTTTTGACAATTTTTCTGCAGTAGCCCAGGACAGACAAACTAAACACTGGTTCTACAGAGGGCATTTCACAATTGTTCGCAGGTTTTCAAGCCACTGAAGATACTCCTACATGCTCGGAAGGGTGAGGTGAAGGGTATTCAATTGGTTCCAAAATCACTAGATGCCACTAAATCCTACACACTGGACCTTTAAAATTTTTACTTTGTGACGTACAACCAAATAAGAATGTGTTACCTCTCTCAAGCACTAAATCTCAATACGATCTACACTTAGAGAAAAAGCTCAGCGATCCCCTCTTATTTGTCACATCTAATTTTTTTGCCATGTCTTCCCTCTATACTGTTTGCTTTGTACCACGTTCCTTGCCTCAGTATCTGTTGCTTTTAGTTAATTCTCCATATTAGTTGATTCTACTATGAATGCTCTTGATGTCCACCAGACTGGAAAATGTGTTTATAACTGTGGGTTTCCCTGATTAAATTTTGGAGACAGAAGCAGTTTTATACACTGTAAACACATGAAAGAGAAGACTACTGTTCTGTTTTGTTTAAGTTGTCAGATGTTTTCAAGTCATTTTTGTCTGTCACGCTGCCTTTGACTGTTTTTGTGTGTTCTTTTCCACGTTGTCCTCATGATCACGTGGTGGTATGTATCTGTTTTCTGACTGCTTTCACCACTCGCCTCCTTGTCAGTGATATGTTCCTTCTGGGTCTTGTTCTGTTACTGGAAGTCCACACAGCACAACATGTTTCAGCTGGACAGCTGTGTTAATAGGTGAAGTAACAGGTAGAAAATTGGATTGTCTCCATGTCTCCATGGGTTTCCTCCCACAGGGCAAAGACATGCAGGTTGGATGAATCGGAAATTTGAAATCGCCTGTAGTTCAATGCACGCTGGGATATAATCTGTAGTTCAACTTTAAATTAATTTTAAATGTCACAAATATTCAAACATACATACATTACACAATGATAGTGAAACAATTCCTCCCACAACGCTGAACAAAAAGAAAATAACAAGACAAACAACCGTGTCTATGGCTCTGTAAGGCTGTAGGCCCAGAGCTTTGAGCTAAATGCTTAGCATGTTTAGCATGTTAGCATGCTAACATATGCTAATTTGCACTAAACAAAAAGTACAGCTGACACTGTTGGGAATGTCATTACTTTTGCAAATATTTAGTTATAACGGAAGGTATTGGACAAATTAAATTTAATAGTTAAATTAATTTTGACCTAATGGTGGCGTCAGATAAAAGGTTACGGAATCATCCTGAGGGAAGCATGAATGTGTGTACCAAATGACATGGAAATCCATCCAATAGTTGTTAAGACATTTTACTCAAAACCACTTGACAGTCTCTGGAAAGCTTGGGTACCAGATTTCATGGAAAATATTTCATGTCAGAAAATAATAAACTATTTAACAAAGACAACACCAGTTCTAGATATATTGAGCAATTTAGTGAAGCAAAGTGTTGGATAGTTGGGTGAATGAGAGTTGAGGATGGAGGGTTGAGAAAAGGTACAAGGGATAAATGAGGAATCAAATGGGCATTTAGAACAGACAAAAGCCTGAGGGTGTACGTTGAGGAACCACAAAGTCTCACTGATGAGGCATCTCATGGCTAAATCTTCCCCTCTGCGGTTCCTTTACTGAGAAACAGAAGGAGGCCAAAGGCAACAGGAAGGGGTTAGCAATGGAGGGATGTTAGTACTAATAGAATAGGCGTGCTCTTGTTCCTGATCCAACATTAAGTTAGGCTTATTAATTCCTTTTATCATCCAACAATGCTGTTTTCTATAGAAAGTTGGCCTTTTTAGCATTTTTTTTTTTGTCATTTTTAGACAAAACCACTGTATTTTTCTTATTCTTGGCTTTTGAGGTATTAAAAATTGGCTGAGGGAGGCAAGTCGCTGCCTTTATGAATGATGACTTCCGCAAATAGAGTTTATTCAGAGAAGAGCAGAGAGAAACGGAAATCCTTCCACCGTGTGACAGCCTTACTTTATTGTCTCAGTGTAATAGTCTCTGCCCTAACACATGCAGCAGATAATGGGTTATCATAAAACTGATTTCCAGGTCCATTCACTGGACTGAGGTGTGCTGTGGAGCAGATCGAACTGTCTGCTTGCTGTCACCCACACAGCCAGCCTGGTGCAGATGCAGCAAGACGTGCTGTGGGTACCCAGCATCTCTTGCCCCGACGAGGAGGCTCCATAGCAACCCAACTCCTCGCTGGCTGCCATCTATCTTTTCAATCTCTAAAAGCATCCCTTCTTTTCTCTTTCTTATCATGCAAATTTACAACTCCTTATTCATCAGAAACACTCCCAGGTTCTGACTTGCCCACACATTTTCTTTACACACTTACTGAGTAAACACACAGGGGATCCCACCTATCCTTTTTTTATGCATGCATTGGATATTCAGTATTCATGTGGCATAGAGCTGAAAGCATCAGGGTACTGCAGCGGCACCACCAGCAGCACCAGCAGCAGCAGCAGCAGAGGGTCAATGCAGGAAGAACATAACATCTCTGACTGTATTGTTGTTGACAGAAAGAGAGTCCATTACAAGGTGAGAATGGAGAAGTAATTAGCAAACCTGATTGTTAAATTTGCTTAGATTGAAAGTCTGATTCTGTTTGTCCCCCGTCAGTGCTTGATTTGTTCAAAGGAGATTTGAAAGCATGAGTTATGCTGCTTTCACTACATGTAACTGATATCAACAAAGTTCGATGAAGCTCAGTTCTGTGTAATTATGTGAGATCACTTTACCTTGGCCTATTTTTCTGTATATCATTGAGAATGTCAAAAAAAAATGGTGTGATGCCTCTAATCAGCCTCAGTACCCCGAGGTAGTTTACTCATCATTACAGCCAACTGTGGTCGATACAGTCACAGGAGAAAGGCTTAATTTGTCCATGCAAATGCTTAAATTTAGGCTTGCATGTGCCTGTGTGTGTGCTGTTTATCTATTTGTCATATAGAAAGCCCCACCAAGATGATTAGAGACGAGAACTCGTGCCTTTTCTTGTAATCAAACAGAGGAGAATGTAAATAAAACAGTCAGTATGTAATGTCTCATCATTTCTGTCTGCTTTCTATTAAAAAGAAGCACAAAAAACCAGGTGTCTCAACGTGGTACAAACAGATCAGACAAGCTAGTGGGAAAAAAAACACAAATTATGCACAAATTTTATTGTTGGGAATAAGTGGTTTGCAGATCTTTATAGATCTAGTGGTTTCATGTTTCATTTTGCCTCCTGTGGGTGTCACAGAAACATATGGTATAGTGCTGTTATTGTGGTTTGGGTGACTAGAAAGACTTACAGGGTAGTTGCATCATCTGTCGGGTATATACAGTAAGTCAGCTCAAGTTTACTTTTATTGCTCAATATTAAAAGCAATGTCTCAATGAGCTTTACAGACTCAAAATGGCAGTGGTTCTCAACCACGCCCAAACTGTCTAACATGAAAAGGAAAATGAAGACAATATTGTAACGGTTAACAGAATTACAAAATGTAAAAACTGTGATTGCAGTCCAATAAAAGGATTAATAAAATAAGCCCAATACTAATATGGTGAATCCAATAATAAGAAATCCAGTCAAACAAGTCAAAGGAACGGCTCCACTGAAGTGAGTCAAATGAAAAAAAGTCAGAGCTGTTGGTGCAGAGTTGTTGAATAAAGCTTGAGGCACAGGTTGGATTGGAGTTTGGTTACTATTTTTAAATGTAATTTAGGAAGAAATTCTCTCTTTAACTCTCTGACTGTTACAGTTATGTGTGTTATGTGTATCTTGTGTTGCAGGTACTGTAGATACACAAAGCCTGATAGAAGACGGCAGACCTTCTTTCTCTTTAAATTAGTCAGTATAAGATCCGTTTTTGGGCCGAGTTTTAGGCCCCGACAGAGCCTTTGTTTTATATTCATAAATGGACAGCAAGCGGCCTTCCCATTGAGAGAAATTTGGGCTTTAATGTCTTGCTCAGGGACGCTTCAACATGTGAACAATAGTAAATCTAATAAGAAATCCAGTCAAACAAGTCAAAGGAACAGCTCTGCTGAGAAAAAAAAGCTTTTGGTTATATAAAGCTCGAGGCACAGGTTGGATACGGTTTTGGTTTCTATTTTTGAATGTAATTAAGGAAAAAATTCCCTTTTCAATCTCTGACTGTTCCAATTATATTATCATGAGTTGTATGTGTATCATGAATTGGAAGTAGAATGTAGCCAGTGGATTAGAATAGCCTACAAGCTAAGAGTCAATAATGAGCCTGTTTCACATTTTAAATTTGCCAGTATCAGTCAAGTTTGGGGCTGAGTTTTAGGCCAAAAGTATTTGCTTTTTTGTTGGGTTTCAGTGTCTTGATCAAGGACACTTTTACATGTGAACAGTTGCAGATTGAACCACCGGCCTTGTGATTGATGGACACGCTGGTCTACCTCCTGAGCTACAACCCACACAACCACTCCCTCTCCAACCAAAAGAATATAATGTTAGCAAAACATTTCCCTTCAGATATACACACTGTATCAACATCTGTTTAAACTCAATATCTGACCACCATTAGAGGAGTACTGACCAACATACTGTTACATAATCACACAAATATCAATAACTACACATTTGGCATTTGGTGACTACAGGATAGAAAGATGCCTCTTAACTTGTTTTGTTGTTTCGTCACATTGGTAACCATCCATTAGTTACCAATAATAGTCCATTAAGTCACGTATGGCAGTATCTACTATTCCACCATACTTAATGTGAACACACACATTTCTGTAAATCATGTCATCATATTTCTTTGAACAAATATAAATTCTTCAGTTAGCATTAGCTGTGTTACTGACAATGAACTAAATCTAGATACCTCTTGATTGACGCATTCTTGTGGACCTTCTGGTTTCATGGTTTTCCTTTAAAGGTCTTCCTCATACACCTGGGGTTCTGGTTCTCGAGTATTGACTCTGACCCTAAACCTAAGCCTTTGCTCTTCTGTGTAGGATTCTCTACAGACTGCATTTCCTTTTAAATGTGAGCTTCTGTCTTTTTAATTTATGTATTCTACTACATTTTAAAGAATGACTTGTGCTGGTGCATACATTACAGTGATGGTCCCACTGTAATTTTTTATCTCCCAGAAGTTTTTTTTATTATTTGATCAGGCAATCTTAAGATTAAGATCTTATTCCCACGAGAGACCCAAGAACAAGAAACGTTCACAAAAAAAAATGAAAACAATCCAACTACACAATAAGAAGGTTACAAGAATAACAAAAATGATCAGATAATTACACTAAAATCTCCAGAGGGGACTCTAATTTGAGGTCAGTTTTCCATTTCTTTCTTTTTAAAAGGTGCATAGGATCAGAATCCAGTTCTGCCAAGTGCACATGTCTGAAGTTGAATTGTGAAATAAAACAAAAATCTAACCCTGACCTAAAATAATTCATCCACACCCTGATGCAAGGCGTGAAGTTATACAGTAGTTGTGCACAAACCAAATCTCACTGTGTCACTCTCACGTTTTATTAGTTTAACTATGTTGTCCACTCCATTTTATAGCAGAGCAGGAAAAGAGCAAACTACATCCATGCCCGGAAATCCAATTAGTCGCTGCATCAGTGGTGAACAGAGACATATTTGAGATTTTTATAGTTTTAAAAAAAGGTTTATTTAAGAAGTAATTTATCTGGTTGATTACCTGTCAGGAAAAGAGCGAAGCTGACTTTATGTTTACCTTTTCTTTTGCAAAGGTGTAAATACCTGAAGGGGTATGTATACATATGGATTTGATTTATGGATTTGGTTGTAGAGAATAAGATATATGTGATACCGTGTTATACCCAGAGGGTCATATTTGAGACAAAACACTCAGTCTTCTTTTTAACTTTGTTTCCAGCTGACGTGCCTTAGAAGTCCCACAGCAACAAGTGCAACGTAATAAATTAAAATAAGTCTGACTGATGAGGGTTTGTGGTGGGGTGTGTTTGACTTGGTGGGCCGGTTATCCACCAGAGTGAGGTGTTACAGGATGGGGCTCCCACAGCTGTCCGCCATCACTCGCAAGTCTATTTTTTCTCAGTTCCTAGCTCCACTTCTCTCTTTTCTTGTCTCTTGTCCCTCAGACTTTATGGATAAAACTAAGTGAGGGTGGCCCCACTCTTTCTACGTGGGATGCAGGCAGATGGGAGAGGCCAGGGGTGCATTGGTTGATTTGCTTATGTGTTAACTGCTGCTGTGCCGGATGGTTTCCTCATGTGCCCCACATGTTATCCAGAGCTGCATGCATTCAGGCCGGCAGCCAACTCTCCCACTCTGATTTCTCACCCTGCAGAAACCTCAGTGAAAACACTGATAAGACATTATTACAAACACCAAAACATGATAGAGATCTTGGTAGAAATGCCTCCATGTTTCCAGTTTGTTCTGCAGCTGCGAGTGTTTGCGTGCAGCGCTTTATTCCTCTGTGTGTTGTATATTTATATGTCAGGTGTTTCGACATCACAACAAAGAGTTCAACCATTTGGAGCAGACTGAAAGACCTTTCTTCCTCCGCAGTGAGGAAACATGCCATTTTCCAAAAATATCCTCCTTCAGGACGGCAGCTCACATTGTGTGCAGATGATGTAGAGTCTATGATATGTCGGTACAGATGTGTGTCTCAGCATTTTGATTTTACTCCAATCTGCTCTGGATGTACTGGGAAATTCAAAGTTAGAGGTGCGACATGTAGTGTTTTATGTTTTAAAAATGAGAGACACATTTCCCATAAATCATAGTACTTCCTGTCTCAGGGGATGAAGCTGTTCCTCCTTCCTCCCTCTTGTCACTTCAGTTATTTTAAACAGAAAAGGTCAGGATAAGTTATGAACTAATAACACCACATGTGCATTCAGATACTATAGGACCAGACAACATAAGGTTGATAATGCACTGCTGTAATATTTGAACTGTAATAAAGTTGTGTGTTGAAGAAATACTTCAGCAAGTAGCAGATATGGCATGTAGGAAAATGATCTCGAGAATAGAAGGAAAAATGTGTCAACATGTATGAAAATGTCCACAGATATTTCTCAAACCACTTTCACCGAATAATCCACAATTTAGCTTGTCAGAGAAAAGTACTTCTTTACTACTGAGGCAATATCCTGCCAGTTAGCCATTTATTTTTGATATTTTGGGAAATGTGGCTTTCATTGTTTTTGCAGCAACTAAACGACAAAATAAGTCATTTGACATTGCCTTCCAAAACACACATAACCATGACAAAACCACTGTGGTCAAAGTTGGGTTTGGTTCGGGCACAGAAGTACTTAAGGTTAGGAGATCACAGTCATAGTTAAAACAAACTGACATTGATGTTTGTAAAATTGAATGGATTATGTTTGTTTGAACTGATTTTTTTTTTTTTTTTTGAATGATGGATGTGGTCAACAAAAGATTTTGAGCAAAAGTAAGGTTATTTATGAGATGGAACAGATTTGAGCATAGCGTTTTATTTTTAAAAAATATTATAAATGCAACTTGTTATTTTGTTTTGTACAGGTTGTTGCATGCACGGTCTGAACTGTGCGTGCACTTGGCTCATTGGAGCACACTGATTTAAAGAAGTTTGTAAAGCGCTTTTGAAATTGAAAATTAAGGTCAATTTTGGGGAATTTTGGAAAATTACTGTTAATCAATCATGGGGCGGCCGTGGCACAGTGGTAGAGTGGATCATCCAATAACCCGAAGATTGGCGGTTGGATCCCCGCTCTCACTGCTCAAAGTTTGGAAAGATGAACCCTCCTTGCCAAGGCACCGTACCCCAACAACATCCGCTCCCCGGGCGCTGCAAGCAGGTCCATCAATGGTAATGGTTGTTCATTTTTTATCACTTTGACATTTTTCTATATTACTTATTTAACCACTTCATGAAAATATGAACAGTTATTTCCCATTTTAGATGCCCACAAAAATTCTGACTTGTCTTTCTGTTTTTGGTTTGCCAGATTGAATTGATTGATTGATTGATTGATTGATTGTATAATTGAATGAACAATCCAAAATTTTATTCTGACAAGATGGTTGTAAAATTATATGATTTTTTTTTATTAATTATCATTTATTTGTTTTGTACATTTTTGTATTTATATAAATGCAAAATATATGGTATATATTATGTGTTTATATGTAGGGGATGGGATGTGAACAGCATGTCAAAGACAAGTTAAAACTAAGAGATTTTTTAACAGCATAATGCTATTTCTGTCTTTTCACAAACAGCAAAAGAGCTTTTGTCAGGTGAACGTAAACATGACGATTTTAGGCTTTTTTCTTTCTTTTTTTTGCAGCTGCTGTCCTTTATGAAGTGGCAAGCCAAAAACCTTTTCAGAGCCACCATTCAATCCTACAAGGGATGAGTATTTGACACTCAGAAGATTTTCAGGGGAGTATTTCTTGGTTGATAAACATGGCTTCCTGTTTGACTATGAATCTTTTTGGCAACATTTCGCTTCAGTAATTTGAGTTTTATCACCCCAAGCATATTTTATATGCATTCATACATTGCGTTATTTTGTTATAACAGGATCATGCTACTTCCGTTTTTACACAAGCAGTAAAAGATATTTTGTCAGGTGAATGTAAACATGATGGTTTTAGGCTTTTGAAAAGGGTTTTTATGGAGAGGAAAGTCTCTGTTTTTTGCTTTGATGTAACTGAGTACAGCTGCTGTCTTTTATGAAGTGACAAGCTAAAAAACTTTTCAGAGCCACCATTCAATCCTACAAGGGGGAAGTATTTGAAACTCTTTTTGAGGAGTATTTCTTCGCTGATAAACATGGCTTCCTGTTTTTTCTGTCTTCAGGTTACAAAACAAACATGTTGGCCATTGTAAATTTCAGCGCAGCAGGTTCTGATAGAGACTATGAACCTTTTTGGCAATATTTTGGTTAGTTTGTGTGACTCTTTGAATGTCTTAGACTGAAAATAACAAAAGAATGATCTAAACTGTTAATAAACTGTCTGTTAACAAAGGAGCCGCAACAGCAAGACAGATACTTGCATTCTTATAGCTGAAGGTGACTGTGCATGTTTCTAAGTCAGTGACTTGAGTTTTATCCCCCCGAGCATTTTTTAATATGTTTTAGATTATCCTACAATTGGCATGTCTGTTCCCTTTTATCTAAAGACTTCTTTTTTCTGCCATTTCAGCTGACTTGCTGTCTTGATTAATCTTGACAGAGGCAAAAACGTAGTTTGAATATTGTCTCCATATAAGTGCTCCCTGCTGATCAAATTAAAATTCTGTAGTCTATCTGTCAACCCCATCTCCGTCTGGTTTGCTGCATTCAGGTCCTCATATAGAAACCAGTCAAGGAGGAGAAAAAGCTGTACAGAAACATTTAACACTGCTTACTTTGTTTGTCAAGTCAAAACTGAAGCAGTACTGTTGAAACTCTGGTGTTTTTGCCAGATCTGAAGCAACTGCAGACCTTTGTACTGTATTCAGTGACTTTCCACCTCTTATGTCCTTTCTGTTTCTGTGGAAGATTTATCAGTGAGGATTCATCTCTGACACATAGCAGGAAGAAAAATCCCGTCGGACCCCAGAATGTTTAAGTGGTGATAAGACTGCAGGGAACCACACTCCAGGTCCAATGGATGCTCACATATGGTCCTGCTTTTGACTGCGGTTTGGCTGCCGGTTCGTCGCTCCATACTTTCTGGTTTCGGCATTTTATTTTCATTTGCTTGAGGTCATTTTCACAAATGCTCTTGGGTGTTTAGTAAAGAGAGGGAAAAAAAACTAAAAGTGCATTTAATAAGTCTATAACATCAAGCTGTGTGACTTATTGTGGACATCTCTCTCAGGGGATTTTGAGGTCTATGCAGTCAACTTTGGGAAATAATTTAAATAATTTAAAATGCTTCTCTACCAGAATACAAACTCACTGAGGTTTCTCTAACCCTCTTATGTTGTCTACATTTTTTGATCTGAAATCCAGTACAATGAACTAAAGGAATAGTTCAGTATCTGGTTAGCTTAGCATGCTTATGCTTAGCATAAAGACTGGAAACAGCTAGCCTGGTTCGGACCAAATGTAATAAAATCAGCCTGTTTAATCCATTCAAAAACCAAAGAGTAAAAACAACACATGGTTTCACAGGGGGGTTGTGTGCCAGATTATTTCTTTACTTGTCGCCATCTTAAGGTTGCCAGGCAACAAGACTCCAGGAAGTCACTGGTCCTGGCCCAGAAATAGTCTTGAACGTAACGCCCATAATGCCCAATATTTTACTCTTCAGTATTTCGATGAATTAAAAAAAGGAAAAAAAGATATCATGTTAATTAGTGAACTTGAACTTGAAGAGGTGTTGATAGGCCAGGCTAGCTGTTCCCCCCTGTTTTCAGTCTTTATGCTAAGCTAAGCTAACTGGCTGCTGGCTGTAGCTGTATATTTACTGAACAGTAACATTTTTGAAACGTGTCTATGGATGTAAACACAAAGATACTTTAGCTAGAAAGACAAACTGGACACATAATGCAATGACATCTCTGTTTATTCTATTATAGATGCTCATTTCATTTGCACACACTTTTGTTTGTTGTTTTTTTTTTTTTTTTTTACATTTTATAGTGTATTTTTGTATCTTGTATCAACTCTAAGAAATTCACATTTACACAATGCATTTTACATTAGTAGGTAAGTACAGGTGACATTCAGCTTTTTCGGGAGCGGGTCCTGATCTATCTGTATCAAGTTTGTAATAATATCACAGAGAACAGTGAACCATCCCCCCCATAGATTTCATGTTACGGCACATGTTACATGTCCTGTCGCCTCTGAAATGGAGGTACACAATGAAACTTACTGTACATGCAAAACCTCTGCACAGTAGAGCTGATTTCTATTGACTAATAGCATATGTGAGTTTTAGAGTAGAAGTCTTGGGTGACACGTAAATATTTTTGTAATGCTACATGACCCTATTAGTTGCCAGTATTTATAGCATGTTAACATACAGTATGTGTTCACTGGCAACCTATTTGTACTGTAAGTCTCTCTATATTGGTGCCAGGTTTATACAGTTTGCTTGAGTCTCCAAGGTTCATCTATAACTCTGACTTCTATTTGCTAAAAACCTCCATTAGCTCTCAAAATATAAAAAAAAAAGCACATAAAATCATAAAATAAGTGGAAAAACTGCCAAAAAATATAGTCAAATTCTGAACTTAAAGACACCTGACACTGTACACAGGCACTTGAACTGCGGTACACTCTTTGAGTGCATTCATATTACATCTAATAAGTGCTACAAAATAACATATCAGTTAGAAAAAATACTGATTCCAAAAGTGTAATACTATTCATGATATAAACCAACAGGAAAATATAAAGACAAAAACAATTTACAACAACAGAATGAGGGCAAATTTAAAACCTTATCCTTGAATGTGTCTTGCATATTTCTGTTTATATTCGGGTTGTACATTCTTACATTGTGTGTATCACTTCACAAGCTGCTAGAGAAAGAGAATAAGTCAGTTCAGGGTAGATGAGTGCACTGCTGGAGGGCTGATTGGACCTCAGGGGGAGACAGAATCAAGGAGTATGTTTCGTCTTTTTTTTCCCTTTAAATCAACACTCTGGTCACTCATACTGTAGCAGTATGTCCTTTAATGTCACTGCCACAGCTAGGATCAGGATGAATCATGCCGGCTCTCTCAATAGAAGAGTGAATCATACACTGTCTGTGTGTGTGTGTGTGGTCACATGTCCACATCGCATGCCCACATCAACCGAGGAGCAGTGAGCAAGAAATTACAGCAGCATTGTATTTGTTTCCATTCATAACGCTGCCGTGTAACAGGATGATTAACAAGTGAAGAGAGCAGAAAGTTTAATTGTCTTGAGATGTTGGTGACCATGTGACCGATCCATGCAGCATCGCACAGGATATAATGACTCACTATGTCTGCCTGACATTTCTTATCTATCTATTGCTCACTACACTATACAAAGTCTGCTGACAAGTAAACACATCTTACTTCTCCTTTTAAGTGATAGGTTGTCTTTGCTTTCTTTGCAAGAGTTACATGAGAAGATTTGTACCACTTGTCCTACCTGTACAAGTCCCAACGTCTTGTTTTGTTTTACACATACATTTCTGTATTAAACAAATGAGATGTATGATTTATTTAGCGAGCTTTCAAGTTGCTGGTGGGCAGATTTTGTTACTTTTGGACAGAGCACAGTCTTTACGCTAAGCTAAGCTAACCAAACCAGCTGCTGGTATTAGCTCTATATCTACTGTACAGACATTAAAGTGGTATCGATCTTCTCACCTAAGTCTAGACAAGAAAGAGATAAGCATATTTCTTTAAATCCATTAATGTCTGAATCATAATGGAATTAGCTAAGATGCATATCAACCCGTATCGTTCTACGTTTTTTCTTTTTTCAACATCAACAGCTGCTTTACATCTGTACCTGTCTACCTACCTACTCTAGCCCACATCTAAAGATTTTTTTTTTTACAGAAATCTTCTACAGATCTCATGATCATTTTTTCATCATACCACAAGAGGGACCCTGAGAAAATACGTGCCCCTGTAGGAATGAATACTAAAGCAGTGCAGTCAAGCTCAGCTTCTTTTACAAGATATCTATCTCGACTGTTTTTACAGTTTCTGCGAGCAGCAGGGGGCCAACATAAAAGTGGTCCTGTGTGATAAAAGGTGCCACCCAGCCTTGCTGCTAAGTGCTTTTATATCACCATGGCGATATAGTAAATGTCAGTGTCCTCGGACTTGGATAAGGGGTCTGTAATGTCACGTTGAGGCTTCAAAGAGAGCCGTGTCGCCCCTCTGTCGTCCTCAGCATTATTCCCGATCAGAAGTGGCTAAGCTGAGTGGAGCAGAGGGTAAATGAAGCTGAAACCCTGAGGTAATTACTACCTGCCTGTCAGGACGTCTCTCTAATGGGCCCCATGTTGACGTGAGTGCCGCCGCCAGTGCATTAGAGCCTCAGTCCTGTTTATCAGGCTCTATCACGGAGACAGAGCCGTATGCAAGACTGTAAGAGTGAGTATGTGGCGGGTGGCGGTGTCAGTGAGCTGAGGATAGTGGAAACAATTTGCCTCTGAGGGGTGTCCCAATTTTCCACTCAGTAAGTGTAAAGAATGACAGATGGGATTCCTTTTTCGCGCATGTTTTTTTTTGTTTTTTTTTTCAGTACCAAAATTCATTTAAGCATCTGTTTAACGAGCAGCTCGCAATACTGGGTCACTGATGGCGTCACGGCTACTTCGCTTCCCTTCCCTTCCATCAATTCTATGCAGTGAGTCAGCAGAGCTCCACAGTGCAGAGATGTTTCTCTCATGTTGCACATCCAGGCTCCATAGAGGACTGTGGAGGCACCCTGCTGAATCAGCCATGTAACTCAAGCCACAAAATGAAAGTAATGCACCACAAACAGGAGACAAACATTTGGGGTATGTTACATTCTAAGCATGAAATTACTGAAACACAATCCCTGGAGGTGCCGTGAAGACGTCTATGTAAGCGAGGAGATAGAGACTGCAGAGTGCGGGAAGAAAAACAGTTGATTACCGAGCGGGCTACACAGCGATTGACCTTTCGTCCCATATATGAGTCACTTGCATCAGTCGGTGCAGCCGATCTCAAACAATGACGCAAACATTTTACAAGACAACATGCCGTGAAATGCGTCTGTGGTGAAACGATAAAAGAACAAGAAACTTCAGATGAAGTTGGGAGTGACTCACGGCTCCCCCGCTGCTTTTTGTATCGCTGACGATGGCGGGGGTCTAATAGAGTGAATCCTACAGAGAGAGACTGAGGATTATCTGAGAGTGGGATGCTACAGAGGAAGATGTGAGAGGAGAAAGGTTTCTTTTGAAAGAGGAGATAATGGAGAACCTCTCTGCCTATTTACCTTTCAGGCACATACGTTTAATGGCTAGTGAATTAGAGGGAAAATGGAAAGCTTTGAAAGGGGTAGAGGATACTAAGTTGGCAGTTAGTGAGAATTATGTCAATATTAGATACTGCGATAGTCTGTTAATACGAGATGCACTGGCATATATCTATGATTATGTATCTGCAGTGACATTGGTACAGATAGTGGTTGATATTGCCGTAGATGTTGTGTCCAGGCACACTGATAGATAGAGTTGGACTCTATATGCAGGGATGAAGAGTCAAACTGTGGCCCAAAGGTGCTGGGAGGTCCGTACAAGTCAAGTCTTTGCTCTGTGGCCACTTCACATGTGAGTCACTTTTACATTCCCATGTGGCCCTCCCCTGCTTTCTTTTTGGTCCACGGTTCAAGTCCCCACTCTCCTCTCCCTGTGTTCAGCTCTGACGTCTCCTCTTCTTCTTCCTCCTCTTCCTCAGACTTCAGGGGGAGGCGTGTCAGGCTGGGGGCCACCATCCACCCTCACCACTGCAGGGAGAGAGTGAAGAGAAATATGTCAGGCTCTGCAAGAATGACACAGGTGATTTGTGGTGATATTTAAATCAGCGGTGGTTCATCTTTTAACGTGGACCTTTTTCTTATTCACACAATTATGCATATTTTCACTTGTATCAACACAGTATTCTTGTATTTCCTCACTGAGTAACTTCTTTTTAGTAAGAGGGAAGTCCTTGATTAGCTTTTGATTCACGGACAAGTGTTTTTTCATCCCCACAAAGATTATAACTTCATATACACCAAAAAGAAATACCTTAAACCCCTGATAGTCACACTTTTCCCTGCAGGGGGCCCTGTAGTGTCACTCACTCATCTGAACCTGTTAAACTGGAGTCATTAGCCGGATGAAGATGGGAGACAAATGCTCTCTTTTCCCACAAACCTCTTAACCTGCTGTCAATTGAGGGAATCCATGGAAACAGCTTGGGAATGTAGAGGCGTTCCTGAGAGGACCTCCGAGTCCGGTGGGAGTATTCTTGTCTTTATAAATGCATCCTTGTGCCACGGAAGTGTAGTACAAGAGGGTTTATTTTAAAGCTTTAGAAGAGGGAGGGGGGGGCTCTTTTGTCGATGTATAACGTCATACCCTCCCTCTGTTTTCATTCCTTTTCCCTTCCTAAAAACCCATCTTTTCTACATATTTCACTGTTATAAAATACACTTGGTCTGCCTCTCTGCTCACAGTGTCTATCCACACTGATTCTGTCCAGTGATGGCCACACTCCATAGCGCTTCTCTCTCTCCCTTCCTGTTTAAACAGACACTCTTCAGGCAGCACCAGTGACAAAAAGCAGAGAGACACTGATTCTGCCCAGTGCAAAGCCATCTGTAAATGCAGACATACGCACAGTGGCTCGCACCTATGCTTATACTTCAATGCAGCTGTGTCTGAACTGGCCTTGCACCTCATTTTGAGGTTGCTAATAATGACCACATGGCTGTCCGATATTGTCCAACCTCATTCCAAGAATCAATACAAGCTGTCTTTCACTGAACCAGTTCAATCTGTTCTGAAATGCGGACTCCCAATCGCAGCAAATATTTGTTGCCGACTTCTCCTTCTTTCTGTTTTTTAATCAGCACATTCAGACAATCCTGATTGGACCCTAAGCCATGATAAAGCTTTCTAATTTGCTGATTAGTATTGAGTTTGAGATGCCTTCATGGTAATCACAAGAACTCCTGGGGAAAACTTAAGAGACATTGGGATTGTTTTACTAATTTGAAAAAGATATTACTTGTTTTTCTACTTTACTTATCTCACCCTCAGGGTTAGGGTCAGGGTTAACTGCACAACTTATTTTATTACTTTTCCATTGAAACCCCAGATTGCACAGAAAGATTATGAGTCAATGGGTCCCTGGGCATTGAAAGGCCCCTTCACTCCCAGTCATTTTTAGGGGTATTGTGTAACATAATATCATTAAGGCAACTTATTTTCTGAATTAGTTTGATAATTAGTGATGGGATGTTACAGGAACACAGTATTTTCCTCCAAAGTTAGAACTATTTTCATAGCATTGATTTCCACAGATCATCTTTTATCGACTCCAAATAAGTTAGCTATTTCACTAGCTGAGCCTGTCTGTTGCTAACACAGCAAAGGCAAACTGTTAATTTACTGTTGGATGAAGTCTTTTGAGTCAGTTTATTCTTGTGAACGGTGGATGTGTTTGTTTACTAGATTGTTCTTCCTATGAGGATTTCACATTGATCTTTGACTGAAGGCACTCTTCCTGGCATCAAGGATAATGTGGCTAATCTGACAGCTAAATGAATAAAATGGATTGTATTTTCATATAATTATGTTTTATTTTATTTCTTCTTGTTTTACTGTCAGATATAATATATTTGATGTAAGTTAACTTTGAACTAAAGCATGCGCTGTGTAGCTGTATCAGACTCTGTCTCTGGAGATTATAATGGATCAGGAGTAACTGACATGATTGGGACATCTCTACTTTTATGTCTTGTAAAGTGAATTTGGCAATCACTCTGAAGTGGTCAGCCTACTTTATCCACTCCATCATTAGAGCTGGTAAACACAAGTCAACACAAGTTGTTTATTTTTCATCATTTATTAATACTACTTACTCTTCATGATTCTTCAGATTGTGTAAAAAGACAACCAGGAAAGTGCAAAAATGATTTTTAGTTCTATTCTCTATAGTTCCTCAACCTGTTTGGTTGAAAAGGTCTAACAAATACTTCACAACACAACAGCAACAAAGTCTTTGGGACCCTAACCTCTAAGGCTCAAGGGTGTGTACTGTAGGCCAGGATCAAAGAGGAAGAATTTGAAATTCATCACCTGATATGGAAACTGATCATGACTAATGTAGCTGTCATCCAACAACGGCGAGGATATTTTCACACAGAGAAGTTTTATCAAAGCTCTCTGATTAAATTTGCATTAGTAATACATGACTCATCTGCATTATTACTGTGACTTGCTGCTGGATAATGTTTCACACTGAAGAATGTAGTGTTGAGCTCTCGTAGTGAATCACGAACGTTCAGCAAAACTAAACTGCCGGCCCTCGATAGTTAGAACTCCTATTGTGGGTCTTATTTTCCTTCAGCCTTCAGACGAAGACCAATTTACTCATTTATTCTGATGAATATAATCTGCGTTGCTTATATTGAAGTCTGTATGCTGCATGTTTTTATTTTTTTCTTGACTGACTCCATTTTGTATAGACTGTGAGGTCAAACACAGGACAGGGATGCACAGATGGGTGATGTGAGTGAGTGTAGAGTTTTGTTTGAATTTTAAACACATTCAATATGCACAATGCAGAGGGGGAAGCGAGCAGCAAGAGCGGTTGTGGGGGGCAGGAAAGGGTGCTGCACAGATAGACGGTTCTTTTTAATAGAGATGAGTAGGCAGAAATGAGGTAGAGCACCCTTCGTATAGGAGCTCTCACCCCTCACCAGTGACTCATGCAGGGAATACCCTCTCTGAATGTTGTCAGTCAAAACAGGGGACATTTTCATTGCTCTGTTTCTCATTTTAAAGGCTTATTTGACTGTTTTGACTGGAGGTGTTCCCATTCTTTTAGCCGCCTGTAAAATATGGTTCGTTGGAAACAGGAAACCCCCTGCGATTATCGTGGATTTATTGTGCATATTCTCACTCTCTCGCGTATTTTAACAGACCCAGTTGGTTGTGGAAGAACCACCGACCCCCATCGCGAGAGCTTTCGCTGCCTTTTTAATGGCTTCCGCACCCGCAGACAGTGCTAATGCCAATTAGCAGGTGCTAAACGCTGATGCAGGATCAGATTTTGAAAGGCAGCAAGACCGGGCCTGGATCCTGTCTCATAACACCTGCTAATGAGCCAATCAGTTAAAGAGGCGACAGGGTTAACGGTGCAGTCATCTTCTCAATGAACCAATCCTGAGCTGCTCCCCCAAAAGAAATTCTTTCTTTTCTTCGACATGCAGCAGGCTTTGCATTTGTTGAGTGGAAGAATGGAAAGGGGGACTCCAAAGAAAACACAAAAACAAAATAAGCTTTTCCCAAGCCTCATTGGAATGTAATGGGCATCCCAGAAAAGACACAGTAGTGGGGATTGTTCAAGGGAAGATTTATCAGCTGTTAATCAGCCGTCGTCCTGTTCAGCTGCTTGTTAGCACAATATTATCCGTGTATGACGATTTTTTTAGGCTTTACCGTAACTCATAATAATACTAGGAAGGAAACATATGAGATCCTTAAAGAGAAAGTCAGCGAGAGCAGCATGAATGACTGAATGAATAACAAGATCATGACTGAACTTGAGACTTCTTCCTCAGGTAAAAAGCCTCTCAGGTTTATGAGTATAGATCGAGTGAGAATGCAGGTTTCATCTCTTTAATGTAAGTGCTATTTGAGTATTGAAGGAAGGCAGACAGCTCTAGAGAGGTCACATCTCATTCCAGCAGCACTTGCTTTTATTCTCCAAGCTGTTTAAAGGTTATCCTCTTTTTACAGTCACTCTGTGCAGATTCCCCGCCATGTAGTGCACCGTAGCCTCATATTTTTGTGTTGGTACTCAGTGTAAGCAAGTAAAATCCTCTAATCACATACGCTGATTACTAAAAGATTTAAATAACGTGTAATTGGATGGAGAGTTTTGGAGGATGCTAATAGGTCTGAAATATAATTGACTCAACTCACTTTTTTTTTTAAGTTGTTTTGCTACACTTTAAAGGATCCTGTATGTTTAGACCTGTTATATGAAACGTGCCATGAGATAACATGTTATTATTTGGCACTATATAAAGAAAAGTGAATTAAATAGAATAAATTGAAACAACTAACAGGTATTGTCTTTGTAGCCAAAAAATGATATAGCTTATTCCTCTGTGCTATACACTGCTGCCGTCATAAATATTCATACACACCGAATATTTATTATTCTGCAGCTGAAAATAGTCCCCTAACTACTTTGCCTTTTTTTTTTTTTTTTTTTACCAATTTTGAAAGATTTACATCTTCAGTAGGAAGCTGAAAGATGACTGTTGGTTTGAGTGTTTTATGGATGTTTCTGGGGACGTATCCTTCAAATACAAATATATTTTTAATTTTAATAAGGGACTGGGAAGTTGTGCATAACACGTGTGTTGTTTTCTTAAGTCATTTCATGTAGCTATTACACTGTTTCTCCCTCTCTCAATGCACTGCACTGAAAGAAGTATATTAAGAATGTTAAATTGCTTTATAATAGATCAGTAAAGTGCATAATGTTGGTTTTATCCCTCCAAGCCAGACATGATCTACTGAGTTAATCTCACAAAACCTTTTAGATTTCGTCTGGCTTGCAAGTCTACGTGGCAAAGTATGTCCCTATGACACACACTCAAAATATTTCATGAGTCAAAGAGAGACAAAAATAGATACAGAGGAGTAGTAAGAGTAGTAAAGGCAGATATAGATCAAACATATGGAGTTACATACTTTCCTTATAGATTACAAACCTTATATTTACAGTACACGAAGATAGAAACTGTATCAAACGGCTGTCAGCACTGAATATTTGAGCCTCAGTTTGATGTACATAAACATTTGTGATTAGAAGGCATACAGTCAAACTAATACATACGCTTTCAAGTAGATCTGTTGAATGGTTCCTATGCACTTCACATTCATGTTACCACTGGGCCTCATGATCATAGTTTCTACATTCCTATGTCCAATACATCATGAGAGCATATAGGATTTGGCCTCACCTATCTCCTCTTGGCAGAAAAGTGTTCATCCTCCTCCAAGGTGATATATTGTTTTTGATCTCAAGCCCCAGAAATGTGCCTTTTACTATGAGCGAAAAGCTTGCACAATGCTGAAAAAAAACACTACACATGTTCTCAAGATCTCAGTAGAGTATCTTGATGTAATCAACAGTGACGTTGCTTGGCAGCAAGAATACAACAGTGTGAAGCAGGAACGTATTCGGACTTGGATGAGAGCCTTATGTTAAGTTAGAATTTCTGTGCTGAATACAAAGTTCTGGCCTGTTATCACATATTAAATGTGTATTTATCAAATGCAATTAAGTTTGACAAAGCTTAGGGTCTGGTTAAATTATAATTGGATGTCACAATATTGACATTTTGTTTTCTTTTATCATTTTTCTAAATCCGTTAAACCTGACACACTACAATAATACTGGATTATCCAGCCCTAATTAATGCCTTGGTTACATCATGAAAACATTCACATACTTCTGTTTATGACAAAAATAAAGAGCGAGTTTTAGGCTTACCTATCTGTTCTTGTGTGTGTGAGTGTGAAGGCTGAGCCTGGACTTCAGCCTGGGCCTGCTGCTGCTGCTGCTGCTGCTGCTGCTGCTCCTGCAGACTCTGACTGTCCACCGAGATGCCGCTGTCGCTGTGCAGCTTCTCTCCCTCCGGCGTCACCATCTGGTTGTTTGTAGCCGCACGGTTATTAGCTGCTTGCTTGTTCTGTTTGCAGCTATTCCACCTGTGGAAGTGGCATGTCAGATATGGAAGATAACGATCCGCTCAGTATAATACAGTTATGTGATCCTACCTGAGTTTTAGATATTTGGATTTCACAGCAGTTATGGGCTATGGAGCAATAACTGATAAGTGATAACAGCTTTTAAAATGATTGTTGTCAGATACTGAAAGGCAAACAACCACTATTTCAAACTAAATCACATCTACCTTCATGAAGTTTTGTTTTTCTTTTCTTGAGTCTGCTCTAATCTAAGGTGCACTTCTTAGCATCTCTGCTTAGCATTGAGTGCTTTTTTTTGGAGCCGGTTAGTTTGTACACAATGTAGTATATCCGCTCTGTGTGGAAACTAGTTTTAGGCTAATGTTAGCCTCTCTTTCCTGCTCTTTATTGGATTTGGAAAAGTTTGCGCTCCAGACAACATTAGTGGCGATAGCATCACTGTTTGTCAAACACATCAGTCAACAGTTACTTCTCATCCTAAAAGCATTTTTTCATGACCTTGAAAGTGAAAACACACTTTTTTTGTACGTACTAGATAAGTAGGTTAGCTAAGAAGACAAACTACACGGATTATCAGCTAGTGAGGATGATTTTTGCCTAGAAAAGCCTACATCTATTTGCACAATATCAGTATTTAGTAGATAATCTTTACAAGGTTCTTTAAAAGAAGCTTGAAACATTATGAAGTCTTCGTGTGGACAGTGTTTTCAGCCAACTAATGGAGCTAACATTAGCTCAATTAATTAGCTACTGCTGATAAGATGCAAGTGCCAGTGACAGATGTCATTTCAGCCGGCAAAATCAATAGTTGCCAGCTAGAAATCAGGATCCTCCCTTTGTCTACCTCTATCCGAAATCAACAAGTATCAGAAATCTTTTATGACTTTCAGAGATGCAAGACAACGAATAGCCATGCTTTGCTGGCCCTCCAGTGTACCCGAATATTTTATAACTGGATATGATAATTTTTGACAACCTAGTCACGGTTTCACAGTTTTAACGCAGTTTTTTTTTTTCACTGTTTTACCTCCAGGGAATGTTTTTGGATCATGTTTGACTCTGAAACCAGCCAAGAAAAACTCTGCTGCTGGAAAGTCTAATGGCGGCAGCATATGCGACACATCAGAAATGTCTTTTATTTCCATGTAAATCATTGTAAAGTGCATATGTGCTGCATATTTGCATAAGTATACAATAGAAAACAATACGGTGCCCATAAACCGTTCAGAAAGCATGAAAAAAAGCTGTTCTTTAGAAGATGAATGGCTCACAAAAGAATGATTAAAATATTTATGAGATATTGAGTGGTACAGTACAGTTAACACCTCTAAGTGTTTACTTGTAAAATATTGGCTGTTGAAGGAATTCACATAATTTGCAGTCTGCTTATGCATGATGATAAGTACATGAGGAGTTTAGCCAGATGTGTGCATGACTACTAATAAATCTAACACTTGAATTTCCCCTGGTCGGCACTTTTCAAACAATCAATGCCTCTAATGAGCTTGTTTACTTGCTTCAGATGTGTTTTAGGCTGGGCTCTTGTCTGTCTGTACAAGAGCTTGCATGTGTGGTTGTGTGTACTCGTTAATGTAACCTCTGATACATTAAGTGTTGACTTGTTTGTTGAAGAAAAACTCATTGTGGTACATTAGTGATTCTCTAAAACTAGGTCAAAACCACTATAAACCATGGCAGGCCTGAATATTTCACCAGTCATAATAGTGCCATTTTTTAGCCCGGGGCAACATCTGTCACTTTATCCAACACAGACCACCATCTCTATCACAGTTCACCCTTTTTGTCCTAGATTATATTGTGACCGAGGTGCAAAACCTAATTGTGCTGATGTCTTTAACCACAAAGCATCTTTTCATCTCGTTCTTTTCTACCAACTGACCTCTTAAAAACGATGTATGCCACCAGGCCCACCACCACAGCAGCCAGGATGGAGCAGTAGATGGGGATGAGGTTTTCGTTGAGCCCATGGCCAAGGAAGCGAGGAGAGCCAGCACTGGACGTGGTCGTCTCTCCTCCTGGTAACGGGCTGTCGGAGCCCACGGGGGGGAAGTAATTGGTGAAGGAGGGAGGAGACAGACCTATATCTGAGGTGGGGGCGAAATATGTTGGGAGGAGAGGATCTGTATGGGAGAAAAACATAGAGAAAGGAGCATCTGTGAGAAAAGAAACAAAACTAAGAGTCTACAGATATGCTAGCAACTCTGTGAGGCTCTACTGAGGCACAATGGTGCTTTGTGTGAAACGTTAACATCAGTATATTATCATGATGTTTACAGGGGTGGAAATAACAGTATGAATGCCACAGTGTAGATATATTATTATTAGTAAAAGTCATACATTCAACATTGTACTGTAAAAAAACAAAAATATTAGGAACAAAGTATACTTAAAACACAAATAGTAAAAGTACTCATCGTGCAGGCCATTTCAGAATAATGTATATTTAATTTTTTTATTGATTATAATTTCTATTGATAATCAGAATCTGCATATAAATTAATTATTATTATTCAAGTTACTCAAGTAAAGTTAGTCCCACAGATCTAATGTTTACCATATTTGTCAATTTAGTGTGTTAGCATGCTAACATGCAAATAAGCGCTACATACAAACCACAGCTGAGGCTGATGGGAGTTTTATTAGTTTTGCAGACATGTTGGCTTTAATAAAAATTTTAATAAAAATTTGGACCTGATGATGATTCAAGATGAAAAGTTAATGTAAGTTATTACAGTACAAGTCATCCCTGAACATCTGTACCAAATTATTTTGCAATTCATCCAATAGTTGCTGAGACATTTTGCTCAAAACCACAAATGTCAACCTCATTAGAAGAAAAGGACATGACCAAAGTTGATCGGATTCATCCTCTGGACACCATGAATGTACTAAATTTAATTATGTCTGGTAGTTGAGATATTTCAGTCTAGGACAAAGTGGTGGACCAACAGACCAACATTACCATCCTATCATGACGAGACACTTTCATATCTTATCTCTGCAAGCTTGTTTCCTGAGATGTAGTCACCAAGTCCTCAACCAGATGTCTGATACACTGCACACATGCGGCAGCTGTTTCTGATAGCTGGGTTCTGGCTGAGCTGTTGTGTGCAGAAAGAAAAGGAATGTTTCTCAACAAGGGGGGCAAATATCTGTCATCTACCAGCCCACCCCACACAAGGCCGGAGCCCTGCACGCCAGGTCTCTTTTCACCATGTCCCCATCTATGTGATCTCTGCACATTGCATGACATTAAGGCCATATGGATCTATGTAGAACAAAGTCTTGGGCTTTAGGGAGGTCATCACTTTGCCGAGGCCAGAGAGGCAGGAAGGCTCTGTGCTACTGGATGGGTCTGGTTTCTATCAAAGCAAAGGCGGGAAAGAAGAGTAATTTTCATAAATTGTTCTATTTCCTCTTTCTTTCTTGTGAGCTCCATTAATGATTCAGTGTAATTCCCCATGTTGCAGCAGCACCGTGCCCACTCTGACGACACAGTTTATCCATCAAATCTCTCCTACAGCCCTGTCATATTATGCTTCTGTTTGGAAAAGCACTGTCAGTAACACTGCAGTGATTCTGTCAGATGGTAGAAAAGCTCAGAGAGCTGTCTGCAGATTATTCCCTCCCTCGTGGTACTGTACAGCAGGCCAAGGAGAGGGCCTGTCCAGCCAAAACCAAAACTCCTCTGAGCTCAGCAGCCTGGTGGGGATGGAGAATGTGCAGCCAGGTTCAGATCTGAGACTGTAATTCCCAGCAGAACCTCAGGCTGCTCCTCATTAGCTTCATACTGGCGCTCACAGGATTAACCCTGTGGAGACCCCTGAGGCTTCCTTCAAGGCCAAAGACTGGGACGCTGTATCCTAAATACTTTAGGGGTCGTCCTGTTTTACAATTCTTCTCTTTTTGATGGATAAACAGATTGCTAACTGGTTGATTCAACTTTCACTCTTCATTGCGGATGCAGTACACTTCCTCATTCAGTTTACCTTTGATAGAATTCACATACCTTCTACATATATTAATATACTCAAGTGTTTCAAGTTTTTACAGCCTATTTCCTATATACATTACTTACATTAATACTTTTTCATTTACCTTCACTGATAAAGCAATGCAGACCATTTTCATTTTATTTGTCCAGGGTTTTAAAAATTTCTGCCTCCTAAATTTTCCCCCAATTCACTCGGGGTGAATGAAACTTTCATTTGTGCTTCTCACAGCATTGAAAAATTACATTTTAATAATTCAGCAGCAGTGTGTCTTTCCAGAAACTATGTCGTGGTTACTCTGGATAATCCACCGACCTCACTGCATGTCACACTTTTCATTGGAAGTACTGGGGGGGACATTGTTTTTTGCAAAAAAAACACGTTGCTGTTTTTTTTTTTATTAATGTCATTTTTCTGCATACATTTATTTCACCTCCTTTTTATTGGGGTGACAGCATAAATTTGGGAGCATAAATAAATGCTAAATTCACCTTCTCGGACACAAACAGAATTAGTTTGTTTCCCAAAAAATAAACAAAGAATCTTGGTAGGAAAATCTGATTAACTGATTGGTGTGACCATCAGTGACGTGGTCAGATGACAGTCCGGAGAGAGAGAAAAAAAATCACCCCCAAACGCCTATGTCTACTCATATATTGTCTTTTCACTGACATGGCAGATAGTCAAGTTTCTCCACATTGATCTGTTGCATAATTTACACACGGTTACTCGCTCTAATAGTCCGATGGGACCTTGATGGGCAACTTATGTGGACACATTAGAAAAACTTCTCTTGGTCGTTACGAGTCCACGTTGGTCTGTGTGTCTGCGTGGTGATGACGGGGCATTCCTGCCTCCCGTGGGGGAGATTGGTTTACTGAAATGGTAGAAAATATCTTTCACGGACACAAAAATACAACACATGTGCATGCCATACTTAGAAACACAGAAATAATGCAGAGGCCTATTTAAAGCGGCGCTATTGATTCAGATCTGTCTAAAAGGAGGGAGCATTTAGAGGAGTGGAACATGGGTGTCTGTATTACAGGCATTTCTTGACCTTTCCTGGGATGTAGTCAGGTTTCCTCAGCCTCGCCATACATCATCCAGCTAATGCAGGGTTGGCTAATGGTATTAGCAATGCAACACGAGCTCGCAAATAGAATAAATTGTGAATGGAAGGTGTGAAAGTGAGTGAAAGTGTCCAGACGGCCCGGCCTTATATACAGTTTGTCAAAGAAGCTACGATACTTACTGCCTTTCCTTTAGCACACTTGGCTATCAGTCATCCTGCAAGTGCCTTTCTTTGGTGCAATGAATGTCTCTGTGCAGACGTACACATGCATCAGTCGCACCTCAGGACTCGCTGTAAATTGTCTCATTCTGAGTCAAAATGACAGCCCTCCTGGGAGTGTGCCTCGCATTACACTGACTCTGTGTTGAGTCAGTGTAATGCAGCTTAAGTACAGTAAACTACATCTTTATTGTAACTCCCCTCCTTTCTCTCTATTTCTCGGGGCTGACGCAGAAAACACCCCTGGCTGTAGACCAAAGGATAAACCTGAGGCTCCAGAGGCTGCATACCTCAGCTGGAACAGAATGGGACCTTAAAGGCGGCGGTGGAGCTTTAACAATTTCATTTTGGCTTCAGTGGGTTTAAAACACTCGTGAAACAAAATAAAACTAGCCCGGGATTTTATGAGCGCGAGGCCGTGTGTGCAGGGAGATGTGTTTATTAGCGGGGTGTGGACTAGAGGGGGAGAAAAAAATTTAATTTTTATGAGCCATTGAGGGCTTTATGGTGAAGTTAACCCCAGGGTCTTGTGCGGAGGTTGATGTCTTGGCTGCTGGCTGTTCAGGGTGGAGATGAGCAACTATCAGGCGCAGCACATGCACAATGACCTCTTTATCAGCCGCCAAACACTCTCCCTCTGTCTCAGCTCAGCCTCTATCTCAATCTTCCTCTGTGTTTGTCGCCTGGCGCGCACACATCCATCAAACACACACGTACTACAAATTATTCAAGTGAGCGCTCTGTCTTCTGTTCGGGAGGGTTAATAGGGAGAGCGGAGGGGAAGGCAGACAGAGAGGCAGAGTGTTAGGAGAGAGTGAGGAGGGGGTGCAGATGAACAGAGAAGCTGCTGTAAAGTGCTCTGATTAGCAGGAGTAATTATACTGCAGCGGTGAAGGCGCTGAATGCACACTGGCCACCTTCCACCACTCCGCTAGCCCAGCCACTCGAGGGCCACTGTGGGAAGAGATAGAGAGAGCAAATGAGAAGAAGGAGGGAGGGAGGGAGACGAGCGGGGTAATAAAGAGAGAAGAAGTCTGCCTTTATCTGTTTTTTTAATCTTTCCGTCTCTTGTTCATCGAGGGCAAACACTCGAACAGACGCTCAACACTTCACGCTTAATGCAAATCTTCTCAACTGGAGATTGAACAGCAGCTTTCTACAAAAGCTCTTCCGAGGCCAAGCGGGCGCTGACCTTCAATAAAAGATGCAGGAGGTGTTTTCAATTTCAGATCAAAGAGGTTCACACATGTGCGGTGTCCGGAGTTTAATGAAAAATGCAGAAGTTAAAGCGCACTTGGCACGGTGGAAGAGCGTGCATGTGCCGCGTTAGCCTGCTATCAGCGCTATTGATTTTGGATGCTCATAAAGAGTGTTTGTGTGTCTGAAGCTGGAGAGGACTCGGCTTATGAGGGTGTGTGTGTCCTGCAGTCGAGTGTGGGTGCTCATAGAGGTCATTCAGCGAAACCTGAGCATGAGCAGAAGAAATCCCAGGACTCATATCGACCCCTCAGCATAGAATACCAGCACAGCACATATGCTGCAGCTCTCTCTGTCTGTTTTCATCTCTATTTCTTTCTCTCCCTCTTTCTGCCTCTGTCATTGTATCGTGTAATTGACACTAGGTGACAGCTGGATATGAAGTGGGGACTTAGGGAGTTGAAAATATCCCCAATCATGTCTTTTTTTACCACGTGCGGGAGATAGAGAATGACAGCAGGAGAGGAATTAAAAAATATTTTCCTCCCATAAATAATACACAGACAGGAGGGGAATTCCAGCGAGGCAGCTTCCTGTTTGCGGCAGAAAACATATCTATATGCAGAGCTATCACAGACCACCATGGAGGGCCTGGAAACATCATCACCACCACATGTGACTGCAGCCATTACCCACAGGCCCACTGGTGCTATATGAAAGGGCTTTGCTTTCAAACACTGCGTCCCACAAGGTCACTTATCGTGCCATCTCCAGTCGCCACCGTCACTGTTGCTACATAACTATTACTCAGGACAAGGCGGGTCAAAGGTGAGACCAGCTGCATGGGTGGGCAATAAATGGGCAGTATTGTGGCCTACTGTACATGAGATATAAGATTGATTTGATGGCTGTCAGTTCTGTCACGTTACAGCCTCACTGGTCTTTCAGAGTGGACATGGCTTCCTTTCTGAGAAACAGTGTTGACTAGACCACATTTCTGCACAGCGTAAGTCGTGATATGTGAAATCTGGAAAACTGTTTTTCATTTTTAGTATCTCAGCACGTGGAATTTGGTACGCACACTTGCCTCCAAGACTTCTACAGAGCCTCCAACTTCAAACTTGTTGTATTTTTCAGGAAATTTAAATACTGCAGGGATGTCCTGCTTCTATTCGGTATGATAAACAAAAATCAACAAGCCTGAACTTTAGCTTGAGCTGGCACAGATGTGGACATCGCCTAGCGCAATAAACATTTGCTCATGCTCCAGAGTGAGAAGAAAGATAACAAATATGTTTTTTGCATAATCTTTTCACTCCAGTCATGTAAAATTGTAAACAAGACTAAGAGTCGGCCACGTCAGCAGCTGTGAAGCTGTAAATAAACACAGCACTGCGAGTTAAATGCAAACATCAGCATGCTAATACACTCAAAGTGATAACAGGCTGATGTTTAATGGTTAGCATGTTCACCATTATTGTTTAGCATGTTAGCAGATGGCTAAGGCTGATGTGAATGTGGTTAGTTTGGTCTCAGATTTTGAACTGATGTTGGCACTGGATCAAGCATTTGGATCATCATGAATGTGTGTACCAATTTTAGTTTCAGTCCATCTGATTAGTTGAAGCATTTAAATTCAAACCCCAAATGTCAAACTCATGGTGGCTTGCCTGAACAAAAATTGACAGACAAACAGGTTATCGCCTGACATCGACATCAGACTAGCGTTGCCATGATTAGAGTCGCGCTGCTAGCTGGAAGTGCATGGGCTTCATCTCCCTGTTGTAAATAAATCTGTTGGATTTTGGTGCCACACAATTTTGAAATGCAGAGCAGAGCCACTGTTTGTGTCCAAAATTACTGCGGTGATGATTTATTGATGATAAAAATCAAAATGTAGCTCCTTTGATGGTGTTTGGTACCCGTGGCAGTAAAGGTGGTGAGTCATCTGTGTTATAAGATGATGTGTGTTATTTCCCCAGTCCATTTCACCGCTGCCTGTCAGTGCTATTACAGTTTTGCACCCTCCATCTACTGTACTGCAACAGGCTGTTGACAGACTTTTGACTGTGGACTGTTGACAGATTGTTGAAGTTCATTAAGTTGTTTGCTAGATCCAAATACCTGCCAGCCATCTGAGTCTGTTAAATCCAAACAGCTCTCCAAAGAGAAATATTCATATCAAAAATTCATATCAAAAGCCCTTGTTAAACTGTATCATTTAAAAATGATGATGCACACAGGAGATCAATAAAAGGCCCTGCATTAGCAAGTGCACCTGCTATTAAGCACTTTCTTACAAGTAGAAGCATTAAATCACTCCACAACGTAAAGTGGCTCTTTGGTCAAAGTTTGCATAACAATAAAACCCACATGGAAGTAAAAGAGCCTTTACCAGGAAGGAATCACCACAAACTTCTTCTGAAATCAGGGTTTGTTGTTTTTGCAAGTGCTCAAGCGTTACTTTACAGTGCTCATTTATCTGATATTGATTTAAAAACAGATAGCAGATTTTTACCAGAGAATCCGAGAGCAATGCCACCTCAGACATTGTACCTCCCAGATTTGAGCCTTGTTGCCCCCCCGATGAGGTCGATTTCACGCCTCGTCCAGCCTGAGAGGATTTACAGCTTCCTTAGTTACAAGCCGCCTCTAGTCTTGGATACAAGGAGCTTGACTTCTCTCCTTGCATGCTTTCTTGTGCTTTGTGGGAGGGCAGATTATTCACTATGTTGACACTGCTGTAGTCTTTAACCTTTTGATGCTTAAGCTTTCAACTTCCTGCCATTTGAAAACCTGACCAGGGTTGACCTCTGACTGTGATTGAGTCATATATGATGGCTCTAACACAGCTTTGAAATTCTTGGCAACCAGCATGCAGTCTGTAATTGTTCTCTCTTCTGATGGCGCTTTCACACCTTACCGGTGCAGTTCAGACAAACTCTGGTGTATATATTTGTTTCAGTTGATTTTGGCTGGTATGAATGCTGTGAATGAATGAACCTGAACATGTGGCAGACTTACTATGACAGACAGAGTCACTGGTTGGTGTGCACACAGCCAGCTGCTTCTCAGTTTCCTCATCACAGATGGTGCAGGGCAGGCAGGGGTCGAGGTAGCTTTCCCGGTCAGAGTAAGTATCGTCCACACACTCCTCACACACCGTGTCGTGATCGTGTTCGCAGTGCGCATACACCCCCTGGCCTGCCGGGCACACCGTGCACGGTTCGCATTGGCCTGACATCATATTGAAGAAAAAGTTGTAGTTGCAGATGCAGATGGCATCGTTGGAGTCGGTGCAGGGCGTCTTCATCCGCATCAGGCCGGTGCACTCGGTGCAGGGCCTGCACTGCTCTGTGTGACTGTAGTTCTCTGAGAAGGTCTCACCTGCAGATGAGAGGACAGGTCGAAGGAGACAGAAAAGTGAGAGGGAGGAAACGAGAGAAGGGGCAAAAAGTAAAGGAGGTTAGAAGATGGAGAGAGCAGGAAATACGAGGAGATAAACAGGGAGATAAACAGTGAGTCTAATGACATTAATCATGTTTACTGCACATTCATTAGAAGGGAGGACACATTGATCCACTGGGCTCTTAGTGATTTGTGCTCCGGGACAAGAAAGGTGCTCTTGTTGGGGAGCGAGTCAAAAGCCTGCTGTGCTCATTACGATATTGATCGCAATGTGTTTGTGCTGCGCTAGTAAACTGCTTTAATCTCAGTTATACACACAGAGTGAAGTGCAGGTGCAGCGATGTTAAAAAATGATCAAGCAATCATTGGGGTATATTTAACAGCTTTAGAGAATTTTAACGAGTCATTCTGCCAAAGAGGGCGGAGAGCATTTTTCTGATGCTTAAATAAAAATTATGTTAATATGTCTTTCAAATTGTTTTATCTAATCTCATCTACACACACACATATAAACTTGGATTACCTTAATATAATGCATCATGATTAATTCATTGCTTAATATAAAATTGATTTGATATATTGTACCTCTCTGAGAAATACGAAGCGTCAGCCTGCACCAGATTAGCTTAGCTTAGCATAAAGACTGGAAACAGATGGAGACGGCTAGCGTGGCTCTGCTCAACGTAACAAAATCCAGCACCCCTACCTCACCAATTATTCTATCTTGTTTGTTTAATCTGTACTGAAGTGTAAAAATGTACAAAGGGTCGCGTGCTGGTTTCATCCGCCGTGGGATCAGTTCAGTAACTTCATGTGGTGTCCATTGATTACCAACCTCATGGGAACAACAGTAGTCTAGATAGCTGTAAGCTATATATTTATCCCAAAGAAATACGAGTGGTGTAACTCTTTTCATCAAACTCTCTGAAAGAAACCAAAAGTGTATTTTTTTCAAATATTTAATAAATATTTTTGTGTTTTTATAAGTGAGAATTTTCATGAAAAATAGCCTACACTAACAACTATCAGTCTTGTCACTTTTCCACAAGTCAGTGTCATCTTTTTGAAGTAAGGAGCTTGAGGGAAATGAAATTTTCTGACTCTGACGGTTCAATCACTCTGTATTTAAAAGAATATAGAGTTCAATTTTATCCAATACTTTCTTTAAGTGAGAACCTTGGTGCCACGCATATCTGAAATGTGAGCATTAATAGGTATGAAGGCTTCCATAATTGATATGTGCGAACTGTTAAACAGATGTTTTAACAAGACTGAGTGTCTACAGACATGCTAGCAGCTCTTTGAGGCTCTACTTAGCATGTTAGCGTGCTCACAATACTAACATGCAGATGTTTAGCACGTATAATGTTTATCATTTTAGTTTAGTATGTTAGCTTGCTAACATTTGCTAATTAACATAAAACACAAAGTGCAGCTGAGGCTGATAGGCTCAGACAGGTATTTAGTCATGAAGCACAGTACAAAATGAAACTTTGATATCAACTTTGACTGTGCGAGATGAAAAGTCACCAAAGTTGGTGACTTCATCACCTAGACTTTATGAATGAATATGATGAATACGATTTCTTTGCAGTCCATCTCAAGAGGAGAGTGTCACGGTGCTAGTGTGGCTAAAAAGTACGTCTAGTTCTGGTTTGTGTCAAACATTTGCTAAACCTTCACAGGGTTTGGTCTGCTCAGCGGGACGACTGTTGTTCTGTGTGATATTGATTTTTTGTTAAGAGATAGCAGACCACAGTTGACAGTGCTGAATAGAATGGGGTAAAAGCTGCACCGACTAATTGCCTGCTGCTTTTCAATTAGACATTTCAGATTTGCTCTCCAGGAACATTTGCATCAGGAG
Organism: Argyrosomus regius; assembly: GCA_946959425.1. Classification (NCBI taxonomy): domain Eukaryota; kingdom Metazoa; phylum Chordata; class Actinopteri; family Sciaenidae; genus Argyrosomus; species Argyrosomus regius. The sequence continues at coordinate 18,970,374 of OX336897.1, read as the reverse complement.
GATTGGAGAGGAGTTCATCACCGAGGAAGTGATGACCTTAAATTAGCTTATTCTGACACTGAGAGTTCCTAGGGGCACAGAGTAATCTATTAATATTGTATGTTCATATAGAATTATTTTCAGATATAATTGGATGCCTGCTGAATTATGCATGCATTGTAAGAGAGAGCGATCGAGGGGTCTGTGCCTCTGTGTGTCGTACGAGTGTGTTTTAGTGGTTGAATGAGATGGGAGTGACGATGAGCATCTGAAAAAAATCTACAGCTCAGATTCTTTTGTGGCGTGCTTAACATGAGAGCGGTCACTTTGCAAGAGCTGCAGTTCAGAAACAACGCAATGTGAGTCGAGTTTACTCCCCGCTGCATACAGAAAGCGTTAAAGTCCTGGCAGAGAGCAGCAGGAAGTTTAGCATCTATCCATCCATCCAGCACAAATACTTAGATTATGAGACCAGAATTCATGTTGAAACAACTCTGTAAACTTAAATTAACACCAGAGTTTAACTCTTGCACAAATACTTGCAAAAAATGTGTGTGTGGCAAGTTGTCAGTGGTTTAAACTCTCCGCAGTGGTTAAATTCTCTTTGTCTTACACTGAAATAAATCATTGTGACTGGGTGTAACTGTAAAGCCACATGCCTGTGAGGGATACTTGCGCAACTTTTATCTGCATATGCATATGTCTTAGCGTGTGTGTGTGTGTTTCTCATGAGAACTGGTTTGTGGGTGTCGTGTTGCACAACATCACATTGTCAGTGTGAAAAGCCCTTTAGTAATATCCCAGAACCTGCATTGCACCGTAAACGGCTCTGGCAAGTAAACACTGGCACAGACCGGAGCTCTAAACACCTTGTAAACAGCAGCACAGCTAAGAAGCTGTGTAGATGAAGGCTGTCACATTTTATAGGCAGGCTGAGCGGAGCAGACGGAAGTAATGATTTAGAGACAGGTAGGTAGAAAGACAGATCAACAAGCAGGAGTGGCTGCTCGATTTGCTCGAATTATTCTCTGACTGTTTGTTTGAAACTTTGAGGGTGGTCTGGCGAGTCCAACCTGAGTCTAAAACATATGATGTAGTGTTGAGGAAGTGCTGATGTAACTGGGCAGGGTCAGGGGAAATGGGGCAGTTGAGGATGTAAGTGAGTTCCTCTTGGATAGACTCATCAGATTCAGTGTTTTGTTTTTTTTTTCTTTTCTGTCATCACCCCTCGCTCTTATTACTGTCCCGAGGCAGAAGCGATAGAAAGAAGTGGCACTGACTGAACGATCCAGACCCGGACAAATAACAGACCTCAGAGGTGACCGATTATTTGAATTTGTGAGCTTGAAGCCTTTGTTTTCTTTGCAGTCAGGCTCGACCAGGAAAGCTCTCCTCATTCATTTCAATTATCCCCCAGCGCGCAGGCTTCCTTGCTAATTTTAACTTGCATGCATGAGCCCCTTTCCAGTCTTTGCGTGTAAACACGTCTAAACGCGACCATATGCACTGAATGTTCGACAGGCACAGGAGAGGAGTGTGTGTGTGTGTGTGGTTTGTACGTGTCTAATTTATGTATCAGTGCTTTCATCTGAGAGCTAAAAAAGGAGAGTAAAAGGCCATGAAGAATCAGGTGCAGAGTGTCTCCTACAATAAAATATGATCCTTTTTGTAAAAGTCTCCAATTGAGTGATGATCGGCGTATCTCAGCAGCTCATCAGACTTTTCATGTTCTGCGGTAAAATGGCCATCGGTAAAGGCAGATGTGGCTGTACCGTGGGGATGATCCATTTAAAATGTGCCACTTCAGCCCGTGAAGACCCCCCCCCCCTCCAAACACTGATGTGTTTCGGTCCCATTAGTGTCATCAATAATGTAGCTCTGGACGGCCTTGAAACTGACCGATGATCTCCACAATCAGCACTTTAGGTGTAAGCTTTTAGCGAGGACGGCCCACTGCACTTTCTCCCACTCCACGGCGATCCATGTTTCAGCGGTGACACCCTTTCCTTTCCTGACCTTTTGCTGACTGTGGATAAATTACATTTGAAAAGCTGCGTGACGGCTTTATTTCTCTTTTTGAACATTCAACATTTTTGTGTGTAATTATCGCCCCGCTTCATTGGTCCACTTAGTTTCCCTCCTGATTTGAAACAGGTGTTTTAGGATATTACCAAAGCTATTATTAAGAGACCAAAGGAGGAAAGATGTAATTTAACAATCAACAGTTTCTTCAGTATCCTGTGCTAAGCTTTTGTTTTTTTGCCTTGTTAGGGTGCAATGCATGGAAGAAACTTCCTTCACTGGTAGAACGGACCTGCCAAAGGAAAATCTCCCTTTCAGGTTACTTCATCCCTCATGATCCGATGTTGGAACCGATTCTAGATGCTCTGTTTCAGCCTTCACCAGACGAAGCTGCGATTCGACTTTCCTTCCTTCTTTAAATCCCCAGTGATCCCCGGTCCAGTCGGCCAACAGGGCTCTTCTTAAACGCTACATTGCCTCGTGAGGTTCTGCTTTTTTTCTCTCAGATCTTCAGTCAGTTTGCAGGGCAAGTTTTTTTTTTGAATGGTACACTAAGTGAAGCCAGGCCGGTTGTCTTGTCTCCCATGACAGCAGAGAAAAGTGGAGGAGACTGATAAATATTTCAGCGCTGCTGACGCTGGCACTCATCCCGAGTCGGGATGGGGAGGCTATGAAGGAGAGGGGGGCTTACAGTGACAGGAAGTGGGGAATTAAGGGGGGGTCATGGTAAATAAAGATTCACCCATATTTACCATGAAACAGGAAATGGATGTGTTGAATTTTACTGTTCAATTATTCATTTCTGCACTTTAGAAAATGTATTTACTGCTTTAGTTTTTCAGGTAAGGTCAGTGTTTCAGCCGCCTCTATCTCCATATAAATCCCACTCAGTCTTGTTTTAGTGTATGTGCTCCTGTGGGCCTCAGGTACATTAAGATTTTATCTGCTCAAACAAAAACAATATTGAAACCAATGAAAATGCATTTGCACCGGAAATTAAGTGCAACCTCCTGGGCATTTGAGCTTAATTGTTGAGTGTTTATCAGCGGTGAATACCGTTCCTGTACTGCAGAGCAAGATAATTGTTCACTGTTAGAGGCACAATAGGCTTTTCAATATGGTTTAATTAGCTGGATCAAATGAGTAAAGATGCACTGATGTAACAGTATGCATGATGAATGAGCAGATCGTGCCCTTTGGTGCCTGGCTCTCTAATACCATTTTATCCGCTAATACAGACGATGAGTCATAGCAACAGGGAGGAGGGGGGGATGCTGGATGAGAGGAGCGAGTACAGGATGGAGAAAAGAGGAGACACGACAAGAGTTGGTGGGATTTGCTGGTGTGAAGGGGGGGGGGGGATGAAAAGAAAATACTCAGTCCTGAGGGCCAACCCACATTATAGGAAAATGGAGCTGTGGTTTACCAGCTACGCATCGTCTGCCACTGTTTACGGCAGGAATATGAAAAGAAATATGACGCGCAAGGCAAATTCCTCATGACGTCAAAGCAAAGAAGATAAAGTCCAGACGCTCGTGATGCTGCAATGTGTTTCTCTGCAGACTCCAGGCACCTCCACTCAACTAATTTCCTGCTCCAGTCTATCACATGCGACGATTGATGATGACTATTAATTACCCTGCTCATTCACTCTTCATCTGCTTTTACAACACTGATGCAAAAGCATGAGAAGTCCACTTCATTCCTCTTTATTTGCACGCAGACCCTTTTATGTAATTTTAATGCTACTACCTTTTCTAGCATTGACTTTGTTTGACAGAATCGGTTTATGTGAAATTGACTCGTAGTAATTCTTTTTTTTTTTACCCTGTGGCCCTGTCGTTCTGAATTAGCTCTCTGCCCCTGTAACCACTGCTGCAGCTGCTCGAGGCGAAGAATAAAGACTTCAAAGGGGCGAAATCAGCCAGACTTGAGATTCTTAATAATGTAACACAACACAGAGATTAGCATCTGTTGTACAAAGAGGTTCACAGGTTCAAAGATAATCAGACGATCCATTTTCTTTTGGATAAAACATTCCTGCCAGTTTGCAAGCGTTCCACCAGCATTTAATTATTTCCCTCAAAATGACATCCAGTTCTTGTTTACATGCGCCATTTGCTAGTGTTTATATGTGGTGTCTAAATGGATTAATGCGATCAATCAATGTACAACAGAGAGGTCACTCTATGCGTCTAAACAAGGCTAATTTTGGATTTCTGCTCTGTGTCAGTCACAAACAGCCACAATTAGCATGTGCTTTTACAAGATATGAAAACGTAACAGTGCAGTGTGTAATACATTTGTCTTGTCCCAAGTCTTCAACTCTACCCTGACCTATGCTTTGGCATTTACTTCACTACGTAGCATCTTAAATCGCAAAAAGAGCTGCAGGAATGTGATGCAGACAGACGCCTGAATCGAGAAGAAAACATTTGTTTGCAACGTTGGCTATTCTTCTTTTTCTCCATGATGTTGCAGTGCTGGCACCTCTCCCAGCTCTGGTGTGTAGCGCGAGTGCTAATGGTTCACAGCCTGAGCAGAGCTGTAACACATTTGGACCTACTTACAAGCATCAAACATATGAATTCCTGCTTTATTTCTTAGGACACTTGATAAAGGCAAAGCAGACTCTTCATAGAAAGGAGCAAATTGGACAATAGGAGTTTGTTTTGGCTTTAATATTCTTTCTGTATGGAGTTCAGGGCCCGAGCCACCATTAAAAAGCACAGAAAATGAAGTGGATGTTTAAATTAAGATGATGTAAGTGCAGAAGGTTTGTATTAATCGGGGTTTGAGTGTGAGTAATGTGGATGATGGTATTTAGTTGTGCAGCTGTGCCTCGGTTTACATTTGTATATACTGTATTTGATTATCTTCAGATTGGATTTTAATCCTTTTACATTTGACACGTTTCAAGAAGTAAAGTTTCTGCAAGGTCAAGCTTCGGCATTTTGGTGTTAAAAGTTACTTCTTCAACCTAAAGGGTCAGCTCACCCAAGTGAATAAAATCAAAAGCACCTGACCTGACTGTGAGCAGATTGAAACCACATTGTACCGAAGATGAAAATTGTTGGCAGGGAGGTTTGTTGACATTTGTTGCATTATGTTGCTGTTGTTCAGCAACATGTCTTGATTGCCTTGACTGGGTATGGCAGCACAAAGATATCTCAAAACCTCAGTACATAAAAGCGATAACTCACTGTACATAAGAAAATGAGACAAAGTTTTGGTACCACTTCCTAATAACTTTTACATTTACCTGTAAAAATCATGTTTTCTCCTAATGGAAGTGTGAAAATTAGGTGAGCTCAGGTTATTACCAAAGTTTGTTTCATTTACTAAATGAAGGTGCCATTGTTTTATATTCTTACAACAATCTGCCTATTGCTAACTTTAAGGAGAAAAAAATGTCTTAGAACTGACTGAGATAAAAATCATTTGCCAAGAGGCACTTTTATTGCAAGAGTCACATTGTGAATATGTCGATTAAATAACAATAAAAATCTCTTTGGCTGGTGTCTCTTCTATTCTTCTATTGGTATAAATGCATGTGAGTTTCTCTCCTTTTAATAAGCCATCAAGTCATTATTGTAGTTGTAAATGTTAATTAATTGACAATAGGCTACATGGTCTAGACTCTGAACAGGCCTTTTAAGCCAAGCGCAACCTGGAAGATGTTTATACTAACTAATAACTGATCTATAAAACATTACCTTATGATGTATTAACCATTAATTAGAACCTGTGAACCCTGTATAAATGTCCCTCATTAGAAGGTTGCACCAATGTTTTGCATGTACAAGTTTACAATGAAAAATCTCTACTCACTGTCCAAACATTGGCTGCACACCGTTTGCGCAGCGCCGCATTTTCTCACCACTCCCTCTCCAGGTGGACACTCCTGGCAGCATTCTCCACCGTGGGTGTACTGGCCGGAGTCACAGGGTTCCTCCACCGACCGCTCCGTCTTAGACGCCAACACTAACGCCACCTAGCACACCGAGACAGCAGTAAAGTACATTAGAGCAGAACGTACAGTACATGCACTCACTTCAACACATATACAAACACACACACAGCACAGGGCCACTGTGGCTTAAACATACACAGCAAAACAAATTGATGAAAATTGCTGCCAGGTGTCCAACCTGTTCCTTAAACCCAACTGCTATCAGGATTCATCATAAATCATGTTGTCTCCACCTATATTAGACACTCTTTGAACAAGGCAGTCGTCTAAACTGCCCTAATAGCTCCCCTGAAGGCACATCAGCTCTAATAGTAAACTTATGACACGCTCTGGCCCAGGCCGTTACCATAAAATCATGTGTGCACAACATTATACACATGCCCGTCCTAATTACTGTCTAAAGGTGAGAGTAGCCGTGAACGTCAAGCTCCGCTTCCGATCTGCGCTGGTACACACACAAATACTTGTTCTACTATACTTGTGAGGACTTTGTGTGGGAATAATGCATTCCTTGCTGAATAACTCCTGACGTTAAGCATCACACTGCATGCTTAAATCCATGCCTTAGCCTAAATCTAGCAGTAAACCTAAATGCTCAGAGAAAAATGTGATAATGTGACAGCACCATAACGAAGTGAGGACCGGTCCCCAGTTTGTTATATTCACTTCAAGACACACGTGTTTGTGACTTAGGAGGACAGTGCATTGGGTTACCCTATCTTTGACCAAAAACCAAGTCTTAATGGTAAAATCTAATTGTGGGGATTTGGTTTTATGAACCTACATGGTAAGGTGTCCCCATATGTGACTATGTGGACAGATTTTTGGTCCTGGGACTACACATACATGCTTTTTTCAGCAAAGCAAACCTCACTCTCACTGCTGAAATGATATATTTGTTTTCACATCAGACAATAAAACTCTTCGCATATCAATCACATCTACACATTCTGACCTTATCTCAAATGCCTGCAGCATGCAGCCATAGTGTTGTAAATCCACATGCATTTGGTGTATGTTTCCAAGTATTTCCACACACGATTTGGTTTAAATTTCACAATTTACCTCTCCCTCATCCGTTCTAATCTGTCTAATCTACTCCAGTTATCTCCCCTTCTCTTGTTGCATTTTCTCAGCACTCTCTGATATAAATGCCACGCAGCTCAACTGGCAAAAGAACTGAGGTTCGTTCCACTGGTGTGTATACAATCATGTTAAATAAAGGGAATTCGTATCCAGACGTTTTTAGAACAAAGAGAACCATCATACTGAAGCCCTTTCATGTCCTGTGACTGTTATTATGTAACGAGAAAAAGCTCATTTCCACTTAATTCACATTTGCTGAGACATCAATTCAATCTTTTCTGTCTTTCTCTCTCTCTCATTCATCCCTCCCCTTCCCTCTCTCCTCTCTCTGCTGTCCCTGCTTTCATTCAAAAACAGATGTACTGAGCAGCTCTCTCTCTCTCTCTCTCTCTCTCTCTCTCTCTCCTTTCTGTCATTCCACTTCTTGCTCTCGCGGTGCGTTTCATTTCTCCTGACTTTACAACACATTATCTCAACATTTTTGCACAGATCTCGCTGTTTATTGGAGTATATTATCAGCGTTAAAGTCACCGATTTCTGTCTGCAAAAATGAACTTTGGATGCAGACCAAAACCTCAAGAGGGTTTCCTTTTGTATCTGCAGGGGAAGGATTCATGTCCCTGACTGACTGCTGCGCCAGCTCCCTTTCCTGTGACATCTCCCTGGAATATCACTCAGCTCAAACACAGATTAATGCCAAAGTCAGTGGGAAATATGTTCACCAGCAGCAGCAGGAACATGCATCCAAGCACACACACACTCCCAAAAAAAAAAAGAAAGTACGATGACCCAGCTGTGATATGCTTGGTTTGTATTCTCCTCAATTTCATGGTCAATTTAAGAGTTTATTTCTAAATTTAATTCAACCAAAGTGCACCCGACCGTCGCCACCCTTTAAACCAGCTGTCATAACAGAGTGTCCCCTCACATCCAGGGCTGTTCACATGATGACTGAGCTGCACAGCCCAATTACACCAGCTGCTGTGGACATACCAGAGCGCTGGGAGGATGTGCCCTGTGCTCTGTGCTCTATCACCACCGTCTTCCATAATCAACTTTCACATTATCGGAAGAGCCTCGTGTTTTGTGTTAATATCAAACACTTCAAACAGCTCATGTTGGATATAAAAATGTAATGAATCAATTTACTTCCCGTAAGCTGCAGCATATTTATCTCTTCATTCTTTAAGAGGCAAATTAACTAAAAAATTAGAAATAAATCACTTCCACTCATTAATGCTATTAAAGTCTGGGCCAAGGCGCCTGTCAGCAGACTGCTCCTGGATGTCTGGATGCAGCCCAATGTGAGGTAGAAATCTCATTTTTCCAGAAACTAATCCTAGCAGGGCTGTCTAACTTTTCCTCCCTGGATGAAAACCAAGAGGAAGTTGTGTGTGTGTGTGAGTGTGCATGTGGATGTGTGCAGCTAGAGGAGGATATAAAATAACCTGGGCATAATATTTCATGCAAACAGTAGGTACATGCAGCACCTGCAAAAAAAAAAAGGCACATTGCTCCTTTAATGAGACGTTTTTAGAGGGAAACGACACAGCAGTGACACATGATACATGTAAAGCCTGCTCATAATAACACAGAAAGATCACAGGCATCACAAATAGGGTTTAATAGGACTAAAATCAGTAAAAACTCACTGCAAAAGTCCCTGCAGATTTAATAATTTGCAATATCACAGGTTCACACAAACTATGGACCAATAGGTATAATCATAAGCACCAAATAGGATTATAATAAACAATTATGACATCAAAAAGTGCAAAAATGTCATGAAAAACTCATCTTCAGAGTCATTAAATCAGTATTATGAGAATATTACTCAACACACACTAGTAACTGTGCAGGCTACTTACCAAAGCGCACCAAATCACCAGCGATAAGGTAGTAGTCATCCTGCGTCGCCTGCTGGAGTCACATAAAACAGATCTTGTGCAGAAAAGGCAGCGCTATGTGGAGGAGGAGAGCCGCTCAGCAGGAGAGCTCATTTTAATTCCAGCGGCACGTTTTGGTTGTTTTTTTGTTTTTTTTTATTACTATTATTATTGTTTTTTCGTTTTTTATCAATGAGTCCGCACCATCACGCGTCTGTCCGGGACCTCTGGACTGGAGTCAGATGCGACTGTCGGTGCACGCACTCAGCAGCAGTACCACCACCACCACCAACACCACCACACACTACCTCAACAACACAGAGAGAGAGAGAAAGAAGAAGAAGAAGAGCAGCAGCAGCAGGAGGAGGAGGAGGAGGAGGAGGAGGAGGAGACCGTCCTGTCCGGAGCGCTGCTCAGCTGCAAGTGCACTGCGGAGGAGGCGAGAGGAGGGAAGAGGGGGGGGGGCACGTCCACCCTCCAGCTTATTACCCCTGATACTCCTGCAGTAAGACTATACAACCTGCTCCTCTTTCTCTCTCTCTCTATATATCTGCTTTAATCTCACGTGAGGTCTGACTCAAAGCAAAAGTGACATAAAAGTTATTTATATTTATTGTAAAACATTAATGACTGACACATTCAGCACCATCAGACCATCCACTTCTCTCCATTTCATATATGCTGCGTGGCCAAAAGTATGTAGACACCCCAGTTAGGTAAGTAATTGTGTCTACTTTTGCTCTGCTGCTGTGTTTCATGTATTGGGTTTGTTCCAGCTGTCCCAGCATATTGTACAATCAAAAAATATGGCTTTGAGGAAGACCCAGTTTCAATGTGACAGCCCCCAGCTATCACAAAGCACAATGCTCGTATGGGTGACTGGGTGCAAAATCTGCCCAAAAATCTGGAGGAAAGCCTGAAACCAAAAGACTGGAGGTTTGACCATCACATATGACTGTAGCATTAGTGTCCACTTACTTTTGTCCACATGGTGGACATCTCTATCACCTGATTGTACATGCCAAAAGATGTGTTAGAGCTGTTATTTGTGCCATCGTCGTTGCTGTCGTCGCTGGATTGCATTATCTTGGCGTGTGTTTCTAATATTCTTTGCTTCTTCCGCATATGCAAATGAGGCATGCGAGATATTAAAAACGCCTTTCCATAAAATGCACTCCAGGATAAGACCACCACAAAGTGCAGCCTCAGAACTTGTCCTGAGAATTGGGTCATTCAGCACACAAATAGCTACAGAAAACCTCAAGGACTGCAGGGATAACAGGTGTTTCTGTTTTTCTGTAGAACATATATGATCTGCTTTTTTCACTCTCTGCATCTGATGAATCTGTTGTGCAAAGTCTCACTTTTTAAATGAAACTTTGTGACTTTGTGTAAAACAAATGCCTGTGTGTCTTAGCAAATTACTTTTTAAAAAAAACCCACTCAAACATACTCCCATCAGTCAATTTACAAAGTGCATTATCATAATCTACCACAAGAGGGCGACTCATCTGAGTTCAGATCAGCAGCAGCTCACACACACACACACACACACACACGCGCGCACACACATGCTCACACACACATACATTTTGTGTGATGATCTTAAGCTTAACAATGAAGGATGAGGTTGTTCTTTCCCAAAGAGGAGTCACTTCACCGTGAAAAGGATTCATTTTCACTGAGCTCAGGTTTCACATGATGCTGCTGCACACAACTCACATTGGCCTCCATTAAAACATGATATTTTAGATTACATGTGTGGTCCTAGCACTGCACTGTAAATGGTGTTTAAATGTGAGGGGTTTTTTTTCTATTTTATTGCAACGACTCAATAGTATTCTTCCGTTTAGATGACACTCTTCATAATACAGTATTTTACTGTAGTTTTTTCAGAAACGTGCTGCACATGTTGACATAAATTGTGGTTTGAATCACATTAATCCATTAAGCTCTGCCTGCTGCATCACAGTTATTATTTTATTTATTTATTTTGTCCAGAAGATACTAAATTTGGTGCATCCACTCCAAAACCACTAATGCACAACTAAACATTGTAACTGGGTTTGATGCTCATTGAGGTACTTAGCCTTTACACTTAAGGAAAACCAGTGTTGATGGATATTGATCCAAGACAATGTGACGATGAGTATTCACCCAAAAAAATGCACAGCTTCATCTGCGCCCAACCTTTTCCCCGATTTGCTCCATGTATGATCCTCCTGACCCCATCGCTTTCACATTCACAGTGTTGATCACCAACTCAGGGGATGCAGAGGGCCGATGCCCCTGAAGAAGAAGAAGGAGCAGCAGCAGCAGCAGCAGCAGCAGCCACAAGGTGATTTAGTTACACTGTTGAGATCCGAATGCTCTCCAGTATTGATCTTGGGACACATCAATTTACCCACTTCCTACATCCTCCTTTGAGATCACCCTTGCAGCACCTCTGACTAAGGCCCCATTCTGATGACTCTGACAGCACTCTTCTCCATCAATACGCTCCTCTTTGATATTGTATTCACATGTCGAGTCCTTTGAATCCAGTGTTTATCACCCCTAATCGCCACAGCCTGAGTAAAGCCACTGTATCACGGCGAGTGTGCAGGAAATCAATGTTGATGGACTGTAGCTCCAACTGTCAAACAAATGCTCATAATTAATATTAACACTCGACAGCCATGTTGTTGATATTGTTTGATTCCAACAACAGTGTAACAGAGATGTACTACAACTCTAGGATGAAATGTATCCATCCAACAGCCAGAAATAGAAAAATGTCCTCTGAATGTGAGCTCTATTAGTAGTGTTATGGATATATGGATATATGCTGACAGGACCTTTGGTAGGATACATGTATTTTTCACCGTACGTATCACATTTCCAGCCATATGACTGGTCAGCGAAAGGAAATGTCATGTCAGTCTGCAAGGTCACTAATAAAATACAATCTTGATGGAGACGACTTGCCACCCGGCGGAAGTTGTAACGGTGAGTAAACTCAAGGGCAGCAACACATGAAATTGCCTGGTTTTATTTACTGTGTTGAAATGTCTCATTACTGCTGTTATCTGTTAACCTGTATGTGATGATCTGGTGAACTCACATTTAAAATACATTTCACTGTCATGTTATACATTTTGGCTGCTAAAAATGTTTGCTTTGAAAAGTAAAATAAAAAAAGGAATTAAGAGGTAAAATATGCAACAACAACAAGACAGTCAAGTCTTGAGTCCGGTCTAAAGACTTTACTTGATCTTGTTTGTTTAACTTTATTTAAGTTACGATCAGCAGCAAAACCACATGTACATATCAACTATCGTCTGACAACGATTTTATTATTAGCTTTTTCTATTTTCCTGCATTCATATACAGGAATCTGTTTATAGAAATTAGCCAAAATGTGTCTTTTTCGTCATTCACGCCTATCGAGTAGCTAAATGGACTGAAGAGGAAGTCTTGGCCTGGCTATCCGCTGGCTACACCGGAAACTCAAAAACATTAGCCATAGCCTAAATCATTGTCAAACAATAGCCAATGGGATCCAAAATTGCTGTTGGGCTAACTGTTTTGGATTCTACACAACAATCCTCCATCAGCAGGACTGTACCATTTCAAAGTCATTACAAATGCTGGTGAACGCTGTGGTTAAGGTTGGTTAGGTTTAGACACAAAAACAACTTGGTTACGTTGAAAGAAAGATTGCGGTTTGGGTTCAAATAAGCAAGTTAGAAAAAGATGTTTGAGCTTAAATGACTTCTTTAAGGGTTAGATCACCAGAGTTGTACATCTTTCTTCTATTGTGTGTACTTGTTAACCACATTCAGCATGGGGCTGGAGCCAATCCCAGCTGACATTGGGCGAGAGGCGGGCTACACCCTGGACATGTCGCCAGTTCATCACAGGGCTTACTGTTAACCACAGTAAACACTCATTTCCATCTGTTTGGATGGCAGATTTTTAAAAAATCTGTCAATACAGTAGACTCCTGTGTGTATTTTTTTAGTTCTGTTAGATGTTGAAATGCCTGCAGATATCAAATATTTGGACAGAGACACATTGTTAGGCTGTGTATTGCAGCACATTGGATTTTCAATGAAACAAAGGCAGAGTTTTAAGTGATGACTTTCAGCTTTTGAGGGTATTTGAAAGGGTTTTTTTTTTCCATGTTGTAAGAACAGTGTAGGAATTGTTGGCCTTTATATACAATTTCTCTATCATTTTTGAGCGCAAATACTCTTTTCTCCCAATTTAGTGCAAGTAGCTTCAAATTATAGTTGACAGTCAGGTATTTATCCTGATCTGGCTTTCTTTTCTGTGGTTTGGTCAAACTTTAACATCATAAAAGGATTTTTTTTTTTTTTTTTTTGGCCATACATGTAAAGAGCAGAAATGATCAGCATAATCAATCAATTCTTGGTTGTCGTTCACATCCAGATTGCAGGAGTAAAACAAATAACGTCCAGGTTAACACCACTTTGTGAAAAACGTGGCTTCAGATCTAAAAGAAACCAATTGAGTATTCCGACTTCAAGAAGGTATTTCTTGTCTTTAATGCATATCTTGCTGCATATGAAATACAGATGTTGTGCTGTTTAGACACAGATAAGTCGAGTCAAGACAAGGGGCTACTCCTTCTGCCGTTTAAAGACGGTGTGTCCCTGGTTTGATGTTACAACTGTGTAGTGATTTCTTATGTTTGTGCGGTTGGAGTGACAGATTGGAGCTGATATAAGAGTTGGATGGTCACTGTATAAAGTTATGGCCCAGCATGTGTTGAGGGAACTGCTGGGCGAGAGGGTGGATACCATATGTTTTTGAACAGCCTGCCAAGTAGGGGATAGGACATCACCTGTGACTGGTTACACATCTAAAAACATGAATTACAGTTCCCGTTTAAAACAGAGGAGGAGATGTATTCACCCTTCACAAATCGTTTGCAAATATAAACCACAAAAAGTACTCGCTGAAAGCTGGAGTTGAGCCAGAGCTGTAGGCGAACGTACACTTTTCTCCTGGCAGGCTGTCTTTACGCTGTCATATTCATGCTCGGGGTTTTTTTTTTTTCTCCTTGGTTAACTTTAACTCTGAAAGATTGCCCACGTCCAGAATGTTAAGCTCAGATATCAGAGGTTCAAAGAGAAGAATAAAAATGGATTTTTAAGCAGATGATCCCATCAGAGTCATTAAGCTGTCGTTGTTACACCATTATTACAGGAACCAGAGAGCTTTTCTTACAACAGAAATTCCCCATATATCACTTATATTTATGGAAAACAGATTCAGTAATTGCCAGCTGAGCATTGTGAACTTTTTCATCTCAAAATCGCTGGTTTATTTTTTACCCTGGTTTTGAATATTTGGCCAGTGTTAGCGGTTTCTCTTTCCTGCGGCTTCCCTACAATGAACAACATTTCCTGCTGTTATATTTAGTTTGCCAACATTTGCACAAATTTCCAAGCTTCTCACAAACATTACTGAGCTGTTTTTATCAGCTCTTTTCACTCTAAGTGAATTAGTTAAACATAAATGAACTCCCCTGCTAATTACAGTAGGTGAATGATTAAAGACTTCCACCGCATTTGGATCCACTGAACAGGCTGAACCCTAATTTCTCCTTATGTTATTTTCATAAGGTGGGTGTGTTTCTGTGTTTGTGAAAGCTGTCCCCCTGGGTAATGTGCTTCAATGACTCATGTTTACTCTGCGTTTTTTTTTACAAAGCCAGATCTTTTCTTTCTGAGTTCAAGAGCAATTTATTGGAAACACTGCTTTGCACAAAATCAAAGCAGGGAGTCCAAATTTTTCATCATGCAGTTTTCCTCTCATCTGTTGTTCTTGGATGTTCAAAGCATTGTTTTCAGCCATATACTTCTATTGTGCATTCCATAGTGACGGAGCAGGAGAGCTGACCTGCAGCCAACAGCTCACGTATGCGAAACGCCAAGTTGGAGACAGACATCAGAGAGTTCAAGTAAAATTACCAGCATAACAGTTTACATAAATCAAACAAATCTGTAGTGGATGCCAAGAAACAAGGAATGCATTAGGAACTAAAGGCTAATTCACAAAAAGCACCAAGTAGCTTCTGATAAAGACAGAACATGTTCTGTAATTAGTATAAAATGATTAGCTCTGGATCTGCATCAACATATTCATAGAAATGTGATCTATGTTTATTATTTTTATAGATCTTGCTGTGTTGGTCTCGTCATCCCCAGAGGATGAATATTACTGACTTTGGTGACGCTTCCTATAGCGCCAACTTGAGGGTGAAATGTGATTTTTAGTGAAATGTTTTGTCAAATACTGGAAACAGTTGCCAGGACATTGGAATGCAGACATTGTAGTAACTTGTGATCCCTTCATTTTTAATCTAACAACATCATATATAATCAAAATTTCCTCTCTGCTGCACTTAGTGCTAATTTGCACATGTCAGCATGCTAACATGCTAAACTAAGATGGCAAACATGGTAGACATTATACCTGCTAAACATCAGCATGTATCACCATTCTCATGTTTGCATGTTAGCATTAAGCTCACAGCACAGATGCCCCTAAGTACATAGAACTGCTAGCATCTTGATGCCTTGTGTCCTTCATTCCCAGTAACAAGCATAAAACCCTTCCTGGCACAGACCATGGCTAATTTTCCAGCCTCACATAGTAAAATTAGTGCTTTGCTCATGTAAAATCTGGTTTTGATGACATACAATATATATCTCTATTTATGTGTTTTTTCTGTTGAATGATTTTATTTGAAGTTGTTTTTTTCAATCAGAACAACAATTTAGACTGTAAAAAGTTGATTTATTCCAGCACAACTGCACACCAGATCTCCAGGCGTCATTCTCTTATTTCTACATGAGAAAGCACATTTTTCAGAATAAAATGTGGTTTTCTGCTTCAAAAAACTTCCCCCATCTCCTGCAGAAAAAAACATAAATAAACTTCCAGCAATCTGGAGAAAAGTGAGATTACAACTAATGTAATCAATGTTTTTATTCATGTAACAACTGGTAACTGGTTATTAGCTTATTAGCATTTGTTTCCAGATTTTCTCCTTACTTTTTGCTGGGTAGCTACTCAGGTTTTTGTCCAGTTTTATATTCAAGTTACAGGTCATGCATAAGCACCTCCATCAGAGTGGTGCCTATCACCCTGATCCACATGTGTGGGATGACCATATCTTGTCAGAACGAGTGGATGGATTGTCTGCAGACCCCAGAGGCTCATGTTCTGCAATCCCACAGGATGCAACAGAGGTGCAGTCAAGCATCTGAGTCCAGCCTCAGTCTTGTCATATTGCTGACCCAACACACAGACACACTAAACACCAATCTTTTTATACCTGACAAAACCAGACAGACACATCTTTGAGCAGGTGCACTGTCACATTCCTGGACAGCCGTAAAAAAAATAAAAAAAAGCTGCCGATGCTCTTCCTGTTTCTGTCGCCACATGGCTGGCGGTCGGAGCGTGCTGACCTCCAGACTCACCCTCAGATCTCCTGCTGTCACGGTGTGGGGGAGGCAGTAGCACGAAAGCAGGTTGTAAAACATGTGAACCCCCCCCCGGAACAGATGACCCAGATGTACCGGGGAACCAGAAGCTGAAAGGTGCAACAAAGACGGGTTGTATTTACACTGGTGATGCTCATGAAACTTGTATACAGATCATTTTACTGACACACTCACTGCATAAAATGTGCATCTCAACAACTCAATTCATTTTATTTCTTTGTACAAATGACGAATCTCTCTCAGGAGATTATTCCTCTGCAGCGTCAGGAGTTTAGAAACTGAAAAAACAGTGTCAGAAACATTTAATTCAGGTGAATAATTAACAAATAATTAACACAAATGGATTTTTACTGGAACAAGTTCACTTATTTCACTTTTAGTAAAATAATTACCTAATTACCAAAACACATTTTGTCACTTTTGGTGTCAAAGCAATGTACTGGTTCAATCACAGACCTCACTGTGGAACTATTTTATAACAAAGAAATGAAAACTGTGGACAGTGACGTCTGTGGCTTTTTTTCTCACTGTGTTGTGATAGCAGCAGAAAGATATAGATCGCTCAAATTCAGAAGGCAAAACAGAAATATATCTGTATGAAGAAACTTTAGCTAATCATAAACGTAGTAACGTAAGCTTAATAACAGTGCATAGAAAATATGTATTTTTGCAGTGTTGGTGAACTGTTCATTTAACCCTCAATAGTTAAACTGCTTATTTAATCTTGTTTTTCAGTGTTGGGGACTACATAGACATTGCTCTACTGTTCAGGGGAACAGATTTTGGGATGCCTTTATTTTTCTGTCCTCCTGTTGATAATTTATTTTTATTGTCCCATAGGAGTACTTTGAATTTGATTATCATATTTTATTGTCTAATGTCTGAGTTATTGCCTTGATAATTTTGTTCCTCTTGGAAATGACAATAAGGAGATGTTTTATTAAGTGTTTTTGAGAGCATCCCTTTGCCGGTAAGTAATGAAACAGTTGCTGTATTTGTCACCCACTCCTCTCCCTGGAGTAAAGTGAAGCACTGACTCAGATAAGACCATTTATGATCCACTGTAATCGAGAGAAGTAGTACTTATGTGCTTTCTTACCTCCTTTCTCCAACCTCTTCATGGTGACGCTTCAGCGAAACCACTATAATCAGCCAAATGGATGAGCTGCTTCACTCAAGGTGATGGTGATGGAAAATTGATGGCGCTGTGTGATTTTTAAACCTTGACGTCTATGGAGACGTTATTCAGTGCGCTTTGAGTGCATCAGGCACCGCAGTAGATAAATGTGCTGTTTCCTCTGCATCAATCAGGACGGCTTTTGTTATGATACACAAATTGTGATTCGAATATATTCAAATGAGAGAGTTGCAATTATATTCTTGGTGTTCTCTCAAACTGAAGAAATAGAACATCTACATAAAACGCCTGCAGGCGGAGACATTTACATTTCACTTGCCTTTTGTCTCATGCGAGCAAAACGTCCTGGGATCAAAGAGGTTTGTCTGCGAATAAGACAGGACATTGTTGTTTTAGGCTTCCTTTGCTCTGTATGAGCATCCTGGGATCATAAAGGCCACCGCAGTCTTGACATCTTAAGCACCTGGAGGAAGGTTAACATCATGCTGAGAGAAGAGAGGGATGCATGAGAGGCCGAGAGAGAAATCGAAATAAATGAAAAGAGGTGTTAAGAGCAAAGAGGAGGAGAAAAAGGTGGTAAAAAGTGAGCTGTTGACTGAGAGGAACCAGAGGATGAGTATTGACAGCAGGACACAGAAAGGGGAGTAATACGATTAGCTGGTTGGATGGTATTGAATAGCAATCATAGATAACCTGATCCTCTTCCTCTACCTCCCTCCAAGCATCCTTTACTCCCAGAATGTGATCATACTGAGCTCTGGACTTCCACAAACAGCTCAATACAATTAAATAATAGTGAGTAATGAAGGCTGTAATTGAGATGCTTAATCACTTTTTGTGCATGTGAATGCATGTGCGCATTTTGGGATTTCCTTGTCTTGATTGGATTTTATTACTGCACGCACGGTTAATAGCTGCGGTTGTGTATAATGTTTGTTGGATGTGTAGTCGTGTTGTGTTTCCATCACACCGTGCTTTTTGTCTCATTGGCAGTGATCAAAGGCCTTAACCTTGCATAGGTCGGTCATGTTCACTCATCCAGCGTACATGGCTGGCTGCTAATGTCCTGGAAATCCTCAACAGACATAAAATAAACCTTTGCAGTGTGTGTGTGTGTGTGTGTGTGTGTGTGTGTTTGCTTACACATGAGTCCATGTATTATGTGTCCGTCCACTATAAATCTTGGCTCTAAGCATAAAATCTGGATTCATTCGCCTGCATGTCTTTCCTGTTCTTGGTTTTTCCATTATCTCGTTTTCCAGCAAGCGCTATCACATATTTCTCTTTACACAACATGCATCTCAATAACCTCTTTTCGTCCCTTTATGTTGTTGTCATTCAAGCCACAGAGCCCAGGCTTCTCCACTCAACCACACATTTTTTTCTCGGGGTAAAAGACCAGCGGCTGCTGGATCATATAGCTATAGATGATTAAAGGCAGTCATCCAAATATGATGTTAAAGATTGTATCAGTGCCAGACTAAATTCATGAATGCTGCCATGTATAAAATAACCCTTATTAGCATGCTAGTGTGGCACAACAAATAAATACATACACGTTCTAGCCTATAAACACAGTGGTTTCTAGACTCTTTGGCTTTGTGACTATTGAAATGAAGCAATGAATACCTCCATGTCACCATGTGAGTTATGTTTGAATGCAGTTCAACCATAAAGTGAGTTTTCCTCCTGAGATTGTTTCATTTGAATACCTTTGGGGGCATTAGGAGGTAAAACTGTTCAGTATTTCACAAGAAAAGAAGGAAATCTGTTATTAATCCATCCCCTACATAACCAAAGCATTCAGGTTGGGAAAAAACACACTGAAAGTTAATACAAGACATAGGGTACAGTCGAATAGTAAAAAAAAATTACTTCCCAAGTCCTTTCCTAAACACTTTTCCTGGACTTCGATGGAAAATGTCATGAGGTCAAAGAAAGATGTGAAGGAGAATTCATAAGGAGTTAGCAGAAGATCATTTTGCGGATGTTATTGACGTGATCTGTGGTAAAACTACAAAGTTCAGAAGATGGACTACAAAAGACGGATCTGAGATCCTTCTCACAGACAGACTAACCTGCCAAAGTACTGGACTGCACCTCCCGGAGCACATTTTACCATGATGACAAACACACACAGCCATCACTGCCACAGCTGGTAATTATCACTAAATATGAAGTACAGCTGAAAGTGATAGGAATGTTTAGTTACACACAAAGATTGACTTGCCGGTGGCATGAGAGAAACAGTCAGAGAATCAGCAAAGTTATTAGGATTCATCCTAATGGACAATGAATGTCTGAACAATTTCACAGTAATCTATTCAATGGTTATTGAGATAATTAAACCAAAGTGCTGGTCCGACAGACCAACGCTGACACCCCCGGGCTATGCTGCTAGCATGGCTAAAAATCTGATGTCAATTTTCTTGTGACCCCTTTAACAGGATCTCTGGGTTTGAAAACGCAAATCATTAAATAAAAACGTGTGTTTAGAGCCCAAACCCTGTTTTCACACCCTTCATGTTGCAGCCCTTCACACAGATAGTGGTGATGTTGTGAGAGCACAGATGTTTCAATTCTCTATGACATACATCTTATTTAAGTGCTTCTGACATATCGCAGTGATAAAACGCTGTGAAAGCATTCTGCCTCATTGGCCGTTGTTGGGAGCTAAATATCTGAAGGTGAAATCGACTTCAGGGTCAAACCACAAACCCAGTAAGCCTCCATTGATTTACAGGGGGCTCTCCTCTGATCCCTCTCTGTAATAGCTCTTGTAATAGCCACTTGCGGAGCAGATGGCGTCTAAATTTTTAACATACAACCGTGTTGCTTTTCCTCTTTTGTGGTCTCCATTCGCGGGGTTAATGATTTAACGAGTGAGACCTTCTGAGAAACAGACATATATTCAAAATGGAAGTGGAATTCGGTCCACTGGTGTGCAGTTATTTGCCTTAATTGTTTCCTGAACTTTGCCCTTAAGGTTTTCCCTGATCCGGCATATCCTGATGGGACTCAATGACAGACGTGGATTTGGGAAGATGGACGAGTGTGAGTGTGAATGTGTGTGTGTTTGGTTGTTTTAGTCCATGCCAGGTGGCAGCAAAGTAAAATGTACCTCATTTACTTCTGACACACACTCCTCCCTCACCTCTATACTTGAAGTCTGGACTTATTCAAACTGTTCCTGAACCATTCCAGAAAAATAGTTCCTACCAGGCTAAAGGTGATGTTGTAATGGGGGATCAACGAGGCCTGAAGCTCCTACATTAATGCCTTGTGTTTCGTTGATGGTTTCATTGATGGTTTCGTCAATTGTTTCACTGATGATGTGTTACTTGAGACTGACTGACTAAGACTTTACTTGATTTACATCTATTTCTTAGTCCATCCATTCTCCATTGCAAGGCAGCCCAGAAGTATTTCTCCAGACCTCCTTCTGGGGGAAGTTCAGTGAATGCAGAACTTTCAGAAGACTTCTAATTTGCTTAAGAAGAAGTTAAAGTCTTGGACTTTGACGAATTGACCCAAAAAAAACCCACAACCTGTAAAGACCTTTGTGTTTTTTGATTGTTGACTGGGATTTGTTTCGAATTGCCTTAGATTGACTTGGACTTGGCTTGATTTGGACGTGGCCAAAACACTTGAAGAAAAAGAGAAAGAATATTTTATTCTTAATTCCCACCAAAGCCACAGTCTCTGTTGTTTATCACACTTTGACCTAAATAGGGATCAGTAACTTGCATCACACAACCATCACCAGGCCTCATCACCTGATACAGCTCTTTCTATACTGTACTCTCAATTTCAGCCGAAAAACTCTTGTGTAATGTGTATCACTGTGAGGTCATGATGCAGACTTTCTTTATGAGCTGGAAAAGGTAGAAAAGTTCAGCTCTCCCGCTGAGGGGCACTGGACTACACCGTACCATGTCCCAGACATCACCCCCAGGGGACGTCATCGTATCAGAGCATGGAAGGAAGTGGAGGATGGATGATTTCTTTACACCAGGTCTAAATCATCCTTCTCTTCCTTCTTCTCCATCCTTGTTCCCAGCCTCTGCCCATCTCTCCGGCTGGCTTTCTTTTTCCACCTGGAAAAATAGCAGGCACTGAAACGTGATATACAAGGCAGAGGGTGGGGGGTCGTACCGGTCGCTGCGCTGTCCCGCTAATGGAGATGGATGCGGGCTCAAAATTGTCTCCCAAACAGCCTCCACGATGGAGAGAGAGAGAGAGAGAGGGGAGATCCATTTCTCCTGAGCTTACTCCCAGGCTGCAGAACTCCTTTAATGAGAGGGGGGGAGGCGAGGGGCTGAGCACTCACGACTTGATTTGAGAGAAGGAGGGAAGAACTGCAGAGAGAAAAGACATGGGGAAGATAGAGAAGAGAGAATGGGTTGAGACAAAATGATCGGCAGGAGAATAGAGCAGAGGAATGACATGTTGACAACAGAGGAAGACAGATGATAAGACAGCAGGGAGAGGGGACTGAAGGAGTAATGGTATTCAAAGAGGTGTAATGCAAAGAGAGAAAGCCCCGAGATGAAGAATGGCAGAGATAAATAGACCATGATTGCCTACAAATCACTCCTTTGCTATTATGCTTCCTGTAAGTCCATCCTCAAAATGCCTCCGACTCTCTTTTGTATCGCCTCAGCAGAGATTTCTCCTGTCTTTTATCACAGGTATCTCAACATTTTGGGAGCTTTTAGGCTGAAGAGTTATCTGTTAACAACACCGTGGAAGATAAGAGGCAAAGAAAAGAAAACTTCACTTGTACAGCGAGAGGAGAAACATTTTATATTTTTATATTTTGAGCAGAACTTCAAGGCTTTCATCTCAAAATGCAGCTGTTGTAAGAGTCACATAGTGAGTATGAATATTACAATTACCTCTCTACAGAGGCTCAATCCCACTAGACAAAAATAAAAATACAAAATGATTACTTTCATAAGTGACATGATAACTAGATAACATGAAGACAAAGAACAGTACAAAATCAAAAAAATTGCAATAAGGGAGTAAAAAATGTTTTTGTTTTACACGAAAAGACACAATTATGACTCATAATTTAAATTTTAAGTCAAAATCTCATCATTTGTGAACCTTTTTGGGAACAACCCAGTGTTCTGACGGCTCATTATTCAGAAAACGAAAAGGCCACTTGTCTCATAGCCTGTTATCATCATAGTCAGGTAAAATTTGTCGTCATGGTAAAAATAGGCGCCAAATATACTTGGTTAGGTTCCGGAAAAGATGGTTTGGTAAAAAAAAGTATGTTAAGTAAGGTGGTGATACGTATTTTCTGAACAGCGGGCCTTCAAAGCAAGAGCTTGTTCGGGGATAACGGACTGTTGGTCCAATGGGACATTTTTCAGATTACTGGGGTATTGGAATGATGGGCCGTCAGAACAATGGCATGGTACCATATTTTTATTTCTATAAGTCCTTTTTTTTCATCATGTTGTTGTTGGCTGTTTTGTGCATAGGGAGCAGATAAACAAAAGTCAAAATCCTAAACAGCAGTGAATCATGATATCTGGTTATTGAGGTTTACATTTTTCATGTGGTTATCTCTCACGGCCATGTGGAGCCACAGACGTGCAACGTTGCCTAATGCAGCTTAAAACGGATAGAAACACAATGATATACACATCAGACTTGAACAGAGATTACACTGAAAATAGAAAAATGATGCTTTCAGCTCTCAGATATTTCACTGGTTTCATATTTATACACACATCCGGATAGGGAGACGACATCAAACAACTTTACCTACGTTATAAAATGGCCACCTGCCTCCTGGTGTTACCATACATATTTATTAATGGGCTTTTAAAAAAAAAGGGCCTCGACAGCAAAGGACACAGTGTTTACTCTGCTAAAGCTCTATTAGCCTCTGTATGCTGCAGTAGTATATGTGTGTGTGTGTGTGTGTGTGTGTGTGTGTGTGTGTGTGTGTGTGTGTGTGTGTGTGTGACTCACTTGAAGGTCTTTTGATTCTGGAAATAAAGGCTTTGAATGGAAGCTGTGCAGATTCTCTGTTTTCTCAACAAAGAAAATGGTCTTCTGGATCGACATCCTGTTTACGGCACTGGTTTAAGTGTTTGTCTGTAAACTGGGAGAAGCACATGCGTGCACAGATGAACACGGTTAATTTAAACCTGATTTATTAGAGAAACATGTAGCCACATCCTCTCGTTCTATTTTTTGTTTTTTTTGTAATATCTTCTTCCGGTTTCACTTCTCCTGGGGTCAAACAGATGTGGAATAATTTAACAAGATATGTTTGTTTGTTTTTTAGTTCTGTCTAGAGCCTGTATCTGTCCTCTTCTACCACAATACAGCTGTGTTTTGGCCTCCCATTAAATTTGTGATGTTTGTGACGCACATCACGACTTTCATGAGCTTGTGATCTTTGCCTGCACTCTTAGTTCTTCATCCTCAGTTACAGAGTAAACTCATACAGTGGCTTCTAAACCCACATCCAACTCATCCTCGCCCTAAAAGCTCGACTCTTTAAAGATTTTTAGACATTTCTGTGAATATTGTTATGTATCATATTCATCTCTAACCTTTCCTTATTTCTGCTTCTTCTGTGTGTCCTTTTGTCTTACCTCCAACATGCTTTGGCGCCACCTGGAAGTTGCTCGACGTCTTCCTGAATTCATATTCTTGTATGTTTACAGTGCAGTCCCAGCACGATTGATGATGATGATGTCCCAAAGAGCTTTTTGTGATGTTACAGAACGCTCTGCTTTCTCAGTCTTCAGGAGAGTAACTAAGTACATTTCCTAAAGCAGTGTACTTACAATTTTGAGGTACTTTTAACTTCATTAAATTTATTTGATAACTGTAGTTACGTTATATCAGTATATAGTTCAAATTAGCCCCACATTTACCAGCTGCAACATTAAAATGATGAACACATTAATACATCAATAAATATATTCCAATAACATTAATTATTCTGCTTTTACTTTTTACTAAGTGTATTTTGATACTAATACTTTTGAATGCATGACATTTTGCTCATAACAGAGTATTTCTAAACTGTGGTATTACTATTTTTACTCAAGTCAAAGGTCTGAGTACTTTCCATAACTGCAGAAGTATGACATTTCAGCGGCTACATAATATAAATAACCTATTGTTATACAAGTGCGCCCCCTTGTGGAGAATTATCATGACACAATGGTGAATTGATATTTACTATTAAAAAAAAACCACACAGATTAAATTTAAATTTGGCTGTATAAGCTAATTGACTCCATCTTGCATCAACGCATTATGATCATCATTTTTACTTTTTTCTCTCAGTTCCTGTATGGCCTTCCAGCTTTGCTCCAGACTCGTCCTCAGCTCAGCCATATCCCTCCGGATCTCCTCAAGGAGCTCCAGCTTTGAAAGTTTCCTGTCGATGGATGAGAGCACTTCCTCCTGTCCAGCCTCCTCGACGACTACATCCTGCTCTGCGGTGGGACAGTTGGGGTCAGCTGGTTGAAATGACCCCATGGTTTGCTCCCAAACCATTTCAAAGTAGAAGTCGATGAAGGCCTCCAGCTCCTCCAAGCTGCTGTGGTCCCACTGGTCGATCAGAGCCTGCAGACCTCCAGCCTCACTAAGTCTCCGGAGAGTCTTCTCTCTCAGTGCAGGATGGCAGAGGGAATTCACACTGATGACATTTTCCTCTGCAAGCATCCTGAGTTCTGTTTGAGGTAAAACCAGAAGCTTCTTTGGACGTCTGGATGAGAACAGATGGACCTGGCTTTCACCATTCAGTCTCAAGTGAAGATCATCATCAGGGAGCCAGGCAGGCATATTTATGGTCCATCTCAGTCCTTGTTTACCAGAGAGCATAGAGGCCAAACAGGACATGAAGCTATCTTTGTCCAGGATGGAGGGTCCAGTCCGTCTTCCTGATCTTTCTGCTGGTAGTGCCACTATGTGAGCACCATTATCAGAGCAGCTCAGTGATATCTGACCAGTGGAATTGGCTGATTCAGTCACTGTAAAGGAAATAAAGTGTGAGAGCCATAAAAATTCCAACCATCCCCACCAAGATAGAAATCTGCTTATCTCTCTACTACAGACACTGCTACCTCCCTGTTTACGCCATAAACCAGGTCTCATTTGATCAATCCTCATGATACACCTGATATGACAGATTTACTCTGTGTTTTCTACACTTCTCTGTTACATATCTTAAGTAGTACCTAATAATATAGCATAAGGATGTTTTTTATAGTGCATATTCTTTTATTATTTAAAGCTTTAAACTTAAAGTTTAAAGCTCTAATAGAAAAGACCCTCAAAAAATAGTTTCCTGGGGTGTCGATTAGCTCAGTTGGTAGAGCATCCGCCCCATGTCGTTCCCCATCTCTCTCTCCCCACATTCCTGTCTCTCTTCAGCTCCCTCTATCAAAAATAAGAGCTTATAAATAATAAATATAAATAAGCTTGAAAAGGCCAAAAAATATCTTTAAAAAAAAATTGCTTCCTTCAGTGGTCGCTGAGTGGTTCCCAACCTTTTTCCTTATAGAACGTCTTTTCGATCATTGAGTAAACTGACTTTTTTTAATGGATATTTCATATTATATTCAGTGCATAACAAAAACAGAACAGAACAACTGATGAACTGTATAATTAAGTCAAAGAGTGAAAAGAACGAGTGATTATTTCTTGTGAATATTTCATCAGTTTTACTCGTGAGTTTTCTGTTTTATTAACTCTTTTTTTTCCATGCATATTTAATAGGCTTCTTTTATGACAGATTTGATGTTTCTTTCTCATTGTTCTTTTAGCTCTTAGATTTTTAACTGTGTGCTTTTCTAAATCATTACGAGGCTTGTTTAGCAGAGAGTGAAGACCGTGAATATGTTCGTGTTCAGGTCTCTTACATAATAATCTAAACTTACTATTCTTACTTAGAATAAAATGAATGTAATGCTGAGATATTTGCCTACTGTAGTTGTCTTACACCCCTTAAAATCATGAAGGCCTCGCTACTTCTCATAAAGCGTTGGTGACCCCTAGTGGGGGTTGTAACCCCAGGTTGGAAACAAGTGCTGTAGTTCAAATATTTTGTTTTAACTACAAATATGGAGCATTATGAAATCTGATAAGTGATTCTCCAAGTAGCCTGAGGAAGTATGATTAATTTATACAATAAAAAAGCAAAGATTGGTGAAATGTCTGAATAATAAATTAAATTAAGTGTCTCATAATCCCTCAGATTTGGTCCTTACCCCCAAGCTGGGAACCACTTCTCTAAAAGAACCATGTCATCATAAACCAGTCCAGAAAAAACAGTGTGATGAGGTTTTTGGAACAAACCTCAGTGCATGAGGTGTACTTACAGTGGCGGGCCAGCTGATGTCTGCAGCTGTTAGGCACGTCTAAATCTCTTTTACACAGCTTCACTGTGTCTGTCCGCCGCTCTCTTGCTGTAGAAACACTTGTCCACATGTGATCGCCCCTGTGAAGAAAAGCCAGCCTTTCTCCCACCAGCATCTCCTCTATCAGTTCAACTAGCTCATGAACCTGAGCTCCATTTCCCCAGTGTTTATTGTCCAGGACATGATATCTGTTCCCACACTTCTCAACCAGCCTCTGCAGCGGTCCTCCTTCACTCTCAATGCGCTGCTCGATGCTCGTGTCGCCCAGCCAATCACCATAGCTGAACAGGATCGTAGCTCTGCTCCACATCTGGCCTCCTCCTGCCTCCAGCTGTTTCTCTATGGCCTCCCTGTGGGTGTCTTTAAATGAGGAGCTCACATTGACAACAAGGAGGAGAGCACAGGATGGTACGAGGAGGTCAGAGGTCACAGGGAAGCAGCCTGGTGTGTCCAGCACCGTCACCGTCTTGCCACTGATATTGGCTTGTTTTTCAGAGCAGGAGTTGGTTTGTGCTTCTGTGCAGAAGGACTCCCTTCTCAGGATGGTGTTTCCGCATGAACTCTTGCCTGTTTTCCTGCCACCAACAAGCACTATTCGCAATTCTGGAAGAGGGTTGAACTTCTCTGTTGGAAGGAAATTTAGCAAATCTGTTAGAAACATGGCAAACAAACTACTTCTGGTTGAACTGTGTCCAAAAGATCAGCTAAATGAAATAGTGTTGATGAAATAAGTGAAACAAGATCACACTGACATTGTTTATCACTTTTAAATGCATCTAACTCACCCAGCTGAGACCTCGCCATCTGCCTTTGTTTCTCCTTCTTCATCAGTCTCTCCTTGGCTCTCTCTTTCTCTCTTCTCATCTTCTCCTCCATCTGTTCCATCAATTTCCTCTCTATCTCATAATGCTGGCCACCTTCACTGCCGGCCAACATTTCTTCGATCTTCCAAATCAGTTCTCTAACCTGAAATCCATCCCCTTTAGTTTTATTGTTCAGGACATGATACCTATTGCCACATCTTTCAAGAATCCACCGCAGAGGCTCTCCCTCGCTCTCGATGCACTGCTCAGTAGTGGTGCCTCCCAGCCAGTCCCCGAAACTAAACAGCACGATGACACGACTCCAGATGTGTTCGCTGATCAGCTGGAGGTGCTCCTGCACCGCTCTCCTGTAGGTGTCGGTGAAGGCTCTGTCCACACGGATCACCAGCAGGAAGACATGAGGCCCCGGAGGGCAGAGAGACGAACTGAACGCTATCTCCCTCCGGTCGAAGACTGGACTCTCGTCACAGAAGTAGTTCATCCACCAGCCCGGGGTGTCCACCACAGTCACCTGTCTCCCAAACAGCACTCCTGATCCAACAAGGCATTGGGCCGTTCTCCTCATTGGCTGGCTGCTCTCGATGCTCAGGATTGTGTTCAGTGTGGAAGTTTTCCCAGAACCCTTTGCTCCCACCAACACAATCTGGATATTAGGAATGGGCCGCAACCGCTCTGAAGGAATGAAGCAATGTGGAGAAGGTGGGAGATGGAGTGGAGTGTCATAAAACAGTCAAAATAAGCAAAACCTTTCCAAAGATTCGGATCAACTTACCTCTCATGAGAGATCTGTGTTTCTTCATTCTCATGAGCCTCTGCCGAGCCCTCTCCTCCACTCTTCTCCTCTCCTCTGCAGCCGCCTGTAAAATGTTTTCCTGCATCTCAAACACTCTGTTCCCATTTTCTGCGACAAGTTTCTGTATCTTCTCCAGCAGCTTGGTGCCTCCAGCGTCATCGCTCAAGATAACAGTGTGACACCTCTGACTACACTTCTCACTGAGCCAGCAGAGGGCCTCTCCCCCCGCCTGTACAAGCTCTCCTGTTTCTTTGTGTTTAGATCCATCAGCAGAGATGAAGACTAGCACACAGTGACTCCACACCCTCTCACCCAGCAGAGCCACGTGCTCCTCCACAGCCCTGCGACGCTTCTCAGAGAAGGCCGAGGTCGCCTTGATTGTAATTAGAAATACATGCGGGCCTGGTGAGCACAGAGAGGCGCTGCTCACAATCTCCCTCTTCACCAGCTCAGATGTGTCCTGAGCGCTGAAGTCGCACCACCAGCCGGGAGTGTCCACCACTGTGAGCCACCGTCCGGCCACCACACCCAGCCTCCGGGAGCACGTCGTCCTCTCTTTGGTGACAAACTCTTCCTTGCCCAGGATTAAGTTCCCCAGCGAGCTCTTTCCAGAGTTTCTGCCACCAAGAAGGACAATCTTCAACTGAGACGACGTACACCAGCTGTTCCCTGACAAAGAAGAAGAAATAAACACAGAGAGAGGAAACAAGGATGAAGCTACACTGACTAAAATCACATTTTTCATTCAGATAGATAAATTCACATTTTAAAAATGCATTCATATCACAAGCAAACAACGAGCAAAATGGATAAAACTGAAACAATTCATCAATTTACAGAAAGTTAAGCAGCAATTCTGAAAATCAATCATTTAATTAATTTTTTTCTTTAGTTTCAGCTTCCTTCATTGGAATATTTGTTGTTTTTCTTTCTCTTTTATGACGGTAAATCAAACATCTTTGACAACAGCAATTCTGGGAATCAGTCATTCAAGCAAAAGTGCCAAAGACTACACTGGTTCGTGGGAAGTGGAAGCAAATATTATAATAACAGATGACCAACGGGAGGAAACATTTAACACAGAACATTAGGTAACTAACTAATTTGATTGGAAGATGAACATGAGATATTATGTTGGAGGGGTTGTGGGTTGGTGTGGGACTTCACACATATATTTTGGGATTGACCGAAAATTGTAGATTTCTGGAAAAATATTCAAAAGTAGATTAAACATGTTTTAGCTTTACTTAAGATTTTGCACTTTACATACTAAGTGTAACTCCAGATACTATGATAGACAACAAAGAAAATGATTACAGCTTTCTGGTTGAAGCTGCAGCTCCCCCATCATAACAGAATGAAGAGAGGGTCTTTATCATGGAGAAATTCACAGCGAGATTACAGTTTAAAGCAGACAGAAAGATGGTCGTCATTAATACATCTAATGCCAGAACTCTAATTGACTAATTTTTTATCTTCCTTTTCTTTATTTTTTAGTTGTATTTTTATTCTTACTGAAGTACACTTGGACAATGCTACATGTTGCTCATGTTTAGTTATCATGAAAATTCTTATGAAGGAGGAAGAATTATTTTATGACATAGTGTGTGGACATGATTGCATGCTAGAACCAGTGTAAATGCATAAACATGTTCTCTTGTGTCTTCTCCTCTCTCTAGCTTCTCAAATGTGAATATTTTCTCTCTCTTTTATGGTACTAAATTGAATATATTTGAGGGTTTTGGGGGGCCGTTAGCCTGATTAAACTTCTGAGGAATAATAATCTTCTGACATTTTATAGACCAAGCTATTAATCAAATAATTGAGATTAAAATGAGGTACAAAAGGTACAACATTAGGCATCATTATGACATAAAACTACTACATACAACTTTATAAATATTATAAAGTGAACTCAAATGATATTAATGGCTTAAATCCTTCCATTTTAAATGAAACTTAAAAGAATACTTTGACTGTAATATAAAAGCAATAAAATATATAGCTAATCAATGAAATCACAATGCACAGAAGATAACGAGGGAGGAGTATGGCATTAAAAAGCCACAAATCAAATGAGTATGAAATATTAAGAAGACATTTAAACTGGTCTACAAAGCAGGAAGTTGTTTGTGTTTTCATAAAAAGTACCTGGAAAATCTTAAAACATAATCCTGAATGTAACACAGTTATTATGAAACATCAAAACTTACATGTTGACAGCTCACCGGTTGCCATCTCACATTCATCTATAAGCTGGTACATTTTGAAAAAGCAAACATCATTTATTCATATGTCACGTCCGCGTCTTCTGTGTGCGCTTTGAAAAATGTGGACAGAGAGTCGCAGCGGAAGTTTTATGTGTATATGAGTCTGAAGGTTATGAGTCTGTAATGAGTAATCAGACACACATGCAGCAGACAGTAAGAACCACACCTCTCAGCAGCAGGTCAACAGTCCACACGGAAAAGAAACAGAGGAGTGTGTGAAGGATTTATCATGCACCAAATAGTACACACAGTTCTTTTTGTATACTGATACAGTGTGTTAATGGAGTTTACAACCATGAGACATTGAATCCTCACAGTATTTTCTTATTTTATTTTATTTTATTTTAAATTGAGTGGACGCCTACATAATTACAGTTTTTTATTACTTTAATTAATTAATGAAGTGTGTCTTATCTGTTTTGCAATGATTCATTTACCTTCTGTACATGTATTTTTAGCTCAGTTAGATGGACCCAGTAGAAGTGTGAAATTAATTAACTCACATGCTTAATTTCAATGCTCTGCTTGTGAATGATAATGTGTTAATTATATGTTGAGAGTCATGGGTCTGTTAGGGGCTGCAGGGGGGGAATGTAACACCCCGTCCCCATTCCCACCCATCTTAGTTGTAATGACAAAAAGCACAAAGGGGGTTAAGTCCTCTCACTGGTCTTGGCTCCACTTATGAGTTGTTCATGCATTGTTCAATGATTTTCACCCACAGGGGGTCTGTCATTAAAGTGTAGATGGTCTGTCTGAGTCATTGTCAAGACAGAAAGGCTGGCACTTAATCAATGTACACAAAGATTGACAATATCAGGATCAGTGTTACCTTAGTAAGTAAATGAAGTAAACACGAATAGTTCAAGTCAGGACATTTTTCTGGTATGTGGCAGTGGTGGAATTTGACTTCACACAGGTAGTGTACAATTTGAAAGTCAGTGTTGTTTGTTCTACTCCACTACATTAAATTAACAGCTACAGTTGAAGTAATATAGTAGTAGAGTAGAGTAGAGCACTTCCTCACTTTTTTCTTACAACATCACAAACCAAACAATAAGTCAATTAATAAAGAAAATAACCAGCAGATTAATCCATGATGAAAATATTCATTAGTTGCAGCCAAATATGAAACAGTCAGAAATTCACTGTAGGTAGTAAATCATTAGATATACTATATAAACTCACGGGGGTCATGTTTCTGTACTGAGTACTTTTACTTTCATTACTTCAGGGAGATTAGATGACATCATACTTATGTACGTACTGGATAAACATGCTTTGATAAGGTTACATTTCAGCCTTGAGCTGCAGTATTGGAAGAAGTACTCAGATCCTTAATGTAGCAATACCATGCTGAGAAAATACTCCACCAAAAGACCATAAGTATAAAAGCATTATCAGTATAATTTACTTAAAGTACCCCAACAAAAGCAATCTGCAGCTAATCCCACGCTTTGTTATAGTTTATTTATTTTAAGAGGTGTATAAAGGAACACATATCTGTGATCATCAGAAAAATTCTAATTTTAAGAATTTGGAGACAGTTTTTACTAGTGAGGAAGGGTATGTAAAAAAAGTAACTATTAAAGGTCCAGTGTGTATAACTTAGTTGGATCCAGTCTAATCGCTGCATTGCAACCCCCTCACATCACCCTCACCTTCCTAGTGTAAAGGAAAACAACACTTTAAGGGCCCTGTCTAGAGTCACTATTTAGTCTTTCTGTTCTGGGCTACTGTAGAAACAATGTGTTTCAACATGGCGGCCTCCATGAAAGAGGACCCGCTCCCACTGTAAATATAAAAAGAGAATTTTTAAGTAACAAAAAAAAAAAATCTTATTTTAAGGTGATTATACATGCATGAAAACACAGTTATGAATATTATATTCCATGTCTGCATATTCTGAAAATAAAGTCCCCAAATCTTACACACTGCACCTTTCACTAAAGAGACATGTGTAGTGAAGTTTAAAAGGTTTCATTCATGTGACTAGAAGTATGATTCCTTTACACTGTAAATAATTCGCTTTATCGCTTTATTATTATTTCCGGTCTGAGTAATGTCAGCTGTCTTCACGGAGTTTAAACCCCGCCCCGCTCCGCGGCACAGCGTACAAATATCAGCGAACGCTCCACCCATCCAGCCACCCACACCGAGCCGCCTTCAGCTGACATAGCCGGAGGAAGAACAGCAACAATGGGGGTGACAATTAAAGTCGAATACTGGTAGATACATCTTTTATTCTACTCATACTATTTTGTGTGAATGTGTTAGCTTACTTGTGCCTGCTTGTGACTGAGCCCCTCCCGTAAATCGCAGTTTAAAGACGGGTGTTTCCTGTGTTAGCATAGTTAGCTCTCAGCTAAGCTAATCTTATTGAATGTGTTGTGCATTAAATGACTGTGTTTGTTCCATGCAGCGGCGCATGAGGATACGCACCCCGCTATCAGGAGCTCGCCCGGGTTGTCAAGGCTGAGTTTCCTGATGCGGATGTGCAAGGCTTCGTGGGAAGACAGGGTAAGTGGAGGGATAGCTAGAGAGGGAGCATATGGCTGAACTCTCACCCACCATTTGTTTATCCTTAATGTGATGCCGCGTATTATTAAAGGTAGAGTTCATCCCAGAGTGTATAAAGTTATTTTTATGAATTTATAGGCAGCTTCGAGATTGAAATCAACGGGCAGCTGATCTTCTCCAAGCTTGAGACTAGTGGCTTCCCATATGAGGATGACGTGAGTAAACAAACCGGTTTAAACTGATAATGTAAGTCACCACAGTGACAGACTTTGATTCCTGCCTCTGTTTTCTGTCGCAGATCTTGAACGCAGTCCAGAGCGCCGACGATGGGAAACCCGTTCAGAAGATCACCAAAAGCCGCGCGCCCTGCGTCATCATGTAAACCTCCCCTCGGTCCTGCTTTACCATCAGCAGCATCAAGAGAGGCCAGTGCAACTGTAAACTGCCAACGCCACCTCCGGTCTACCTCCACACTGCTGAAGTGGTCTGGGATGGAAAACCGTGCTTTAAACGAAGCCGACGAGATGCACTATGACCACTAGCTTTCTTTGATGCAGATCGCTAAACTCTGCTCGTGACTTCTGGCTCCCCTCTCTGTTCTCATTGTGGAGCTCCAGGCTGTTAATGATTACTGTAGCCTAAAAAGTTAAAGGTTGCAGTATGATGAATCCATTCCTGGAGTGTCCTCCTCATGGGAGCTGAGACAGGGTAGAAGATGTCGCTGCAGAGTTGGAGGGAGCTCTCTTTTTTTTTTTTTTTTTTTTTTCTCTCTCTACAGCCTCATTGCCCAGCACTCTCTAACTGCCTAACTCTTGGTTTCCAAGTCTTTGTTTATTGAGCTCATATGCAAATAACTTTTCTGGATAACTTTACTGTAAATGCACGGCTCTATGCTAAATAATCTTTTAACAAGCATTTTTCTGACTTTCTGATTACTGTATGGATTGTGGACTGTGGATAGGGATGTCATAATTTGCGGCTGGTGTATTTAAAATGAAGCTTTTTTTCAATGCATATCAAATTGGAATAGTTTTAACCGTTAAAATAATTGGGTTTTAATGTGACAGCTATTCTAAATACTAAGCTCTTCTGCAATTTAAACTGGTCTGTTACTAGAGCGAGCATCAGAAGTGCTTCTGAAGACCACCGCCCACTGGTCTGTCAGCTCACATCAGCTGCACGTCAGCACATTTTTCATGCGTTGCATTGTTTACTTGGATGTCAAAACTGTAGACTTTGAATAAAGATAATGGTTGTTTAAGTACCAAGTGTCACTTTTTTCGTCATTTCTCAGTGACTTTCCTTATTTTGAAGGGACACAGACATGAAGGGGTTAATATGTACGATTCTTTTGTCAGTGCTCAATGATTTAGAGGTTCGAATTGTTAAATACACACCTATTATCTGCACATTCCTAACTGGGTGTGGTGCTTTGCAGCATTCACGCCCATGGGTGCTCATAAGGAGCACTCTCTTGGTAATGTTGACCAGCAACTACCAATCATTTTAAGTCAAACAGGTCTTTGTTTTTGTTACCAGCCTGCATGGCAACAGTTGCTTGAGTCGAAGAACGCTGAGGGCACCTACACAGAAATGACATTTGAGACAATATAAATGAAGATTTAAGTCAAACTTTAATGTCCAGTGTTGTAATAATTTGTTAAATGGTATGTATGAACTCTTATCTATTTCTTTTTCTACTGAATCTTTAATTTACCACTTGGGGAACAACAAAAAATACAGTTTGTGTTTGTGTGTCATTATTTGCCATGCAGTATTTTTGCCATATTGGGTCCACTAAGGGGCGCCAAATTCAGCAAAGACGCCATCTTCAGTATGTGGCAGGCAAGCTGTAGCTCATAGTTCTTTAAGATGGAGCATACACCTATATTACAACATATAATGTATAAAAATATGTTGCATATTAAACTGGGCTTGCATTAACGTCCTGTAGTGCTAGCTCACATGATAGCGTGGCCTCTCACCAGTGTCGTGTAAAACAGAAAACACTTCAAACAATGATAAAACAATAATCTGGTTGCCCCCATGCAGTGACACAGAGAACCCCCTAGGAGTCGTAGACCTCCTGTTGAAGACCCAGCCCCAAACTCAAACTTGACATATTGTGACACTGAAGTCAAACACACAGAGATAATTCAAACGAAGACACGAGTGTGCAGTGGTCTGAAAAACTGCTCCAACCCTGGAGGGTGTTTTCGCAATTTGGCTCTGAGTGATAACTCACACCAGCCTGCTTTAATGCTGATAGAGACCATCTGTGCTGCCTTAGTTAGTCCTCCAATTAGAAGTTTGAAAATGTACAGTACCTATAAAAAGTATTCAAGTTGGACCTTCAGATTCAGGTGTATTTATACTACAATCAGTTACACACAGATGATTTCCAGTGACGCTTTCCTATTAAAAGGAGGTGAATACTTATTTGTAATTCGTTTAAATCACTTTGTAGAAATCTGCTTTCATTAAAAGATATTTTTCTGTTGATCTGTGTGAAAAAAACACATTAAATTTATTCTGATTTATGTTATGAGACAGTAAAACATGACGTGAATCATTTAGGTTTCCCTTACATCCTTCTTGCTGTTTTCCAAGTTTCTCGATGAGTACAGAAAGTCCAACTCACATTTCATCCACATGCCTGCAGCTTGTGATATAGGTACTTTTAGTTATATCTGTTTATAGACTGTCATAAGGTACCTTATACATTATATTGTCTGCACATTTCCCACATTTTTTTTCAAATCCTGCACTCTGCAAAGCAAAATTTCAAACTTTGTATCTCAATTTGCCATCGACTGCTTTACATTCAACAAAACTCCTCAAATAATGTGTGAACACTAAAGATTGTGAACATGTCTGTCTGGATGAAAATGCATATGTACACTGGGAGGGTCTGTGTACTGTATGTTGAGACACATGGACACAGCAGATAGCTTCCACAAGTGTTGATAACAGGCCTGTGTCGAGACAGTGTCTTTAGCTGGGGCCCACTGTTCCTCACTGTGTGCTGTATGTATGTGTTTTCTCTGTGTTCTGGGGTTCAAGGTGCACTTTTGTTTTGTTTTTTTTACTGGATGGATTGGTACAGATATCCATGTCCCTTATATTATGACTTTTTTTTTATTTGTCCAATACAAGACCAATACAATACCTTAAAAACTAATGACATCAGCCTCAGCTGTACTTGTTTAGTGTTGAATAGAGAATGTTAGCATGGCATGGTGAGCTTCTTCATATTCACAAACCACCTGTTGCAGGGTAAAAACTAGTGTTCATAGAGAGGTGAAGTCCCTTCCCTTCCTGTGTGCCCCATGCCCCCCCAAAATATGCACGGTAGTCCATGGTGAGAGACAGATGATTGTTTTGATCCTGTTTGACATAAATTAAACATGTGATGTTTGTCAGTTTTAAGGATAATTTTACAGTCATAAAGACGGGAAAGTACCGTTTAGTTATGACCTTGTTGAAGCTGGAGGCTGAAAATCAATTATCAGGGACTTGGTGTTTGATTTCACACACAGAATAGAGGCTTTTGTCTGTAAGAATCACCGCCTTTAGACCCCATTGTAAACACTCTGACTAACCAGTTCACACTGACTGACTCATGTTTTGCCAAAGGCAGTAGGTTCCCAACAACAAGATGATTAACCCTTAACATTTTATATGTAGTACATCCACGCATTCCATACATTAGGTTTTTGTTATTACCCCAATTTCCAATTTACACAGCAAGACCATTTTACATTTGATGCAGTATATTATCTATACACTGATAGTTGTGTTACATAATATTCGCACTGGATGCGAAAGAGTATCAGCTATTGTCGTGTTTTGAGTGATTCATATATATGTTTAAATGTAATGTGACAGGAGCACACATAGAGATGCATAAATACACACATAGACACACAAACACACACACCTACTAATGAGGAAATACCTTTAGGAAACACAGCTGGGAAAAATCTTTTGGGGAGGTCTTGCTCAACAATATCATGGTCTGGGAAAACTGACAGTATTGAATTGCCTGTTCTGCCAGATAACATTTAGCGCCAGTGGTTGTGTTTCTTTGCAGTTGTCAAGGCTGAGTTTCCTGATGCGGATGTGTCAGGCTTCGTGGGAAGACAGGATAAGTGGAGGGATAGATAGAGAGGGAGCCCATATGAGGATGATGTGAGTAAACAAACCGGTTTAAACTGATAATGTAAGTCACCACAGTGACAGACTTTGATTCCTGCCTCTGTTTTCTGTCGCAGATCTTGAACGCAGTCCAGAGCACCGACGATGGGAAACCCGTTCAGAAGATCACCAAAAGCCGCGCGCCCTGCGT
Organism: Argyrosomus regius; assembly: GCA_946959425.1. Classification (NCBI taxonomy): domain Eukaryota; kingdom Metazoa; phylum Chordata; class Actinopteri; family Sciaenidae; genus Argyrosomus; species Argyrosomus regius. Next base: position 18,932,608 of record OX336897.1, on the reverse strand, counting down.
CATCATCTAAACCTCCCCTCGGTCCTGCTTTACCATCAGCAGCATCAAGAGAGGCCAGTGCAACTGTAAACTACCAATGCCACTTCCGGTCTACCTCCACACTGCTGAAGTGGGCTGGGATGGAAAACCGTGCACGAAGCCGACGAGATGCACTATGACCACTAGCTGCTTTCTTTGATGCAGATCGCTAAACTCTGCTCGTGACTTCTGGCTCCCCTCTCTGTTCTCATTGTGGAGCTCCAGGCTGTTAATGATTACTGTAGCCTAAAAAGTTAAAGGTTGCAGTATGGTGAATCCATTGATGGAGTGTCCTCCTCATGGGACCTGAGACAGGGTAGAAGATGTCGAAGCAGAGTTTATTGTTTATTTAAAAGGATCCCCATTAGCTGACGCCAAGGCGACAGCTAGTCTTCCTGGGGTCCAGACAGTAATATTTAATAGAGCACAACAGGCATTACAGTCTCAAGTAATTATAAAATATATAAAAATGAAAAAAAGAAAAAAACATTATACAGTCATGTATCACATAACCCAACCACACGCAAATAGGATGATGATATAATTAAGGTGTTGACATCAAATACATTCTTAATCTTCTTTTAAAACCAGCCTTTCCCTTAATTTCACGAACCTCACCTGGAAGACTGTTCCAAAAGGCAATTGACCTATAAAATACTGACAACTTCATAGAGTCAGACTTAGGTAGTGGTAGAGTAATCAGTCCACCATTCGCCCCTCGAGTGTTATAAGAATGAATATTTGAGCAGTAAATTATATTATTATAAAAAAATTTAGGAGTCTGGGTATTAATTATTCTATGCAAGTACATTAGTACATTAGCAGATAGTCTATCCTTGACTCTCTTGAACCAGTTGAGACGTTCATGCATTTCTGCAACACTAGTTCTTGGAGAACAACCAAGAACCAGTCTTGCAGCCTTGTTTTGAGCCACTTGTAATTTGTTTAAAAGACTGTTAGAAGACCATACTACTGAACAGTAATCAAGATGACATAAAACCAATGAACAAACTTATTTTATTATTTAGTAATCTGTACTTAGAACCAAACATTATACTCTTAGTTTTTGATATATTAAGGATAAGTTTATTTGTTTTGATCCAGTTGAATAATATGCCAATCTCACAAGACAGAACCTGATTAAGCTCTGAACATGTGGGGGCTGCATAATAAAGAGTAGAATCATCCGCAAACATAGTCACCCTAGCGTTACTGAGTACATACAGCATATCATTAGTAAAAATTGAAAATAAAAGAGGTCCTAGACAGCTTCCTTGGGGGACTCCCCAGTCCAGAGACTTACAGCAAGAAAAAGCACCATTAAAATATACTCTCTGTGACCTATCAGACAAGTAGCTCCTAAACCACTGAATTGCAGAGGAATTAAAACCATAACTAGTGAGTTTAGAAATTAAAATGTTATGGTCGATAACATCAAAGGCAGCACTGAAGTCAAGCAATACTGTACCCACAAGCATTGAGTTATCAATTGATGTTAACCAGCTATCTGACATTTGTGTCATTGCAGTGCAGGTGGAATGGCCAGACCTATAAGCATGTTGGAACATTGTTGTTAAATCATTATGGGAAAAGTAATCTTGCACTTGCTTACATACAATCTTTTCCAATAATTTACTCAAAACAGGCAAAATGCTAATAGGCCTACTATTCTGACCACAGAATGCTGATTTTATATCTTTAGGTAGAGGAATGATCTTGCCTTCCTTCCAAAGTTTTGGCCACACACCACTAATTAGACATCTGTTGAATATATGACAGATAGGTTTGAAAATCTGTGCAGCAGATAATCTCAACCTACTATCCAAGTTGTCCGTACCAGCTGGCCCACCAACAGTCAAAGATCTCAGCATCATTTCCACCTGCCCAGCATCAACCTGATGAAATTTAAAATTACACAGCTTATCCTTCATAATACATTTTTTTATTATCACAGCTGAGTTTGGATCAACATTAGAATCCATTTTCTCTCTAAGTTTAGAAACCTTATTAACAAAATAATCATTAAAATAATTGGCAATCTGCGTTGGCTTAGTCAAATAAACTCCATTCAATTTGACAAAATTGATTTTATTCCCCATGAAGTACATTCCATATTTTTTTTACCATCCTTACCACTGTCTGAGATTCTCTTTTGATAATATTTTCTCTTTTTTCCTCTATTCATTTTTGTCACATGATTCCTTAGAGTACAATAAAGTTTTTTGTCTACAGGAGAACCGGAAAGCACAGCAACCTTTTTAGCCTCATCCCTTTCAGACATCAAGCTCTTTAATTCAGTATCAATCCAAGGAGCACTTTTTGCTTTAACTGTAAATTTCTTTAACGGGGCATGATTGTTAACAATTCTCATAAAAAGATCCATAAATAAATTAAGAGAGGTATCCACATCACCAATAGCACATACTTCATCCCATTGAATGTTGCCCAATTCATTAAGAAAATTCTCCTCATTGAATGTTCTATAAATTCTTTTCATTATAATTTTGGGACAGGCTCTAGGTAGCTTTGTTTTCCTGGAAAAAGCAACACAGTTATGATCACTGAAGCCCACTGGTACAGAAACAGGTGTAGAGCACAAATCAGGCATACTAGTGTAAATATGATCAATACAGCTTGATGTTAAAGATCCTTTACTGTTACTAGAAATTCTTGTAGGTTGATACATTAATTGAGATAAACCACAGGTGTCAGTCATAGATTTAAGCTTATTCTTCAGAGGGCAGTTATCAGATAGCCAATCAATATTTAAATCTCCCAGCCAGTATAGCTCTCTGTTTTCCTCAGTCACTTTGTCCAGCATATTACATAATACATTTAAATACTCTATCCTGGCACTCGGTGGCCTGTAACAACAGCCAACAAGTATTGGTTTTAAGTATGGGAGTTGTACCTGTAGCCATAACACTTCAACATCATCAACCATCAGATCCTGTCTCAATTTCACAGGAAAATGGTCACGTATGACAAAGTTGGAGGGAGCTCTCTCTTTTTTTTTCTCTCTCTACAGCCTCATTGCCCAGCACTCTCTAACTGCCTAACCCTTGGTTTCCAAGTCTTTGTTTATTGAGCTTGTATGCAAATAACTTCTCTGGATAACTTTACTGTAAATGGAAACTTTGCCTGTGCACGGCTCTATGCTAAATAATCTTTTAACAAGCATTTTTCTGACTGTCTGATTACTGTATGGATTGTGGACTGTGGATAGGGATGTCATAATTTGTGGCTGGCGTATTTAAAATGAAGCTTTTCTTTTTCAATGCATATCAAATTGGAATAGTTTTAACCGTTAAAATAATTGGGTTTTAATGTGACAGCTATTCTAAATACTAAGCTCTTCTGCAATTTAAACTGGTCTTTTACTAGAGCGAGCATCGGAAGTGCTTCTGAAGACCACCACCCACTGGTCTGTCAGCTCACATCAGCTGCATGTCAGCACATTTTCCACAAATCATCTTGCATTGCAACAATAACATGGTTTGGGAAAACTGCCAGTATTGAATTGCCTGTTCTGCCAGATAACATTCAGCACCAGTGTTGATTCGTCTTTGCCAGGACATTTTGACCAGATCATGTAGAAGTCAAGCACACACTTACACCATACACACTCATGAGAAGCTCACACACGGGGAATTTCATGTGACACTCAGAACATTGACTACGTGATCGTAACAAAGTTCAGGATGTTTGGGTCCATATTGGGTGAGTTGGTTAGGTAACAGTGATGTAAGAATGGTTATAAAAAGCTGTGAAGTTTTTGAGTAAAGGAGTTCAGATTTGCAAGCAGCTGTCTCCGTGCTTTCATACTTTCACATGTTGGTGCCTCACAAAATTCTCCTCATTAAGCATTCCCAGAAGGAAAAATTGTGTTAATGTTAAAATCACTCATGTCCAGACTGAGGTGATAATCTGTGATGAGGGCTTATAACTAAACATATTAGGACACATGCCAAAAAGGTTATTTCCAGTTTAAGGTATTTTACTCTAATTAATGCTGCACTGTGATGTAATGTATGAAAAGAATTCAAATTACACATTGTTTATGACTGGATGGAAGCAATCATTGATCATCACTGAGAAAATCTGTTATATCTGCTCCTGAAGCTGTTTAGAGAAAAGGGTCTGGGTTTTTTTTCTGCTGTACTTTGTACTCAATATGACTTAATAATGTGCAAGAACTCATAATAATTACTATTCAGTTATTTACCGATTGTGAACAGGACAAGAACTGATTTCAAGGTGTTGAAACTCAGCTCTAAAATATGCACAGCTTAGTACTAAACAAGCCTTTCAAAAAAGGTATATAATATTAATAATGACCCCACACACACATACTTCCACAGCCTGAAAGCCATCAGGAATACTTTACAGATTGTTTGTGCAAAACAAATATAAAGTTCAGTTTTATTCCATAACCTGAAAGACTTGTGAAGTGTTGCAGCGGAAGAAATGTCACTTTACTGTGTGCGTAGATCAGTTCCATGCATTGTCCTGTACTCATCTTTTAATCTGTCAATGAATCCAGTTAGCTTAGCTTAGCAATTAATTAGACTGGAAACAGGGAGGGACAGCAAGCCAGGCTCTGTCAAACTGCAACAAAAACCATCTACCAGCACCTCTAAAGTTCACTAATGCAACTTATATTCTCGTGCATCTTCATTAATGTGTCTATGTAATCGTTTTTGTCTTTGCGAACCCACTTGCCTTCAGTAATGAATAAAATTATTTTGAATTGCATTGAGTCATGGGTCCAGTTAATTACATTTCCATTCTTGCAGCAACTTTGCACTGACTGCCATTGCAGACAACGGTATGTTTTTTTAGTTTCAGGTTGGTTCTTCGTAATAATCTGTGTCAACTTCTGATGTTTTCCTCTTTCTAACACCAGTCTGCATCCTTGTGTCAGTATCTGTTATCAGACTGGCTTGAACCATCAGTGCCCGCCTCCAGTCAGCTGCATAAGGTGTCGAACCCTGTCGCTACCATGTCACATGTAGTAGAGTTTGAGAGCTGTAATGAAAGAAGTTTGGTTTAATGTGCTTATCTCATCACTGTTTTCAAGATAATCAAGGGCAGAGGAACCCCACACCTCGTCAGGGAATCCCCAGCAACATGACGTACTGAGATGTTCTACCCCGATACTGTATGTTGCCCCCTTTCCTGCCCTCTTTAACCCCAGTGTGGCCCTCAGACATGATGAAGTTAGGCCTGCTGGTCCAAACAGGTTCCAAACTCAGTTGTGGTTCATGTTGAGAGGGCGGAGCGGGCAAACTAGGGTTGGGATATCCCTGCATCAAGGTGTCCATAGCCGATAGGACTGCATTTCTGTCAGACAGGCCTTATCTCCCCCACCCCCCCATGAGGTTGCCCAGCAACCAGACGGTTCGAGGGGTATGTCGCTTCTTAGGGTCTACGTAGTTTCATATGGGTGTTCCCGCTCCTCTTGTTCTCTCTCTGTACTGATCTTTTAGTTAGTCCTGGCTCACTTTATCACCGGACTCGTCTTGACTGGACAGAGATCGTCCTGTTTCTAGTGCTGGGGACCAGGTGGGAGTACCTGCATGCAGGTAAGGGTGTGGCCTCCTCTGGACAGGGGTCAGACACACTTTGTGGCACTACTGGACCAGAGGGTAGAGGTCAAACGGGATGGATAACTGACTGTTAGGAGGCAAGCATATTCTAACCATTTATGTCTTTGCCATGCTTGTGAGATAAGAGCAGGAGATCAGTCCAAATTATTTTCTTGAGCTGAAATTTTCGAGGAATAATATCTAAACTTTCTTACAAACAAATGTGTGAAGATGAAAAAGATGTGTGCAAAGATAATCCAAGCATTTTTTTAAAACTCTTTTGAGTCGCGTTCAAGTGGGATTTATATCTTCAGATAGTAAAAGCCAGTTAGGATTTTCATCATCTGTTGCATTATTGCACATGTTCCACTTGCTTATTTTGTCCTTTTTTAAATTTGTATATTCTCAGTGTTAAGAGTCAAGAATTTTTACCACTAAATGGCAAAGTGTTAATATGCAGCACCATGGTGTGCCAAATGTCACTGTCCATATCTGTAGATTTGTTTCTTTTTTCAGCATTATTATCAGTCTTCTTTTCTACTGAAGTTCCTTGACCTTTATTTTGGAAATATTTTTAATTGCAAGTGCCAGGCTTGTTCGGTTGTTTTTTTAAATTGAAATGCTATCCACCAAAAACAAAACCCAATTTTACCTTTAGTGAAATATAGTGTTGTGAAATTTGAGCATTTCTGTCTAAATGCGTTTGCATTACTTGATGTTCCAGTACACTGTGTTTGAAGTTTGTCACTGTACTGTTATTGAATAGAACAGAGGGGTCTGGTTGAAGAAGGGTGTAACCCAGAGATAAGGCTCTGTGCGTCTTCTATTTAAACTATAACGTAGTTCAAATTCTCAACGGCTAATTGACTATCTGTCGTGAGCCGTGGCTCTACAGGCAGACTCAGAGCAGCTGTGTGATGGTAGATGGCAGTATCTTTATCAATGCAGTCTCAAAGCATGCCTGTAGTGGCTCAGAAACCTTTTCCTTAATACCTCAATACCCTACCAAGTTTGAGTCCAGAATAATGGTACTTTTAGTATGATTGCTACAAGAATATAATCTAGATTTCTCCCACATTCTGTGCCTTGGATGCTGGTGAATCTGACTGCATCAAATTTCAAAACCCACGACTCACAAATCATCATTAAAAACAATTGACTAACTAACTTTTTTTCTGTCTCAGGGAATTCATAAAAGTAGCTGAGTGTTCAACATCTGCAAAACATTCATGGACAACAATTACACTTTTGATGAGGTTGGTCTTTTTTCCTTTCAAATCTTAACAGTCTATCATCTTCAACATTAAGATTCAGGACATTTAGCATTATAACTGCTCCAAGACATATTGTAATATTGAAGCTCCACAGTTCAGGATATTGCACTCTAAAAAAAAGATCCTGAAAAATGTGTTTGGATGGAGACTGTGGAATCCGGTGTGTTCAATAAATCTTGCAGAGATATGTATTTTTCATCTTCATCTAACTTTTTTCCATTAAATATTTTTTAACTTTCCGCTTGCCTAGGGGAGTGACTATGAAGACTCCGCCTACCCCTCTCCAATGAGACTGTGAGTCATTTGTCTCATTTGAGCCTCTCTGCCTCAGCGTTCTTATATCTCTGTGTATATGTACTGTAAATGCACGATGCAATTCTGCATCCTGTTTCTGATAAGACAAAGGTATTGGGTCTTTTTTGCCCTGAACTGAGGATGCCAGACAGTGTTCCCAAAATAAGATATGTACCACCCAAACAAATCACTCATATCAAGTGATTATATACAGATTTAACTTCAATTTTGTCCTTTCCTGTACTTAGATATGCTACGTGGCTTTTCCAAATTTTGAAAATGTAAATGTAATCTTTAGCTAATGTTATTAGGTAACCAGCTAGGTAACTAAATTGCTCAACTGTTATTGGATCACAGAGCGAAAAATGGGTGGTACTTGAAAAGGGTGTGCAGTTGCCCTCCCGCTCTGCAGAGCATTTTAGCCTCTTTTAAGTTAATTGTTTTGGTTATATGAACTGTAACTTTAATGCTTTGATTCATTTACCTGTTTTAAATAAAAAGCTCAGATAATCTGCTATCATCCCAGCACTAAACAGCAGACCAGCTCATGAACACAGTTTTACATCTAGGCCTTAGAGCTAAAGAGTCAGATATTTAATAGTCATAGCAGACCAAACCTGAGCTATAATGAGAATATAAGCCTTTCTCTCGGTCTGAATGCAAATAACTGTTTGTTGTAACATGTTTATCATAACTACAGTGTATTGTGACAATGCTATGTTAAGAGCTTATTTGCACTGCCCCCAAGTGGCCAAAACAATAAGCAGGCTATAGATTTAAGGTCGGGGAAAGCCTTTAATTGGTTGGAGAAGCTTTCCCAGTTATATAAATAAGTATTTACCAAAATTAAAATAAAATTAGAGTGTAGCTACATTGAGTTATGGATATGGACTAGCTAATTCACTTTTCATTTTTTTTGCTTTCAGAAAAATTCAAAGACATGTACAGTATGTACATGTAAACAGAGGGCAGAAAACCAATTTGTCCAACCTGGTCAATGATAAGAACTTGTTAGAGCAATCTTGCCCTCTTGTGGCCAAGAAGAGAATAGCACAAATAGCAGAATTGACAGTTATGGAAAACTTCAGCCTAAACCTAAACAGTTTCTTCGATGGATTTTAAGCCAGACTTCAAAGTCCATTTAATTTATAGACACAAGTATGAGGGTGTATTTTTCAAAAAAAAAAAAAATTCTAAATCCTTTCTATCAGGGCTGAGCAGTAAGAAAGTTTGGAGGTGTTGAGAAGCACCAATCCCTCATTACTAATGCTTCTGTTTCTCCACAACCACCAGGACTCCACCAGGCCAGAGCGGCATCTATGATCTGGAGAGGAGGCAGGAGGAGGAAAATGAACCACCTATGGAGGTCATCTTCATCCCCAGTGATTCAGAGGGTAGGTTCCTTTCACAGACCGTGCTTCTGTGGAGGATTTGACTTTTTATATGTGTGTACAAATCTTTTTTCTCTCTCTTTATTTCAGCTTTTCTGAACATGAACACCAATGCCACCACAAGAGGGGACGCTCAAGTTAGTCTTCATATCTCACATATAAAATTTCCTTAATACAAATCTCTTCAGTCTGTTTATTCATTAACCACATTGCATTACCACAGGCCTATGTGGAGCTGAATGAGCTCCAGGGCAACAGCTGGCAGGAGACAAGCCGCTGGGTGGGCTACGAGGAGAACCTTAACCCGGCCACAGGAAAATGGGGTTCCTCTCATGTCTCTTATCTCACGTTCAAGAGTCTGATCCAGCTCCGCAAGACCATGAGCACAGGTGACTTCAGAACCTTAAATGAAGCGGAAATCTGCGTCTGCTTGATAGATATGTCCAATTAAAAGCAACTCAAATGTACTCAGGTGCTGTCATCTTTGACCTGAATGCCAGCAGTCTGTCTGCTGTGGCTGAGAAGGTGGCTGATGAGCTGCTGAACAAGAATGAGATTCGCGCAAGTGACCGAGATGACCTACTGAGAGCTCTGCTCATGAGACGCAGGTAATGCGTGGCAACCACTATTTCCCCCTTTCTTCCTACAAGATGATAATGCCATAAAAATCACTTCATTCTCATTATATTTGTCCTTCCAGTCAGTCTGAAGGACCTGTGGTTACTCCCTCTGGAGACATTCAGATGCAGACCTTTTCTGTAACCAAGAAGGTATACATCTTTATTTCCCGTGGGGTGATCATCAACATCATGTATTAACATCAGTGAGCTTACATTGATTGTACTGTTCTTGTTTTTGCAGAGAGACAGCTCTGACAACATGGAGGCCTCAGTTGTCCTCTCAGGTATGTTTGTGTAATTCAGATGCTGTTATGTGGTTCCAAGGTTTTGTATGCAGTTCTGGAGCGGATATGACTGAAATTGGAGTGTTTTCGATAGGTGCCCTGGACTTCCTGCAGAAACCAGTGGTGGCTTTTGTGAGGTTGAGTGACTCTGTTGTGATGGAATCTGCCCTGGAGTGTCCCGTCCCTATTCGCTTCATTTTTGTGCTGGTGGGCCCCAGCCAGAGCGGAATGAACTACAGTGAGAGTGGCCGCGCCATGGGTGCTCTGATGGCTGACTGGGTGAGAGAGAAGAAAAAAAAATGCATCTATAGCAAAGAGATCAGACAGCAAAGAGATCCCACTAACCTTCTTTATGTGATGCAGGTGAATAAGATCTTTCTGTGTTTGTGCTCTGACAGGTGTTCTGTCTGGAGGCCTTCTTGGCCCAGACTGACAAAGATCTGACCAATGCCATCGCTGACTTCATGGACTGCAGCGTTGTGATTCCTCCCACTGAGATCCAAGATCAGGCAATGCTTGCACCAATCATCAATTTCCAGCAGAGGATGCTGCGTGACAGACTGCGTCCCTCCGATACCCGTCTTGCCTTTGGCGACAGGGTCAAAGGTCAGCATGCACAGCAGCCCAGATTAACAGCTTAAACCTTATTTTTGTCCTCCATTTGTGACTCTTTTAAGCCTTTGTACTGCAGAATTGCATGCCAAAATCATTTCAGTCTATAAGTAATTAAACAAACAATTTCTTTTTTTTATGATATGATATTTGGGAAATATGCTCAATACTTTTAAGTTTACAGCCTGCAGCCAGTTCTCTTAGCTGAGCTGGAAACAGCTAGCTGGGCTCTGTCCACCTGCAACAAAATACTCTTAAAGCTCATCTTCTGTTTGTTTAAAAACAGCAATTCATCATTTTTGTGAGGCTATGTGCCAGACTATACCTTAGCCAAGAAATTACTGGGTATACAACTTTAGTATTGAAGTACTGAAGAACTGTGAGCTTTAGAGGTGCTGGTAGGTGGATTTTGTTTCCGATGGACAGAGACAAGCTAGCTTTTTCTCCCTGTTTCCAGTCTTTTGGCTAAGCTAAGCTAACTGACTGCTGGCTGTAGCCTTAACAGACAGACATTACAGCAGTATCAATTTTTAAAAGCAATGGGGGAAAAAAAGGATTTAGTGTAATAATATTAATGTCAGTTTGATTTATTTGCTTGTCCAGTTGAGAAAGGTCCAGAGGAGCCACGGGAGGACCCTCTGGTCCGTACTGGCTATCCTTTCGGTGGGATGGTGAAGGACCTGAAGCGTCGTTACCGTCACTACATCAGCGACTACACAGATGCTCTGAACCCTCAGGTCCTCGCTGCCGTCATCTTCATCTACTTTGCTGCCCTGTCCCCGGCTATCACTTTTGGAGGGCTTCTGGGTAAAAGAGAGTTTTAGATGCTCAATTGATTTGCAGCTTTTTTGATTAACTTTTGATATTATTAATAATTCTCTCTGTTCTCTAACTAGCTGACAAAACAGAAAAAATGATGGGTGTATCAGAGCTTATGCTCTCCACCAGCATCCAGGGTGTCATCTTCTGTCTCATCGCCGCCCAACCTGTCCTTGTCATCGGCTTCTCTGGACCACTGCTGGTGTTTGAGGAAGCTTTTTATGCTGTACGTATGAATGGTCATGTGTTAAAACTCCTGAATCCTCCTAAATCTTTACATCTAATCTTTATTTTTTCTTTATTAACATCTATTTCCTTTGTACATTCCATACTAGTTCTGCAAGACCCAGGGCATTGAGTACGTTGTGGGCCGTATCTGGGTTGGAATGTGGCTGATAGTGATCGTGGTCATTATCGTGGCCGTAGAAGGCAGCTTCCTGGTCAGATTCATCTCCCGCTTCACTCAGGAGATCTTCTCCATCCTCATCTCTCTCATTTTCATCTACGAGACCTTCAATAAACTCATCAAGGTTTCCTAAACTCACCTTTTCATCCATTTCACATCACAGACACCATTTCCCTTTAGACACCACTGTAATTGCTTCATTTGTTTTGTCTTACTTTGCTCCCTCTGACTACTCATCTTAGATCTTCAAAACCCACCCTCTGATTCTGAACTACGAACATCTGAACGGCACAATGGACAACCCCTTCCACCCGGTCGTCAAGGAGCATGTCGAGTACCATCCAGATGGCAACATAACCTTCCATGAGTTGGAGATGGAAAGGCCCTACCCCAACACTGCCCTGCTGTCCATGTGCCTGATGTTTGGTTGCTTCTTCATCGCATACTTCCTCCGCCACTTCAAGAATGGTCATTACCTCCCCGGCCCGGTAAGATTAACTTTCTGTGTGTGGTTTTGAAAAGACTCTACCTGAACAAGTAGACTCTGTGATTTTGACCATGATGTATTCTTTGCTTTCTGTCTCACTAGATTCGACGTTTGATTGGAGATTTCGGTGTCCCCATTGCTATTTTCTTCATGATTGCTGTGGATATCAGCATTGAGGATGCTTACACTCAGGTAAGTGTTGTGTGTTTGACAGAAATCAAAGCATATACTAAGAATATTTTGGCATACCTTTTCAGATATACTTTATTAATCCCCGGGGGGAAATTCTTAAAAAATTCTTTAAAATTATTTGTTATTCTGTGATTTCTTGGTTGAGCTCATTAAATATAATTCTGTCCCTTTGTAGAAACTGGTTGTGCCAAAAGGTATTGAGGTGACCAACCCTCAAGTCAGAGGCTGGTTCATCAACCCCATGGGAATGAAAAAGGATTTCCCCATCTGGATGATGCCTGCTTGCTGTGTACCAGCACTGCTGGTTTTCATCCTCATCTTCCTGGAGTCCCAGATTACTACGTGAGTGACACTATAAATAAAATTCTCAATTATACTTCATATGAAGATAGGGTTTTCTTCTAATGTTCTCTGTGGATTGCCAGGCTGATTGTGAGCAAACCTGAAAGGAAGATGATGAAAGGATCTGGTTTTCACTGGGATCTGCTTATCCTGGTCACCATGGGGGGCATCTCGTCTATTTTCGGGGTGCCTTGGCTGAGTGCTGCCACCGTGCGATCTGTCACCCATGCCAATGCTCTCACTGTCATGAGCAAAGGACCGAAACCAGAGATTGAGAAGGTGATCGAGCAGCGGATCAGTGGCATTCTTGTGGCCATTTTGGTTGGTAGGTGCTGCCATCTACAGTGCTGATGTAGACACAGCAGGGTCACAATTAATTACCATTTTGCATTAATAATCATTTACTTTCTGTGACTTCCAGGTGTTTCTATTTTCATGGAACCTATTCTGAAGATGATTCCTATGACAGCTTTGTTCGGTATCTTCCTCTACATGGGTATCACCTCTCTGAGTGGAATCCAGATGTGGGACAGGATGCTTCTGTTGATTACACCAAAGAAATACCATCCTTCTGACGCCTATGCCACCAGGGTATGCATCGAATACAGTTCAGAACTTCACTGTAATTATTAATATATTGTCAATGGAATATCTTTATGTGTGGAGATAAGCCATTGTTAAAATGCAGCGCCAGATTTCTATATCTGCAAGTGTTTGCATACTTTAATAGTGTTGATACACTATTAAAGTATATGCATAGACTAAAACACAGTTGTTTTAATTTTCTTTGTGGTAATTTTGCCTCTTTTTCTGGTCATTTTGTGTCTCTTTGTAGTTATTTCGCATCACTTTTGTGTCTCTTGGTGGTCATCCTTTTCCTATTTGTGGTCATTTTATGTTTCTTTATAGTGGTTTTCATCTTTTTGTGGTTGTTTTGGGTCTCTGTGATCTATTTGTGTCTCTTAAGAGACAGTTTACTGACTTCCAACAAGAAATGTTAATATTCACAAATGAAGGCTCTGGGCCCTTGAAACTTGGGGCTTAGGCCTTCTTAGAAATTCTTTTATATACAAGACAGTCACATTTGTAGGCAATTTACCTTATATTTTATTGTTCTTATAACAATCTTCCTGCAAAGTATCCTGCATTCCCCTGCTAACACTCTCCTCTATTGTCATTTGTGCAGGTTAAGACATGGCGGATGCATCTCTTTACTCTGATCCAGCTTGTATGCCTGGCTGTCCTGTGGATAGTGAAGATTAGTCCCTTCTCTCTGGCTCTGCCTTTTGTCCTCATTCTCACCATCCCTCTGCGCATGGTCATGACCGGCAGGATCTTCTCTGTCATGGAGATGAAATGTGTAAGTATCTCTCTGTATCTGTTACTTTCAACCCACCCCGGACACACTTTATCCTATCATGTGTTGGTTTCTCTGTTGTAACTGGACGTGTTTGTGTTGCAGCTGGACGCAGATGATGCCAAAGTTACATTTGAGGAGGAACCTGGGAAGGATGTATACGATGAGTGCCCACTGCCGTGAACAATGTCATGTCATTAATGTTTCATTCACAAACTTTCAAAGGAACTCAATTCTTGACTGCCAGAAATCAGGTCTTTTAAAAAAAAATGTACTTGTAAACAAACACAGTTTCAAACTATTCTCTTCTGTTATTTATCTTTAAAGGAAATTACCTCTCATTTCTAGAATTCATACATTATTCTTGTGGCTGAATCTGTGTTTGTGACCCTGAACCACAACAGAGAACCAATGATATAGTCCATATTGCCATCAAGATGTGTAACAGGTCCTGAGCACTCTTGTTTCCTTCATTTCATTCTCATATTTCATCTTTTCATGTGACTAGTGATTAGTTTGGGTTTATGAAAAATGCTTCCCTTTTGTTATTACTTCAGGCTGTTTAGTTTTTTTTATGATGCAGGAGAATCGTTTGATTTCTTTAAATGAGAGGTATTTTACCTTCAATACATTTATAACATTGTTTTTTCTTTAAGTGCATAACTATGATATAGCTTTAAAGTGACTAGATCTGCTCATGTTATAATAATGATTCTACCTAACCTAATGTTGACTATTTTATTTTAGCAAAATTGATTTATTCCGCTCTTTACACATGCACAAATGATGAATTCTTGTGGGACTATCACACCTTTGCCCCATACAGTTGCCTTTCCCTTGTTTAGTTTTTTAAATTGTGTTTCTCAAGTTTGCCTCATATGACATATTGTGTCTGGTTTACTGAACTATTTGGTCTTTCCTGTTCAGGTGACCTGTTTAGAATGTGTATAGAAAGATGTGTAATGCACTTATATCTTATTTGAATTGCTTTTAATGATTATAAAATGTGAGGGAGTTAGCACTTCCTCACAATGGGTAAAAAATGAATGATGAGAAATTTGGATATTTGGTTGAGCTGATTGTTTTACTGATCATATAATCAGGGAAAATGTTTTTGTAAATGTGTCTTAGTATGCCTTTTCATGTTGCCTATCACGTGTTTGTGTGCTTGAAACACTGTACATGCTTTGGATTTTCACTTTATTCAAAATAAAAGCCTTTTAAAGTGTTTCTTTTTTTCTCCTTTTTTTTAATGAGTGCATTATTAGATACAATATTTTGCATCACTCACACTTCACTTTTATCAGTTTAGCTAGGGGTGTTCAGTTGGACAAAGATGTCTGCCACTCAGCTGCATGCTGCCTTTAGGGTGATCAAGTAAAATACAAAATTAAGTAGCTACAGCTGACAAAATTTGGTCAGACCTGTACATTATTAATTACTTTACTTAAATCAGATGTGATTACACACATACCAGCAACACACCAAAATACATTATACTGTGCAAGGAGAGCCAGTGTATAGAAATAAAAATAAAAAAGGTTATTACATAAGTAATCATATATCTGACAACAAACAAAATATACAACAATGAAATTGTGACATCCAATACTAATTTTTATTATTGTGCTATTTTATTTTGCTTACTTCCACAACACCTCATTACAGGTCAATTTTGTTTCAGTCAAGCAGTTTCTATTTATCATTTATTATTTTATTTCATAAAGCTGCTTCCATCCAATAAGTCTTTAACTTCCAAGATATAAAGGGCAAGGGCAAATATGTGACTGATCTAAATGTGATTGTGGAATTATGAAATTAAACCGTGTTTGAGGAAAAAAGTACAATATTAAACAAACTTTGGAAAAACATTTTAAAATTAGAAACTGAGGGAAATAAAAATGAGCTGAGTTTTACAAATGCTTTAGATTGTTCCCCGAGTTAAGGCCATGTTATATATTACATATTTGCTCGTGTTATTATTTATATCAATATGGCTTAATGTTTATTTGAACGCTTAACCACGTCGGCCTCTATGTTCGTCTTTGCTCTGGTGCAATGGTGGCAATATTTCCGACAGCAAGGGAACGCAGCACAGTTTAACAAGGCCGAGTGCCTGAAAGTCATTTGTTTTCCGTGAATCGGACTGACTGGATTGGACGGCCGGGGGTTCCGCCCACAAACACACAAGGTGGAGTTGAAAAGAAAAAACATTACGGGCCAAAATGAAGCTGTCAAACGGCCTCTTACAATTTGCTAAAAGAGGAACCGAGCAATGTGAAAATGCATGGAGGCTGCTATGAAGATTTAGATAGTTCTCTCTCAAGTGGAAATCTGACATTGATAAGTCAAAATGATACATTTTTGAAAACAATTGATTTTATGTTAATTATATTAAGTTGTGGAAGTATGTGAGTTGCACTTAAATTACATAGCCATTGCCACAACTTTGGCTTTCATGAAACTTTTAGCTACCTGATAAAATATTCGTGGTGCAAACTTCGGCTGGAGATCTGACATGGTCGGCCTAAACTAAACGCCATCGGTAGGTTTGAGAAACAACGGTGCGAAGGTCGGAAAAAATGTGGATGTCTCGGCGTAGCGAAATGGTTGGATGGAGAGAGAGGAGCTGCTGCGCGTTGAGTGGAGGGAGACGGCGAGTGAGATGGAGGCGGGGGGGAAGGACCAGCTCTGCGGGGACTGGAGCCCAGGACCGACGGCGCAGTGCTGGCTATCGTTCAACCCTCCCCTTCTTCCTCCACAACGACACGGAGGCTCACGCCGAGAGACAGGTAAGCCAACAAAACACCCGCTCAGTTTCATAATACTGAGAGAGAGCGCGATAAACAAACCCAAATAACCTTATAAAACACACTTAATCTACCTTAAAGTTTGTTTTATTTTCATGTAAAGCGCCTCGGCCGGTAGCCTCTTTGTAGTAGCGAAATAAACCAACCGCTGTGGCAGGGTACAGACTAGGTCGGCCATAGCCGAATTTCTTGTCCTCTACAGCGGGGAAGAAACTGGATGTAAGACCCGGAGGTAAATGTGGTATTTGCTCAAAATTACACCAAGTGACTGTTTTATGCTAATTCCCGTCACCGAAACTCGACAATTCGTGCTGTAACTAGGGTATTTGCGTGGGGGAATTAACGGTGGTTTCCGCGCCGAGACCTCCATGCGGCTGTTGGCGGAACAGCCAGCCGCCTCTCTCGGTTAGCCATCAGGGATCTCGGTTTAATATCTCACCGTGCAGAGACTCGCCCTCTCTCTCCCCCTCTCTCTCTCACTGACTATCCCAGAACCACCGACGACCGTGCTCGGAGAACCCGCCTTCTTGATCTCGCTTATGCGCTTTTGGACCAAGAGAAGGGAGTCTGCAACGCCCTGGCTTTAGCTTTAAGCTCCGTTTTTCTGTGTTTGCAGTGCGCCATTGGACCTTGTCACGGTAGGTTTCCTTGTAGAGCAGAGCTGAAGCATGGCGGACCTGGAGCTGTTTATCGCGCCAGTGAAGCCACTCTGCCTCGGATGTTAACGTGTTTCCTTTGAGCTTTTAGAAGCTAACATTTAATGTACAGTTTGACCGTGCGATACAGCAGACCGAGCCGCTACCGTTAAAATGAACTCTTTCGTTAAGTAAGGTCGAGGTTGTAACGTTTGGACGTTAAAAATATTTTCCATTTTCTTCCTTCTTCCTGCGCCTCCGTAAGTCTTTCCAACCCACCACCATGAAATGTATCTCGAGTATCACTGCAATTTGTTAAAACTTGTTTTTCCCCCAAAACGCGGCGAAGTCTTTTGAATTTATCAACGTTTAACGGTTGCTAAAATTATAGCCGTTAACTGGCTGACTGTTTTAAATTATTTCTTGTAAACATTAACGTTGAGTCCAGGTCGAAGTTACCCTCTAGGAAACGGGAGATTCATATTAAATTCAAGCCCAAAGTTTCGTATTAAATGCTAACCTTTTTTTAAAATATTTGGTAATAAATATATTCGCGAAAAGTCCCAATTTAATTTTCATCTGTCGTGCCAAGTTGCCCTTGGCTATGTGATACTTCAGCTCCCAATTTTTTTGTCATCCGTATGTTGTAATATTATATTTGACATTTAATGTATATATGATGTTCTAACGGCTCCCGGTGTACGTTATTGCAGCTCTTTAGTTCCATAAATGTTGATAACTATAGCTTTAAAACAGCTAGGTCACGCCGTGGACACCACAGTGAGCTGGGGCCACCAAGGACACGATGAACAACGAGCAGCCGCCATCATTGGAGCACAGCTCGGCTACGCCTCGCTGAAGAATGCACTGAGTTTTAGTCTTTAAACACAATATTTAACGGCAAAAGCCTGAATAAAGCGGTCTGTAAATACTACTGAAACACATTTATTAACTGCAAACGAATATTTTTCGATTTCGTCGCTCCAGTCTTAGTAAACATTTGAAGAGAAGATTATAGGGTTGCATGGCGGAGCTAGATCCGCGTCCATCGGTGATGAGGCGCCTCTACCTAGTGGCGCATTTGGCTGCAGTACTTCCAAGCCACCATTCCCCCTTGTCGGAGACCGAAAGCAGATCCCCCAGTCCGTGGTCAGCTGGTCGCCTACAGCTGCCTGTCCGTCCACGTCCATTCGCTTCCTTCTTCCGTGTATCCACCCCAACCTCTTTTCCGACAGAAAATCCTCCATTACCGAGCGGACCGAGCGAGAAAATGGTCGCTCCTGTTCGTCCACGATACTTTAGTTGTGGAATAAGGACAGTACTAATACGCCAAATTCCGGCTGGCAAAATTTGCTCGACTGAGACTCCTGTTGTCGTCGCTAGTTGTGCTAGTTGAAGCCCTCCGCAGTGTTATTTGAGATTTGAAGCCGTCACAAGCAATAGCCTATGTCTCACCATGTAGCGTAAACGTTTAAGGGGCGGTGTAATGAACATAAACCATTATGTCGAGGCAAATTTAAATTCCACCATTTGAACACAGAGTTACTTTATATCACGGACGAAACACTTTTATTTGACAAATCACAGTCGATCGTGTGAATAAATTACACATTAAAATAACATTGTCATTAAAAAGATGTGGTTTAAAAACACAGTTATGAACACATTTAAGGACTCAGTGTTTTATTTAAATTTTTTAATTGTTTCTTTACTATCAAGTTTGTGTTACTGGAAATGTTTGACAACTTGATTTTTGTGGCTTTTGCAGATACAATACAGCATATTCACAAATGAATGGAGAAATGGAGGCAACGACCCAAGTCCTAGGTGAGATTTTGCAGCAGCTTTTTTGACATATATCCTACGATTTATCCATGGAAACACAAAAGCAATGACAATCCATCTGCTGTCATGAAAACTTTATATATTAATCCTATTATGATACAATTTTATGAATGTACTTTGATGTGTGATTTAAAAAAAAAAAAAGTTACATATGCACTCTTTAAATTCACTATATGAATACAAAAGTGATTTCTTATTAGTGATTACTATAGCTAGTTTTATAACTTATCAGACAGTTCCCAGTGTTGATTATTTAAGTAATCATTTCTTTCGTGTGTCCTCTCTCTTGTTTTTGTTATCACAGTGTGGACACAGGATGACCTATTAAAACTGCTGGAGGCCATGAAAGTGGCCCTGCCTCAGAAAGACCTGACTAAATACAAAACGTCAGAGTCCCACCTGGACTGGCAGAAGGTGGCTTTCAATTCCTACACAGCAGAGATGTGTAAGCAGAAGTGGCAGGAAGTCTCTAAAGAGGTGAGTCATTTTTTACTGATATTCACATTCATTGTCGTTCATTGTCATTTTTGTTCATTGTATTTTGTGCATCATTTAATTTTTCTGTCTGCCCTATTCACAGATTCGTAAATTCAGGACCCTAACCGAGCTGATAGTTGATGCCCAAGACTACATCAAGAACCCTTACAAGGGCAAGAAAATAAAGGTGAGTTAAAATAGATATTTCACACAACCAATGAAAAACATCTGAGTGGAGTTCAACGATTAAGTCTATTTCCCCATGATACACAGAAACACCCAGATTTCCCCAAGAAGCCCCTGACTCCATACTTCCGCTTCTTCATGGAAAAGAGGGCCAAGTATGCAAAGTTGCACCCCGAGATGAGCAACCTAGACTTAACTAAAATCCTCTCAAAGAAGTACAGGGAGCTGCCTGACAAGAAGAAGGTCAGTCAAAAACAGATGCCGCGACTAAAATTTTTGACCTAAGTACTGTCTGATGCAGCTTCTAACAAAAGCATTTTCTTTTCATGTCTAAAGAAAAAATATGTGGACGACTTCTTAAGAGACAAAGAATCATTTGTGCAAAGCATGATGAAGTTCAGGTGAGATCACTAGTATTTATAATTACATGCTATAAATATTGGGGCTATTAGGATTACACTTTAAGGATGATGATTGTGCCTAAATGTTGGTTTATGATGTGTAAATGCAGAGAACAACACCCAGACCTTGTGGAGAGCATGACCAAGAAAGGTTCAAATGTGCCAGAGAAGCCCAAGACACCCCAACAGCTGTGGTACAACCATGAAAAAAAGGCCTTCCTTAAGACACACCCAGATGTGAGTGTACAATACATTATACAAAATGGACCCTCCTAAACTGTAATTGCCTGATACCACGGATATTAATTTCTTTTGTCTGACACCAGGCGACCACCAAAGACATTAAGGACAGTCTTGGTAAACAATGGACGCAACTGTCTGACAAGAAGAGACTCAAATGGATCACCAAGTCTCTGGAGCAGAGGAAACTGTACGAGGTGAGACTTAGGTGACTGTGGCATAACTTCAACAATGACATAACTGCCACCTTTCTTCAATGTTAACTGTGTTTTTATTTGCCATAATGTAGGGGACAATGCGGGAGTACATCCAACAGCATCCAGAGTTAAACATGACTCAAGATGATATCGTAAAGTCCACCCTGACCAAGGCTGAGAGGCACCTGAAAGACAAATCTGACGGCAGACCTGACAAACCTCCTCCGTGAGTCACAGCTGCAAGTACACAATGCTGGTTGTGGGCCACCACCCTGAAAGTGACTTAATTAAATCTTTTATGTGCATATGCTTTCAGAAATGGTTATTCAATGTTCTGTGCCGAGTTGATGTCGAACATGAAGGACGTACCGAGCACAGAGCGCATGGTGATGTGCAGCCAGCGGTGGAAGCTGCTGAAACAGGGTGAGAAGGACGGCTACCAGAAACGCTGTGAAATGGTGAGTTCAGAATCAACAGGTCACATAATAAAAAACAAAAAACACAACAAATTCAATGATCTAAACTTGTCCCTTTTGTATTTTTCAGAGGAAGAAGGAGTATGAAATTGAGATGAACAGATTTCTCAGTGTAAGTTTTGTTTTTTGGTTTCTATTTTTTGTTTTGTTTAGTTTGCACGTCACTGTTCTCATTTGCGTAGTATACTTTTTACTGCAAGCTTTCCTCATGCATGTTTTCCTCTGCTCTATGGATCTGCAGAGTTTGTCAGAGGAGGAGCAACAGCGGGTCTTGTCTGAGGAGAAGATAGGTTTTAAGAGAGGCGGTGGAGCCGGCAGTCCTGCCTCTAAAAAGAAGAACTCTAAAGCAAAGGTAAAATCAAAAGAAATGAAACTATACTGTGTTACGCTCACTTTTAAACAATTAAAGTTCAATGCTGTGTCCTTTTCTAATATTCCCTTTCTCTGTGACTTGTAGGCCAATCCAGAGAAACCCAAAAGGCCAATTTCAGCCATGTTCATCTTCTCTGAGGAGAAGCGTCCTAAACTGCAGCAGGAGCGTCCAGACCTTTCTGACAGCGAACTCACAAGACTCCTGGCCCGCATGTGGAATGAGCTGCCAGATAAGAAGAAGGTAACCTGTTGATGTCATGTCATCTCACACTGTAGAGGAAATGTAAGACCAGTAGAATACAGGAGTGAAACAATGCTGGTATGTCTAATTGTCTCATGATTTGTTGTCATTTAGGAGAAATATAAACGCTTAGAAACCGTCCTGAAGGCAGAATCAGAGAAAAAGGAGAAGGAGGATCGTAGTCGTCTGCCAGACCCACCCAAGACTGCGCAGGACATCTGGCAGCAGAGTGTCATCGGAGACTACCTGGCCAGGTTTAAGGTATGCATGACTCTAAGACTTGAGGATAAAAACTTTTGTTTTAAGCAATTACACTATAAATAAGGTCATTTAATCTGAACTTGTGCTTTGCAGAGTGACCGGCCAAAGGCGCAGAAAGCCATGGAAGCAACCTGGAGCACCATGGAGAAAAAAGAGAAAATTATGTGGATCAAAAAGGCAGCAGAGGACCAGAAAAGATACGAGGTTAGTGCCAATTCACTGACAATGTCCAGTACAACCACAGGATCTGTATCAGTACCAGTGAGAGCTAACAGTAACTCTCCTCAACAGAGAGACCTGTGTGAGATGCGCTCACCTGCTGCTGCCATTGCCTCAGGGAAGAAGATGAAGTTTGAGGGTGAACCCAAGAAACCGCCATCGTAAGTTTGTCGCATCCAACTCGTCTGTGCTGCCCGTTCACTGTGGATTCTGTTTAAACCTTGACGTTGTGGTTTTGGCACACTGTTAACTTTTTAGAAACGGATATCAGAAGTTCTCTCAGGAGATGTTGTCCAACGGAGAGCTGAATCACCTTCCGATGAAAGAACGGATGGCTGAGATCGGCAGTCGCTGGCAGAGGTTACCACTGAAGGACAAGGACCGCTACAAGAAGATCGCTGAGGAGAAGCAGAGGCAGTACAAAGTCCAACTGGAACAGTGGCTCGCTGTAAGAAGTGTTTGTGGTTGTTTGATGGTTAACGTTAGTCAAGACATCTTTGGCATTTATCTAACATACACTTTGTTCCTTTCGCAGAGCTTGTCTTCACAAGAGAGAAACACTTACAAAGAATATAATTCACAAGTAAGTCAGTTATTTCATTGTCATGCTTTTAGCACTGTGCTGTCCCAAACTGGATTAGAATATTTACTGTGCTGTATAATATCTTGCATTTAAAACGGTTTAACTGTTGGATGTTTCAGAAACGGAGAACTACGGCAAAACCAGGAGGCCCCAAAGCAAAGTCCAAGAAATCTGTGAGCACCGACTCTCTAATTCTTGTTTTTCTTGTCTCGTAAATCAGCTGTAGTGATGTTGTCACTCACACCTGATAATCTGTCTTCTCACAGGACACGGAGGAGGAGGAGGATGACGACGAGGATGAAGATGATGAGCAGGAGAAGGCTTCCTCTGAGGCCGACTCGTCCAGCGAGGACGAGGATGACGACGACGATGTGAGTTGCGCGCCGATACGCAGAGATAACGACATGTAGCGGAGGTCAAGTGTGCTAAATATATTTTCTGTGTTGTTCTGGTTCAAGAAGGAGGCGGATGACGACGAAGATGAAGACGATGATGATGACGACGAGGCGGAGGACAAGGAGAACAAGTCCGAGGAAAGCAGCAGCGAATCGAATTCACAGGGGTCATCAGACTCTGATTCAGACTGAAACGGGCCGAGGTCGCCACCGTCGTCGTGAGACGAACTGAGCAGCGCTGAGCTGAGCCAAGAGTCAAGGGAGCTCTGCCACTGTGCCAACCCTGCTCTCCTCCCACCACCAGGGGGAGCCCCTGCATTGCCTCATCCACTTCACACTCACCCATTTTGTGTTTTGCATTGGTGATTTTCTGATGGAGGGACCCCGCCCTTATGTCCAAAATCAATTTCATTCCGTGCCCGGTGTGATGGTCATCGTTATGCCAAAAACAGCATCCCACTGGTTTGGTGATGTCATGAACATTTCTGCCGCTGGTTTCAATCTTGACTTACAGGTTCAATTGTTTAAGGTTAGAGTTTTAATGTTGAGGGTAAATTGATAACTCTCCAGTGTTTATTTTATTATTCTGGTAATTAGCTGAAGACAGGTGGCTTTATAGAGCCAAAGAACATAGTATGGTGGGTCACTTTAGGGAGGGGGGTGTGCAGGGTACTGAAAAATTGCACTCTTCAGAATGTTTCCATGATTATTTTTTTTTTTCCAAGAACATTGTCGTGTTTTTTCTCTATTCTCAATTTATGATGTAGATTTTATCATTTGGTTCTTAAAGAGGTGGTATTTTTTTCAGGAAAAAAATCAAGCCATTATGAATGTCTTTTTGTTGCTGGAGAATTTAGATATTGTTACTAAAAGATAACAGCCTACATAAAGCATTCACCCCCTTTTTTGGACTTTTTCACGTTTTACACTGTTGAACTAAAGTGGATGTAATGAGGCTTCCATACTTAAAAATGTTTCTTTTAAAGGAATACTGCCACATCTAGGTGAAATGGCTTTCTAACTGAGAGTAAACACGACCACACCCAGCCCGTGACTCTCACTCGTTTTCCTGTAGTTTCACAAGATAAACATCTCTACTTAATAATCTAAATTAGGTGCAAGTTTGAAAAAGTTTTCTCTTAAATATTTAGTAGAGACACCAATGGAGGAGTAAATATAATGTAAACGAGCAGTGGTTTCCTGCCACAAATTCTCTGTTAGATCAAAGTGTTATAAGCAGATTTACAGCTGTGCTATATTCTTTAGATTTTCCCCTCTAATAATTGACTTAATTAGTCTGCAGACTATTCTGTGCCTTGAAAATGTTCTTCCAACCTTTCCCTGAATGGTAAACTTGTAAAAAAAAAAAAAAATGTATTAGAAAAATAACTGTAGCTGTATTTACTGGTCACACTGTTACACACAAGTGATGTCTGTTCAACTTCATTCAGTTTAATTTGTGAGGATTTGTTTTCATGTTTACATTAAGAGTCTGTTGATTTGATTGAAAAAAAGGCTGATTACATCCACTTTGCTTCTAAACTGTGAAACGAAAATCAACTCCGAGGGAGGTGAAGGCTTCTTATAGGCGCTGTAGGATCCATTGCCATGTGTCTGTCATTTATGAAGCTTAACTGACATGTCTTGTACACAGAAATCCATCAGTCTGAAACAATTCTGCCTGACTCAGCAGTTTGTTCTGGCCTGACAGTAATAAACAGTGTTTATTGTGTGATCAGACCATTTGTCATTGAAGGGATAACATTTGTTTTTCCACATTTAGAGCTCCGTCTGACTCTGTTTTTAAAGAATATGTCACACAGTCTGTATGTTTCTTCTCTGAACCGCTGTTTTACGTTTCATTCGCGGTTTATTCGAATTGTTAATAGGTTTGTTTTTAATTGTTCTGATCCATCTGGAATCATTTGTGGATGTTGAACTGAATGGTTTTCATCAATTTTTTTTATTATTTTTTTCCCGTTCCTTTTTTTTTTGTTGAAATTTTAATGGTATTGACTGCAACTCGAATGGGTTTTAGTCTGATGCTTATCCCAAAAAAAGTGTGCACTTAATGTAAACCTGTCCCTCTGTGTGAGTTTATGTGCATGCATGCACAGAACTGTGTATATATGAGGGTGCGAGTGTGTGTTTCTTTGCTTTAATGTGTGCTGTTTTTACTGTTTTTGTTGCATACCATGATGTGACTGCAGCGTGCATGTTTGTGCCTGTGTGGGGACATCTTACCAACACCATGAATGTAGATATTGTTCAATCTTTTAATTTTTTTTTTCTCCAAAGGTCTTTAGTAATTTTGCTCTGCGCTGTCGTGTCATTGGTTACCTATAAGCGGACTAATGACGAGACTTCCATGACTGTCATTTTGGGTCCACAGGCAGATGAGAACTTGGCAACTATAAATAATCTCTTAGAAATGGACTGATTTTGATCATTATGAATCTCATCACTGTCTGAAACAAAACCAGCGTGGACTATTTAAATAATTTGGGGAGGGAAAAAGAAGGCGATTGCTGATATCGATCGAGGGGAGTTTGTAAAAGGGATTCGGGGAACTGAGTTGCCAGAGGAATTTGGGTTTAAACTTGTAATTTTTCTGTAAATACTGTTTTTGTATTGAGTGCTTATTGTTTTGTTAGTGCTTTAAGTTTGCAAACCCTCATCTGTGACTTCTGAAGCCAGTGAGTTTTTCACTCACACGGGAGAGTTTTTTGGTTTAATTCACCTGTTTTAGTTGTTTCTTCTCTCCCTTCTGTTGGTTTATAGAGATATCTAAGACAGCAAAGCTTTACAAGTTTGTACTGCTGATCATTTGACAAAATTTGATGTTTTCTATAGCTGAGGGTGTTCTTATGTCCTTGTAGTTCAAGTCTTTGGGCAAATAAAAAATGATCTTTAACAGTTAGACGTGTGTGCGTGTGTGTTGTAACCTCATACAAGCAGACCCTAAGTGGGCATAAAAAAAACTAAATTTACTAGTTTTGGTACCTGAAATGTTACAATGTACATTTTTTCTCTTTATTGTGATACTAATTTTAATATTTTATAGACTAAAAGTTTAATGAATTCAAAATAATCAACAAATGAATCCATAAAAACAGTCCTAATGAGCTTTACAGGACTACATTAACCTGTTTCTAGGCCCATGGTAACCTCCCAATCCTCAAACTTTCTGTGCAACTTTTTGGGTTGTGTCCTCAAAAAACAAATTTTACAGACATGAAAGAGTAAAACTATGCAGTATTTCAAGGGGAGAAATACGAATTGTGTGTCTCTCTATCACAGAAATTGATTTTGTGCCCACTTCAGGAGTCCCAGGTTTGGAAACCAAATTAAACTTTAGGTTTAGAAAATAGTTTTTAACAAAATGACCCTGCTCAAGACTAAGCCTGATGTTCTGAGGTCCCCTGGGGCACTTGCCTCCCCCCTTGCCCAGTTGGTAATCCAGCCTTGACAGTTAGGGGAACGCCCTTTCTTGTTTTAACATGACAGTGCTCCTGTGCACAAAGCCAGATCCATACAGAAATGTCAGTGTGGACTGGGTGAACTTGATCTGCTGGCCTGCTCAAAGCCCTGACCTCAACCCCATCCAGCATCATCTTGAAGGGGAGCACAGACCTGAACACCACACATCACAGTTGGACCTCACTGTGGCTTAAAAGGAGTAAATTCCTGCAGCCAGGCACCAAATCTGGTCTAATCAAGTCTTCACAGACAAGTAAACAGTTATAACAGCAGTTTAACAGCTATGGTCTTCAGTTAAGATGTTTTACAGGCGCATATGGATGTCCACATACTTTTGGCCATGTAGTGCGCATTATTGGTACCGATGACCTCATTCAACCAGTCAGGCGCAACTAACTGATGACAGATAGCAAGCGAAAATCTCATCTTCAATTATTAATGTCTTAAATCGACGGTAAACGTCCCCGGCCCGCGTCAAGCCTGTCAGTTATACCGGAAGCACGCTGATTGTACCTTCAAAATAAAATCTTCAATAGTGCCTAAGCTGCGTCACATAAAATCTCCTAGCAACCACATCTTTTATTGGCTGGTCTGGGAAAAATATTGGCTAAATATAGATGGAACAAGGCCAGCAGAGTGATATCTGAAAAGCATGTGTGTAGGACGCATTTGGTAACATTTCTGAAAATGTATGGTGAGGAGGGGAAATAACATAAAAATCCACAATATCAAGTCCGAGTGTGCTGTGACACACTGTGAACAAAGGCTGGGACTACTGTACTGGACAGTGGTGGAAGAAGTAAAATATTTGGCCTACAACTATAAAATCTTGGAGTATAAAATAATAATATAATAATAATAATAATAAATAAATTAAAAAAAACAACAACAAATTGTTAATTAGAAAAATGTAGTAAAAATTAAATAACTCAATAATAAATTACTGCTTTGAATGTGATTATTGTTGAGCTTGTTTAGGTAGATCTAATTTGAAATACTTTTGAAACTAGTTTGCTGTATTGCAAGAGATCAACTTACTTAAACTGATCATGTCCTTTGTATGCAGAATACTCAGTATAGTTGTCCAACAAATGCAGGTGAGTAAAAATGATGTTTGATGTTTCATGCCAGTGAAATGTATAAATCAAAAGACGGCATGGCAAAGACGTGACATAGTTCTCCACTTTTCACAAGTGCATAAGTCTTTATTGCAGAATCTGCACCTCTTCTGTAGCTAATGTTGATTTTATAATGATCCTTACTCCCTGAAGTGACAACCTGCAAACACCACTGGCCCATTTTTGGGTGCAAAAATAGTCTTATGTCACTACAGCACTGCATATGATCAAATGTAACAGTTACAGGTGAAACTATTCAACAGTATATAAAGTTGTTATAAAAAATTAGCACCACCTCCACCAGACTGCGGTCAAGTGAGCCGTCGTTCGTCTTTTCGTGGTCAAATCAGCCGCACCAAAGTTTCAAGTGCGCCCGTATTACAGAATGTATGGCAAATGCAGGTAGTCCATGATACGGAGAGAGCAAACTTCCGGTTTTCAAAATAAAACGTCGGTTATTCCAAGGCAGTAAAAACAGACATGCCAATGTGATCCGAAGCTGATTTTCAGACATTAGGCCACATAGTCTAGAAGCTATTGAACTAAAATGCTAATATTTTCTTATGAAGACTTGATGCTTTCATACTAATTTTTGATGATGGATGACATTTTGCACCTCAAGACTACGTTTACTACTCACTGACTTAGTATCAAGCATATTTACTGTATCATTTTTGAGAAATCCAGCCTCAAAGTTCCTTCTTTTGCATTGAAAAAAGGCATTATGCGCGATATTTACTCTACTTTAAAATCCCTTTGATCCATAATTTCTGACAAAGGTTCATACACTTGATCTCAGGACCATCCTGACTGTTGAGAAATTCAGCCTCAAAGTTCACATTTTTGCTTTGTAACGGGAGATTCTTTTTTTTTTTTTTTTAAATATCAGTTTTGTTTATTTGTTCTGAACAAATGAAGAGGTTTACACTCCAAACACAGAGGAAAAACTAAACAACTCAGCTGAAAACTGAAAACATCATTACAAACCCTCCATGTCTCAGCTCCACATTTGGGAAACAAATAACATCATTCACTAGTAAAATGTGGAGCAGGAAGTGAGCCAAATGTTTCCTTTCATCTGCAATCATTCTTCGAGCTGTCCCAAATGACATTTCTGCTGTCTTTGGAAAAGCCTCCATGACTGCCTTTGCCATCTAAACAGTTAAAAAAGAAAGTATCTGTTTGCATAAGTTTCCTAGTCAGCAAAATAAAGGAAGTGGAATTGCAATAAAATAGAAATTGATCCAAATTCTTAATGGATGTAGATCATTTTGATAAAGCTGGTGTTTCAAGAAACATCCTTATTACTTTGATGACAATCACGCCTCAGCTACTCCCGTCTCTCTGAAATGGGTGTTCCAGAACACCGCCTTTCCACTTGATATTGACCCAGTCACTTTTTCCAAGACAGATCCTCCTCATGTTGAAGTACTCACCGTGAGAGGAAATCTTTTAAAGTGGTTAATGTAAGGAATATGTACACATTATTCACCCAAGAAAACAATGTATGTCGTAGTAAAGAAAAAGGGGGTTGTTTGACCGAGAGAGTTAGACAGAGTTAATATTTCGGGGTCAGAATTACAAATAATGTAATAGTTGTTCGGCTAATGGTGTTAACACGTTTGATCGAAAAAAATTATAATGTTGGTAATGATGTCTTTAAGTGGTCACAAGTCTCTTCTTGAACAAGTATTTTCTGTCATATTGCCTATGTTCAGCCTTATGCATAAATCCTGCTTGTTACCTATTTCTGTTTTGCCTCTAACATGTTGTTTAACAGATTACTGTAAGCCTGATTTACAACATCGCATCAATACTTAAATATTTTCATTTAAAGAAAACACATCTTGCAAACATATAAGAAATATTCAGTTTTGAAATTGCTTCAGTCACACTGTACAGATAGATCTGCTTAATTACCGCAATCTTTTTGCTGCGTTGTCTGAGTCTGCTTGCTCGGTAGCACTGCGTCAACCACATAGACAGTACTATCTGCAGCATTGATGTACTGTAACCAAAAGAGAAAATATGAAATATTTAGAAGTTAGTAATGACATACAGAGAACTGAAGGCAGTTGTGATGTATTAAGTAACGACTTACCAGAAAAATATTACCTTTGACATACTCTGTCTCCTTACTTCTTCCCTCTTACCAAAGAGGATCACACCAGCCACATATTGGCTCAGAATGTAAATGGTGCTTCCCAAATTTAGTTTCCTGGCAGTGTGGTGAAGTATGCATTCAATGACCTTCAGAGAATTTTTTATAAACACACACAAAGTCTTGTGAAGTCATACATTTATTTAAAATGCTGAAAATATGATCCTTATGGATTACTGTTCATCTTCTCTGTTATGTATAACACAAAGTCAACAAAATCATTTAAATCACATACTTATATCAATCGTTGTGGCTAATGGAGCTGTTTTTCAATGACATTTGACTCACTATCACACATTGTTCAAACTGCTTGTACTGTAATAGTCTGCCCGATCATCGCTGACTGCATCTTTCATAGTTTTTATGTCTTTATGATAAGTGGTTCTGCTCTTTTAATGAATCTACTTACCTCGCCTACCACCCACTGGTGAGGTCTTAGAGTGTTGAACTCACTGTGGTGAATAACAAAGTTGTTCCCTAATTGAGAGGGCACCACAGAAACGACCACTTCTGTGTCCCTTTTACCCCACAGTTCTGTGACCTGCAAATCATAAAAAGCAATGACTTATTTTTGTGGTGGGTATAAAATAGGTGCTGGCTTACTGAATACCAAACTTGAGACCTATTAATAATAGATGAATAAACCAGAAGATCTCTCTATCATAAACCGTTTCGGAGATATTCACAGATATGTAAAACGTTAGACATTTTAGGCGGATCCGCCCAATCCGTCCTCAGAGGGTTAACTGTTCATGTGCGCTCCATGCACGTTCATGTGAACACCATGCACAAGGTAACAGACTCTAGGACTGTGCATGTGAACTGTGAATGGGCTGATGAGGGATGCTATGTTAGAAATTGACGATGAAGTGCTAAACTTCTGAACAGTGGGAAACATTCCTTTCCATATATTTTTTTTCCATCCTAAAGTCAATTTAATAAAATATATAAAATTTTCATTTCCCTTCCGTACAATGCTGCCTGTTGCATCTAAATACACAATATCTTCTTTGCACCGGTCAAAGAAAATATTAAGTGTTTTTAGAGAGTACAGCATCACACTTTTAGGGTAAAAACCGTTCTGGATCACCCTTCCTTCTGCCTCTGCCTCCTCTTCAGCCACCATCTTCTGGAGGCTGATCATCTCATTGTTGTGTCTTCTTTTTTGTTTTTTCTTGCTCCATGACACTGTTTTCATGACACCAGTTGCAGGGACCTTATCCCTGCACCCTGATGCCACAACAGTGTCATCCAGCCTCTCAATGCTCTCCAAGAAGACAGTCCTGGGCAGTTTGGTGGAAAGGGTATGGGACAGGGCATCCCTTTCCTCACCTCGCACCGGCCGTCTGTTTATTTGGTCCCATCTGTGGCTGACCAAATCACCACTGAAGATGACCTCAGCCTTCAGAGACGACTCTTCTTCTAATTCTATTTCCACCTCTACAGGGCAGTCATCAAAAAAGCAGTAGCCAGAACATGTGAAGACTGGGCCACTTCTTCTAGAGCCGATGGATTTGACACTGTGGCGCTTAAATCCAAAACTGCAGTAAGGATGAACACTCCATATTCCTTTGGCCATTACAGGGGTCCAGTTCAGTGTTTTGAATCTACGGTTGTTTTTTGTGCAGTTTGGTCCAATCCTTCTGGTCAATGAAGAAAAAACAAGGTGGCGGCGGCAATGAATGGGTGAAGTACTCTTCATCGGATGCATTTTCTTCATCTGAAGCGACTGTGGATCCAATCTGCAAATAGCAATGAAACACAATTAAAATATGAGTTATTTTTTTAATAAAGCTGACCATTTATATTACTGCACTTTGAATGTAAAATAATGTAAGACACTCAGTTATTTTTCATGTATCATAACACCCATCTCCATATTTCTGTCTTTACTACTGAAATATTTAATCCTTGAGTGTCCTCCACAGGTGGTGTGGTCTCTTTTGCAGGTCTCTGGACATTTGGCCCAGGTGTGGGCAGGGTCACGCTAGTGGACACATTTTTCTGGAGAGAGATGAAACAGTCAATCATAACACTTTACATTACCTTGGAAAACAGCTAGTACAGTCAAAGGTAATAGGATTATTACTGTCAGATTTCATTTGTGGTGCCAAATATTAGAGCTTCTGGAAACTCACATGCAACATGGGCCTGTAACCATGTAAATTAGGCGTTCATGTATATAATGTCAAACATTTTAAAATGATTGGAAATCCATTGAATCTATCCAAATTTGACAAATCATATCATAAGTTATGTTTCATTGTGGTTGTGCTTAGCGTTCAACACACAAATTATGCAATTAATTACAAAAAGGTCATAAATAAGTAATGTTACTTGCTGAGGGAGTGTAAAGAAAATTGTTCTGTTGTAACATCAATCCATGTTCTATTGCTACTCACTCTGCCTACAGAGTCTGGACCAAGCAACACAGCTGTTTGTGTAGTTTCTCATTTTATAAAAAATTTATAAAAAATTTCTCTAAGAAATTTATGGACAAATAATGACAATACAAAATTTTGACACTATATGAACTATGAATTTTACTATTTAAAGGTTCATGTCCACAGGCTTTTAGAAATGTCAAAGTGAGAATGTGAAACCATTACCTTTTTATGTAGAAGATAGCTATGTTTGAGCCTTGTCCTGTTCATCTTGGAATTTGGAATACCAAGGTCATGGCAGATTTCACCCCAAAAAGTCCCATCATGGCTTGAGGCATGACGCTTGTCAATGACAGCCACTATTTCCTCAATGTTTTTTTTTTTTAACTTTTCTGGACTGTAAACCAAAAGACAATATGTCAACATTTCAAATATTCATATAGTCATGTTGAACATTTTTCAAACCAGTACTGGCGTTTCCCAATTAAGATTGTACTTAAGGACTTAAGAGCACTCTTAAGAATGTTTCCCATACGCGTTCTTAACTGGCATCTTTGGAGAACCTTAAAATCACACTGAAGAAGCCGTTAACGGGAGCTGTCCAGCACCGCGGTGCTGAAAAGAAATCAATAGATGCCAGGCAAATCGATTAAGACATGTGCGCGTTAACGCACGAGGCACAGCATAAATCTCCATAGTGTTGGGAGGGTTACTTTTAAAATGTATTCCCCTACAGATTACTGATTACATGTCCTAAAATGTAATCTGTAATGTATTCCCTTGGATTACTCAAGTAAAGTAATGTATTCTAAATACTTTTGGATTACTTTTAGCTTACTTCAAAATCGTCTAGTTGAACGTGTTTATCTGGGGTTAGGGAAATCAGGGAAATTAAAATTAAAATTTTTATTCTTAAATATTGATGAATGAAGAAAAAATTGGGCTCCAGCAGAAAGGGCAATATGAAAGATTGACACCTCTAATGAAAGTTCACGCCCTCTAGAAAGTAGTGCAGTTCTAGGGAAAGAAAGTAAATACACCAATTTAAACTGTAACTATAACGGAATACTCGTGTTTTATATTTTAAATACGTAACGCCGTTACACGTAATCTGTTACTCTCCAACCATTAATCTCCACACAGCTGCACGGCCAGCATCAAATGTAATTAATGTTCTGGACTCTTCTACACATCCGAAGCTCAACTGTTACACACACACACAGTCCAAGTTCAATAGTCTGACAAACAACTGGATGCAGCACCTTGGGGTGGAGGAGGTGATAGCTCAAGATCAGCAGCAGGATCGATCCAGAGTTATGTGTTAACATCTGTAATTAATAGGCCCACCCAAAATTACTCTGGTTCACCCAAAATTGAGATCCTGCCGCCGTGCCTTCTCCAAACACCCGTTTGTTGGGCTTTGGATGAAATGAACAAAATATAATCCAGGGGAAAACAATGACATTTATAAATTAAAAGTAGGCCTACATTTGGCTGGAGTGGGATTGCTTACCTTTCCAAACGTAGAGAACACAAAGACTCTAAAGTGAACAAAAGAAAAAGATATGTTAGATAAGTGTTACTGTAGGCCCGACTGCGCATAGTCAGCTGCGCGTGCTGTAGCCTATAAACTTAGAAATTCAGAAAATAAATAAATTCCCTAATAATAACCACAGTGTAATAGTTCTAAACTAGCGGGGTCTGCCTGTCACCCCCCTATGTCTCTGTCAATCACTGGCCTGCAGGTAGTGACTGAGTTTATGTGTGCTGTAGGCTCTGCAACAAGCTGCGGATGAGTTATGTAGCTACTGGAAAATAGTAAAATATCATATAAGATTGCCCCGTGCAGTAACATAATCGCAGTTAGGCTTCATTTGACATATTATACCTTATTTTGCCATCTGCACTGATAAAAATGTATACAACATAGCCTATTGTGCATACTTTGCATATGTTACCTGGTGTGCCAATTAACACTAGTATGTGCTAATTGGCTAAACAATTAGCCTAACCATGTGCGGTGTATGACACAAATATTTATTACAAATATTATATTTATTCATAGGAAAGGATAGGATAGGATGCCGCTATTTAGCTACTAATATACTGTCAACATCCCATGTCACTTTAGCCCAAGTAGCCTTAAGAAATATTTGCAAGGGCAACTTACCCTCGTGTTGGCGCCATTCCTCCACGTTTGACGAGAAGAGGTAGTTGGAAGGGCAAATCTCTTGTTATAATACCGCATGCGCTTATGCAGTGTAAAGTTACCAACTCAGGAAATGATAAAAATGCTAAATTAAATATAATTAAATGAATAAATAAATATTAAATGAATAAATAAATAAAGGGAATACTACTAATTTTAATCTACATTTACTATTCTAGTCACTAAGCTAGTCAATCAGTCAAAGTTTCTGTCATGACTTTGAATTTGGCATTCTTCAGAAATAGAACAAAATTATTTTAGGAGCATCAAAAGCATTGTCAAAACTGCAGTGACAGAGTTTGATATGGAATCAGTTCTTGCAAACCTGGCTGATGTTCAAGGAGCGAGAGAACACACGGAAATTAGCAGGGTAAATGGGGATTTTTATTTACTCAAAATGATCAAAAGAAATACACACAATATTGCATGTAAGTGACGTATGGGTGAATGGAGTGAGGATTAGGTCAAGTGTATGAGCCTTTGTCAGAAATTATAGATCAAAGAGATTTTACAGTAGAGTAAACATCGCGCATAATGCCTTTTTTCAAAGCAAAAAAAGGAACTTTGAGGCTGAATTTCTCAAAAATGATACTGTAAATATGCTTGATACTGAGTGAGTGACAGGTAGGATGGTCCTGGGGTCAAGTGTATCAACATTTTTCAGAAATTATGGATCAAAGAGATTTTACAGTAGAGTAAATATTGCACATAATGCCTTTTTTCAATGCAAAAAAAGGAACTTTGAGGCTGAATTTCTCAAATGATACATGCAAATTTTTGATACTAAGTCAGTGAGTAGTAAATGTAGTCTTGAGGTGCAAAATGTCATCCATCGTCAAAAATTAGTATGAAAGCATCAAGTCTTCATAAGAAAATATTAGCATTTTAGTTCAATAGCTTCTAGACTATGTGGCCTAATGTCTGAAAATCAGCTTCGGATCCCATTGGCATGTCTGTTTTTACTGCCTTGGAATAACCGACGTTTTATTTTGAAAACCGGAAGTTTGCTCGCTCCGTATCATGGACTACCTGCATTTGCCATACATTCTGTAATACGGGCGCACTTGAAATTTTGGTGCGGCTGATTTGACCACGAAAAGACGAACGGCGGCTCACTTGACAGCAGTTCCACAAGCGGCTGTGTGTTTATCGTCAGCAATAATATTCAATCTCTTTGAAAGCACTTTTGATACTTTATACATTTAGCTGATAATAGGCTACTTTTGTGCTTTAGTTTAAATCTTTACTTGTAACAGAGTATTGTTACACGGTGGTAAAATATATAGTACCTCTTTTACCACTGTTAATGATTTGCATATACGCAAGGCTTTTATTTTTAAGGTTCAAACCGGAAGTCGGTTTTATTTTTCGGTTTGGCTCTACGTAGTTGGCCTCCTCGTTGTCAAGCGGGTTTGTAACGTTAATTTAATCGACACCTGCGACAACAAACAATATAAACGAGGATTTTGTTTGCACCGACGATGACAGGATGAACGTAGCTGAACACCGGGCTTCCTGTTAACGTAATTTTTTCTGCGGACTGACCTGACACGGTGGTGATGTTGCCTCCCTCACAGAAACTGCCTGGTTCGGGCTGAGTTTTCGGTATGACAGGGTAAGAGGAAACTGTTTTATGGTGAAATTAAAAAATATAACGTCAGTACATTATATCCGCGCAGCAGTGTGCCTCACACGTGCTTTTATTTCATCTAAAACAAGCTGGTAGAGTAGCAGAAGCGGATACTAACAGTAAAAAGTAATGTTGGTTGAGTTTGCTAACAACTATCATTACCTGCCTTTATATTCTCCCCTTCATATGAACGTTAGCTAGTCGTTGGTGACGTCGTTCGGTTGGTGTTTTATGTTTAAATTGTAGCTTTTCTTGCAGTGTTTGTAGTGTAAATAAAGCCTCACTGGACCTCTGTTAACCACACCTGACGCACTGAGATGTAACGTTAATGTTATACATCAAAAATACTTCATTGTTATCACAATATATGATGTATCTGGTATCTAATAAAACCACAATATTAATGTTACTAATGCGTCCTTAATGGTTGGACTGTGTGTGTACTCATGTGCTTAATATAAAATAGCTCCCAACACTTACTTACTCATGTGTTTTCTTCCCTTCAACAGAATGAAGGCATATCTGCAACAAGTGTTGATAACTGTTTTAAAAGTAAGTATTTTATAATCATAAACTGGACCCTCGATGGCAGATAGGATTTCTGTAGGAGATCTGTTACCTGTTGACCTTCTCATCATAAAAGTTTGGGGTTTTTTTCTCTTCAAAATCCGCAGGTCAGCATCTCATTACCTTGCTATCAAGATTTCCCACACAGATTTTCAAATGAAAATGGAGGATATGCCCCTGTCAGGCCCAGACAACACCAAGCTGGAGGTGAGTGAACATGTAGAATGTGTAGTTCTTCCTTTAGCTGATTGATTTTGTGTCTTTCATCTGTTTTTATGTCGCGTAATTGTCTTTCCTGTTGTAGGCCTTGGTCCATGACATCTACTCTGAGCTGGTGGAAGATGCCTGTTTGGGCCTGTGTTTTGAGGTACATCGTGCCGTGAAACAGGGCTATTTCTTCTTGGATGAAACGGACCAAGAGAGCATGAAGGAGTTCGGTTGGTGCCACATTTTTCTAATGTGTTCCGGTCCGTTTGTCTTTGGTGTGTTTTCTTACAGTTTTTTTTTTATTTTTTTTATTTATTACAGAAATTGTGGATCAGCCAGGAGTGGACATATTTGGCCAAGTGTACAATCAGTGGAAAAACAAAGAGTGCGAGTGCCCGAACTGCAAAAGATTGATAGCAGCTTCTCGCTTCGCCCCGCACTTGGAGAAATGTCTCGGCATGGGACGCAACAGCAGTCGCATCGCCAACCGCAGGTGAGTCAGTAAAGTAAAGATGATTCAGGACTGATTATCGTGTTGATGAACACCTGATTAGATTGGATGTTTAATTGTTTCATTTTCTTTTGAAAAATAGGCTGGCCAGCAATAATAACATGAGCAAATCAGAGAGTGATCAGGAAGACAATGATGACCTCAATGATAACGACTGGTCGTACGGGGCAGAAAAAAAAAGTGAGCTCTTAAAAATAGTTTCACTTAAATTTCCACTGTGCTGACAGAATAATTAAGAAGTTGCTTCCACATAATAAACAAACTTTTTGTTTCAATGTTCCAGCCAAGAAGAAAAAGTCAGATAAGGTATTTTTGCGTTTGTTTTCCCTTTGACAGACGATATTAGAACACATTTTATTTTATTTCCTATGTGTATAATGAGGTTGATCTGATCTGAATGATTTTCTTTGTGCAGAATCAAAATTCTCCAAGACGATCCAAATCCATAAAACATAAAAATGGTGAGTCTATGCTATTCAGTTTCTCGTATGTTGATGACGTTTTGGCCCATGCACCTTTCTGTGAGCGCTGTGAAATGATTCTGGGCTGGTCCTGCTGCTGGATGTTTGGTTCTCTGGTCTGTTCAGCAATCCTGAAGCTTGAGAAGACATCCTCAGCTGCACGAAGTTGAATATGAACATCTGCAGCATAATGTCTACATTACCCTACAGTGTGGGTGTAGGGAGGTTATACAAGTAAAATGTTCACCTTTTTAGATTTGCTGTTAATAAAGTTAATAAAGAACACTTCATGTCATGGTGCACAACTGAAACAATTCAGACTTCATGTGCTGAAGTTTTAATGTTTTTAATGGTGCATGTGATTAAATATAGAGGATCAACAGTTATGTGTTTTGTTTTTTTTTCTAGGTGAGCTCGGGAGCAGCGTCAGTTCAGAGCCTTACAAGGTGACAGATCCTCCCTTTGTTCTTTCTGCCTGCAAGATCACAAAGGTTTTCCATTTTGTATTGTTCAGTGCAAAACACTGATACCGGTTCTTGGCCTG
Source organism: Argyrosomus regius (assembly GCA_946959425.1). Taxonomy (NCBI): domain Eukaryota; kingdom Metazoa; phylum Chordata; class Actinopteri; family Sciaenidae; genus Argyrosomus; species Argyrosomus regius. Next base: position 18,894,314 of record OX336897.1, on the reverse strand, counting down.
TGTTTCATTTCAGTACAACTATAACACCGGCATCAGTTATGAAACTTTAGGCCCTGATGAAGTCAGATCCCTTTTAACAACGGTGAGCCACTTGTCTCTATTTATCAGGATAAACACTTTTTTTTTTTATTGCTCAGATGTTAATCATTAATGTCGTGTTTGTTTCTGCAGCAATGTGGGGTGATCTCTGAGCACACCAAGAAGATGTGCACCAGGTAATTACTGTATAATCCACTGGCACGTAGATAAACTAGTGATGAAACGTGTTCGCTCTGGATTAACAGCTTTTCTGGAATAACGCAGGATAGTTTCAGGTACTGTAACACCTGGCTTTGTGATGTGTGTGCGATGTTATCTTATCCAAAGCCTGAGGTTAGTGTTTTTATGTACCTCAGTTTGGCCCCTCTGTGAAACTTACATAAAAACTAAGTCACTGTCTGAAACTGAACCTGGAAACATGATCAGCTTCATCCGTGCATTTATGAAAGTGATCACATATGTCGGGACTAACTTGGGTACACAGGTGGCAACTCATTGCATTTCATTGTTTGAAATTTGTCTGGACGCAGTGATTGACTTGTTTTTCTTCCCAAAATGAAACTCTAAATTCTGCAAAGAAACATTACACGCGGAGAGATTTTGAATTAGACCATGGCGGACCCTCTCAGTGACCAACCTCTTTAACATTTCATAACCTTTAACACCTCACTGCTGCTTCGCTCCATCTGATTGGTCACTGATTGTGTCCGCAGCACTCCATCCCACCTCTCTCCCTCCCCGTGGCCGTATGCATGCAGGGGCAGGGTGATGCGTGAAGCTGTGCGCCGTTGTGCGGCCGTCAGTCAGGGATGTATAATGCCACCTTGTGTCCCACCAGGTCTCAGCGATGCCCCCAGCACACGGACGAACAGAGGAGGGCCGTCAGGGTGTTCCTCCTGGGGCCGTCCGCGTGAGTGTGCCCTGTCCCCTTCCTCACCCCCACCTATCGCTCACAAGTGTACTTAACAAAAGTCATGTTTGAATGAGTGCTGTGATCCTCATATTGTAGATGTTTGCGGGGACACGTCACTGTTTTCTGATCAGCTTTTGCCACAGATAGAATAGAACGATGCTGCTGGTCAGTGTTGTGAGGAAAGTCTCTGACTAAGGCAGAGTTGTGACTCTAACAGAAGAGCACACTGCAGCTAAAGGGGGACTGAGTGAGATTATCCGTTACCACCAGTGTTTTTCTTGGACCATACTGGGTCTCATTGGAGCCAATGATCGTGATTCACCATTCCTGCAGGCATGTTAATGCCTCCTATACAAATAACTTTTGACTACCGAGGCTACATCATATTTCAAGCTTTATAAAATGTTGCAATTTAGAATTCAGATTAACATACGGTTGCTTTAAAGTACAAAGCATATACTAAAGATTACAATAACATTACAACATATTCTTTCTGGTTCAACACAGAAGATAAAGTGCATGTTTTGATATTGACAAATACATACATCTGTAAATATTTACATCATAAATACGTTGCTGTATATCAAACTGCTTAATAAAAAGTTTTTTATCATTTATATTCAGAGGTTTAGCTAGATTTAATTAGTTAGTTTTAACAAGTGGACAGCATACAGATATCAAACATACGTTTCACAAGAACAATAAGACAAATTATAGTAAAAAATAACTTGTGCATGAAACAATTAATCCTACATGTCAGAAGACAAAAACTAAATAGATAAATAAAAAAAAATTACAAGTCCAGTTTATCTGATTCAGAGCTGATACTTCAATAAAGTACCAAATATTTTCTAATTGAATGTAAAGCATGACCTCCTCAACCCAATGTCCATATACAGTTATGGCGGTATTGGCTCAAGTAGAGAATAAATTAAGTTTACATACTTGTGAGAGCGTTTAGAATTTGCAAAAGTTGTGTAATGTCAGACAAGTGCAGAACATATATAAATGACTATCTGGTTATGAGTGATTGAGGTCATCTCTAAACTTACAGTCATGCTCTTTGACTTCGTTAGATCTCTTGAAATCCTTCAGGATGCTACCAGCCAAGAGAAAAAGTTCACTTAAGTGTAGATGGAGCAGCAATTATAGCAATTTATTTATAGCAACTTAGGCCAGAGGTCCAAGGGAAGTGTTATGTAAACAGGTTCTATGTATCTTTTGTTGAAAATGGCATTTATAATGTATGTCAGATGGTCTGTAAAAGGAACCCTTTTATTACTGTGGTTGGTCTGAGTTGAAATGCCTGAATTTGGTTCTCCCTGTCTGGGTTGTCATGTAATAGGCCATCGCTGCCTGATGCCGACGCCGCTGTGGAGAACGACAGCTTTGACATTCCAGATGGACAGACCTTGATGAGCCGGCTGCAGTGGGAAGACTCCCCTGATATTTCACCCGCTGACTCTGCCTCGTCTAAAGCCAGTAAGGGAGCAACATGCAACATCACACGGAAAGATGTTTTTTTAATGAAAGAGAGCTGATAGATACATTTTCTGTCTCTCTGACAGGCACCAACCATTCAGATTCTAGGAGACCCAAGAAAAAGAAGAGGACTTCTCTTGGTATGAATAGTGGAGGAGGAGGAGGAGGAGGAAGTCTGACTGGAGGCGGGGGCGGTGGTGGTGGCGGCAGCAGCAGCAGCAGCTCTCAGAGTAATATCAGCTTATCGACCAAAAAAAAGAGGCCCAAACTCTCAGCACCTTCTATTTCCAGTATCTATGATGACTTAAATTAGCATAAACCCTGTCTGTCAGACCAGTTCTTGCATCCTCTATGAAGCCCCTCCACTCATACCTACATTTACAGGCCTGAACAGGATGGGACGAAACTTGACTTATTAATTCAGCCTTGACAAATCAGGCAGTTTAATGAACATTTGTTCTTCTGCATTATGAACACAGCTTTCTAAAAACTGTGGATGGTCACAGAGTCCAGTCAGAGTATCTACAGGAACTCATTGTGAAAACTCCACCCTAAAACAGACTTCACCTGCTGCTTATTTGAGTGGTTTCAGTTCAACCACTGATGTTTCGTGGCTCACATGAGTTCATTCCAAAGGTGTTGGATGGGGTTAAGATCAGGGCTCTCTGCAGGCCAGTCAACTACTTCCAAAACCAAACTGCGAAAACCATTTCTCTATGGCTTTTTGAAGCACACTATTGGCTAAAACATCATTTATTTACTTTAATTGGTACTACCGATTAAAAAAACCAGCTCCAGACTCTTAGGTACACAAAGATAAGTTGTCTGGGGTGTCCACATTCTTTTGACCATATAAACCAGACTTCTTTAGTCTGTCTCTGCTGTTCAATTCATTTTTTTTTTCAAATTCAAAACAGTAGGAAAAACATTTGTGGTGGAAAATATTCTATCACCGGAGCCCCTAAAACGATACCATAAATGACCTTTTTCATGGCAGCCATTTTAATATGATATGGCAAGAAAACTACAGGTTTAATTAATAATATTATTAAGGGCTGCACTCCATTTAGCTTTCATGATTTCAGGGCCCTGCCACTGTGCATGCTTGTTTTACTGATAACACAGCCATTATTGACTGAATTAATTGCACCTGAGAGTCAGATAGACCTTTTTTCACAGCAGCCATTTTGTCATGAAATAGTAAACACAGGTGTTTGCAGTGATACTCAAAATGGCTGCTGTGAAAAAGACCTGTAAAGAGTCTAAGAGAAGGTTTTCTGGAGAAAACATCCAACATGCCTCTTCTCATTACGTTTTTTTTTTTTTCTTCAAACAACTTTTAAGTTTAAGCATGAACAAGTCTTGAATTTGGCTTTCTGAAACCTTCAGGTACTCTGTCGTCGTTGGCCGCCCTGTGAGCCGCCCCTCTTTGGACTGTGTGTTCATTTTAACTCGCGTATACTGGAGTACTCATCAGTGGCTTTTTAATTCTAGCATCGTATTGCACAGTTGTGTGGGAGTGCCTCTGTATGCTGACTCGCATTCAGTGTGAACGTCACTTTTTTTGTGTCGCGCGTGTGAGTATGTGTGGTTAGAGGGTGCGTATGTAATCATTTATATTTTCATAAAACTATGCATCCTAGAATGTGACATTTTTGTGAAAGTATGCGTGCCATTTTAAATATTTAACTCTTCCTGTTTACATCAACAATATATTTAAGTTTTAATTTGTCGCTGCCTGTGCAGTGATTCGATATGTATATTATTTGTGTGTAAATGCAGATTTTGATATTTGATGAGCCACTAGGCTTTCGGGGCACATGTACAGTACGTGTATATATGACGTGTGATGGATAATTAATCATGAATCCAGCGTAAGTTTCTTTCCTCAGTACAAACTTTATTCACATGTATTTTCACTCAGTTTCTGCTTAGAGCTCACGTCATACATGACATAGATCAGTGCTGCAGTTCAGCTTGTCATTCATGGTCATGAGTGAGAAGTCTGCATCTTATAAGCCTATAACCAACAATGTCTAATGTAAACGCTGTAAGATATATTACATGCTTTAGCGGTCAAATGCACTATTTCACTAATCCTGTGCTTGCAACTTTTCACAGTTGATGTCTTCATGAACATTTTCATCTGTTTCTTTTATAAATCGGCTTCACAAACTGTTGCGGGTATTAATGCAGAGTCAAAAGTGCATAGTTGATTACAAGGATAATGTATTTTATTTGTATATATATCAGGACATCGCTGTTAAACTTAGGGACTGTATGAAAATTGAAATTGGGGTGTTATGGTGCAAGTATATGCCATCAGAGTGCTTGATGGATGGAATACTTTTTGGAAACCACCTTCCCAAAAACCTCTAATGTCAGAATTGTGGAGACGGTGTGCCACAATATCTGTCATTTTCCCAGAACCGACAAAGGAGTCAGGGTTTGATCCTCTCACTTTCAAGCTATTTTATTATTTTTCTTGGTTGTTTACATAAAAAGTGAAGTGCAAGTATGACATATGCCTTTCAGGAGAGCCGGTCTGAAAATGTGCACCATTATCTCTTCCATGACATTCATTTGGAACGGCTACAACTTTTACATAATCTGACCTTTATGTATTGTCTTTTTGTATTTCAGTGACATTTTTATGACAGCAGGAAACGTACATTCTTGTGCATTGTACCTTTGAAAAAAAAACAGCATGTCATGGGAGTCTAGTCATGTGTCTAGCATTTGGTCTCCATATCAAGACTTTACTTTCCTCATCAAAATCAGCTAGCTTCTAGGACCAACAAATCAGAGTCTGATTGACTCATTTGGTGGAATAAAACATTTTAGAAATAGAAAATGATTTTATATTCACAATTTTTGTGTTTGTCAGTATTTTAGTTATTTGGGGAAGGGTGCCCCTTTTTTTCAAAGAGAATATTAATAATATCCAGGGATTGCGAAATATAAATAGAACCCTTTCCTCACCCCAGCAATTTTCATACAGTCCCTGATGTCAAGTGCATTCAGTTGTCTCAAATGTCATGAACGTGACAATCTGTTGAAACCTGATTTCATTTCCAGTATGATTAACATTTTCCCATTTCTGTTAAGGTCTGTAGTAACTCTGAACGTGCCCTTTTAAATCTTTTCCAGTACAGTCTTGTGATGTGCACTAAAGATAAATCAACTGTTATTGAGATACTTTGGTAGATATGATTAGATTCTCGAGCCACCTTTCGTAGACGAAGCTAACAGCTGATGCTCTGCCGTGGCTCTCTCTCTCTGTGTATCTGTGTGCAGTACGAGTGCAATAACAAAGAATGCGATGTTGTGAGTTTTCCGATATTTTTCCATGCACAAATCTGTGCATGCGTGAATGACTGTTGTATATGAACATAACTTGATATATTTTTCTTCACTGCCATGCATACTGGTGTTTGTATATAAATAAACACAAACCCCACCCAGAGGCTCACTTCTTTCGACTCCAAACACACACAGTCAAACAGGTTTGGTTTGAAATGCTTTTAATTTGAGACATCACTGAAGCCAGAGCAGTCCAGCATAATCAGGAGGGCTTGTGTCTCCCTCCAAATCTTTAAGTGCCAGATGCAGGTTCATCTGATTCAATCTATCATTTTATTTACAGAAAATACATAATATATTTACAATATCTTCTCCAAAAAGTGTCTATTTTCATGTCTAGTGATTATTTAAATTAGCCTATTTCTACATAGCAACTGTTTTTGAGCAATAAAAATATCTGAATTTTTCAGCCTAGCACTGAGGCAGCTGTACAGAGCTCGAATCATTCAAATAACACAAAAGGTAAAGAGTTAACCTGGCACACACAGCACAACGGTGAGTGGTTCCAAAAGATTTTTAGATCTTGCATCTATCAGTTAATCTTAGATGTTTTTTTTTTGAACACAGAAACAATGGAACAGGAAAGCATTATGAATCTTTAGCAACAAGAAAAGAGCAGACGAGAGAGTGTTTAAACATGGTGTGAACCACGACGTCAAGTTTGAGGAGAAGCTAAATGGTGGTTCAGTTTTAGATAAACTGCACTCACTGGAGATTATTATTGACCTCACGTGTACTGTACAATCACTCACCTGTTTTTTTGTTTTTATCTTGGTACATGCATAAACAGGCTCGCCTAGACACTCGCGCACACGCCGCAGGAATCCAATCAGCTGTGGCATCTGCACCGAGCCCCTTTTTGATTAGTCCGTGTCTCCAGACGCCACCCACTGCTGTAGTTATTTTTATTTTACCTCACAACATTCAGCTGTAAGCATGTGCTCGCTCTCTCTGCCTTTTTTTTTTTTTTTTTTCCTTCAACGGCTGTGCATCCCGAAAATCAGAAAGCTGAAGAACACAGTGACTCCCACGAGGGAGATGGTCGCGGGGGCGGTGAAAAACTGCCTGTAGTTGATGCGAAAGTACCACACCACAGCTAGTATCACCACAAACACAGGCACCACCAAGCTGCCGGTGCTGATGGCCACGCCGGCGGCCCTGAATCCTCCGGAGACCCCAGACCCGGCTCCTGCTCCGGCCCCAGGTTGTGCCCCTTCCTCTGGAGTGGCCTCGTGCAGGGCCTGGGAGATGTGGCAGTGGATCACGCTGTTGTGTGTGATGTTCAGGGATAACAGAGTCTTCTTGGGATCCTGCAGCAACTGGCCTTGGTAGATAAGTTTTATCTGTTGTTCCCGACCTGAGAAGTACTTACTGGAGCAGACGAGAGACAGGAAAAGAAGAGCCGTTAAAAGGAGCAGTGGGACATTTTGGAATATACACTTATTTGCTTTAGTGCAGCGAGTTAGATGACTACTCATGCCTGCACGGTAAATGGGAAGTTACAGTCTGTTAGCTTAGCTTAGCATAAAGACTATGAGCCGTGGAAAACAGCTAGCCTGGCTCTGCAGGACCTGGACCTGGAGGCTCTGCTGGTTGTCAGGCAGCGTGACAGCGACGACAAGCCTCCAGGCTAAGAAACAATTCAACTATTTGTTGTTTTTACACTTTAACCAGACATCAGACGTTAATTAGCGAATCGGGCTAGCTGTTTCCAGTCCTTCTGTTAAACTAAGCTAAACCGGCTGTAGCTTCGTATTTACAGTGCAGACATGAGAGTCTTGTTGATTTCCACATCAAACTCTCTGCGAGTAAGCAAAGAAACAGATTTCCCAGAATGTACAATGATTCATTCAACAGTCTGCGCTTGGTTTGGGGTAGTTTTACCAACCTTTTCAGCCCTCCCACTGTATCCTGTGGTTCTACAACAGCTACCTCCTCTGTGTCATTTAAAAACTTCAGACGGACAGAGATGCAGGTGGTGGTGGTGGTGGGCAACACTGGAATGCGCTTTAAAATCTTTTTATCTTCCTCCTCCAGCTCCTCCTCGTCATCCTCCTCCTCGTCAGCTTCATCCTCCTCCTCATCCGAAGTATGAAGTCTTCCAGCCTGTGGTTGTTTGCTTTGTATGTCCAGCAGCAGATCTGTCCTGACCCCCTCAGCCCCCTCCCCTGTCCCCTCGCCCTCTCCTCTCTCGGTCCCCGGCTCGCCGTCGTCCGGCTTGTTCTCCTGCGAAGGCGCCGGGGTCTGCTGTTCGGGGGCGTCAGCGCTGGGAGACCCTCCGCTGTAGCTGTCGTGGCCTCCCAGTCCGATCAGAGAGGCGTGAGCGCCCACGGTGAGGATGGTGCCCAGGATATGGTCTCCTCTGTCGGCCACGTGGGTCGAGAGCCAAGCCAAGATGAGGGCCAGGGCCAGGAGCAACACACCGCCTGCTGCTGTTACCTCCTCCTCCATCCCGTCCAACATGGTCAGTGCACACACTGCCATCTCTGTCCTCCGAACCTGATGAACGAGAGGAACATGGCACAAAAATAAGTTTATTTAATTATTTGGGATTCAATCTCTAATTGATGAATCAACAGCTGTTTTGGCTCCACACAATATGTCACAATATAAGGTTTCTTGCTTCCTGCTTCTTTTATTTTTGAAAGGAAATGCATCATCTCTGTTGCAAAGTGACACCGTCACAATCTTTCGAAAGCTCTGACCTTGCAGCAACAATAAAGTTGTATTCTGAACACGTAAAATGAGCTCCTGCACATCCGGTCAAAGCTACTTTACACAAGACATTAACAGTTTACGCAAAACCTCGGGTGCCTTCACATGTAAACACACAATAAACACTGTATTTTGAAGTTCATTAGCTACATACAGATGTTTGGATCACACTGGCAGAGAAACAGTGGTGTTTTGCGAGGCATCGTCGTGATTGTGTTATGTTGGGTTAAAGCTGGTCAACATAAAGATCCGCTCAACAGCTGTGTCCTGTAGCTGTGAAGCTATGTCCAAAAACCACCAGCTGTTCAGAGCCGTGTCAACCGTGTTTTTATGCTCGACATTACACTCGAATATCAAGCTTTTTAATAAAACATCAGCTGTTATGCAACCTCGCCTTCTGTGTTGCTAACTTGTACTTTCTGCCGATGTTGCTGTTAGCGAGCTAAGTTAGCTTGCGAGCTAGCCCAGCCTTGCTGTGCTGGAAAAAAAAAAAAACCCGACCTTCGCTTGTTTACGACTCTCTCTGCTCGGTTTGTTTCGTTCCCGGCGGTTTTTCAGACTGAGCACAGAGGTCGTGTGAACGTCTTTATTTCAAACGTATCAAATGAACTCACCTGCCAGCTGTAAAATCAGAGCATGTTTGAGGACGAGGCGCAATGCTAGTTAGCAGCTGCTGCTTAACAACCACATAATAAACACAGGGGGCGACGAGGCGGCGTGACGTCATCACGCCCTGACGGGTCAGCGAGGGCGCTTGTTTTGGAAAATGGGTCACGCCTGTTGCCCCCTCCGCCCCGCCCGTGCTCCTTCAATAACAGCCGTAGATACAGGGGTTATGTGTGCATTTATTAGGCTGGTGGTATTTTAAACAGTGGGTTGGTGGAAGTGCTCACACCTTTTGGTTTAGTTACAAGTTACAAATAATAGTAAAAGTAAAGTAAAAGCATTTACTTAAGTAAAAATACGCAGCAAAATAAAAGTACTCCTTATGCAGCCGTTTTTGCCCCTGTCAGTGTAACTAAACCCCCACATTCTGCCAGCTCCTTGACAGGGGCGTAAAGTCAGGAGACAGTGTTTTAATAGGAGAAGATGGGCAGTCAGGGGTGGTTGTTGATGTAAGCTGCCACCATATAAGTCACCTGACACAGATCAGCCAATAGCAAAATTAATTTGCAATAGCCAGGTTTTAACCAGAAGAGGGATTTTGCTATGTTTATAGCACAATATGTAGAAATGCTTATACAATTACAAATACATACCCATATACGTTATCTTTCATCTGAAAAAGGTGGTTTGAGGGTTTAGGCGTTCAGGCGTAGGCAGTGGGAGGTTGTTGTTGTTGTTGTTGTTGTTGTTGTTTGTTTTTTGTATATTTCTTGTTATATCAATCTGCAGTGTGTAAAACAATACTGACTATCTCTCTTTTTCAGTTGTTTTATTCAAACACATAACTCATTTCAGTATCCTGGAATAAGTTACTCAGAACAACACAATGAGTACTTTTATTTTATATAAAAGTTGTGGGTCAGTAATAAAACTAGTGCTAAAGTATGATGAGGTTATCTGCTGGTTATTGGTTTGATTAATGGTTTAATAATGTGTGCATTGATTACTGAAGGTGGCTGATCAAGCAGTGATAATTATTAGCTAATCGTATTCAATGTCTAACATCAGTATGCATTTACATTCGTTCAATACATGTCTTAACCATGTCTCAAAATCTTTACCTCGTTTGTACCAAGTAACTGTTAAACTGCAAAAAGTACAATATTCCCCTCTAGAATTGCAGTGAAGCAGGAGTATAAAGTAGCATATCATCGTGTAATTCAAAAAAATCTATGCATATAGTTAGTATGAACTTATTTTTTATTGCACTTTCATACAACAGTAATGCCATAAAGTTTTTATGTAAGCACTTTGCTGCCTTAATTAGTGTTAAAACATTAATATCAACCAACCAATAAAATATAAATTAAGGATTCATAAATTAAATATAATAAATTATAATCCAACAGGAGGTAAAGTTGTGTTTATTTGAATTTTCTAACAGAAACTCCATGTCAAAGTGCTCTTCATGGTTTCACTTAAACTTGACCAAATCATTCTTAATAGAAGTATTTCAAGTGTTAGTTTAAAAAAATAAACATACACAGGTTATTATATTCTAAAATAAGTTTTCAAAGAGGCACCATGCGATTAAAAATATATATGTACAGGATGAAATCACAGGAGCGTCCCGTCATCACACAGCAGCAGGTAATCCCTCACAGAGCTGGGAATGTCCAGTTTAGTGACTGCTGAGGAACATCGGGCTCCGAGGTGCAGGTGTAAAGCACATCGACAGAGATGCTGCAGAGAGCGAGGCTGGCCGCTCCGCTGACGCACCAAGTCGAAGAAAGGCCTATTCTCCTGAGGCAGGAGGGAACAAACAAAGAGTCTGGAGCACTGGACAGTAAACAAGAAGAGAAGAAGTGATTTAACACGGACGACAGCTCACCTCATATATCTTAGCAGACACAGAGTCCATCCACTCACAGGGAGGGACAGAAGTGTACGAGTTCAGCATCACCTTCAGGGTGGCAACGGAGAGGACACACTGCTTCAACATCTGTGGAGAGGAAAGAAAATGTCACATCTACTATTTCTTTTACATTCACTCACCTGTTGTCCAAGTTTGCATTTCAAACTAGCTATTTTCATGTATCAATATCAAATTCTCTCATTGCGCTTGTTTTATCTAACCTTTGGGCAAACAGGCTTCGCTCCATAGTTCAGAAGTGAGCGTGCTATTGCTTCTGGTTGCTGGTCCGGGTAATCTTCAAGCACCTTAAAGCACAAGCGGAACAACATTTATCCCACCACTTGAGCTATAAATTAATAATTCTTCTTGATCACTGTCTTTGCTGTTTCACATAACTCTAACTAACCCTAACCTTGATGAGCTACCTGTAACAGACAGTCCATTGGTGTGTATCCTGCACAGTTGGTAACCTCTGCCTTGGCTCCATGCTGCAGGAGGAGCTCTGCAATCCGGGGGCTGCAGTTTGCACAGGCATTGTGCAGAGGTGTGTGCTGCTTCCTGCCTGCAGTTTTGGGGTCAGCTCCTGCACCCAGCAGCTTTTGAACCACGCGTAGATAGCAGCCGGCCTCAGAGGGCCTCTCGGCAGCGGAGCATGCGGCGTTCAGAGGGGTTTCCCCCTCTCGATTTGTGGCCAGCACGTCCGCTCCGTGGCTGAGGAAGAGCTCCACATGCTTTTCCAGGCCTCGCCGAGCCGCAATGTGCAAAGGTGTGAGCCTGGACTCCTTCATCCTCACATTGACCTCTGCACCTCCCTCTAACAGTAACTCAGCACACCTGGAACAAAAGGCACATGTTCAAGCATCTACTTTGCAAAAACATCTGTTAGTAGAGGACTGATTATTAGCTCATAGTCAGCTCCGTCAGCACTCACTGGAATGACTGGGCAGATGTGCAGAGGTGAAGAGGAGCACTGCCGTCTGCAGCCAGCAGTTCAGGCTCTGCTCCATGAGAAAGCAGCAGCTGGACACAGGCAGCATGGCCGCCTATACAGGCATCATGGAGGGCGGTGTTTCCTCCGGGGTCAGCGTTCACCTCAGCCCCACGAAACAGCAGCTCCTCCACGCATCCTGTGTGTCCTCTGCTTGCAGCCAGGCGTAACGCTGAAGTCTGCTTCACCTTGGAGCTCAGCGTCCACATGCCTGACAGAGGAACACAAAGGCTGTCAAGTATCATCAGCACTGATGTAAGATGATCAATGAAAGAGGTCTTGAACTCATACCCATCTCTGGAGTCCACACCATCTCCTCGTGCACCGTCTCCATCAGGGCGTTGACCATGGCAGGGTCCTTCAGAACTGCATACACCCCTTTCATATCCCCAAACATGAAGGTGTTGTGAACAGTTGTGTCTCTGCACCGGACCTGGGGTGGAGGTGCTCGGACTTCCTGGAGGCGCTGCTGCCTGGGAGGGGGCCTGGGGGCGCGGGGCAGCGGAGGCCTGATCATTGATCTTCTTTGAGCCAACGCTCGTCGAGCATCCTCCCACTCCTGAAGCTCCTGCTCCAGTCTCAGAGAGCGCAGCGAGGTAGACGTAAACGGAAATGTCTCCTTTGACATGACACCTAGAGAGAGAGAGAGAGAGAGAGAGAGACCACCAAAAAGCTAATATTTGACAAGTTGAAAGAAAACGGGTTTGAAAGTAAACAATTTTATGTGTTTTTCCTGTTTCATCTGAGCAACAAGTCCATATAGAAACCCCCATGAAGCAGCAGGGTCTTGCCTTTGAAGCAAGAACACTGTTGAGAGAAATGTCAGCCAACAGGATTTCACTCACCCTTCACTGGAGCTGCAGTGAGTCACAGTGGTCCACGCTGTCATCAAGTAAAAACTCTCATCACTTCAAATCACTCTTGTTTTACTTGTATGTAAAATAATACAAGAACAAGTTCAAATGAAATGCCCTTTATTCGTGGACTCAGCCACAAGGCTGTTGCTCAAACACAACTTCAGCACTAGTTATTAATAGATCAGAATGCAAGATGACACTTGTATTACCCAAAATGGCCACCACAGGGCAGCATTGATCCAGTATTTATGTCTCCAGAAAAATCAAAGAGCAAAGAAATGTCAAGATAGACAACAGGCCTCTAGAGTTCAAAGGCTATTACAGTGTTTTTATGTGTGCTCCTGTAAATGTGGAAATGCTGATCTGGAGCAACCATACCTGATAAAACTTCAGCCAGTAACAGCTGATTTGATTTAAAAGTCATGATTTGTTTTGCATGTTTAAATGTTGTTATATGAAAACAATACAAGTTAATGTATGAGCTCATTATTACCCAACATTACAGGTACATCATTTTAAGATACTCTCTTCTTCTGGATGTAAAACAGATGGCATTTTGATGAATTTGAGCATTGTTTATTGGCCATCAGAAAATATGGATGGGAATTCCAAAAGCTGAAAAGAGTGGCGATATAGTCAAAACAAGGTCTATTTGTAGCTGCTTGGGAGCATTCGATCTAATCATGGTAAATGGACTGTACTAATATAGCGTCACACAAGGCGCTTTTACACTAAATATCTCATTCACACATTAATACACTGATGGCATTGGCTGCCATGCAAGGTGCCAGCTGCTCATCAGTTTGAGGAGTTAATCATTCATACAGATTCACACAATTTTAGGATCTTGCCCAAGGAAATACAGATTGGATGGAAGCAGGAATCAAACCACTGACCTCCCACCAAGATATTGCTGCTATTAGTCCTTAATTTTCAAGATGGCATTTTTTTATTCAACTTTTTTGTCTGAGTACAAGCACTGAAACAATAAACTACAATTCCCATACTGGGAGTTGAACCCAGGCCGCCTGGGTGAAAACCAGGAATCCTAACCGCTAGACCATATGGGACCATATAGGAAGCAGCTCAGCTTTATTTGCCCAGATGTCAAAGAATGGAAGCATTTGAAGATTTTCATCCCTGTAGGTTTGAATTTCTTGTTAATACTTTGATTTTTTTGAACCTTTAAGTTAATAATCCTGACCACGGTGTATCAGGTGGACACTATGATCCCTCTGTCTCAGTTTGAGAGAGCACAAATCAAAGAGAAAGCGGTAGCCCCTCTGCTGTACCCCTGGTTCTGGTATTGCAATAACTGCAGAGAGAGAACCTGAAGGTCAAAATGAATACATGCTGAACTCACGGTGGTGTCTGCAGATGGGATGACCACTGGTCCAGATAAGGTTGGCAAAGGAAATAATTCCTCACCTGGGTTTTATCAAATTGCCTCTGAACTCCTTGGCTGCAAATCTGACTAATAAAGACAAACGAGTCAAAACTCCACAGGACAGAGATACTGTAAGTGACGCAGCTTTCTAGAGACTGTGGCAGATAAACAAAGGTAAGCTTCAGAAATGGCAAATTGTTCCCAAGAAATCAGATACAAAGGTAGCTAAGCAAATTGTGCTTTGCAAGTATGTTTTGACTGACAAAACAGAAGCTGGAAGCAGACAGTAGCTTTTGCTCCAGCATTAATGCTCTCAGAGGAGCTGAAGTGTGCAGTGCAAAAGCAGCACTCAGCAGTGACCTCTCCAAACTGTGTAGCCAAAGTAATACCAGGAAACTACCCTCTCTTTCTTGCAGGTAGAGGACTAAGAAGTTTCACTTTAACAACAACAACCAAATAAAAAAGAGATGAGGAAAGCGTCACATGTGGTGCTGAGGTTAGTGAAGCAATTGCATTGATTAGTGGAGAAAGAAGGCAGGTGGAGACAGCGGAAAGAGGGGGACCAGCTTAAAATGGGTTTTTGCTACCACAAAAGCTGCCACCTCAGGCTCCATGACAACCGTGGCCACCAAGGTGTGAAACAGACCGGTTACGAGGAGACTCGATAGGAGGAGATGCTGCCGGCCAAGTCTGAATGACACAACCGAGGATTACTGCGGGGCTTGTGAGCGTTGCACATCGTCCAAAGAATGTTAGATCCAACCAAAGACCTTCATGGGTCGTTTAACAGCATCAGAGCCTAGTGACATTTCATCTGTAGACTTCAGTGTGGTGGAACTCTTGTCTGATGGACGAGAAAATGTCTTAATCATGATAGATGTGTTCTCTAAATATGTACGATCCATGCCAACTAGAGACGGACAGTTTATTGTTTGGGTAATATATGAGGTGCAAGCACATTATGACACAGTCAGCGCTATAGTGTTTAGTGTAGGTTGAGAAACTGAAAGAGATAATTGAGTTCAATTGGTATTAATTTACTGTTTCAGCTACTCTACCATCATCAATGTTTACACCGCAGTTTACACCGCATTTGGCTGCAGCTTATTATAGCATTGTTTTACAACAGGTGATTTCAGTCATATTTGTCTTTTTGTTTTTGCATTTGCATTTCAGGTTTGGTTGTACTTTACATTCTGTCTCCTGTGTTTCAGCTGGTCATAGCCTCAGCTGGAGTCCACTCACTTTTGATGGTGACATAATTTATTGTGATAAGATAAGAGACTTTAATGATTCCACGCCGGGGAAATTCACTTGTCACAGCAGCTTGTATACACAAGGTGGATAAGAAAATACTCATAAATTAGAAATATATAGAAGAAAGTCATGAAGTCACGCTGGTGTTAAAGAGGCTGACAGCTGTTGGAATGAAGGACCTGTGGTAGCGCTCCTTCTTACATGGTGGGAGTAGCAGTCTGTTGCCAAAGGAGTTGTTGGCCTCCACAGTCTCATGCAGGAGGTGAGAGGAGTTGTTCATAACGGATGTCAGCTTTGCTAACATCCTCCTCTCCCCCACTTCCTCTATGGAGTCAATGGGGCAAGTTCTGCACACACTAAAGGTCCTCAGTCTCCTCAGCAAGTGTTTGTAAAACAGTCACTTTCCTTCTATGTGTGACTCTTTTATTGAACTCTCTGTGTTACAATAGTTTTAATTCAACATAACAATACAGAGAAAACTTGGAGAATATTTGGTGTATTTTATTTAGAAAACAAACAAAAAAAAACAAAACAAAAGGAAGCTCCCTGTGAAGCGGATGCGGACGTGACTGGGGGTGAACTCTCTCGCTCTGCGTCAACACTCTTTGTAAAAAAAAAAAAACACTTCCTACGTCATTACGTCGTGTTTGAACGTGGCGGCGCGGCACCAAACAGCAGCAGCACTGCCCACCTTAAAGTTTGCATGTAGCTCGCTGGCTAAGTAAAGTAAAGCTAACGTAAAGACAACAACATATATATATATATTGGGTATTATTGAATGGCATTCGATGTGTCAGTCAGTTTGGTTTGTCTGCCCAGGCTGATGAAAAACGGCTTTCATCGCGATATCTCATGACAGCGATGGTAAGTGACCCAAACCAGCAAACTGAAAACAGCCTGAGCTAATTAAGCTAACGTGCTAACAACACGGTAACACACTCGTTTAATGCCACCTCCACCTGCTGCATGTGGACGTTAATAGGTGTGCATGCTGTGGAGACATTTAATCAGTGTGTCGTTGTCTCTGTCTCTGTTACAGACCTGCAAATTAAGTGGCCTGTTCAGCATTGGCGAAGACTTTGATGATGAGGTGATTTCCCAGCAGACTCAAACACACCTGATTTCAACTGTTACTTAACTGTCACATGCTCTAACACAGTGATCCTCCTTCTGTTCACACTGTGTGTGTGTGTGTGTGTGTGTGTGTGTGTGTGTGTGTGTGTGTGTGTGTGTTTCCCAGGACCTGCTGGGGACAGACTGGGCTGTCCGCTCAACGTCTGCACCAGCCGATGTGGCAGCTGCTGTGTCATCTTGTGCTCTGCGGGCCTCCTCTGTTGCTCGCGGAGAGCCGGAGAAAAATTGCCTTCAGCGAGCTGGAGAGAGATCAACTGCCCCGTGTAATGGCACAGCATCAAGGAGCAGCACGCACACCGCTGCTGGACAAACTGTTGCTCCGGCTTTGAGACAGCTCTCCTCCTCCTCCTCCTCCTCCTCCTTCTCTTCCTCCCTCCGTCCTCCCACTCTCAATAACTCCGCTCCTGATTCGGCGTCACAGCAGCGTCAGCCCTGCGCGGCTCAGGATGATTTTGATGATTGGGATGTGGACCTGGCGGACCTGGATGAGTGTGACCGACAGACGGCGCAGCAGCTTCGACCTCCTCCTCCAATCACACCCGCCGTGCCCGCGGTCGATCCTGCATCTTCAGCAAAGACGCTGCGACCTCCGACGTGTGGAGGGATTCAGACAAGACCTGACCAGAGCCCGAGAGAGCTCAGCACTGCACGGCATGCGTCTGACTCTTTTGGTCATAACCGACCTCCTCGGACTTTCTCCACTCCTCTGCGATCTCAGAATCCACGTCCTCCTTTCCCGTCAGCCCCCCCACAGAGTCCAAATGTTTTCCCAGCCCCCAGCCCCATTTCCAAGACTCTCCACAGGCCACAGCAGCCACAGAGACCGTGGGCAACTCCAGCACCTTCCCCTCGGGCTCGTGGTCTCTTTGAAACAGTCTCCCCTGGGCCTTCTTCCACACCGTCTGCGAGCACCTCCACTCTGAGCCCTCATCCCCTTCACACACCGGTCCTCACCAACCGCCTGGTCCAGCTGGTATCAGCCTCCAATAAGCTTCCTAAGAAGAGGCCTCGCTCTGAGCCTCAGCGGCACAGGACCCGGCGCTTCCCTGGTCCTGCTGGACTCCTTCCAGAGCAGGTTAGTCCCAGCCCCTCAGTCTAGATCTGTCTGGTTGCAGTGGGTCGACTCTCAGGCAGTCAAATGTCGCGTAATCCCCACGCTTACACTCTCTTTTAGTCCCATTACGCTACTGCTCAGAGGTTTTGTCACCTCAGCTCTAATGAAATGACTCTCAGGGAAATCTAACGGTTATGTGTTTGTTTTTCCACCGCGGTGCCATCATGTAATAATCTGATTTTTCTCTCTTAGCCGCAGGGTCGAAACCTGGATGAGGTGGTGGTTTCCGTTCCTGTGACTCCTGCTCACGGCGCCGTGGCTCGGCTGCCAAGCCAGGTAATAACACACACACACACACACACACACACACACACAAACACAAACACAGGGACAGGAGAGCTTATTTTAATTTAGTATTTCTATCATCACATGAAAAACTATAATATTTTCCCGTATCGATCAGATCCACCCTGAATTACACTCTGTGTTGCCTTCAGGTCCTACTGGGAAATTTCTACTTCTATCTAAAGAAACCATTTATTCTTAGAAGGAGTAGCAGCGTCACAATGGCCTCCTCCTCTGCCTTTCACCCAGTGCATTCTGCCATAGGCTCCACATCTCAGTGAGCGCAGAAACTGGATTGATGCCTTTACAAATTATTACGACAAGAGACGCAATAACCGACCAAACATGTGCGTCGCGGGCTCGTTTCCTTCGTTCTTTGTATGCCGAGCATGAGGGGAAATAACTCAGTTGAGTAATCACAACATGCTGTGATGTTTGTGACATGACTTGAAGGCCAGCGTGAGGCCATTAAAGGCTGAGCATTTTAAGTGAAGGATGTCATGAGCACAGTAGCTACAGTATGAACTCTTTGACTTGTTTCAAAGGGCTCCAGCTCTCAGACTGAGGAGGAAGACTTCAGCGGCGGTGCCTGGGCAGCGATGAAGGCAGAGATGGGATTGGATGAGAGGAACCCGTCGTGCTTCCTGCACTCCTACAGCGTCGTCATGGTGCTCCGAAAGGTGACCTCCCGTCAGCGTTACTCTCGACGTCTTCTCAGTTTCAGCGTTTTTATTTTCAGGTCAAGCAGTTTTTTGTTATTCATCCTCCATCACGAGAGACTGTGTGTCACTGCTGGAGGTCTATTGGCATAATCAGGACAAATGAAGCAGCCGTAGCAGAGGTGTTGTGTAATTATACACAGTACAATTGCTCATCAATCACTTTAATGGAGACTCACTGCGTGTGGGTCGACCTCTGTGGAAAAAGCTTACCGGTAACGTTTGAGTGGCAGTCGTCACGAGCTCTTAAACGTGTTTGTTTGTGTCGCGGCGGTTGACACAGGCGGCGTTTACACGCTCAGAGTCATCCGGGTTGAGCTGTTTGCACGAACCACTGCTTCCTAAAATCCCTGTTTGCATGATTAAGACAAATTAACACGCAGCCCTCCCCTCTTCTGTTGACTGAACAATAACGCGTTCCCTGATGCCAACAGTGACTATCGCTCGCTGCCGTATCAGGATCGTGTGCGAGGCAAGCGGTAATCTGACAAACTGACCAAAACAGGCTCTTTAAATTTCAATAAATAATCTGTAGTTCTGTAAATTGTTGTCCGCCAATACCACAATACTACCACCAGAGGGCGCCGGAAAAGGGAAAAGATTTTCCCGGGCACAGATGTGACACGTTCTGGGCCGCCGGAGCTATACACAGCAGTTCTAGTCAATATTTCAAACCCCACCGGTCCCGCCTGGCCTCTGCTCGGCTTCA
The DNA here is from genome assembly GCA_946959425.1 of Argyrosomus regius. Classification (NCBI taxonomy): domain Eukaryota; kingdom Metazoa; phylum Chordata; class Actinopteri; family Sciaenidae; genus Argyrosomus; species Argyrosomus regius. The sequence goes on along the minus strand of OX336897.1, from coordinate 18,874,831 downwards.
CGGAGAACACGCAGCTGCTCTGTTTATGATGGCCGCCGCAAGCAGCTCGCATCAATCTGCACAGTCAGACACAGAAACAGTTGATTTTCAAAATAAAACACCCCGTGCAAACTGCCGGTCATAAAAACAGCCAAAAGGGAAACAATTAAACTATGCAGCATATTTACAGTTTTACATATTTAGAAGCACAAAAATCTGGGAAAATAACCAAATCTGAGCAAGTAAACCAAGTCTGGCAGGAAAAACTCTCACGTCCGTACGGTTTTGGAGTTACAGTGTTTGTAACTAACTAATAAATGTGACCCCCAAGCTTGAGTAAAATGTTCTTTTATGATTGATTTAATGTGAGCATTGTTTTCTCAAATAGATGTAATAATTTGTCTGTAAAACCATTCCATAACCATTTATCCTCAGCAGGGTCACTGGGCGAGAGGCAGGGTACACATTGGACTAGTTCATCGCAGTGCTGACACATAGAGACAAACAACCAGTCACACTCACATTCACGCCTACGGCCAAATTTTTACCAATTTGCCTGCATGGACTGTGGGAGGTAGCTGGAGTACCCGGAGAGAACATGCAAACTCCACACAGAAATGCTCACCCTATTGAAATAGTTTGTTTTAATGGTCCAAAATACCAAAATATTCCATTTACTCTCATATATGACACAGGAAATCTTCAAATCTGTATGTTTTAGAACCTTAAACCTGCAAACGTTTGACACTTTAGCTCGAAAAAGATTGAGCTGATTAGCAAAATGCTTTCAGATTAATTGACAGCCATTAAAGCTCCAAAAAAATAACAAAAACGTTGCACACGACAGTAACGTGGGTCGAGTTGCTGAGTTGTTGTGAGATAACACTAACACGATGTCTGTCTCCCCCTCGTCGCCGCAGGCTGCTCTGAAACAGCTGGCGAAAAACAAAGTGCCCAACATGGCCGTCCTCCTGAAGAGCATCATCCACACGCACGCTGATGCCAAGGCTGTGTTCAAAGACCCAACAGGTAGCGGAATACACTCACACTTCATAATATCTTTAAAAAAAACAAAAAAAACACTCCAGGCTCAAAATAAACTGTTAAGTGATGGTGAGGAAGAAAGGTGTGAGGTGTTGGCTTCACATTTGACATGTGCTCACCGACTCGCCTCGCCTGATTGAGCTCCGCGTGGTGCGAGAGTTCAGCCACAGTAACATGTTTGATTACACACACACGCATATATAATATTCACATGTGTTGTACACCTACAGCAGGAAGACTCTTTCCCCTCCGTCTTAAGCCTTCACCCTTCTCTTGTCTGATCCACCTCTAAGCCGAGCCGGTTGCCATGGCCCCCGGAGAGCAGACACACGAGGCGCACTGATTATTAACACTCAGGAGTGGATGTTGTACTCAACAGCGGACTTAAGTGCTTATTAGTGATTCAATTGCCGTAGATTGGCATCAGCAGTGGGAGGGTGTTAAGTGCTTCTGACAGCACGAGGGACCATTCTGTCAGTAATGTGCCTCCCACCTGCTGAAAGGTTTTTCTCCGGTAAGCAGAAGCTGCTGTCAGCCTGTTGGAGACTGTGCGCTAGTGTCGGAAATAGGGCCGCAACTAACTGGTTCCAGTACGGATTCATGTGTCGATCATTCTCGAGATCACTTGTTTTGCTGCAGAAAACGTTGATCATGATGGATCACGAAGCTCAGACCTCCAGGTGTTCTGTTTTGTCCGAAACGCAAAGCTATTCAGCTTTGTGTCAACGAAAACCAAAGAAACTCAAAGCAGTCAATCAACGACCAAAATTGTCAGTCTTTAATTTATTAGTTAACAATTAATCAACTAATCGTTGCTGCTGTAGTTGAAAAAGATCGGTCGATTAATGGATCAGCAGGACATGTAATAGCTTGAGTCATTTCTCAAACCATTAAGTGACTTTAATGATCCCACAGCGAGGAAGTTCACTTGTCACAGAAGCTCGTGTACACAAGATGGATAAGAAAATACTCATAAATTAGAAATATATAGAAGAAAGTCTTGAAGTCACGCTGGTGTTAAAGAGTCTGACAGCTGTTGGAATGAAGGACCTGTGGTAGCGCTCCTCCTTACATGGTGGGAGTATCAGTCCGTTGCTGGAGGGGCTGTTTAAGGCCTCCGCAGTCTCATGCAGGAGGTGAGAGGAGTTGTTCATGATGGATGTCAGCTTTGCTAACATCCTCCTCTCCTCCTCTTCCTCTATAGAGTCTAGAGGGCAGTAGGGGAGAGTAGTAGTAGATGTTTAATTTAAAAAAAAAAAAAGGTTGCTTCTTTTCTATTTCCTGTTGTTGTAATTTGGGGTTTTGAGTGTTCGTCAGAGCAATTTGAAGACGGTCAAATTGGGAAAATTGTGGCCATTTCCCACCATTTTCTGATATTTCATTGTATCCTGAGGACCCTTGTTGAGGTCATGCTTTCCGTAGCCTCTAAAAGTAACCCATATCTCAGCCTTAATATCAAGTCTTACAGTGAGGACCAGCCTAAACGTCCTCACTACGATGATTTAAAAACTGAAATTGGTCCCCACAGAGATAGCAACACAAGCCCACAGACACATCTGGTTCTACTTCATCGATTTTCATCCTTTTTCTTTTTCATCGTCCATCGTGAGTGACAGTGTAGGAGTGCACTTCTCAATTGGCGGTGTGCTCTTTTAAAAGGAAAGGCAAGAATTGAAGAGGATAAAGGCGATAATTTGCTTAAATACAACATCTTTGATGATATTTAGCGTTGAAAGGTCGAACAAATGTTTGTTTATTTTAATGATATATCATGTGTTCACTGTATTATTATTATTATTATCGGCGTACAGTAAGTGGAGTTTGTTGTCTTTAAAGGGCATTCCTCTAACTGCTGTCATTGTTCTGTTCTGTTGGGAATATTTTGGACTGAAGGGGAGATTCAGGGAACTGTGCATCGGCGTCTCCTCGAGGACAGAGCGGAGGAGCTGAAGGTCGGAAGTGTGCTACTGCTCAAGCAGGTAAAACTCACCTTTTAATTTAATACGCAATGACGGCTCCATTTTAGTATTTTTTAGCTTAAACTAAATGTCCGTCGTCTCTGCTCCCGCTGTGGTCAGGTGGGCGTGTTCTCCCCCTCCCATCGTAACCATTACCTGAACGTGACGCCCAACAACCTGCTGAGGATCTACGCCCCTGACGGAGTCTGCATGTCCTCCACTCAGCTTCCGCCGCTCGTCCTGGTGAGCGCCGCGACCATCAGCTGAAAACTAGAATAGCACATTAGCATCCCGACAAATATGAAACCTGTCAACCTGTCAGCCGTCCCCTCACAACATCTTTTTTTTTTTTTTTTCTCCCCCCATCAGGAGTCGATGTTGCCGTCACCCTCTCGGTCCTCCAGCGTCCTCCAGGAGCCCGTGTCACGGATGCACCTGGTGTTTGACGAGGAGGATGACGAAGGAGAGAGAGGGAGAGGCGAAGACCTCCAAACCTCAAGAGACACTAAAGCCAGCTCCAGCAGAGGCCCTGCCGGGAACCCAGCGCCTCAGGACTCGGGCTGGGATGCAGGTGGGGACCTTCGTGTGGTGATGAGACGGATGAATTCTGATCACATCTCTGAGTTTCTCAAGCGTCAAACTCTTAAAATTAAGTTTCGCTGAATAAAACAGCAACTCTGTCTGATTGCGGACTCGCTGACCCAAAATCCAATCGACGTGGAGCAAAACAAAGAGGCTTCAGATTGTTCTGCAGCTAACCAGTGTTTTCATTTTGATTAATCAGTTCTTTTCTTTTTATTATTCAGTCAGTACACTGTCTAAAAAATAGCTAAAATATAGATGAGAAATGCTGAGTCACAATACAAAGCAGCAGAGTCTGAATTTGTTAGGTATCTGCAGCCAACTCATACATATTCATCTAATAATGATATAAAACATAAAGACAAGCAAAATTCAGCATTTCTGAACTTTACACACAATAGTGAGCCGCCTCCAGAGACCTTTTATGTCTTTCAATTAGTCTGTCAGTCAGACTGGACCACCACTGTTACTAAGTGGATTGTCATTAGGATGATTCTTATGCGTCTGATGATCCTCTGACATTTCATCTAGTGACATCAACAGACAAAAATAAGAAAAGACCTCCGAGATCAGCAGGAAAGCAACAATAAAATCAATAAATAAAAGCCAAAAAGAAGTCATAATGGGATACCTCTGAAACTAAGCACCAGATTCCTGTCGTTCTCTTTTACCTTAATGCTAACGTGCTGTACATTACCACTGGATAAAATCTGAAAATGTGAGCTCAGCAGCCTGTAATGGCGACCGTGGCTCAGAAAGTAGAGCGGCTCGGCTATAGGTCCCCAGCTCCTCCTGTTCATGTGTCCACGGGGAAGACACTCGACCTCAAACTGCTCCTGGTGGTCAGGCCTTGCATGGGTACCTTATTGCCATTGGTGTGTGTGTGTGTGTGTGTGTGTGTGTGTGTGTGTGTGTGAATGGGTAAATGAGAGTAAAGCGCTTTGAATAACAGCGATATACAAACGCAGGACAATTTGCTGTAGACAGGATAGACCGTCTGGCAGAAACATGGCCACATTTTTTTTGCCAGCAGAAGTGTAATAATAGGAAACACGTATTGCTTTGTTTTTCATCCATCAAACTGTTTCTTTGGTGTGTAATGACCGGTACAGTACTGATATCAGCCAGAATTGTCAACTCACTCCATTCAAAGAGTATCTGTTGACTTGGTGGAGTGGATTCGAAGGTCTGGGCTCAGCCAGTACAGCCTTTTAAGGCAGAAAACACGACTGTAAACTTCCTGAAACTAAAACCATAAAATGTTTGTTTGTTGTTCCCTTGATTACTAACTTCTAGTTAGTTGAGCTTCCAAATTAGAGCTGATTATTTCGACTCTTCTCTCATAAAGCACTTGTTTCTCCGCCGTCTGGACATCTTGGACTTGTTGCAGTTTGTGCTAATTTACAAAGTCTCTTTTAGTATTGTTGTTGTTGTTTTTGTTATTACTTATTTAGTCCCATTAAAAATGTATAGTAGGAGTTCACAAAATACATATTACTGCAATTGTGCTTTTTATAATTATACATCTTATTCTACACACAAAACAACATTAATCTGTCAGCAAACAGACAAACGTTTAAAGACATGAAATGCCTTCAACAGTTGAATGATTTCTTAGTTTTATACCACGTTGGCTGAATTTCATGTGATTTTTTTTTTTCTGTGTCTGTTGTGCAGATGATGACCTGGATGAACTCCTGGGAGAGTTACCCGAAGACACCTACAGCCTTTGATGTAACGTTACATCAGCGAACCTCCTGTACAGACTGTCTCCACTGACTCCGTTTTTTTTTTTTTTCACGACTAACAGTAAAGATGTTAGCCTTTGTTTTCCTGATATCACCTCTTTCCTCATTCTCTGACCACGAAAGAACTGAAAATGTGTATATGTCGTCGTCTGTGCTGGATAATCCGGTTCATTCACACCACAGAGAATAGCCTGGAGTTCATTTGTTGTTCCTGTGTCATGGCCGTGCATCACTGATGGCTGATGTGTTATAAAAAGCAGTCGCTCGAAGCCAACTCATGCTCATCAATTAATTACAAAGCTCTAAAAATCAGCTCTGTTTATTTCAGCTTGACTTCTTATATTCTCATAAAGACTATAATTAGTGTGTGTGTGTGTGTGTGTGTGTGTGTGTGTGTTAAGAATACAATCCTTTCACTTTTCTTTCAGCGGTTTGTTTCAGTGACCTTGAAATGGAGGACTAATCTATACAGCCCTGATTTGCTAATTATGCAAGATGAAAGCGAGGTGAGGTGTCTTTGTCTGCTCGTTCTCGTCCCTGCCCTCCATTTTCAGTGGCGTCTGTTCCTCCGAGCCTCGGAGTGGAGTGGATAAACTGTGACCCGGGTTTGTTTACCATGCATTAGGAGGTGTATCTGAGGGTTTTTGGGGCAGGGATTGCAGGGAAGTAGTTTCAGAGTCCCATGAGATTCCTCTGACTAAAAAAAAAAAAGTGTTTACTCAGCCCTGTTTGCAGAGAGCCACAGCATCAGGGTGGAGTCGCAGCGTGACTAACAGGCTCTCAGAAAGGCTTTCCCGACACTATCTGAGCCCCGGATCCAGACTCCTCCACTACCTGGCTTCACTGTAACAGATTCAGGTTAATCCTCCACCATCCTCGCTTTGTCATTTTGTGTATAATGCAGCTGCTTAAATCACCTGGTTTATGTTCCTGAGAGCGAGCGAGCGGATGATGAAATGGGATGTATTTCCACTCATCCCAAATGTTTTTTACTTTACAGTTTACGGCCCAGCTTGGACACAGTTTCTGTTGTTTCGGCTCTGTACTGCTGCAGTGTTCTTTCAGCTTAAATTTGATGGTGTTTACATCTATTCGGGGTGAACAGTGTTGGACCGTAGGCTTGATATTTTCCCACTACTTCAAAAACTGTGGAAAGTTTCGACAAAAGGGCCATTTGTCATCACTATTACACCATTAAGGGGACATTTCACCCACATTTCTCATCCACTTCTTGCCTTACAGACAGTTTTGGTGTTATATGTCCAGCTTTAAGTCTCTTAACTTCATTTGAGGTGCTCAAGACACTGGAAAAACCAGAGGGGGAGGCTATTTTATACTGTAGCTGAATGAAACGTGTTTACAGTGGGTTATCCAATGTAACTGGGACAATTAAATGTTGCTGATGTGTTTTTTATGTTTAAATGATCACAAACCTCCATTGAATGAGTGGTGGCAGAAATCTCAAATCCTGGGTAAATAAATTCAGTAGATCAACCTTGATTTACGTCCGTGTGCGGTGAGCAGAGCTGAAATTCTCTAAAATGCCACCTGAAAGTCAGAACTGTAATTTATCAGCCATTGATTCATTTCAAATCCACTGTACTGGGGTGCATGGAGCCAAAACAACAAAATACGTCAGTCTAAATACTTAACTGCACTAGAGTAGATCAGTGGTTCCCAACCGGGGGGTACAGGACCCCAGAATACATCTTAGGGGTCACCACATAAATGGTTCCTGCCCAGTTTGGCTTGCGACCCCATAAAACAAATTGCTAATCACAAGTTATTTCCAGACGTGGAGGTAAAAGTAGATTTTTTTCTTTGTGCAGAAGTGTTTTTCTGCTGTTAAACGTCTCACAACAATTCAGAGCAGGATTGTGACCCCTATGTTGGGAGACGCTGCACTAGATAATTAAAGGAATGACAAATATTTATTTATGCATTTGTGTTTTTGCTTTTTTCATGGAAAATACCAACACCGTCTCCTCCTCAAGCCCTCGTTATTTGAACAGCTCAGTCGGAGTCACAAGTAAACATGGCTTCTTTTTTTTTAATTGGTGACGAGCCAATAAAAGTTGTGATCCTCTGCGGTATATTAGTACATGCACACAGAATATGTTACACTAGTCTTAATGCCAGCAGGGGGTAGCATTTAACACCTGGCAGTTGAGGTCCCAGTGGACATCATTAGTCAAACTCGTGAGTTTATGGGAGACATCCAACACAAAGTTAAAAGTCCTAATGATAAAACTCTTAATTGGACGGAAACTTAATTTGTCCAGAACAAGGCTCTTTGAAACTGTCTATCTTTATGTGTGTGTGCACGGAGGGGGGTCCCTTCCCGTATCTGCACATCTACCAATTAAGACCACAAAAATGGGGCTTGGTTCCAGCAAGTCTGCAGCTCGTGCTCACACTTTGGATTAATTTGCCCTTCAACGTCAATCGCCTCTCGCCAGAAGTAATAATCAGCCGTGCCCAGTCTCAGCAACTCTGGTACTTACACATCCTAATTATCTCCTGGTAAGAGCTTATTATTTTTCATAATCCATTAAGATAGTCAGAAAGTGTAATTACTCTTGCAGTCCTGTCATGCATTTAATATGAGAAGTACCTACTGACCCCCCCAAAAAAAAAAAATCAAAAAAGGATTTTTATCTGTGGTTTACTCGGTTTAGACCCCCAAGAGTTAAGAGAACTTTCTCATCTCTGATGTAAAGTACTGTTAACACTCAGAGATTTGGATAGAGAGGTCTGAAATATCCAGGAGCCATATTCTCTCTCTTTTTTTTTTTTTTAGTTCAACCTCTAGTGAACTGGTGAAGGAAAACCGGCAATCATAGTGAGAGACTTAAATATTCCTTTAGTTTGGTACAAAAGAAGCTAAGAAAGGAAAAGCAATGTGGCCCAGTCATAAAAACGGACCATAGGAGGACAGGTGTAATATAACTTCATCAGCTTCTAACAAATATATGTATATGTATAAAAAAAAAATTAGATAAATGGGTCAGAAAGTGAGTGTTTAATCATGTGAGTGCAAGAAAAACAATTTTGTCTCAGTTAATTTAGCTGCTTGCTCTGGAGCTTTCAGTCCTATCACACGATCTTCATCTTGCAAATGGAGTTTGCTCAGTGGACATCTAAACGGATGTTGAGGCTCAAAAGTTCAAACTTCAAGATCCATTTACTTGCCACTCTGGAACATTGGTTTCGTTATCAAATGAATGTTTTAAAAAAAATGAATTGCTTCATCTGTTAGTTAATAAGATAATTAAAAGCACTAGAAGAGTTACTAAATGGACGTTGAAAGGAGATTGTTTTGTCAACTGCTGTTTCCACGGTCAAATCCAAAAATATCGGCTTATAGGAAGTTTTTTTCTCGTCACTGTCGCCAAGTGCTTGCTCATGGTGGAATTGTTGGATCTCTGTAAATAATATTATAAAGAGTACGGTCTCGACCTGCTCCCTATGGAAAACATCATGAGATAACTTTTGTTATGATTTGGTGCTATATAAATAAAATTGAATTAACATGCGACATTTTCAGCGTCTAAAAACATTGTTATATATTTTGCTGAATTGTTACATTATCTCAAATGTTTCTAACAATGTTCAGTCTACGTCTGAGTGAGGAAGGACATCAGTGAACGTGATTTAACATAACTTGAAAGAATCTTGCTCCACCCTGTCCGTGAACTCCCAAGATCACACACTACTTCATGACATCTTTTGCTATTGTTTTGATGTAAGAGACTCTGAGCAGCAGAAACTATACACAGCGCCTTTAAAGGTGAGATTGAAAGTTCATCCATGACCTTTGAAACAGCAGCACCTTGACACAACAAAGTTCTCAAAGAACTGAGAAAAATTCTCCATGGTAGTAAACTCTCTTTGAAATGATTAAAAGCACCAGAGCAGCTACTAAATGGTCCTTGAGGTGTGAATGTTTTGTTCAATTGAAGAGGTTTCAAATCTCCCATTTTACAGTCGTTTCTTGAATGCATCCTAAACTGTACAGATAATATACAGAGCATATATTTACATACAGTGCACTGCTGATATACAGACGGGTGAGACATGGAACGATAACCCTGAGGGGTGTTTGTTAGTGGAGAAACACTCAATGCAGATGTTTTCATACAGAACAGGGGGGAGGGGGTCCAGGAGGGGGTTTAGCATTAATACAGTGTAAATTAAAAGGAAAAGAATATGGTAAGGCTAACAAGGTTTCTGCCTCTAATAATCCTGTGGATGGAAAATTGGCTGGATGGATAAAGGCAGATAAGGTTGCTAAAGCATAAAGCCTTATTTTCAACTCTAGAGACTGTTTAATCCCTGTAAAACTACGCTCATTACCTCGGCGGAAAAAGGGGAGATTTGCTTAATTAAGCTGTTAAGAAACCAGCAAACCCTGCAGCTGTCTGAGACCACAGCAAATTTCATCTGGGAGAAAGACCGTGTGATCGACTGACAGTGTGTGTGTGTGGGGGGGGGGTTTGACAGCAAAATAACTACTTTTAATTAATTTCAGTGTTGTAAATGTGCAAAGTGATAGGAAGATACCCCAAGATGCTCATCAAACACACACACCCTCTGACACTGTGTGCAGGAATATCGACAGTAAGGGCTACCTAATGTGAGAACAGTTTCATAAATGAAGTGTAAGCATTGATGTGTCCTAGACTTCCAAAACAAATTAGGTGTATTTGATATTCTTGACAAAAAAGTTGTTTTAGTTTGTTCTGTCACAGGTCCCTCAACTTTGTGGCTCTTAAATAAGCATGTTTATTATTCAGCTGAACAAAGTTCATCATAAATCCATCATAAATGCCCATATTAATCCAATTGGCTTCATTTCTTTGATATAACTCTTTCACAGCAGCCATTTTGACATGAAATAGTAGGGTCAACTCAGGTGTTTCCAATGATACTAATCAAGGTTCATTTAGTGCAGCAGAGACTTTCCAGTGAGCCAACGTGCACCACAGCAGCACCCTGACCCTGTTTGACCCGAATGGAACTGAACCTTAATTAGTATCATTGGAAACACCTGTGTGTACCCTACTTCAGTGGTTCTCAAACTGTGGCATGAGTACCACTGGTGTTACGTGACCGTCCTGTAGTCGTGGTACTTGGAGGAATCTCTGAAATATATATTTTTAAATAAAATAATTGACAAAACACATCAATCTATCTAGAGAAGTTTGAGTGAAATAAACTAAGATATCACTGGAATGTTATTTAAAATAAGTTTTGTATTTTCTGAAATATCTTGTTTCAATATCAGCCCGACAAATTGTCATGTTCATTCATGCAGTGTGTGCATACATCCATGATTATAAACTTTAATGTAACGTTAGATGGTTAAGTGAAGGTAAATTAACAGTTTTAAAACTATGCAAACATGGCTCCAAACAGGAAATTTTAGTTAGTATTACTTTCCCACCAAAATAGCTCTGGTTCTTGAACCAGTTCTGTTCAAGATTCAACAAAATCAGCAATAAATAATCTTTACGCTTGGAATAAACCTTCCTTTTGCATGAACTGTCTGTAGTTCAACAGGGTCGCCCTACACTGCTACATCTTAATGTATGTCAAAGTAATACATATTTTGCAGTGTAAAAAGTTTGAGAAACACTGCCCTACTTCATTCACTTTTATGTGAAAAAGGTTGATTATGTGAGGTATTTTAGATGCAAACAGTCTCTATAAACCAACAAAGAAAAGAAGAAGAAAGAGAAGAAGAACAAACTTTCTCTAATTATTTTTCTCGCATGCCTCAAACAACAACTGTTCTTTGGCCGCCATGTTTTAATTAATCAGGTTGGGAATTTGATCTGCAGGTGGATGGTCTGTGGTGGATTCACGCTCATAAAGGATTATCTGTATATTATTCAGTGCTCTCTTCCAGAGTTATTTTCGGTGCACCATTAAACAAACAGAAACGGTACATGGCTTCATGCAAAGGAATTATTTATGTGGAAGACGATGAGCTGAAGAGGATTAAAACAAAGAGCTCGGAGGCTCCGACCTGCTGCAGAACCGCGAGGTCCGCAAACGCAACAGGTGAGCTAACGTAAGCAAAACAGACCAAACAACGAGTGTGACGCAGAAAGTTTAACCCTGATAAAACACATATTAATTATTATTAATTAAACAATTACCGCAGCTAGTGCTCACAATACTGGACAAACAAGAGTTTAGCTAGCTTCGTATGAATGTACTATACCTTACTAGCTATCTTAAAATTATAATTTCAAAACGCTAACACTGACTAAAACTAGGTAAAGAGTAAACCTCACCTGCGTCTATTAAATCCAGTTACACTTAGTTACAAGTAGTACACTGAAAATACTCCACTACATTTAAAAGTACTGCTTTCAAAACCATAACTAATTAAGTACGTATTATCAGCAAATGATGCCTAAAATGTCAAAAAAAGTACTCTTTTATATGTTTTTGGATTAATATGACTGCTGCCTTGATGTGTATGTTGGATTTTAATGCAGCCAAGTGCACATTGTATCTACTGTACATGCTGTTGGGTAGTTTAATCTACAAATATGTATCATATTCTGTATGATCCTGTGAGAACCACAAATCTTTGGAGTATGAAGAAATGTAATTGTAAATAGTCAGGTGCAGATGGATCCACCTCAATCCACCTCTATATCTTATTATTATTTTGATTGCCATTATTCGCCAGTTTACATGGTGAAAATGAATAGCAGTCCATTAAACTGATGACAGCTTTTATTTTAGAGCTCTGAGGACATTTTCATGACTGGCTGTTTCATCTGGGCTGCCCATTATGTCTTAATTACTTAATTAGTGGTTTACAGTAATTGCCTAATGATTTCAGAAAATTAGATTCTCAGCATGTTGATTTCTACAAAAATGAATCCGAATTTTTTTAGACTGAGCAGTGAGCTGCACACCATCACCGACCGACTCCGTACCTTCACTCATAGGCTGTTTGTTGGTAAATTATAGATTCATCACCTGAACCTTGGCTCCTGAATTTCATGTTTCCATTGTGAGTCTGCCACTTGTTGCTATGTTAACAAATATCAGATTAATGACTCAGCAAACGCCATGTTGGTCAGCTAGTGTTGCTCATTGTGATCCACATGAGCTTTTTGAACATAATAGTTCATCTCAATAGATATAATAAATATATTATGTGTGTACAGGGTGGATTTGTTTGTAATTCAGCCCTGATGATCCACTGATTGTATGTTCAGATGATGACTTTTACAGTTGCAGTTCCTCACTTGAGTCTGGCTACAGAAAGAGTAAGTGTCCTTAAGTGTTAAAGTGTCCAACTTAGCATAGATAGACATGTTTACAGCCCGGTCTCTATAGCTAATTTCTCCGTACTGAGGCTGAATTTCTATTTAACTCACCCGCTTAAAGTATATTAAGGCGTGGCTGCTTTGATTGACAGGTGGGTGCCATTACAGGTGGCTTGTTTGAGCACCCAGCCTTCATTCAGCCCGCCTCAGCTCCACCCATGCTCCACATCTTTGCTCATTTTTTTTGGATTAGCCAAGAGGAAACAGAGGCAGGCGTGCCAAAATGGCGACTGCCAGAGCCTCCACACTTTCTTGACCTTCAAAACGGCTCTTCAGAAACCCTGTGGGTGACGTCACGGATACGACGTCCATTCTTTATACTGTCTGTGCTCATCACAGATATATTGTATCAGTGTCAAATCAATGAGTAGACATAAAAAATCACAGTACAGAAATCTCGTCTCATCTCTCGTGAAGATGATTACTTATTGATTGAAAATGTAAATTGTTATAATTATATTAATGTAATTATTGATCACTGAGGTTATGATTTCATATTTATTCTTATCTGACTTATAAAACATACTCACGTCCATGAATGATTCCTATATTTTGTTTGTGTTCTTGATTGTTATTGATCCATATTTAAATCCTCAGTTTCCAATTTGCTGCTAGTGTTAAAAGACGCTGATATCTGTCGTAATCAAACACAAGTGTTGGTATCCTACAAAAGAAAAATCCATTATTGTTCAGTTCTCTCTCGGCCACAATCCAATTTATCAGGCTTTGAACTTTTCTTTCGCCTGAAAGCGATGAGGCGAAATTATGATTTATTGTCAAATTTCATGTTGACGAACCGCTCATTTCCATTCAGTCCAAACACACGCCGAAGCTGTCTCTCTCTCTGTCTCTCTCCCTTTTTACCACCTTTTACCACTCTCACGCTCATCTTTTAGTTTCCTCTCGCTGCCTTCCTCCTCCTGTGTCCCCCGTAGCTCTTCACATACTGGCAGTTTTCTCACTTGTGATTGATGAACACGCTGCTACTCACGAAGATAAACCGCCTCAAATTACAGAAATAGATTCATAGTGTTTTGTTGCGCCTGACAAACACACTCTGTGTACTTATTATTCCCTTTACATCTGTATCCCCCCTCCTGCGCGCGTGACGTTATGTGTCTGAATTACTTTCCTCTGTGTGACATTGCCGCGTCCACACTTCTCCGCTCGCTTGCTCTTTTTTAAAAAAATTAATTTTTTTAGTTTTCCCGTCTTATTTTTGTCCTCATCCCTCCCTTCAACCTCCTCCATCTCCACTTCTGCTTCACTTCCCATGACATACAACCCCCTCTCCGACCAGGCAACCGCCACTGTTTTCCCCTCTACTATCTGTCTCTCCGACAGCCTCCCGTTTTGCATCCATCCATCACTCTGTTTGCGCTGACGAGATGTGGAAATATGAAAAGCTAAGAGACAAATGAGAGGGAAGCTGGCGGTGTTGGGAGAGGTGGAGGGGGAGGAGGAGGAGGAGGAGGAGGAGGAGGGAGGAGGGAGGAGGGAGGAAACATATTCAATAAGAGACTTAACTGTGGAGAGAGCAAGGGAGGAGAGCGTCGTCTTCCCTCCTCTCTCTCTCCCTCTCTTCCTCCCCCCTCCCTCTCTCTTCTCTCTCTCTCTCTCCCTCTCTCTGTGCAAGCATGTGTGTTGGTGTGTGCGCCTCCCGTCTCTCCCGGCTCCGCTGTTGTTCACCGCCGCCACAGATGAGCTGGGAAGAGGAGGGAAAGCGGATGTATCTGGCCAAAGGAAAACGGGAGGAGTTTGGACCGGCGGGCGAGACTAACCAGCGACTCTGATCATCAACGTCTCTCTCTCTCTCTCTTTCTCTGTGTCTCTCTCTCTCTTTCACACTCACACACACACACACACACGCGTACAAACACACACGTGTGCTCTCAGACTCACACACACTCGCGCTGGCTGGATGTCTTCTCGCTAAGCTGAACAAGAGAGGTGCTTAGGCTTGTCATTAGTTGGGGGCACGGGAGATCCTGAGAATCCTGGACGTGCGCGCGTGTGCGTGTGTGTGTGTGTGTGTGTGTGTGTGTGTGTGTGTGCGCGCACGAGAGATGATGCATGAGAGAGTTACCGTGTGAGTGTTTTTGAATGGAGATGAGTCGGGACGTTAAACACACAGGAGCAGCTTTGATTGGCTTGTGGTTTAAGTGACTCTCACCTCTCGCTCCGGGTGTCACAGAGGACTTACCTCGGGGATTTTTGTCAATGAGTTGTAGCAGTCAAAGAGGGTGACAGAGGATGGATGGGAAAGGGGCAGTTTGGGATTTTGGTAGTGTGTGTAGGTCTGAGTTGTGTGTGTGTGTATATATGTGTGTGTGTGTTGGGGGTGTAATAGGAGCCACAGGCAGGCTGGCAGCCACAGTAACTCTCAGCTCAAGGGAGTCATTGAGAGTGGAGGTGGAGAGGAAAGGGATGCCCCGAGGGAGCATCTCTCTCCTCCGTCTCTTACTCTCTGTAGTAGTGATTTGGGTTGTGGAGATCTTTACCTTCTTGTATCTTGACCTCACTTTTGTCAGTATATATGTGTTTTTTTTAATGTTTTCTCTCTGTTTTTACCTCCTACTTTCTCATCTTTGTCTTTTACGTCTCTATTTTCCCCCTTTCTTCTCTCTTTCTCACTCCGGCACCTCTCTCGTTTTATCAATATGCTCCGTATGATCGTAAGCTGTGAAATCTATTGACGTTCCCTCTCTGCCTGTGCAGGTGTGAGTGCACCGGGGGCTCCCTGGCTGAACCGCTGGAGGGATGATGATGGATCTAAAGGAGAGCTGTGGCAGTCAGGGGAGCCAAGAGAGCTCCAGCCTGCACCCCACCTCCTGGCAGGCCTTCGCTCACAGCAGCACACTGCATGGCCTGCGCTTCATTTTCCCCTATGGTCAGCCCAGCGCACGCCGCTTTCTCTGGGCCGCAGCTCTGTTGGCCTGCCTGGGACTGTTAGCCTTGGAGAGCGCAGAGCGCCTGGCCTATTTCCTCTCCTACCCTCACGTGACCAGCGTGGACGCCGTGGTGTCGAGCAGCCTGGTCTTCCCCGCCGTGACCATTTGCAACCTCAACGCTTACCGCTTCAGCCGCCTCACGCGCAACGATCTGTACCACGCCGGAGAGCTGCTGGCGCTGCTCGACGTGCACCTGGCAATCCCCCAGCCGCACTTGGCCGAGCCTGACGTGCTCGCTTTCCTGGAGGAAAAAGCCAACTTCACCGCCTACAGGCCCAAGGCGTTCAGCATGAAGGAGTTCATCGAGAGGGTCGGCCACGACCTCAAAGAGATGATGCTCTACTGCCGCTACCAAGGCCAGGAGTGCAGCCACAGCGACTTCAAAACCGTGAGTCCACTCATGTTTTCTTTTTTTAAATGTCAGCTCTGGTCTGGAATCAGTAGGGGTCAAAGCTTTTTGCAGCCTCCGAGCTCTCAGAGGACTCTGGTTGTGAGGTGTTTGAGTTGCATGTTCTAGGTCCTGAGTTTCCAGAGGTGGATGATTTTTCCAGTAAAGTGACTTTATGTATGCTGATAGCTGCTCTTTTCCTCCCACGCTGCTACGCTGGGAGTCTCTCCTCGTGACGCTTGTGTTTGGTTTGCGCAGGTTTACTCTCAAGCTTTGTTTCGCAAATACATTCCTCTGCTGTTGCCTTGTTGTTGTTGTTGTTGCTGTCCTCAGCCTTCACATAATAGCATTGTGCTTACTGGCACATACATTGCTGCAACAGGTCTACTGCATTCTAGTCACTGAAGGAAAGTCATTGTTTTGTCTCAGACCATAGTGAAAAGTAAATTTCCCCAAGTCCCTCTGCCACTTTCTTTATTTCTCCAGCCAGGGAGTTTTCTTTCTTTCTTTCTTTCTTTCTTTCCAACAAATCAAAACATTCAAAGGATTTCTGTGTGCCTATGGATTGTGTGATGACTGTCTGTCTGCAGAAAAACACAGCCAGAATGTACCATTATTTGAATGGCTGCTTGTGTTAATCTGGCTTGAGTGTAGCGGCCTGTTGTTCTGCTTGTTCTGTGTCAGTACTGTGCTTGTAAAAGCTGACACAGTGATGGAAATGTTGTCTACTTTTATTGCACTGATAAAACTGAAATGCAGATCATTTAAGGCCTTTACAGTACTTATCGGGGCATGCTTTTCTTTTGGCAGATCGATGCGAGCAAGTTCTGGCACAAGTTGGTTTTTAACTCTAAAACACTATTCTAACACCCACTTGTTGCATACTTAGAGTCCCTCAGACTGATTGGTAATTCGGTCCATTGGAGCACACTGCTTTCAGTACGTGGATGCTTGAAAAGGGAAGATTTAATAGCACAGCCTCCATCGACAGTACTGACCTTGTGTATAGAAATACTGTCTGTCTTTTCTTCACTGTCAAAATAGACTTCTTAGATCTTCTAAGGCTACTTGCAAAAGTGTTGCGAAGGATTTTGTTGGTGGTATTTTGAAGGACCAGTTTAACCCTCACGAACACGAATCCTGTATGGTACATAGCTGCAGACCATTTTGAAATGCATGCTGCATACTTTTTGGATGTATTTATTCCGCCGTGTGCCTGTTAAAGACTGTTGGCACACTCTGGATTTGCTTAATCCATCACACTGAACTCTAAGTCTGCATTAGTTTCGCTGGTGTTGCATTGTTATTGACTGGTAATTCAGTTTAAGTGCAGATTGATTTTGAAAAGACTTCACAGCAGCGCCTCATAATAATGATGTAACTATGACCAGGTTGGGATTTGATGGCATTTTATTGAATCCAGAGCTCGTCATCATTTACAAGTGAGGGAAGTAATCAATGACTTTGAGCGAAAATCTATATTTGGTTCACAACCTGCCCACACATTAGATCATTAGGTGTTGTGCAGTTACACACCTTGTTTTTCGTGAGTTACTTCAGTTCAAATACGGAAGTCCTGATGCAGAACTGTTTGTTGGTGAGCTGAAAATATTAGTATGCTATCCTGAACACTATAACGATGCAACGCGATCAATTAGATTGTAATTGTAGGCAGGGGTCCTGATCCAAGGTGCTGTTGTGATGTTAATGGCAGTCAGTCAGGCTGCAACAAACAATTGCTTTCATTATTGGTTAATTGATTATTTTCTGAATTAGTCTATGAGTTCGGTCCATAAAAAAATAGAAGTGTTGATCGCTGCTTCCTGAAGCCCAACAAATAGATGTCATTTAATGTCATAGATGACGAAGGAAACCAGAAACCAAATTCACATTTGCAAGCTGAATATTTCATACCATTTTTGCTTGTAAAATGATTAACAGAATATGCAGTCGCTGATTATTTTCCTGTTAATGAAATAAATGTCGGCTGTTTGTTCCAGCTCTCGTGTCAGAGCTTAACGAAGCCAGGCATTTTGATGCTCACTGTAACAGATTTAAGATTCTCGCACAGAAGTGAACGCAAACCGATGACCTCCTGGCACAGCAGAAAGAAAACGCACTCTGGTCTCTAAAACACAGCTATTACATGCAGCATAGGCTTGCACAGGGTCATGTAATAGGCAGTTGCCTAACTAGCAGCCTGATTTTCTATTTAAAGCCCGCACACAGATTGCAGCTGATACAGATCTGTATTAACAAGATGTTCTTTTTGTTTGTCGGCCTCAAAACTGACCAGCGATGCATGCACGATGCAGACAGCACTATGGAGCTGCCTCTGGGATGTGATCTGCTGCGATGAGCTCAACATTTTGCAGAGAGTAAACTCTCTAATCTAAAACACTAAAGCGTCCAGGTCTGTGTGTCTGTTACCGTTGGACTGATATCTTCATCTTTCAGCCTGAGAGATACTCAATGCAGAGACGCTGATTGGAAAAAACAACAGCGGTGGATCACGTGATTTTTCTATTCATGCCTACAGAAGGATGCTTCCCCTGGAGTTCTGATTCACAACGCAGAAAGCTACAAGTGAGCATCTCACTGCTATTTTCTGCCAAGAGAACACGTGACATTGCTAATTTCATTCTGCTAAATCTTCGGGGAGTTAACGCAAAGCCAGCTCGGCGCTGTCACTGCTTTAAGATGCAGCCCAATGAGTCTCTATTTGACTCCCCTTAGTAACTGTCTTGCATGTTGTGTGACACGCCTTTGACCCCGAGCTGGGTTTAAACATAATCATTCTGACACAGAGGCTACTAGAAGGCACTGTCATCCTCTTTGCCCTCTGCCTGTTGCTGCTGCCGCCGCCGCCGCCGCCGCCGAGCTCCTCCTGACTTCACTCCTCCTGACTTCACTCCTCCTGACTTCACTCCTCTCCGTCAACTTCCTCTGTCATTGCAGTGACACACCTTCATATCTCCAGCGCGAGAAAAACTAAAACAACAGAACGAGACGACGAGCGCCTAAAAATAGACAAACACATGCGTGAATGCACACAGACACACCAAAATACATGAATGAGTACACATACACGGAGGGACAACATTACCATGGCACTCCTGGGACCAGAGTCAGCGCTTGACTGACATTGTGATGAATGACCGCAGGGAGGATTGTGGGGACACGGGAGTCAGTGTGATGTGACTGATGGAACTGGAGCAGAGCGCTGCACAAAAAGAAAACGGCATCAGTGTGCATATTTCCACCTACACGCATGTATTATGTGTCACCTCGGATACTTTTTCGACCGCTCATCTCGTTAATTTATGTTCACACGCGAGCACGTCTGCGACCCACCTGACATGATTCTTCATAAATAAGCACTTTGGTACACTTGTTTTTTTTCAGGGATGCCAAGAAAGGGGGGCACATCTCGAGCCAAATGCAGCATGCTCGCATCCAAGCAGAGCTGGTGAACAATTCAAAAGCCTGTTCAGAGATTCTTTCAATCCAGCATCTCTGCAAGGATGCTGAGTGGTCAGAGTACAGCTCCAGTTAAAGAGGTGTGACTGGGTTCTTGAAAAATTCTAACAAGCAGCGGCACAGAAGAGGAAAAATACAGAAAATCCAAGTTATTTAATCGGACAGAATGTATCATGATGAAATAAGCACACTGTGTTGTTATTTTTACAAATTCAGATGTCTAAATTAATGATTCCAAGCAAACTGTTGTTAAAAACAAGATATTAAGATATGTTTGTTACATAGTTTGTCCACCAAAGAGCATGTAAGTAAAGATGTTAAGGGCTTCAAAGGAAGTGTCTATATTGATCCATCCTAAGAAATACAGTATCGGTCATATACTCTTACAGAGTTTATTATTTAACCAGGAAAGGTCGTGTTGGAAATAAAAACCTCTTTTTCAAGGGAGTCCTGGCCAAAACAGGCAGTAGCCCAAACTAAGAAGTAAGTTCAGAGAGATACAAAACAAAACAGACAGTATTACAACACATAGCAATCCAAAAAAAATAAAAAATGAAAGTGCAGTACAAGGCATGAATTCAACAATATCAGTTTAAGCAGTGACACCCCAATGATTCTGTCTCCAGGTCTTCATTATGGATTTAAAAACAGTGAAAGAAATCTGATATTTGATTTTTTAAACATTCCCATCTGAGGGTGCAGAATATCCCAAAATTCTGTGCGAACATTTGGTACAAACAACTTATAAAAGTCCCTTGATTGCAACGACTACTGTCCATCACACGTCTGAGAAATTATAAGTACATAGATTGGATGGGAGCAACCCAAGAATCGTCTGTGGGTTGCTAAACCAGACCATCCTACCCGAGCATGGAGTTAACAGCAGTGAGTCGGGGCTTTACAGTAAGTGATGGGATCCGATGGAAGCATGGTAAGCTGTGTCCATCATATGTAATGCCTGAGCAGGGGCACGCATGGACAAAAGGTCCCCGTAATCGAATAGAGGTCAAAATGTGGCAGCAACAAGTCAAGATCTGTTTTTTTTCACCAAACACAAAAAGTAAGGGAATCATCATACCCCAGATAGTTATAGGAGTCAATAACTTCATTAAAATATCACCTCAGTTAAAAACCCAAAGTGTACGTGAAGAATGTTACAGATCTGAACAGGCATCTTGTGTGTTTCAGGAACATTACAGTCATTCCAAAATAAACATTTTGAACCCTACATCTACACGACGAAACATCACCTCGCCTGCTATCATTTATAATTAATACACTTTAAAAGAGCAAAGGCTGTATATTTAATGAGTGCAATGATCGCTGAAGTAGTCATCCATCATCATATATTAACTAAACCGAACATGAGATGAGGATCTCGGTGCCTCATCGCTTCACTCCTTCATGTGTCCTGCACACTTGAACTATCGGACTTCTCCTCGCCTGTGTTTGTTTTACCGTGCGTGATTACAGCCATTTTTAAAAGCTGATTGATCACACTGACAGGCCACATCAGAGTCTGTCTGAATGAATCAGCTCAGTGTGCTCGGGCTGCACTCGCTGCGTGCATCAGTTATATACAGTATATAAATACCCCTGGAGCACTGCAGGCCAGCGAGGACCCTATCACACTCTCAGCCTTAATGTGAAACCTGATAGCAGCCAGACCCTGAGCTCTGTATCACACAGACACTAATTAGCCACTTGTCTATTCCTCTGACCAGAGCCTTGTTGGAGCAGCACTGCCAGTGTAATGGTTCTGGCTGTTTACAGCAACAACAATTAGCCATAACGCACAACCTGTGGCCGTCAGTGGCTGATTATTACATGACCAGATTCTCCTTGCTCTCGCCAGCGGAGCAGCACAAGACGACTGTCAGTCACCCATCGTGGTGGATTGCTTTTTAAATCTTTCCTCCCTCCCTCCCTCTCTCCTCCTGTGGCTGCTCCATCTCACTAACAGCATTTTATCACTTTCGGATTCATTTCTCAACATTTGAACACCCAATGCATCACATTAGGTTTTAGTGGACGTCCTGTATTAATCACTAATGTGGCATTACCATGGCATTTTATATTCCCGGCAGGCATGACGTCTTGAATGTCTTAAAGGGCATGGAAAGCACCACTACCACCCACAAGCCCGTCTCTCTGAAACACCCCGGAGAGGCAGCGACAACCTGTGCTATTTAACCAGCTTGGAAGAAAAGCTGGAG
Organism: Argyrosomus regius; assembly: GCA_946959425.1. Classification (NCBI taxonomy): domain Eukaryota; kingdom Metazoa; phylum Chordata; class Actinopteri; family Sciaenidae; genus Argyrosomus; species Argyrosomus regius. The sequence goes on along the minus strand of OX336897.1, from coordinate 18,853,130 downwards.
TGCAGCCACAGACAGACAGCTCAGTGTGTGGATAGTGCTCATGTGGTAGACACTGCAGCTGTCTGCAGTGGTGGATTATGGTAGGCTGATGATATAGTGTGTGTGTGTGTGTGTTGTGGTGAGGCTTAAAGGAGCCTCACCCTCAAACATCTGATACCGATTTTAGACTGTACTGTAAATTTATCAGCTCGGTGATTAATGAAATGATTAATGACACTTTTTTTTTTTTACTTCATACCAAACCATGGCATGGTCACAGTGCACTGTGCAGTTTTCTCTTGACCTGAACTAAACATGAAAACCATGATACCCTGAACACTGTGGCAAACTAAGCTGCTGTAAACGTATCAGTCAGCATTTTGGTCTTTGTGACAGTGGCTTCCGCATCAACTTGTTTAACTGTGCAGTATATAAACCATACAGCGTGTAACAAATCACAATATTGACTTTTCTCATTATGCATATTATGCTCGGATTCAGGTTTTTTAATTTTCTTTCTTTACCTGGTATTCCACCAGCTTGTCTTATATTCTCTCAGTAGCATTTCAATATCATATAATCATACAATTCCGGGTTTGTTACACCAAAATTACGAGCTTCTCGTTGTCCACACCGCCCATGTTTTCTCCTTGTGTGAGAGAGCCATGTAACGTGTGGTTGTAAATTCTGTCATGGAGCCAGCCATATTATATTATATGATATCTGATATGCGCTGATATGAAAACAGTTTTTTTTTTAATTTTCTGGTTTATAATGCAGAAAAAAACGCTTGTGATAATATATTAGTTTCACTGCAAGGTTTATCCAGCAGAGTCAACTGTGATTTACAAGACTGTGTGAAGTGGCACAGAGTGAGGGAGAAGAAGCAGCTCTCAGCAATGTCATCTAGAACTGGTCTACAGCGTAAAATGACTTTTTCTTAAACAAAGTTTATATTATTGATTTGTTCAAGAAAACAGCATTGTGAGTAACATATCGGTGCACGATTCACAAAGAAAAAAAGTCTATTTTCATTATAGTTACAGAAAGTTTATTTTTGAATCTAATAAAACTGGTATCTGCCTCAAAAATCCCAGATTGGTCAGGCTCTAGTTTCTGGTATTCTCTGCTGGCCTCACTTAATTTTACCGTCCTGCTCTTGTCCATTAAAATGGTATTTTGTTTGCCCTCAAATGTCTGAATCTATGTGAACGCAGCATTAGGCATATCCAGGTTATGATTTTTGGTCCCATTCCTCTTGAGGGGCTTTCCAAGATGTTTTTTGATACCTTAGTTTAGGAAATAAAAACATGTTTTCATTTAACAACAAACTTCTCTAACGTTAAATGTTGTTTAAAACAAACGGCAACCTCCGGTGCTGGGAAATGAAGCCACTGCGGAGGTGCAAAAACTGTAATCGCTTGAGCGGCCACTTGAGACAGGCAGCAGAAGTGAGTCAACCGGCATAAGTGGCCGTATTAAAATGTCCAACTTCACAGCAGAAATAAACTTGTTCACAGCCTGGTTCACACAACTCACCCGTTCAGATGAAGTTGTGGATAATTAACAGTGTGACCGCTTGATTGACAGGCAGGTGCCATTACAGATGGCTTATTCAAGCACCCAGGCGTCATTCGGCCCGCCTCAGGTCTGCCGATGATCCACGTCTTTGCTTATATTTAGATTAACTCGGAGGTGGAAGAAGCAGTACATCCAACATGGCGGCGTCCAGTGTCGCATATTTTCGGCTTCAGAGCAGCGCGTCTAACCTACGGGTCACGTCACTCAGGCTCTGTCCATTCTTTATACTGTCATTGGTTTAAACACAAGCAGCCATACAAGAACCTTGCTTAAATAAAATAGTCTAGACTTAGACTAGCACACATTTGACCTGAGACCAAACTTTTGGTTCTTTTGACAGGTTTCAATGAACACATATTGGCCGTTCCCACAAAAAATAGTGACTTTGTCCATCTATAATATTGAGCATAAGCCAAAAGTTGTGTGTAATATTGTTCTTTGGTGGTTATGAAGACTGTGTTGGTGTGTCTGTTGTCGCATGAGAAACTATATCCTCAGCATGAACAAAACAGTAGATTCATATACGCTTTGAACCAAGAGCAAAACTTTAGAAGTGCGGTTCACCTTGAAGTGCCGCAGAAATAGACATAAAACAAGCCTTCTGCTGGAATGCATTAAATTATTTTGTGCACTTACTTCACTGTGAAGTCGACGGAGCACAGTGTGATTGAATCGTAGTTTTGAAATGAAGAGGGCTTTGTGTTGTCAATACCAATCCATCAAAAAAAAATGGCTGAATCAGCTCCTATCCCGATCCAGTAATTCACTTATAAGTATGTTATATACGCTGGCGTTTTAAGCAAGGTAGAAAATGAGGGATTTGTGGCTGAGTCAATGACTGAGGAGAGGAGAAGTGAGGACATGAAGTAATGTTTTGAGTCTGCATGTTGGCTTGAATTCACACCAGCAAAGAGAGAAGTGGAAGCTGGAAGAGAGGAGAGGAGTACGGCCCATTACCTCAGCAGCCTGTCTGGAGACCAACATCATCACGGCCACCGGAGGAGGAGGAGGAGATGGGACGCGTGTGTGCGTGTTTGTTCATGAGTGTGTGTTTTTAATGTGCTGGAGGGTATGTTTATATTTTCATGTGTGTGTGTGGCATTGTGTTGTAATGTGCTGTCACATGCAGTCAGTGTTGGTTTGTTTTGCACGCGTGTGTGTGTTGCAGCTGCTCGATGCACTAGCTATCAGTTGCTTTCAGCAGAATATTGACTAATGGCTATAAAATTAAAGGTCAACCGGCCAGTTAACTTGACTTCTCTTGATCTTGTTTGGATGCTGTGAGCTTGTTTGCACCAGTAGTTAACATTCTCATCATCATGCAGGGCACAGTGTTTCTTGGAAGCTATGCTTTATTGGTCTGCTTTAGGAAATCCTCTTTTTGTCCACCTCCCTCTGCAGATAGTAAAGTCAGCTACAGAGCAGCGTCCTGGGACAGTTGTGTTAGTCTTTCTTGTTGGCTGTCATTTTGACAGGACTGTTTTTGATGCTAATGCCACCTATAGCCTACTTAATAGCATTTCATTTTTCAAAAACAACTCTGTAACAGGAAATATACAAAATTCTGCATTTATAAGGCTTGGAGAGAAAAGATAAACAAAGACTGCGTGGTCACCGCACAAACGCATGAATGAGTTTTACTTCCTGCAGCCACTTGCGTCACCTGTCACATTGGCGCACAACATTTCTTTTCGTTTGATCCTGTGACGGGTTTAAACAAGCTCTTATTTTGAAGGCGACTCTGCTGAATTACATGCGAAGAAGATCGGCTACCCACCTCATTGAACTGAAGCAAATCATCGATCTGATGTTTTGGTGAGAGAAATTCATGAAATGCTTTTGGTTGTTGTCAGACAAAGTTGAGTGGGCGGGTGCCCAAGGAACTACTGGAGATTGGCATCACATTTGGATCCTTGCAGGTGCACAGTGTTGGCAGTTTCCTTGATAAGCTATGAAAATATCCCGCCGGAACATACAGTTTACTGAAAACATAACCTAACTGACAAGTTTCCTGAACATCTTGAGAGGCTGGAACTTGGTATTACAGCTTGGAGAATTCTTGGAAAACAAAGAAATCTAAATGTGCAACAAGATTATGATTAGCTTGGCTATCATCAGCATCCAAAATACATTTTGTCTGTCTCGGAAAATGGCAGCTCTGTTGAGGAGTGAGGCAAAGTACAACTGTACGCGCTCACGTTTTTGGTGTTCGACTGATAATGGCTTTTACAGTTCACCGTGTGCATGCTAAATTCAGGCTTTAGCTACTCGAGCTTGAAGCGGCTAGAATCAATGTTTTTCCAACAGCAATGTATCAAACTACAATTGGGAAAAAAAACAATGGCAAAGTAGTTGCTCACTGTAATGAACCTCCAGATACCTATTACAGAACCTGCAACTCCCCTTTAGCTTTACAGAGCTTTATAGTAAGATTAAGTTCATAGCTGTTTAGCTGTCTGGCCTCATCTTTACTGTTGTGGCTCACTCTCATTACATCTCTCGTGCTGTTTTCAGATCCCGCAGTTTGATGTTTTAAGTCAAAAAGCTCAAAAAAACCCATTGTCTGCCTGTTACCTGCTCAGACAGAGAGTTAATGATCACAGTGGAGCAGAGTTGGTAGACCAAAACAGCGGCAGGAGATTGGATTTACAATTGTGCGGTAACATGACTCCATATGAATTATGATGTTGCCTTGCTGGACGTGTAAATAAACAACTGCTAGGCTAAGCAAGGTGATGATTTGTTTAACCTGTGTGTTTGTCTTTGTGAAGCAAAAACCTGCTTTGAAAGTGCTACGTAAATAAAATAAACTTGATAGGTCCCCCCCCCGTTGAACGGTATGATAGCTGCTTTTTGCAAAGTCGACAAACAGCCGCATTTTTGTCCGTGACTTTACCATCCACTGTGTTAAACCCCAAATACTCCCACACGCCGCTTCTCAGGTGTGTTGGCGTCGTGACTGTCCGCCCAGGGCGGCTTTCCTCATTATTATCATCCATTTAGCAAATAGCAAGTTAGCTTAACGTTCCTTTACCGCTGAGAGGCTGCAGGCCAAGAGCACGGTTAAGAAAGAGGGGCCCCTATAATAGGTCAATATAATAGTAGCGCCCTCTACCGGAATACAATGCAAACTACTTCAAATGGTCTGATGCGCTTTCGAATTGGTAATTACAATTCGAATACGAACTTTTCACCCCTCGTTCGAACCCATGTTCGAATATCGAATAAAAACTGACAGCCTTAGTGACGTCACCCACAGGTTTCTGGAGAGCCATTTTGAAGCTTGACGTGGATCATCTGCCATCTGGCACCTACCTGTCAATCAAAGCAGCTACACTGTTAATTATGCGTAACCTTAAGCCTTAATATAATTTGAGCAGGTGAGTTAACAAAAGAAAAGAATTCAGTCTCAGTACAGTTGCCATGAAATTAGCTAAAGAGACCAAAACTGTTTTCTGTACCAGGCTGTAAACATGTTTATTTCTGCTGTGAAGTTGGACATTTTAACATGGGGGCTTATAAGATAAGATAGACTTTAATGATGCCACAGTGGGGAAATTCACTTGTCACAGCAGCTCTGTACACAAGGTTGATAAGAAATTAATCACAAGTAAGAAATACATAGAAAAAAGTCATGCTCAAGAAAGTCTTGAAGTCACGCTGGTGTTAAAGAGTCTGACAATTGTTGGAATTTTGCTAACATGCTCCTCTACCTCACTTCCTCTATAGACTCTAAGGCGAGACTGATTATTATGACATTATGGAGATTGACTTGTTTTGTAGCCAGCCTCAAGTGGCCATTTGAGGAACTGCAGTTTTCAGCACTTCCGCATTAGCTTCACTTCACAGCCACGGAGGTTGCCATATGGTTTTCTTTAAACAAATGTTATAATTGAAATGAGCTGTTCTTCAACTGGGGACTCGTGGAATTGTTTTATATGGCTTACTAAAGTTAGACTTCATGGTTAGGTGATGATAAGTAGGGATAAGATAAGTGATAATTGAATCTTAACATTTGGTTCTTATTTAATTGCAGTTTCTCACTGAATTGATTTTAGCATCAGATAGAACTGGAAACAACCGGTAATTCAGACAAACGCATCATACTAAAACAGAAAATTACAAATATAAATGCTTTATGGAAAAGTGATACTCTGACATGAAAACATCTTACAGGTGAACGTGAGTGGGTGGAGGAGTGAATATTATTTCTCATAATTAAAGGTGAGCTGTGTTGAAGAAAATGTTGAGTGTTTTTCTAAAAATGAAAAATGGCAATCAGCTTTGAACGTATACATGCAGATGAGAACTTCATAAATAATTCCACAGATAGCTCTGTGGATTTAATCAACACAGCGGTCTAACATTTGATTTCACGCTGTCTTCTGTGATACTTTGCCTCCTGCACTCTCCTCCCGTCCTGCTCTGTTTTTCTATTACCTTTCATGTCTCCTTTCTCGCTCCATAATTTACCACACAGTGTCTGACCTGAGTGTTAGATGCGCAAACCTGACTGACTGCTGCTGTTGGGAAAAAAATCACATGCTCTCCTTAAACAGGTTGACAGACTCTGTCAGACTGTCTTTTTGTCTTTCTATTTTTAATCTCTGTAAGCTGCCCAAGAGTTCGTTTGATCTCAGCGTTCAGACTCACCTGAGAGCTGTGTGTTCGGGGCCCCCTGGGCCTGTTTGCTGGGGTGAAGAGATTTAGAGGCTTTAATGGAAAGTGACCACTGCTTAAGTGGATGCCTTGATATGTTAAATCAGGGTGTCTTTTGTCGTCTTCACTAAGCACTTTTACTATTTGGGAGTGAAAATAAGGACTTATATGGACACATGCCTCTGCCAGAATCAAATGTACGTGTACTAACTGCTTATTTTAGTCAGTCAAACCTGCTTCATATTATTGAAACTGACAATATTCGAAGAGACACTATCATTTGCAGTACATTTTTCCCACCTCACAGTGCGACTTTCCAGTCTCCAGAAATACAAGATTAAAACTTAACATGTCAAGATATCCCTTCAGCAGTTCCACCTGCCAGCGCCGGCCCTCCCTCTCACCAGGTACGGTTGCTGTCGTCCTCCTGGAAAGGCTCTCACCTCGGTGTCAGGACAATGTGCGTTCTTTTTGTCAAAATGACACTTGTGTGCAGGACAGCATGACTTGAAATCGTAGACATTGGCCCCACGAGGCCAAAGATGGATTGATTCTGTCTCGGCTATTTCTTTGTTTTGAGTCTTTCTCTTCACTGTATGTTGGAATATATCCCCCACTGTAGAAAAATAACAAGACTAAGGCATGATACACGTGTTTTAATGTTACTTAAACTTTGCAGTCAGCTGACTTCATCATGCAGTCATCTTGTTAGTTGATGTTAGCAACATGTCCATGAGCAAATATAGCAGCACCTTACATAGATGCACTACCGGTGTACTTTATTGTAAGATGAGTATTGCTGCTTCGCAGTCATGAAGACATGGCTATATAATAATTTCCCAAAAAAAAAGGAAATTACTGTTCTGTATCTGAAGTTCCCCTCTGCTTTACTGAGCATTTTAGCCTCTTTTAGCCTGTTGTTTTGGTTGTATGGCCCACAATTAATTCTAAACACCCACCATATATTTCCCACCCTGCTCCAGATTGCAGACAAAGTTAGCGACTGGCTGGTGAACTAGCTGGTGAACATAGTGGAACATTTGACAGCTAAAGAGTCAAATATTTCCTTCAGGAGTTGGTAAAAGCCAAAAACAGAATACTAATGATGCTCTGTGGTGGTGATGGTGATCTAAATGGACAACTGTTTCATAACATATTTGCTATGACTACTTAAAGTTATAAAGTGAGAATATATCAGTGTTGTGTTTTTAGCTTGTTCGCGCTGCCTCTAAGCCAAAGACATCACTTTTCATTTCAGTCAAGTCAAGTTTATTTATAGAGCGCATTCAAGAAGAACAAATGTTGACCAAAGTGCTTCACAGAGATTAAAACACAGGAATCATCAAAAAAAAAAACACAGACATAAGAGGATAAATCTTTATGAAAATACAACACAAACAGCACTGGAAAGACAGAGTGTGGTCAGGCATGTCTTAATAATGATAATTAAGAGAGGCTAACGAAAAGAGCTGGGTCTTTAGCCGGCTTTTAAAGATATCAATGGAGGGAAAAAGTCTAATTGTTAGTGGCAAACTATTCCACAATTTTGGGCCGACAGATGAAAACGCTTGATCGCCTTTGGTTTTTAACTGGGTACATGGAATGGAGAGTTGTAGTTGGTCACCAGATCGGAGCGATCAGAGGGGTGGAGTAGGGGATGTTTGCAGTTCAGTGTTATAATTCACTTTTTGGAGTCTTACCTTTTCCCAAAACTGCCTTGTCTGCTTCTGTTACTTCAATTAGTAATGCTACACTTACTCTTAAGTTTTTAAACAAGCCACAGAGTGAAAGTCAAATTATTGCTCTCAATCAAAAGCGTGCATGAGGGCGTGTAAAGGTAACCAGCATGTAATTAAATCTAGATTCAAAGCCCAACATGTCTCGTGACTGTGCTTTCTGGTCTGAATGTCAGTCTTGAGAACATTCATCTGCTTTTTATCCTGCCTCTTACTCTTTGTGTTGTGAGCGACTGACCCCAAAATTTGATGTTGACTGCTGTTTTTAAATATTAAAATTTAGTTCTGCTGAGACCTGGTAATGTCTCACTTCCAGCTGCCTTCGCTGCTTTCCTCTTTGGCAGCTGCAGTGTGGAAGTAAAAGCCTGCATGAATAACCGTGTGGTTAGTGTTTGTTTGTGTAATTAGAAACAACTGAATGAATGGACTTTGTATTATTCAGTCTGTCTCCTCAGTCCTTCTTCTCTCTGCTACACTCTCCCTAGACCTTACCTTCAGATGAACAAAAGAAGCACACACCAGCTACATAAACCTTGTTACCATGGGGACACTGGAGATAAACAACACAGCAGAATGAAAACACAAGTTGATGGCGCAGGCAGCAGACAGCATGTCCCCATTTCCTCACATAGAGGAGGCAAAGTTCGGGCGGTGGTGACACGGAGTTTGAAGCATCTGTGTGATGAAATGCTCCGCTGTTTACTGAGCACGCTGGTGAAAAACACAAAGGCCTTTTGCAAGAGACTAATCTCAGATGTTTGTTTTGCGTCACACACGAATCAGAACTTCTGACCTTCAATATAATGTACATAATAGGCCCGTGTGAGCTTGGAGAGCTTAGCGTTTTACCCAGACTAATCCTTGCTTACAAACCTGCATTTTGTGCGTTTCTGTGAATAACACATAAAAAAGCAGCAGTAGAGCTGGGCAAACAAGTGTTACCTTGTCTTGCTTTACTCTGTGTCCACCTTGTGTTTTCTTCTATTTGACCTCTATCTTCGATTCAGTCTAATAATATCTTGCTAAGTTTCTGTCAGTCCTGCCTTTTTTACTCTCTCCCCTCAGCATCCACGCTCCGTTCTTCTTTGGCAGTTGCCGCCTCGATTTCCCCTCCCCATTCATTATTCAAGGAGTGGTTGCTTGGATGTCCACGGATCTGGATCCAAACTTCCATCCTGAGATACCACATGCGGCACCGTAGGGTTACTAGTACCATTAGTAACTGTCTCTATCATGTCATGCTACAACAACACTTCCCGTACCGCTGGCGGTGATACCGGCTGGTGTTCCTGACGAGATGAGTGCATCCCTGTGAAGCGAATGTGCCAGCTCATTGTCAGCATCAGGAGCGATGCGGGGAAGGTTGGTTGTTGTAGCGACTTGACTTGTTATGAATATGTACCGACAGCAGGCGAGCAGCAGAGGCAGTGTTTTGATCTGAGATCTACATGGACATTTACTCAGCGTGAGGACGACTGGCAGGCGGGCTGGCTGGGCGGGGATGGAGGAGAGGAGCAGCTTGAGCTCAGTTTGGACGTGTGCGTTAATGTTACAGTGGGCTGGAAGAAGGCCACTGACACCCAAAGTGGTGCCGTCTCACGGCTGGCTGACTGCATGATAAGGGCAGGAGTGGAGAAGATGGATAGTCAGTGAAAGTTTGTGTGTTTGTTTGTGTGACAGAGACAGAGAGAGATACTGTGTGTGTGTGTGTGTGTGGAAATTCAATTGGTTGTATAAGTGTATGCCATAAATTAATCTAAAAAAATGTAGGGCTGCAATAACCTTTTACTTTCATTATCGACTAATCTGATGTTTATTAATGGGTTTGTCTATAAAATTATAGATAAAATATATTGAACATTAGTTTTAGCACAGTACAAGGTGACATCTTCCAATCATCAGTCCAAAAACCCAGAGATATTGGTATTATTATTAGATATGATAAAGAAAAGCAGCAAATCCTCCATTTAAGAAGCCGAAATCAGAGGATGTTTGTTGAAATGTGGCTGAAACAATGAATTGATTATCAAAATAGTAGCTGGTTAATTTGCAGCTGATCGACTATTGAATTAACCGATTGATGTTTGCAGCTTTAGATTGTTTGTAATGTCAGAAGAAAATAAAAAATAACCAACTCAGGTCTTGTTCACACCAAAATTAGCACTGCGTCAAAAAAAAAGTGGTTTCCTCTTTGTCTCAGCACTTTGACAACAGAGGTTATATTAAAGTAGAACTATGTCTTCTTTTTCCCCTGTCAAAATAACATAACTCTCCTCCTCCTACTTCTCCTCCTACTCCATTTCACCTCCATCTATCATTATCATACACAGTGGACAAGTAGAACCTTTGATGCAAAACACTTCAGTGTCATCCTGCAACTCTGACGTGTAATCTAAATGCTGTAATTGTTTCACCTTGCAGTTGTCAGGACAGAGGATTCAATGAGTTTTGCCACGATAACTTCCCAGAGTTGTAACATTCTTCCTTGCAGTATTATAGACCACTGACAGCGCTGTAAGAGCTGATAAAGACACTGAGGTTTAATAACCTGGTGCGACTTTACATTCTACATTTAAACACTTTTCCACCTGACAGTGTTGACAGGGCTTTGGAACTAGTACAATGAGCAAGAATTGTACATACATAAATAAGTATTTCTAAAATCCTGGCTGCAACCGAGGCCACTGTACCACATTTTGGCTTCCAATAAGCTTTTAAATTCATGGATCAGTTACTGAAACTGCATTTCCTGGATTGAATTTCATCTTCTCGCTGGTACCTGTAGCAGTACACCCACACCATCAGTCTCTTGTGGGGGTTTTCTTCTTGTTGTTTTATTTGTTTTTGTTAAACACAGCACTATTTTTGGCCAAAAAGTCTCCAGAACCTCAAAAAAAAAAAAAAAAATCAGTTATAAACAGGAGAGAAGCAGTCTTGCATTCAGGGTGGTTGAAATAAAATATTTTGCTGCAATTTTGCTTGATAAAAATACTGTTGATCAAATATGAAAAAAATATATCTATGTAAACAGAGTTTTCTACAAAACAAAAAGGGTATTAAACCTGAAATGATCAAATCAAAGAATATATAAGCAAGATCTTTGATGTCAGCTTTCACTAGTTAAAGCCTTTTGGAAATGTGGCATGAAATTGATCTCAAAGTTGGCTGTCTCTTTAGGCATCCACAAAAATCTGAGTGAAGCTAAATGTTTATAACATATATACAAAAGCTTGTGCAACTACAGCTCATTTTGTTGTTCAGATGATTTCTTAAGACTGTGGAGGCATGGCAGGTTTTGATCGACAGCTCCCTCATGAGTACCGGCACGGAAGCTAAGCAAACTGCTGTGGACGGGGGAGCAGCAAAATTATATTAGCCACCTTAAAGAAAATCTGTATCAGCTTAATCATATGCTATGTTTAGCATTAGTTTCACTGCTTTATTTTAACAGTCCTTCATGATGGGAAATTAAAGCTCTCACAATGCCAACCAGACCAGACCAGAATTATTAGAATTTACCAGAATATTTTCACATCTCAGTCGAAGAATTGAGGATTTATATCGATCAAACCATAGTTGGTGATTGTTTAAACAGTGGAAAGACTAACCAAGATGTGAGTTATATTTCCTTTGTTAACTCATTACTTATTAAATGTGTAAGAATATTTCCTTTTATTACACTAAAGACAGTTTTTTTGCCCCCGGCTGGCCTTGAGGCTGATTAGGTGGTTTGTTTTATGGGACAACTCGCATGGATTTTATTTTTTAGGATTTTTTTTGCATTACCACACCCAGTTGAAACTGATATCAGGAAAGTGACAATATATCAAGATGCTTCGATGCTTACTATTTCGTACAGAAGATCGTAAACTACAAAGTTTGCTTTTATTAACTTGGGTTTCCTGAGGCTTCAAGTTAAGTCGATGCAGACATATTTAAGTTGGTACCATGAACATATTGAGGCCCTACCCTATGCCATGATTGCTTTCCTGTGGAAACAGCTTGTGAATAGTCATTGCATCAGCGGCAGTGTGCAACTTGTTCCTGTTTAAAATATTGATGTTACCTGAATAACTCAAGGAGAAACATGAACATACCTGCACACATCCCCCAAAATACAAACACAACGCTGACTGCAACACAAGTATTTATAGCTTTCCTTGAACAGGATCACACAACTGTTATCACACAGTCACACTTTGTGTGTGTATGTGTGTGTGTGCTTGTTTCAGGTGTGAGCTTTCCTGTCTTAGTATGGTGGGTGTCAGCTTATAACCCATGACAAACAGGGGGAGGACATGGTTAAGTCTCAGTAAAGCTCATCAGGTTTAATGAGAAACTAATTTGAACCAGTTCTCTGTCAAACCTTTCAAGAGCTCACTGCAGAAAATGTGTGTGTGGTGAGAAAGGGGTAGAAAAAAAAAGGAGAGACCAAGAGTGCTGCTACTTTTTTTTATGCTTTTATAGCTTGAATCTAAAATATGTCTGAATATAAATCATCGGAGATGCATGTTTGAGATAATTTGTAATCTGTGTTCTGAATAGAAAACAGCAGAGGCAAGATCATGGAAGAATGAGCCACTCAGAAATGAGCGCAACTAATGCAATTCAGTACTTTAGGCATTTTGTATGGAAAATGTCCAAGAGATCAAGATCCTGGAGTCTTAGCGTCTGCAATGCAATGCCAATTTTTCTGAGACCCACAGAAGACAAAGATAACTAAAGACGACTTACATACATGTTGATAGAATGACCTGCATCACAGTAAAATCTTCTATACTATACTAAATATTTGATATACTGCATATTTGACAGGGTATTCAAGTTTAGATTTGAGCATCTGATGATGATTTCTTGGCTACCACTGTATGGTTTATTTATATACAGTACCAGTCAAAAGTTTGGACACACCTTCTCATTCAATGGTTTTTCTTTATTTTACATTTTAGATTAATGTTGTAGACATCAAAACTATGAAGGAACACATATGGAATTATAGAGAAAACAAAAAAATAAGTTAAATAAACCAGAATATGATTAATATTTGATATGATTTTTCCAACGGTTTTGAAGGAGTTCCCAGAGGTGCTGAGCACTTGTTGGCTGCTTTGTGGTCCAACTCATCCCAAACCATCTCATTTGTGTTTTAGGTTGATTTAGGGTGATTGTGAAGGCCAGGTCATCTGAAGCAGCTTTACATAGCCTGGAGGTGTGTTTGGGGTCATTGTCCTGTTAAAGTTCAAACCAGATGGGATGGCATGTCGCTGCAGAATGCTGTGGTAGCCATGTTGGTTAAGTGTGCTTTGAATTTTGAAAAAAAATCACCAACAGTGTCACCAACAAAGCACGACCATACCTCCTCCTCCCGGCTTCATGGTGGGAACCACACATGCAGATACCATCTGCTCACCTTTTCTGTGTCTCACAAAGACATGATGGACGGAACCAGAAATCTCAGACCAAAGTACAGATTTCCACTGGTTTACTGTCCATTCATTGTGTTTCTTGGCCCAAGCAATTCTCTTCTTCTTGTTGGTCTGCCTGAGTTGTAGTTTCTTTGCAGCAATTACACCATGAAAGCGTGATTCACACAGTCTTCTTTGAACAGTTGATGTTGAGATGTGTCTGCAATTGGAAGTGCTGTTAATTTGCGGTTTCTGAGGCTGGTAACTGTAATGAACTCATCATCTGCAGCATAAGTAACTCTTGGTCTTCCTGTCCTGGGGCGGTTCTCATGAAAGCCAGTTTCATCTTAGCGTTTCATGTTTTTTGAGATTGCTCTTGAGGATACATTCAAAGTTCTTTTTTTTTCTGGACTGCCTGACCTTCATGTCTTGTAATGAGTAATGATGGACTGTCGTTTCTCTTTACTTAACTGAGTGGTTCTTGCCATAATATGGATTAAAACGGTAGTTGAATAGGGTCAACCCTACCTCTGCACAACACAACTGATGGTCTCAAAAACATTAAGAAGGCAGAAAATTCCACAAATTAACTGTTGACAAGGCACAACTGTTAATTAAACACCATTCCAGGTGACTACTCCATAATTAAAAAATAAAAATAAAGAAAAACCATTGAATGAGAAGATGTGTCCAAACTTTTGACTGGTACTGTATATTTATATATTCTTTATTTCTTAGTTCAGTTTTTTTAAACTTTTTTTATTGAACAGGTGATTGCTTTTAGCAGCCTGTATCAGCAACTAAGGAATTACAGCACTAACCTATCTTTAAGAAAAATAATTGCACACATTCCAAAATCGAGCAGATAATCCAGCTAATTAAAGGAGAGATCCAGTAGAAAGTGTTAGTGGAGGTAATGTCTTATTTCTTAACAAAATAATCCTGCTGACACCCCACTTGAACTGTGTGTGTGTGTGTGTGTGTGTAAGAAAAAACGACTTAAGTAACTTCTTTAGTGGTTTGTGCATACATGAGCGTAGCACATTTTTCACAATTAGTTGCTTGTTTTATCCTGTTAGCTACACTACTATTTAGCGACAGCAGCCAACATAAGGTCAAGCCTTAGTGAAAATGAGTGTTTATTAAGAAGAACTTTAAATTAGATCGAAACCACTTGCAATGAAAGGCAGTAAATATATGTGTGCAGTTTACAAGCTACTGTAAAGTGATGAGAAAACACAGAAGCAGAATGATCTGATTCAGAAAACAGTTAATGAGGCTTTGCTGTCAAAGCAACAGAGATTATTTTCATAAAAACTCTAAGTGAAAGCAAGAATTGATTCCTTCCCATTGGGACTGCGGCTTTGAACATGTTGCCGGTTGTCATTTATACTGACCAAGAGAATTAGGAGAATAATAAGAGCGGCTCTTCCTCAATAAAATCCAAATTCTCAATGTGTTTTCTATGAGCTGTTTGCAGTTCTCTGTTCTCTGCACTATCTGTGTTAATACTTCATATTTCAGAAAAGCACACTCCGCACATCAATTACACCTCGAGGCTACATTTACATGAGGTCTCAGGAGTCTTCTCTAAACAAGACTCTTGGCACATATGTAGCTAAAGCTCATTAAACCGCACCGCGGTGTCATAGGGTATTTACCCATAAATCCAAAACAAGCGTTAAAGATAATTAAGCTACATGATGGACTGACTCAGGCGACCTACAGTAATTTCAACAGCGAGTCTTTAAAGTTGAGTAAGTATTAAGAGGAGCAGAAATAAATTCGTATCAAACAGTAGGGCTCTGCCTATGACATAAATATGTCTCTGTGCGGTGCTGTTTAATAGTTTGACCAGCAGTCTCAGCTGTCTGAAAGCTGTCTGGTTTGTTTCAGCAGAGCCTTGTAAGAGCACTTCCTGTGTTATTGCCCAGGACGGGTTCAGAATAATAAAATCTCAAGTAGTTTTGGAGAAGTTCCCTATCATTGGGACTCTTAAAAGTGCAAGTTGCCGTGTCTGTCACTGCAGCTGATCAAGATATTTGTCATATTGAAAATGTCCTTCAGGCTGTACACCTGAAGGACATTTTCAATATGACAAATATCTTAATCAGCAGCCTCATTTACAGTCTAAATGCTGGCAATTGATCCTCCTTTGACAACTCTCCTTAGTGTCCATTGTCCAAATAAAATGGGAGGTGATCTCAAGAAATTATTAACAGGAGAGGTTTAAGGACCAAAACAGATAGAAAATACTCTGCAGTTGACCAAACATGCTCCCACCATTAAACATTAATGGCTCTGTTCAGTGAGCATTCAGGCCATGCCCAACGTCACCTTTGTTTAAATGGCACATAATCTGTGCGGAAAGTAATGCCCAAGGGAGTTGTAATTAGTCTCTTAATCACAGGTGTTTTTAATGCATGGTTGTACCAATTAGAGCATCATCTCCCATTCCCTCTAAAGCCAGGTGCACCTTGCGTATCTCACCAGGCTGTAACCAACATCTGTAATCTTCTGTCAGATGATTTGGAGACTGATTCCAGCTGTCCCTCTGCACTCATACCTCCAATGTATCCGAGGCTGGTCACTTGCAAAGAAGTGCAGCACTGCTGTGGTTATGCACAGGAATAGTATTACCAGGAGACCTCGTGTGATTTAAAAATGACCCCCCTTGTCTGTGTTTCATGAAGCAAATTCACATGGGAATAAGCAAAGTCTGTGCTTTCCTCCAATTCACTGACATTTTTCTCCGATCGGTGTGTTAATGAAGCTGCCGCTGCTGTGTCACATGCGTAAATGCACACATCACTCTCAGTTTATCGTTCCTGCTGCTCGGTGATGCTGCACATATTTAATAAAGTCAAAGGAAATAATCTGACACACAGCCGGTTGTGGAGAACACACAGGACAGGCTTTATGCCAGGTGAATTTCATACATTCAATCTAACATTTCAGACCTGCCTGAGTCACATTAATTGCTGCATTTTAGTAGATCATGTAAAAAAAAAAAAAAAGGTGAAATACATAAAAGTTGGTTTGTGATGTTGATAATACATCACTGCAAAACTGCATTTGACTGAATATGAGCAAATGCACTGACATTTAACTGAGGATGAGGAGCACTGCTGTGCGTCCATGCGTGCATAACACGTTGTCAACATGTCTCTGTAGGTGCATCTTACTATCTGAATAACGTGCCCTTTAAACAGCAGGAAAATGCTGATAAACCCTGTCCTAAAACATGTACAGTAGAAGATAACTCTACTCATGTGTATAGGATATTTAGAGATTGACAAATTAATAGAGCTGAATTTAATCATAGTGATGTGACGAACAAAACTTAATGTGGTATGTGGTTCATTTGAAAAATTGTGATCCCTAATCATCTTTTCTGTATGTTAATATCCCTGTCACTTCGAAACACATTCGCTATCAGCCCTGAGTAAGACAGCTAAGCACTTACACATCATGGCTCGAAACGGATGCCAAGAAATCTTCCTGCAAGCCTGATATTAACTCCTGTTTTATCTTATCTGCAGGATCGCCATCACAGCCATTCGTAAACAAGCACAAGATCAATTCAAGAATAAAAAAAGGACATAGAAAAGATTAGAAAGCTACCCCTCTTTTTTCTGATTTTTTCTCAGCTCATTAAGTACTGGTAGTGAAGTAGTCATACATGGAAGTTGAGATTGACATAGCTTGGAAATCTATGAACTGTACATAAATATCTCGACATGTCTCTTTTGAACAACGTGAAAAATGTAAACTGCTTCAATTGAAAAGGATGTCGGCAGGACGGACGCAACAATCACTACCAAGAGGCCAAAAAAAAAAGTGCCAAAAACTGCAGTTCCTCAAACATCCACATGGGGCTGGCTACAGAACGAGTCAGTCTCCATAAGCCCCCATGTTAAAATGTCCAACTTCACAGCAGAAATAAACATGTTTACAGCCTGGTACAAAAAATAGTTTTGGTCTCTATAGCTAATTTGCCTGTTCATGACAACTGTATTGAATCTAATTTTTTATACAACTCACCCGTTCAAAAGATATTAAGGCTTAAAGTTATGCATAATTAACTGAAATGAAATGTCAATGCTATCTAGGATTTTCTTTTTCCATGTTATTAGTTTCCTATAAAGTCGTATCATGAGAGAAAATATCTTCCCTGTTGACCTTCAAACCTTGAATTTCAAATGTTGAAATGTTCCTATTACTTATATCCTTTTCCCCTTTTCTTATCAGCAATCACTTTATGTCACTTTATGTTTCAAACGCAAAACTTTTGTCTCTCATTTAATGTTTTGTTGTTGTGCCTTTTATATAAAACAAAGAATCCACACTAGTGCAGCAATCAGTTGAAAATGAGCTTTTCATTCCCTTGAACACAATGACAAATGGATGTGGAATATGATGGATGATGATTGCAACTTAATTACAGGGAAATAATGCAATCAACATTTCATTTTAATTTAAAAGTAAATATTGGATCTAGTGTGTGTGTGTGTGTGTGTGTGTGTGTGTGTTTGTCCCTTCTGGCTGTTTTAGGCTCTGTGTGTGTTGCTCTCCTCTTTTTCCTCAGCCGCAGTGTGTACATATTGGATTTTCTGTGCCCCCTTTTCAGCATTTTCACTCAATTAAAGCCATGACAGGACCTGCAGTTTAGGGGCCTATTCATTGACCTGGTGTAAAAAGCTTGCCATTCAAATGGCCTTCATATTAACTGTACGTTTGTGCCCAGAGTGAATAGCAGGTCCTCAACATTGGAGGTGATAAATGCTGCCTCAGCTCTCTTGCTTTCTCAGTACGAGGTGAAAAGTCCTTAGTGACCTTGGACTGAGACACAGTGTGTCTTTTCACCATCCTTTCATTTCATCTTTGCTCATGTGATGTCCCCCCCCCCCCCACCCCGTATATACTCCCACTGCCTATTTTTAATCAGTCTGATCATTCAGTAAATAATCTATGATTTGCAGGAATTTGACAATGAGCATGTGATCATTCTTGGTGATAAACTGACACTGTTGACGCCGCCAACATCAGATCATTTCACTTCTATTTCTGCACAGTGTTATTTTTTTTGTTTGACATGTGTGTATCTCAGCTGTGATTTGATGGACTGACTTGCACACCGGCATTCCTCACTGTCATGACAAATCCTTAGGTAGAATATGTGTTGGTCTCTGTAAAAAAAAAACAAAAAAAAAACACCCTCCTGCTCACATAAGGAGAGAAGAATATATTTGTTGCACCACATGGCACAAGATATTGTCCGCTATGCCTAACGACACCCATTTTTATATAAATTCGGTTCAACTCTATATTTTAACACTGCGAAACGCAGAGGAAGGAAGAAGGCATACAGGGCACAATCCTCTTGACAAGAACATTTTTCAAACAGAATAAATGTGAAATGATGACAATAGATTCCTGGCACGTGCAGATAGATGATGAATAGTGTGAAATATTGAAAACTTCAAATAGAAAAGAAGGAACTATCTCTTCTCTGTGCTGTATTTTAACTGGAACAAGTTGCTAATCAAATGATTGAATCAAATGCTTTCAGATTCCTTTTTTTGTCTTTGCCCAAGAAATCTACATAAAAAAATATGGCATATCCCCATTTTTTTATTTTTTATTGGTGCACTTATTCCATAAATCTGGTGGCTATGCCAAGCTGTCTCTGCAGTGACGCTTTTGCACTACCATAAATGAACTGTCAGTGATGCCGTGTGGGCAGTTGTGTGATTTTCTTTGCATTATCTGTTGATTACATTTGGGTTTACAGTATGTGGGTGGTGTACTTTCTTGTTCTGATCAGCCATGGTGGCTATCACAGCTGTTTTTGGCGCCACAGTGTTTTTAGTTCTTTCTGAAATGTGAAGGTTATACATACAGTTATTATTTTCTGTGATCGGTCATTTGATTTCTTTGTGTAAAACACACACACACAGTAGAGTATGTCGACAATGAAGTATTTTCTACAATTTCACTTTCAATAACTGTTCTTCATTAATCCATTAATCATCTAGACGTGGATGGATGTGAAGGAATGTTGATTTTGGGCATTGACATGGTAAGTTTACCAGATCGAGCCTCACTGTCCTTCACACTTGGAAAACTTTTATGTGATCAGACTCTGGGAGTCTGGAGGTAACGATCGACCTTGTTTTTGTTCCCAACTTGCTTGGTAATGGAAGAGTCTTGACCTGGAGTATAAACCTGAGCGAATGGAGTGCTACTTGAAGCTTTTTGGTATGTGACTGTCTGTGCATACACAGTGCAGTGTTTCAGCTGGTAATGTTTTGGCCAAATCTTTGCAGCAACACCAATAGTCTCGCTAGTTAGTGGATAATCCAGCCTGCAGTGTTCATAGAGTTAACTGATAAACCAGAGAATTGTAGAGGGCTGAGAATAAGATTAACTTTATTGTCCCGTAAATGGAAGTTTTACAGATATTGGCCCCAAATAAAATCACACACACACTTGAACAAGCCACCCTCTGGTTCCCAAGCCAAGTCCCAACGGACTGAGGTACTGAAAATTTTATATCATGTCTGTGAAAAAAATGGTGGAAGGCAGGCTCATTGGGTAAATTACGATCACAAGGAATCTGTAACTGCTTAACCAAACCTTAAGCAGCAGTGCGATGCACAGAGGGCCTTTACCTTGACCACTTGAGTCGTGAGTCCAATGTGTCTTTCTTCTCCTTAGGAGAGATATGGTCTATTTTGTGTACTATAGGGATGTAACAATATGGAAAATTTGAAGTCACGCCTTCATCGTGAGACTTGGATGAGGCTGTTATTACATATCCCGATAATCCACCAAGATAATGAGATTAATTTAAACATAAATGGTCATTTTTATCGTGTAAAATTTCACAGAGATTTACCGTAATACCGGTAACCGTTACATCCCTAGTGTATTCTCAAGATTTCCAACAATGGCAGGGATCCTTTATCAAGGCAACCCTTTATCTCCATCAAACAGTTCCCACATACAAACAAATACACCCATAGCATGGCGTGGCGGTCAAAAACTGGCTTCCTCCTCTAGCAGCACTCCTGTGCCTTGCCACACCTGCTCCACCTATATAAATTACCTCGAATTGACACAAAAACACCCTAGTGCTACCTGCTGAACAAACATTTGTTTACCTGTTGAAATGGCTTCTACAGAATCATTAACAAATCGTAAGACCATGAGTCAACAGTTTGAAAAAAGTAGCTCATTTTAAAAAATGGAAGAAATGAGCATGAACTAGTTAGTTAAGCTAGTTAATTTTGGGGTGTCTGAACTATGAGCTGTCCTGTATGTTTCTCTGATATCAGATTCATGTTGTAATAAACTTGTATATTCAAGTATGAACAACTGGGACTCGGAGTTTATTCTTTTATTCATCAAAGTGAAGATCGACCAGAGAACAAGTTTTTCCACATCAAAAATAGAAGACCAATTTTTCATGAATAAAACAGTATACACCAAACTTAAAAGGGTGCTTTTTTTTACGGGGGGCAAGGGGTCTGAATGAAAGAGCAAAAGAGAGGTGAAAGATGACAGCTCTGCTGAGTGTCTTTAGAGCTCGAGGAAAATGGTTACAGTATTCTTGGAAACTATAGAAACTCATATAATGTACCAAACACTGTGTGTTTACAGCAGCATGTATAGGACGTAATTGACTGATTGAATAACTACTGTTATTCTGCTCCTGTCTCCACTTTTCTCTGCTGTACTAGGTTCTCTCAGATGGCTCCTCCTGTGCTGCTTCTCCTCTTTTACCCTATAATTTATTTCGTCTTCTTCCACCCTCATAGCATAGATATTCTCCCCTTTTTTGACAGACTACTTCTTATTCCTTCTTCTCCTGTGTACTTTTCATTGAACCTCCACCTGTGAGCCCTAAAGCTGTGGAAGCGGCTGACACAGAGGCTTGAGGTCAGGGGTTACTGGAGTCAGGAAGCAGCAGACATATTCATATCTTGCAGCCTCAGGATTGAGAGCATTGATAAAGCTAGAATGGGCATTAGCTTCCCTCTGCTATACACTTAAACCATTGTACTTTGAATGAACTTTCCCCCCGCCAGACACAGGTTCCTCCTCACTCCTAGGCTGCACCACAGTCATTCTGAGAGCCATTAATACCCTTACCATAATCAAATCTATTCACTTACAGAGAGCCCCAAACCCTGCACTGTGTGCATAAATATAAATGAATATTTGATACGACTACAGATACAGAGCTGCAGGCCAGCTGAGGAAAAAAATGGTAATTTTCAGTTCTGTGTTAGTACAGAGCGGTAAATGTTTGCGAACATGCACATCTAGCCACGGGGGCTGCTTGTATGATTCATTTTTTTTTATTAGAACTGCGTTATCTTCTTTTATAACTATCCATTCAGCCATTCATCCATTAGCTATACCTCATACATCAGCAATCCATCAATTAGCTATACCTACTTATATCCATCCATCTTTTAGGTATACCCGCATATATCCAGCCCTCCATCTCCATCGATTAGCTATACCCGCTCATATGCAGCCCTTCATCCATCAGCTATACCCACTTTATCATGTACATGGTCACAGGCCCATCCCAGCTGAAATCTTCACTTAAAGGAGAGATGAAATCTTCCATCACAGTTTGTCATTTTATGTCTTTATGTGATTTAGGGGCTTTGCTTGTTTGCTGAAAGTTTATTTCACTATTTTTTGTTCTCCTGACATTAGGAAAGGCAGTCTGTATTTCAGGCTAGGCTAGCCTCTCCAACAAAACTCTTTGGGAAACCCTGTAGATGGTCCATTTTTAAAAGTCAATTAAATTGAATGGCCGACAAAAGAAGGTACGTCCAGAGCAATGCAGACTAACATGGATATAAACCAATCTTGCTCATTCAATGGCCTTATACACATTAAAATAATAGTTGACCTGCTTGAAACTTTGCTTATTGATAACATTCGATCATCTCTTGACCCTTATTGTCTGTAGCCTATACGTATCGATTCATTTTGACACTGAAAGGGATTTTGATGAGGGAAAAATATCTTTATTGAGGAGTATAGGTGAAAGAAACCTTTTCAGTTTCTTTTTTGTTGCGAATTAGACCGGCCGAACAGACAGCAGAGAGTAGAGCTGATTGATAACCCTTTCTATGGATGGTTTGTCATTATAAGAGACAATCAATAGAATAGAAACCCAGAATTAATCTCATCTTAGACTGCAGTATGTGAAGGGAATGCTGAAGGCTGTGGCATTGTCATGCAAATGGCGACAATAATTATTTCCTAAGTGCTTTCCTTGCTCACCCCAAATAGATTCACGTCAGTCTGAGAATCAGCCAGGCAGCAGAGAGATGAAATGAAAGACGCTTACATTCAGACAGTCAAACAGCCTGGATATTAAAATGTTATGTTTTTCCATCCATCCAATAGCTATGCCCGCTTATATCCAGCCATCCATCCATCCGTCTATTAGCTATAGCCGTTTATATCCAGCCCTCTATCCATTTGCTATACCCGTTATCTGTCAGGCTGCCTTCAAATGTTTGAACAAACCCTTAGTTGATAATGATGATTAACCAAGTCTTAGGCCTGTTAGTTGCAGAAAAAAAAAAAAAAAAAACTCCGTTTGGGTGCTGCACCTTGTCGTTAGGAGCGGGATGAAAGTATGGGACAGTTGCAACATGGACTTTTTCTCTTCTAACAAGGAAGTCAAAAACAGTCCACACAAATGACATCCCATGGGTCCCAAAATCTGTAATCTTAAATATATCAGTTTCGCAAGAGTTACAGTAGAACAAACAGATTTTCCACTTGGTATGGTAAAATGTATGTGTTGAAGACGTGCTGCACATGAACTAAGTATCAGTGAATGATTCATTTGTCATACCGACTGATATTAGGTAGTAGCCATGGAAAAGTCAATCTCAGTGTTTTGAGGCTTCCTGTATAGCCAGCTGGATAACGGATATACTCTGAAGTCCGATTAGCAACTTAGTCTGTGAGAATGACGAGAAAGACACAAAGACTGCATTCAAATTTACAAATGCCCCAAAAATATATATTCATATTATATATGCATCAACAAGTAGCTAACTTGTGGCTTGAACTAACAACTACTTGACTAGGAAAATCTTTGTTTTGCGGGGTGATACCCAGACTCAGTCTTACAGTGATGGAAAGAGTGATAGGCTGACATTACAGTGGGGATCACAGTGAAACTGGGTGAGGCCATCAACGTGGAGGGAGGGAATAGTTGCAGCAGATGGATGGCAGAGAACAGGCAAAGAGGGTTGAAGGGGAAGAGCACCAGAGAGAGGCTGTTACAATGTATAAGTGACCAAATGCAATGCGAGTGAGATGGAGCTCAGGGGGACCAGAAAAACGTCTGTAAGAGCTCCCTGCTGTTGCTCACAGGGCTATTCTGAGCGACTCGGGCAGCCGTGATAAACCTGTCAACCTCTCCTTCCAACTCTGCCTCCCTGTCAATGCAGCCATGCCTTACTTTAGGCAAAATGGTGACAGACAATTATCGCATCATTCTGCCCAAATGCACTCCTCTTAACTCTTCTTAGAGATTGAGCGAGATTACTTATTTTCACGGAAAAAAACACAAAGTTTACCGTGAGTTAAGGTGTCTGAGAAAAGTTGGGAAAGTAATGCAGCCTGAAATTATCTCCGAGTATGTATGCAAATTAATTTCCTTGAACCTTGTAAATGTTTGCTTGCGTGTGCACTTTTGTTTTGTATATAAGCAAGTGAGGCACCGTCATTTATCTTTATCAAAAACTGTAGCAGGCAGTGTGTGCTTATGAGCTGAGAGAACAGGGAAGCTAGTTATGAGCTCAGGGAGTGAGAGGTTTGGTGAAGCATGGTGTGATGTGTGGGGAAGTTTTATGTAAAGGACAACCTTGGTTTTTAAGATGTTTAGACGCTGTAAAAAGAGAACCTTGTTCACAATATGGAGCTGTTACAGGAGAAAAAGTTAACATCAGAAAATCTTTTAGCTTTTTAGTTTGCTTCACCAAGAACTCCACCGATTTTTACACTTGAATATCAGTTTAATGGTGATAGAGTGTTACTCAGCCTCAAAGTCAAGATATGGTTATGCTTTACTGGGATGCTCTATTTTTTTCCCCACCACTGTGATACACTACTCTTATTAATGACTGCAAACATAAGGGCGATCGATCTCCTGCAGATCTAAATCAGAGAAATTGTGATGTATTTCATCTTTGTCAATTTATTAACTAGATAACTGTTTAAGTAGTTGCCTCGCTGATTGAATATGTGGCCTTTGCTGCGGCCTTGTCTCAGCTTATTTTCATGGCAGCTTAATAAATTTAATCAAGTTGAATAATTTCCATGGTTGTTAGCAGAGGGGCTCTTTATTTCAGGTGACTTCTGTGCCCATACTATAATACTATAATACGATAAGGCAAACCCTGACCCTTTAATTTTTAATTTCTAATCTGGATGGCAAAACAGTGCGTAGTTTTTGAATATTGGATCTGGAAATGCAGACAGGAGCTCTTTTCTTTGGGCAAATCAGAATAATGGCAAAGTCAAGTAGCACCAATTGACTGCTGAGAAGCCTGAAAAACATTTTTTAATACAATGCAATCATAGGATAGATCTGCAGGAGTCTTTCCCTTTTTAATATGTCATTTCATTTAGTAAGGACATTTTGTGGAGGCTAATTAAAGTCTTGCTAATTAATGTCTTGGGGGTGTGTGTGTGTTGTTGGTGTGATTTGCTGTTTCCCCTCTTTGGTCTTTGTGGATGCAGTCCAACGTCCAGCATTCATGGATAGATGCCAGGCACATCACTGACTGCCAGCTGGTTAAAGGTGATATTATTCTAAAATTCATTTAGAGATGTTAGTTAAATATCTCGAGCTAAATCAGTCACTGTATGGGAACAAACAGGAGGACGATGCTTCGTGAAAACTGTATCGTGAGGGAAAGGGTGCCACCATTATTAAATTGTGCCGATAAAGGCAGGGACAGCTCTGAAGGAACCCTTTAATTATGGCGATCTTATGATATATCTAATAGCACCGTCATCAGGCCACATGTTGTGTTTTCTAATAAGCTTTTCTCCTGACTTTTATCCATATATGCACAAGAAATGGGGCAGAATCATTCTTCACAACTTGACAGGGACAGAGAGTAAAGTGTATAGACAGTCAAGGTATCCAGGGGGTAAATTAGGAGTGTGTTGTCCTGCAGGATGACTGAAGGCTAAGGCCTGTGCAGTAACATAAATGCAGAGAGGGCAGCCAGAGTGAAAAGCCACGATGCCATTCGTTGGTCTCAAGGACGAGAACACAAGAACGCTTTTAACTGCTGGTCCCTCTGGGAGAAAAACTGAAATTTTATTAAATCAGATTAAGTGGCTGGCAGGATGAGCCAAGACATAAACGTCTGTGGTGGAAGACGTTTGTAATTTTTGTGTCTGCTGTGGATGTACAAATGTCTAACCTTACAAAGATCTTGTTTTTCCTTTTTATCTACAGGCATCCGTTGAGCTATAAAGATTATAGTGTGTTTTTATTTGTTGCTCTTTGTGTTAAACAAGGACACAGTGGCATTAAAGGGTTAGTTCAGATTTATTGGAGTGGGGTCATATTAGATACTCATCCATTGTCTGGGTATTGCCTACAGTAGATGGTGCTTGGCTTGCCCCCAGTTTGGAGAAGCAGACACGAAGACTAGCAGAGAAGCTAAGCAATGCACTGCTGTGGACGGGGGGGGCAGCAGAAAAATGTGTTTTAGCCACATTAAAGATAAAAAATTAGTATCAAGTGCTCTATATTTAGAATATTTTGACTGCTTCACCTTGCTGTTAGATGGCTCTATTTGACAGTACACTGAAGCCTTGTATCCCTCTCTCCAAAGTCATCAGACTCCCTTCACAAAAACATTTTTCCCCACAGAACACAATAAAAACATCAAAGTCAAACAGCAAGCTAACCGATCGAGGTAGCAATGGACCAGCAATTCCCGTATTCTGCAAGGTAAAATTACTGTTTTTGTCAAGAAGTCTGGTGGCTTTGAAGAGAGCATAGATCCAAATGCTTCAGTTTCTTATTGAATGGGCTGCGAGGTAAAGTAGTGAAAGTATTCTTAATATAGCGTACACTTTCACTGATATCGATTTTTTTTTTTTTGGCGGTCCTTTTTATGTGGCTAAAATCCATTTTGTTGCTGCCCTCGTCCACAGCAGCGCATTGTTCAGTTTCTGTGCGTGTCCTCCTGCCTGCTTCCATAAGCACCTCATACAACCCCACTTTAATAAATCTGAACCAACTCTTTAATGCATCTGAAACTAAAATCCAATCATCATCCAACGGTTTTAAATCTGCAGTCCAATTTGTGCCACCCATAGGAAAGATCATAAAAGATCAATTATAGTGAAATAAAATGTATCTGTGAGCTCCTACTCCACATTCTTAATGGAACTACATAAGTACTAATAAGTGTTAATAAGTAATAATAATAGTATATTAACAAAGACAATAGCTATAATAACAAAAACTACAACAATAGCAATAAGGAATGTTAATGATAAATTACAAAAATAGTAAAAATAATAATTATAGAAGAATCATTTTCATTCGGTACAAAATAGGAAAGAGTGCAAATATAAAATAAAAACAAATAGATATCCAAAATCCAAAACATGCACAGTGCCAAAAATATAAACAAGGTTGTTGGTAAAATATGGAAGTTGCTGGAGTTTTGACATTTGCACCACCCGCAGCCACTTATTTTCAATTATAAATTTTGCAGTTTTTCTCGATACTGATATGCGCGTATCAGACGAGACATGTCTAAATACGGCAACAGCTGAACTGTTCTGTCCAACAACCCTTTAAAAGTTGATTGGTGTCAAAAACAGCAGATACGGGATCCATTCCTGCTGCACCAAACCTCAACAAAACAGGCTGGAGAAACACACAGCACTGTGACAACAAATACGCAATCCAGCACAGTAATTCTATCAATAATTACGGTTTATTGTGAACCCCCAAGTTGTTCTATCCAAAGCAAAACCAGCACAAAGATGCTGGTATGTTGTGTTACGTTCTTTTCCTTCATTTATTTGGATGAGTCAAACTGGGATAAGAGTCAGGCTGAGTTGACAATTTCATTGACTTACCATCAGGAAATTAGTTTTTTTTTTTAGTAATGTGTTTCTTTTCAAACAGCTGTGGATCTTATGGTTTTGTTGATGAGTGGAAAGTCTCGCATGGGCGGCTAATTGAGCTTGTTCTGTGTTAGGCCCGGCTGGCCTTGCACTGTTTGTCCTTTGCTGTTATAACTAATTATGTGAGGAGGAAATGGAGATTTATAACTTTCAGACTAATTAACTTATGTAAAATGACAGCGTTTAAGAGTTTACAGGCGTCAGACTTGTGCATAGAGATATGCCGTGCCTGTGAAGTGATACGCAGTGGTCAATACTGAGGATTTGTGCAATTTTGCTATTACATTTTCTTTTATTATACGTTTTTTTTTAACTGTTTGCTGAGGAAAACTAGATGGTGATGCATGATTTTATTGACCGCAGTGAACTGTAAAAGACGGGTAAAAAGATGAAGCACCACGCAGGCTAAGTGTTAAGATGTAGAGGAGTTAACCTCAGGCTCAGACGATGAAGACAAGCATTCATACATCCCTACTCACAACAGCGCCAGCGAGGCAGTTTTTCAGGGTTTCAGTGGCAGAAGAGACAAAACTCCTGCGGAAGCGAGCTCTTCTCTATTTTCAAAGTCCTGTATCTCCGGTCAGATGGCTGTAATGTGACGTGTTTATTGAGATGGTGATCAGTGTCATTTCCTAGTGTGAGCGCTGGGCGTGTTGATGGGTCTGTGGTTCACGTCTGAGAGATTGTTTGTGGGAAGGCACATAATGTTAGTGTGTGAACGTTGCTGCACGATATGTATGGCTGTGAGTTCACGGATGAGATGGAGCCTTTTGCTGGGGTTGTTTGTGGATAGAAATGATGTGTTGAGCATCATGTGTGGCATCGTTGTGTGTAAGATATTGGATGCTGCTCACCTGCTGTAATAAGAGTGTGGCAGAGTATTTGAGGTGTGCGGAAATGGCTGAAGGTCTGGTACAGGACTGTTTCTGTGCCTGTTCTAACACAGTGGATGAGGTTGTTGGATTTAGAAAATTTCTAGTTTACGAAAGGTAAATAATTGTTTGATTAAAAAAAAGTAGCTTCATTCATTCATAATGAAATTAAACATCTTTACTCAACTTGCATGTTTTCTCTCCCTGTGTTGTGTGGGTGAACACTCGGACTACCACTTAAGACTTGTAAAGAGAAAAATAAATCAGTATGCTGCTCGTCTTTGTTTCCAATTTAAAAGAAGGAAGGTCACGAACCTGCTCGGAGATCTCATTGTATGTGCCTGGTCTTTATTAAGAAGAGCAAATGGAACAAAAGAGGCCGATTGTGTCATTACTTGAATCACTTTACTTGTTTTTTATTCCTTCAGTGCTGAGAGCATGTTTGTACATGTGGTGGTTCAGTTCTGGATCAGGATCTGCAGTCCTGTCCTTATACCTGATTTTCTGTGTGAAAACAGCTGCAGCGGCCTCATCATTCAGTACATGCGTGTTTTGTGTGTGTGTGATCAGATCAGCGCGCATGAAGGATCACTGGTTAGTCCTCAGTGACAGCATAGAAAACGTGATGAATTATTCTTGTGTACCCATGACAGAGCTTGTCCTTCAGAGATATTATATCAGTATGAGAGTATATTTCACTGCGGAGACGTGTGAAGACTAAACAACACATAAAACTACAAATGCCGCACTATTGACTTGGTCAAGTGTTCATGCGGCCAATCTCGACTCAAGTAGCAGCTCCTGACACACTCGATCTGAAATAATTAAGGAGATTAACAGTGAAAAATGTACTGATGTTTTCATTTGTACAGAAAGCTTGGAGTCATGTGAGAGTTCAGGCTGACTTTGAGATTTATCCAGTAGGTCATACAACATATCTGTCAGAATAAATTGACATTATCCAGCACATAAATATTTGTATGCATGTTACAAACACATCCCTGTGTTGCTGTTTCTCTGCGGTTGCTTTACTGAATTGATCATTAGTCTCGCCTTCTTTTAGCCAAGCCTCTTAAAGGTACAGTGTGTAAGATTTAGTGGCTTCTAGTGGTGAGATTGAAGATTGCAAACAACTTAACCGCCCCCCTGCTTACCCGTCCCATTCTAATTGCGTAGGAGACGCTACGGTGGCCTCCATGTGCCAAAAGAGGTCATCGTCACAACCGCATAAGTAGCCTGTTGAGGCTTTTGAGGTTCTTTCAGATGGATATATTTAGAAATTTGTATTTAGTTAGATACGTTATAAAACTACAGGTCATAGCAAATGCCATTGTTACTTGTTCTGCATTGTGTTGGTGTATTTGTTGACTGTAGCTAGCCGTGCGGAAACGCCGCAGTCCGTTTCAGAAGAGTATAGCGGCTGTTTTATTTTTAACAGATGCTGCGAGTAGCCCGTGCCAATCTGCACGGAGCAGCTCGAGCTGGCCGGTCAGACACAGAAACATCATAAAGAATCCGGATGATTTTCAAAATAAAATACCCTGTGCAAGCTTCTGATTGTCAAAACAGCCCAAATGGCCCAAAAAAAATGAACCAAATCTTAGCAAGTGATGGGCAAAACTCTGCTTCAGAAATGTTCCTGATGGGGTTTGAAGTCGTGTGGAGACTGGCTCAAAACAGCATCGTGGGTAAAAGTTGTCATCCTCACTAGTTGATGGGTCCACGGTTAAGGCATGATAATAGAGAACAGCATTGTTCTTGTTTTGCAGTGTAGGTCTTGTTATTCCTCAAAGTGCAAAAAATGTAAAATCAGATTATTTCTAGCTCTAACATAACCCTGTTTGGCTGATTACACGTTTAACCTTACAGGAGAAAAGGGTGTTAGGATGAGGACTAAGTGAGTTTAGCTAATGTAATGCTGTCTTGAGTAATGTTGGCTGTGGTTGGTGGAGTGTAAACTTCCACAAATCTAATAAAGAGCAGGTCAGAGCCTAAACGCTGATATCGTTCAAGACCACACAACGTGGAGAACAGTGAGGCTTCATGTATGGTGACCTGTAAGCTAACATGTTGTCAGTTAATAATGTGCTCGTTGGTCTTGTAGCATTAGTTTACCACTGCAGGTAGTCCATTTCTTACACTTTTGATTTTGTGCTTTCTGAAAGGCTAAAAAGACAACTCCATGAACGCCACTAAAATATGTGGAGAAATCCAAAACTTGACAGGCCGGCCATGTCTGGTTATGGTTGCTAAGCTTTCAGAATCACTGTTGGGGGAATGGGTCAAGTGTCCAAATGTAGTAAACATGCCGCTTACAAGTCAACATCTTTGTATTACAAGTTCACACAGAGATGTCCATGCTTTAACACGGTGACGGATCCTGAGGTGTTTATCTAGGTCACTGCTGTAATGTTGAAAATAACTTGCCTTCCCCAAAGTAATCTTCCAGGGAAACTACATGACAAGTGATGATGGCCTATTACCAAAAGCAGTCTGTCCCTCTTGTCTTCCCTTTTAAAGATTAATAACTGTGTCCTGATCTTTGAGTGCAGACCACAAGCCTATTTTTGGAAATCTGCATCAAAAGTGCCAAAAAAAAAACAGAGTTGATGGCAATTAATTTTTAGTGCTAAAGATCACATCCTCCTCCCTGGGACGTTCTCTCCCCACTGATTTATAGCACACAATTAAAGAGGAGCTGAGTCGCCTCCACTCAGCTGCACTTCAACAAGATGTCAGTTAACTACAGTGTGAGGTCAGTTCAGATCATGGCATTTGTACTGACAAGTAGTCTTGAAGTAGCACCACGAGTCTGAAAGGTCTAAAAGGTCATGCGATGAATAGTTTGACATGAGCATTCAATCTGTTTGTGACTGCGTTTGTGAGTCTGTAAGAGATGCTGCTTATTCGCCACTTTGTCTTCAGACCGCACGCACACTTCAACAGATTTATCTGCATTCCAGTTTATTATTGCTGCTCAGCTGGAAGGCAGAAATTTTGGGAACATTTAACTAGCGTCGCCATGCTCTCTCTGCAGTCCCAGTTGGTGGCAATTTATGCAAGCACTGGTGGAGTTTACTGTTGCAAAGAATAAATATCCTACTTTCGAGTGTTGTCGTGAATGCGGAATAAGGACAGTTTTTCTTTTTGGAAAACTTTTGATGCTGGCTGGTGGTACAACTGTAAATGTGTCAACAAAATACTGCTCAACAATAACTCTCTGTTAGCACTCTGTTCACTGTAAAGGAAAAGACATATATTCTTTTTTCACAGCAGCTAATGGAAATACCAAAACCACCACTGAATTATTAATAAAGCTCATTTCACCGTGCAGTAGAGCTGAGATAAGTCAGACACACAACTGTTGTGGGTGAGTTTCTTTATTACCATGAAGGTGGGCACTGGGTCAATACGAAACGCATTGTCCGGCTCCTGTAAATACTCGCCACAATCAGCAAAACACTAATATCTGAAGTGCCAATGATTTTCAATCAGAATGACACCGTCTGAGATCGATTAACTAGTGGACAGTCTCCACCTCCAGCTCGCTCTCCTCCTCCTGTGTGGTCTACTGATCAGAATGGTGACATGAGAAATAACCGACTAGAAATCTGGTGAAGTATTAAAATTAAAGCCACCCCAGTTAACACCCCAGTCATTGTGTGGACACAGAACACTGCAACTGGTCCTCGATGTGAGAGTTTTTCAAGTTAGCCGCGGACCAAAGATGTGTCGCGTATCAGTTTTTAATACTAGTATTGCATCGGTTTCATATTCTGATATCAGGACACCTTTATTTTGAGTAAGGTGTGCTAAAAACTGCCTGTAGCCACACACACACACACACACACACACACACACACACACACACACACGTATGCATCATACAGAACCAGGATGACCAATCCAGGAAGCAAATTTGGTATTAATCAGTGCCAAGGAATAAGATGACTGTGTGTGAGTGTGTGTGACGCACGTCATGAGCCGTTTTTAAGTCTTTTTACAAAATTAAACTATATATCCGGGTGTCACAGTGGCCTGTAGGTCTAATGCTCCCAAGTAAAGGCGATATTCTTGCTGCCTCATGACTATAAACTATATATTTGTTGCCTGCTTTTAAAGATTTATATTTTCATTAGCAACAAACAGGCTCAGGGTTGAGTGGCTCCTACAGGGTGGTCCTTTCATGGGATTTGTTGACAGTAAGAGAAATGTAGAATAACGGCAGCCTCATGCGTCACCGGGTGTTTCTCTTCCTGCGACCTGTCAGTAGGATCCAGCTCTGTCTGATGTTTCCAGTGGTGTTGTGGTCCAGTACATTGGTGCAGTGGTGTTTAAACAGGCACAGCCTCTCGCCATGATGCCCATCCAGAACACAGCAGGCAGCTCGGCTCACTGTAGCAAGTTCCATCCCGACTGCGCCTCATCCGTGAAAATCAGCGGAAATGTGAATAAACGTTAGCTGACCTGTTGAGACACAGCGATGGGAGCGCCGATCGATCCCGGCCGTTTGAGTCGCTCAAACGGTTATCTCATCAGCTTTGGGCAGCAGCACTGACTCACTGACGGAAAAAGGGGGATCAGAGGCAGGATTACGATCAGACTATTTGCCAATTAGCACCCGCGGCACAGCACCCACCCACAGTCTGAGACAGCAGACCGATGAATAATACAGATAGAGAGGCAGCAGCTAGATAATAATGAGCAGACTGAAGCGATACACCACCGGCTACTCTCTCAGACCCCAGCTGGATGTTATGCTGAGCAATAATCCATATGCACGTCCCATTTGCTTTTATTACTCTTTTTTTTATTTCTTATTTTCTCTCTGACTGCACCTCCCTGTTTACTCAAGGTGTCTTCTGGTTATAGAATTGAAAATCTGCTCCCCTGAGTGAATTAATCACACTACTAAATGATGCCTTAGAGGTGTGTACAAGCATCCAACCATAACTTTTAATCAGCGATGCCATTCTACTAGTTATACCTGCACGCAGTACAATGGCAGAATCTCATTGTAGCATGACAGTGATGCTGACAGGGGGGAAAAAAACACCTCAAAACATGAAGTACTGATACTCCAATCAAATCAAAAATGTATTTCCAGGATAAAATGTCTCAAAGTGAGAGCTCTGTTGTGGAAAAGTGACATGTTGGCAGCTCTGTGCTGAGAAATAGTTTGTACTCTCTGACCGAATGTTTCCACCAAAGCAATTAAATAGAAATAAACTAGAATAACAACAAGACAAGCTAGTCAACTCGGTTAGTCTGTGTGTCTCTGTGTAAATTAGAGTATTTTAAAGCATGACCTATTAGCTCCTGCTGCATTTGTATATTTAGATCAAGCTATTTAAATAATCGTGTCGCAATTATACCTTTATTAGGGACAGGAGTGCAAATATAGTAGTGACTCTTTGGTCTTTGCATTTTTGTTTAAGCACTGTGTGTGTTTTTGTGTGTGTGTAGAGGAGAAGCTGCAGCACAACAGCATCACTTCTATAGAAAAATTGCATAATGCATAATACATAACCTACAGAAATAAAATCACATATTCATTGGCACGTAACAGCAGGAAGAACAGAGCTAATTTCCTGAAAGGTATTTCTTTTTCAAAGCTCAGGTAAAAAGAAAAAAAAAAAAAAGAAGCCGACAGATGAGATGATATATTGTCTGAGAACTTGTGTACTTGCTGCAGGAACACAAATTTCCATATTTTCAAACGCACGGTGCTGTCAGTGGTTATCACCACTGAAGCAGTTGGGTGAAAACGTTGTGATTGAAAACGTCAGTTAAGATACGGTGTAAGGAATGATGAAAATAGACCCTAAAGGAAATGACTGACTTATCTTACATTTTCTCAGCACTCTATTTGTCACACGTCTTTGTCTTGGTGAAAAACTTGCACAAGTTTTTATGCAACTACATCTATTTTTGACCTCCTGTACTCTTGTCTAATCTCTGTTCTCTAGTTTAAATTACAATGTAAATAAGTAGAATCTCCTGAAAAGTTTAAAATGCATCCTCCCCTCTTTAATCTATTTATCTCCCCAAAAGTGTCCAAAATCAGTCCCTGGCTGAATCTGAATATCTGGACTTCCTCTCACTTGCAGACGCCTGGAGTTGCTGAAAACTGTCCAAAAACACATAATTTATCAAGTCTGCAGGGGCCTCAAGTGCACTTCCTGCAGACCTCCACAGAGTCCGTTCCAGAGTCAGACTTCACTGAGAAACAACAACAAAACAGGCATAGCAATTTCATTACGTCCTTCACCAAATCCAAGTTTTATTTTCAAGTTATTAATAGATAGTTAGACTATCAATTAATTCTGGTCCCATGTTTGTTACAACAGGCATTTTATTCTTAAAATCTATTCATTTTGTCCTTGGGAACCTCTTTGTAAAAAAATCTATGATGTTCCCTGGTACACCATGCCTCAGGGAGAACAGTTAAACATCTACTACAACTAAGCTTGTAGTTTACAGTGCTGATCAGTGTTTGGGGGCAAATTTACACCCTCCCTACCACTTATACATATCCCATATTCTGTCACTGCTGCCTCTGCTGAAGCCATGCTAAGCTGAGGTGTGTTTATCTGTTGGGTTCGGTTCATTTGGACTGGTGTGATTGTCAATCTTTTCTTGGAGGTGAACCAAGACAGCAGAGTTTGTGGTGGACAGTTTGAGTTTGTGGTCTGACAGCAAAACAAGCCAACCACAGCTTTTTGTGTGAGTAGATATGTTTTAGCATGATTTCTAAAGCTAAACTATTATTCAAACCATCTTTTGGCTGTAAACTATCAATGAAACTATCATATAATATGTTAGACGTGTAAATGATGTATGTATTCATGTAAATCATTTGATAATGGTGGTAGACATGGTAAAGGACAGCCCTTTCCCCCCCCGTTCTTCATTATTTTAAGTGAGCTTACATAACAGCAATGCTGTACCGTTTAATTTAATTTAATTTTCAGTAATAGGTTTTTGCACAATTTAATTTATATTTTGCTTTTAAATAACTGTCATCTCAATATTGATCAAACTATTAAAAATGATTTGACCTATAATGCTGCAGACCTCATCTTAGTGCTGATTACTCAAGTTGACAGTCACCACAATTGTCCAATTAATGTTACCTTTCAGTGTTGCAAGAACGCAAAAAGCAAACACCAGCCTCAGACCAATTAGAGTTCAACAGTTTGTTTGGAACAGAGGTGGAATGTGCAGGGGAGATACATGTGAAAGAGAATCCAAGGGGGCTGGTGGTGGCATGGAAAGGTCCAAGACAGGAGAAATTCTTGTAGCACCAGGAGATCAAAAACGAGCAGCAGCACCAAAAACAAAGTGCACATAAAAAAACAGAGTTGGCTGTAGCTTCTGTTTCCGAGATTAAGACTGGACGACGTGGCAGAGTCTGTACGGTAGAGCCGGACTGCAGAGTTTGATTAGATGATGAGGAACCAGTGACGAGATGATCAGCAAGGTGAGAGGGAACCCGGAGCCCACGGCCAGTGACACACATAACAGAGAGACGACTGGTTTGTCTGTAAAAAGCCAGTATAAATACTAACCACACCAGAACTCTAAGGAACAGTATCATTTCTTTTGCCTTGTTCCAGACTAAATGAACCAAACTAGATATAAGAAAGTTAAGTTGGACACAATTTAGATATATAGCATGTATGTACCATATCTCTTGTAGGGCATCCATTTTTATTTATGTTATGCAGCTTGCCATTGTGCTCAAATGAACTTGAACTTGAGTCAAGATTTTAGCTTTGGCCTTCTCCATGCTGATGATTGAGCTTGAAGTTCAGTCTCGGAGCACATTTTATCTCTCCGCTGCCCAGCGCCCTCACAGACTTTGGCGTGATGACAGTGAATTCAGAAATTGAGGTCCCTGTCCTCAATTCCAGAGTGTGAACATTTAGAGTCAGCCAATTTGCTATATTTACTCTCCAGCACTTTGTGCGAGAGTTTGAATTATAAGTGTAACACGTTTAAACATTATATGTACAAAAAAAATCAGCTGCCAGCGAGCGTGCACTATTTTGTTGTTTTTATACCAGATACATGAGTTATCATTATGTAAAAAATATAACGTGTCATCAATGAAGCACAACGATGATTCATCAAGTGTCCACTCACTGACTGTTTAATAGTAAATGTGCAAACAAGGGAATACCATCCATTGTGACACAGAGTAAGGAAACACACAGATACAAGATCAGTGATTCTGCTGACATGTTACTGAACGCTCAAACAGAACACGAGACCCCAAAGTCTGTCTCTAATTTAGTGTTTAAATAAAAACCTCTGGGGTTTTCATGCCGTGACCGTTTCTGTTCTGTGCTTTGATGCTCACCATCACTGACTGGCCTATCTTTGCACATCCGAATAAAATGCAGAATTTTTAAATTGGACGACGCTCCCCTTTAAATCTGAAATGCTGATTTACCCAGAGGTCATACCCAGCAGCTAAAAAAGCCTCTAAATCCACTGGATATTTATGCTTTTTGTTCCCATTCTGCAGCAGAATGTGTATATGTGTGTGGTAAGTACACATTTTCTCAGCTTGTGTACGTGTGTGATCTTTCCGTGCGCTGTGCCTCTTTGTGTTTTGCTGCGTCTGTGCTGCGAGAAGCGGGCATGCTGATGTCTGATCCGATCACTCTCAGCTCTGGTGGGCTGGAGGCCTGAAACAGCGAGAGAAAACAACAGGAAACAGAGAGGGATGGAGAATGTGTGGGCTGTGCATCTGTAATAATATGTCTGAGTTATTAAATATCAGTGTGGTCAGGACCAGTGGTGTAATCTATTACAGAATACAGGATCTGCTTAAAATTGGAGTAATGAAATACGTGTTTATTCAAGCTCTGTGCCCTCCATTTCTCTGATTCCAAAGAGTTTTTTGAGTTGGATGTCGAGCAGCATAATCCAATTCACAGATTGAACTAGTGTCATCTTTGCTGCCACAGAAAAAAAAAGGTAACAAAACATTTCTAGATCAATAATATGATCCACTCCCTAAACATATACGCATTGTTGTTGTTGAGACACGCCCGAGGAGAAGATAATTTTGTAAAATTGCAGTGTTGTGAGGACACTTTGATACACTAGACTTCTGAAACATACTGATGTGCATTCAACCTGTGTTGGACATGTTCAGATGGGTAGCCTCACTCTGCAGCAGCAAAGTATGAAGAGGTCTGGCTGCACTGTTGTGTCTGAAAGGGCCATTACTGATAAACCAGAGAATTGCGGAGTAACATTGGGTTTAGAAAGTCTTTGTATCACGTCTGTGCACATGAGTGCTCTCTCTCCCCAGAGAGCAGTCTACAGCAGTGTTGTGATTGAACATGCTCACGGTTTGGTGGATCGAACGTATCTGTTGTTAGCCAGCTTGTGTAGGGAAAGAAAGTAACATAAAACCAGCTGTATTTGGTAAAAACAAAGCTATTTATTTTCTGGAATTTGGATTAATTGAAATCCAGCAGAAGGAGGTCTATCTACAAGAGGAAACAAAGGGCGAGTGGATGCTGTTCAAACCAACAAAAGAAATATAACCAACAGAGTACTCTAAATATAAAATCAGTCTATGCTATCAAAACAAATCCAAAAGAGAAAGAGAAACCTCACTTCTGTCATTGAATAACCAAAAACAGAGAGAAACAGCACCCACACAATACCTATACAAACTATATCTATGCGTACGTAATCAGTGAAATTAACTAAATTTGGCCTGGTCCCCAGGTAGAAACAAAAAAACAAAATACCCCAACGAAACACGAGTAATTCACAAGTATAACAGAGGCAAGCTCAACACAAAAACCAAGCCCCCCCCCGACTGTCAGGTGTTTCTAACTTAAATAAAATTGATCTTCAAGGTGATGGCCACGCCTCATCAGCTGGGACCAATCAGGCCCAGGCGACCACACACTCTAGCTCTGCATACACAATCAAGCAATACAAACAACGTTATATACAGGACCCATTATGAAGAGAGGTATTATACATATACTATATATCATATTATATCATATCTTGTGTATATATATATATATATATATATATATATATACACATATATTTATAAATGTGTACATACATTATATATTGCAGTTATGCACACCTTGCACAGGCTAAATATATGACACATTTCTATGTGTATCTATATTCTTCTTCTTCTTCTTCTTCTTCTTCTTCTATCTACCTACTTATCTCTTATCTATCTATCACAAAGAAACGATGCCAGGCAGAACCCAGGTTTCAGCCACCAAAGTTCCTCAACCACAGTCAAACTCACAGTACTTAGTAAAGAAGCTTGTTTTAAAAAAAGTTTTAAAAAAATGAAGGTGACCTAGTCATTGTTGATACTGTCAACAATTCAAAATTGTACATTAAAGGTCCAGTGTGTAGATTTTAGTGATATCTAGTGGTGAAATTGCAGATTGCAACTGACTGAATACCCCTCACCTCCTCTTGTTTCAAGCATGAAGGAGAAAATACAGTTGCCGTGAAACTCGTCCTGTGTAGAGCCAGTGTTAGGTTTGTCCCTTTTGAGCTGCTGTAAAAACATTGTGGTCCAACATGGTGGGCTCCATGGAAGGGGACCCGCTCCCTCTATATAAAAGTCTGATTCTAAGGTAACATAAGAATTTTAATTTTCAGGTGATTATACAAAACATATCCTGAAAACATAGTTATGAATATTATATTCAATTTCTGTCAATGGATCCCATTAAATCTTACACACTGAACCTTTAACTGTCATTTTAATCAGTGTGAACTGAACTTTGAGATAGAAGTGTGAACTTCTACATCACAGTACATTTAAGTGTGATTAAATGAATCCTCTGCCAGACCTCCATATTTCAGAGCAGGCTCTAGTTGTCAGATCTATACTGTAATCAAGAGCTTTAATCAAATCAAATCACACATCCTATTGTACTAATTGTCCACAAGTGTCACTGTGAGTACCAGGGTCTGTCTGACCCTGGTGTCTCTTACTTGGATTCAGTGGGGCACTTGAAAAAACTTGAAAAAATGTTTTTGTGTGCAATGGAGCGAGTTTCACAGGAAATGTCATTGAAAATGCCATGCGCGTTGACAAAGACGAGATGTGATACAGGTTGAATGACACAAGTGTTTTGAACACATTTACACCCACATGTATCTCCTCCTCCTTCTGCTGCTGTACACAGACGCAGAGCTCTTACATGCCACTCTCCTCTCGATCACTGAAGTGGCTGATTTTAGAAGGAAACACTACAGGATGCATATGGATCAGAATAGACACATTTAATTGATTAAAGTTATAGGTGCTCGAGTAATTATGTAATAATGTCTGTTCTCTTAAAAATTATCACATAAAGGTAGAAGAATTTTTTCATGGTTTATTTTACTGAAATTTCCTTTAAGCTTGTGCAGTATTATAGATGAAATATAATCACCGTCGAGCCATATTGCCACTTCTGTCTCTGTCTTTGTAGATTCTGTAGTTTTTTTTCTGAAGCTCATACTCCTACTGCTGGGATTCAGTGTTAGTTTACTGATTGAAGAATTCATAATGAGCTAGCTACATGTTTATATTAAACACAGCTCCTTACAGCATTTACTGATATAAATGCACTAGTGATTCCACCTACACTCTAAGTTATAATAGGCTTTACCACAAGCCAGATTTATGTACCTGAAATCGTGGAGCAAATTTGCGGCTGCACTCATTCAATTTGTGCTCACAATCTGTGTGAAATTAGCATCTGATTTACAGAGGCAGCAGCTCTCCCTGCAATCAGTGACACAGACAGGCTTCTTTGTGCTTTCTGTGAAGAGGGAACACACCTTTCAGAGGAAGAGCTGGTTCAGAAAATAAATCGCACTGTAGAGCTACTCATGAATGCGGTAGCAAATTAAGTTACCGTATGACCACAGTTAAATCCTTGCCTGGAAAATAACTTGGGCAAAATGTTACTCTTGTATAATAGTTTTATATTATGTGTTCAAAAGAAATGTCACGAGCCATTAAGCAAACTTCTAAAGAATAGGACGTGGAGTGACATTTGAGACACACAAAGAGAAGATTGCACATTAGAAATGGAAGCTTCCACAAGATAAAAGAAAGTCAAAAGAAAGTAAGCAGTGTATAATAGTGTATTAGCAGTTAATGACACACACACACACACACCTCCCTCTCTGCTCTTCATTTGGTGTTATAACATGGTCAGATTTGTGTTCATTTATTTTTGGCTACAGCTCTCTTTTTTATAATGAGCTGCTATTTTTGGTGCTTGAACTAATTCAGCGGGGAATGCAGGTTTAAATTCAATTTCTCGCAAGACAGACGCAGTTTATTATCATCAAAGGGGGAGAATTCTCCTCAGTTTGGGCAACTCCAACAACCGGCACACCACGATACAAAGGGTTAGGGTTAACATTAAAAAACACAATAAGAAATACAGTAAAAAGACAATAAGAGACAATATATGAAAAGGAGAATTGTCATTGGACAATATACAGAACTGTAGAAATAAATGATCATGGTAATGCTGAGTTGTTAAAGAATTAGCTGTCAGCACATATAAACCTTCCAGGAATGTTGGTTTTTGGTATTTATTAGCTGTACCTGCTCCTGATGATAGGTGGTAGTAAAGTAAAACTGCCCCTGTCGATTTTTGGGACGTAAATCTCTCCTATTGTACAATATAGTGGAGGGACAGATAACACTGAAGGTGTATGTTAGACCCCAGCGGCAACCGGACGTGACTGTGTAATAAAGACAATGCGGAAGTGCCAAGAACTGCAGTTCCTTGAACGGCCACACAGCTGGCTACAGAACAAGTCACTCTTTATAAGTCCCCATATTAATATGTCCAACTACACAGCTGTTTACAGAACACCCGTTCAAATTATATTAAGGCTTAAAGTTAGGCAGAATTAACAGCGTGGCTGCTATGATTGACAGGTGGGTGCTGTTACAGATAGCTTATTTGAGATCCCACGTGTCATTCGGCCTGCCTCAGACCTGCTGACGATTCTCATCTTTCCTGGGAAGCGGCAAGAGCCGCCACATTCTGCGCTTCAAAACGGCTCGTCAGACACATGTGGGTGACGCATACGCTGTCCATTCTTCACACTGTCAGTGGTTAGAAAAGAGGACCACACCAGCATGTAACAGAGCGATTTGAAAATTTGCAGGTACGTTTACATGCTTTTTAATGCGCTGCAGGTGAGCAGCTAATTAGCCGTGTAGCCTGCAATTTAACCTTAGTAGTGCACTTTTGCAGGACAAGATGTGTGTTTGTGGTTACAAGTTAGATAAGAAGGATGTTAACATTCAAAGTCTTGTCTAGTATTAGGCTGCTGTCCTGCTCAGTGTAACTGACTGCTCTGTCTGTAATCAAACCTTTTATGCAGGATGCTACTGGCTGTATCGAAATAAGATGTAGACAGATACTGTATTCTGTCGAACTAATGCAAAACTAGGGGCTCCACCATGAAATAAAAAATACAAAATTTCCCCCTTTTGGTTTCTTATTTTTTCTGAAAGGAGAACACAGGACAGGTGCTTCACAGAACAGATGAGTATACTGTAGCAAACAAAAAGAGGGCAGGTTAATTTCAGTTGAACTTAAATAACCAGGTGTTAATGGAGTTTATGTTAATCATCACAGAGATTGGTGAAGTGAGATTATTCAATGACAAAGCTTTAATTAAACACTTGATATACATCTGGAGCCATATTCAAAGTGTTTTTATATATTTTATTTATATATATATATATATATTTTTATAGTTTTCCAAAATGCTGACACATATCTGTGAGCTGTCTGACTGTGGGTAGGTCATTTTCCTAACTTCTCTCAAATGTAGAAGCTGGTTTTAGCACTGAATTGCTTCGTGACTTACATTTAGACCAAAAACCTAAGAGTTTTAAAATTAGGACTGACAGCCTCCTTATTTTTTAGAAGTTTCTCCTTACTCGGCCAGTTAGGAGCTACTTTTAGACTCAAATAATTTGTGAACTTTTACAAAAATCTGCAGTACAACAACACTGCTGCTTGCGTAAAAGTGTTGGGGATGGTATGACGCTGAATCAGTTTGTCCATCACATTTAAAGCTAATATTTATTGCTACGTAGATTCCAGCTGAATTTTAAAATAGACAATGGAAAAATAAAAGATTTTGTTCCATTAAAAAATGGTCCATCTCAGAGCAAGTAAGAGTATCCAAAGCATTTGTCCTGGTAGATCTCTCGATAATTTCTGCTCTCTTTCATCGTTTTTACAACAATACCTCGCCTCTTATCTGTTTCATTACTCCAGATTTCTCATCCTGGCTTCCATGAAACGTACCGCTGTTCACCCATTTCATCATTTCAGGCCCTCTGTGTCTCGTCTTGCTTTGAAATATCAGATGAAATGTGTGAATGCATCTTTGAAAACGCTGGAATTCAGTCTGATTGCCTATACCGCTCTCATTATAACACAAATATGACTGATATGCCTGCACATTAACTATGCATTCCGCCTAAATGAGCTGAATACAGAACGATATAATACTGATATGAGCATATGCGCGATATTCACCTGCAGATGGCTATTTTTCATGGGTTAAAAAGCTTCGATTCACACCTCACAGACGTAGATCATGTGGAGTTAGATTGCAGAAGTGTTGGGAGTGTGGGAAGAAAGTAATGAAGCTGTGTTCTCAGGCTTCAGGGTGAATACATACTGAAATAGACTTGTCCTGGTTGCCTTTTTTTCTTTTTCTTAAACACACTGCCTCTTAATATTTATAATGATTATGATTAATTGACGCTGAGCCCATGTCGAGGTTTGGGAGATCCTGCACTTCACAGCTTTCAGGAAGTCATCCATCAGTCAGTCTCTTCCAGGTGATTTGTCTCAAGGTTGAGAGGCAGATGCTGCAGCCAGGTTAGTCTGCCGGGATGTGAACGTCAGAATGAATAACGTGCTCAGGACAAGACAGAGGGTCGGTGAGGGCAAGGCCATGACAGGTGACAAATGGTATT
Source organism: Argyrosomus regius (assembly GCA_946959425.1). Classification (NCBI taxonomy): domain Eukaryota; kingdom Metazoa; phylum Chordata; class Actinopteri; family Sciaenidae; genus Argyrosomus; species Argyrosomus regius. The sequence continues at coordinate 18,809,647 of OX336897.1, read as the reverse complement.
GATAGACTGAGGGATATGGGGGCCGACTGGACGGCTTCCCCATCTCTTCCTCTCTTTGCCTCTCCCTGAGAATCGATCCAGTCCTGCAGTTTGACTGCAGCAGGCAGCAGAGTCTGGTATCCCTCAACCCTGGCCCTGGGTATTACTCTGTCACCCACTAATGTGTTTGCCCACCCTGCACCTGCCCTACACCTTTTACCTTGTCAGTTTGGTTTGTTCAGGCCAGTGAAAACTATTTCTGTAGCTCCAAATATCAGCACTCTGGTGCCTGTAAATGCACCTCTGCTCCTTTTTTTTTAAGCAACACTAAAGTGTGAGTCTGTAAGCTGAACCAGCTGCAGGACATAATCTGAAAATGCAATGCAATAGACAGAATTGACATCTAGTCATCATCTGGTCGCAGTCTTGGAAAGCCTAAAATAAATAAACAAGGGCAGAAGGCAGTTGCGACAGATGCTCATATCCAGCTGTAAATCATAACAAAGAGTGGCGACACATCCATCATGCTATGCACGTTAAAGGAAGTAGTTTTTGTTTGGTTTTGACTTCAGATCTCGTATCGACCCATGTGACAAGTAATCAGATACAAAGGCTGGGTATCATTTGAAATGTTTTCTTACATTCTCCAATACGCTACCTTAGTTTCAATACCAAAACAATACTTTATTAAAGCCTTTGAAATATAAATATGTTTTTCTCTTTTCTTTTTTCTTCAATAAAAGAGGCCATAGTTCTTACATTTTAAACATTGTCTAGACACAAGCAGCAATGTCAATTGCTGTGTAACAGTGGTACCCCACAGGGCACATCTCTGTTGACTGTGCTGCTGTTTTGGTTCATTCTCCACGCTACTTCAAACCCCACCAGAAGCGAGTGTTTGCCCGCCAGACTTTGTTAATGTGCTCAGATTTGGTAATTTTTCTCTGGTTCATGTTTTTTCCTAATATGTAAAAATGCTACATAGTTTGCCTTTTAACTGCTTTTAGGATCAGAGGTTTGCACAGGGTGTTTTGTTTTGCCGTTTGTATGTTGGACTTCGGACAGCTCGAGCTACTCTGTACAGATTGACACGGCGGATGCTTCTATAAAGGAAGTGCGGCGCTTCTGGTGGGGTTTGAAGGATCAACTAGAATTAGCTCTGCCGCTGCGCACATGGTATGCATCCCATTCGTGCCCCGTGGAATTTACCTGTGACTTTGTTTCGAAGCACTGCAGTTACCTAAAGAAATCATGTATGGAAATGCAATCAAGTAAATTTTTCATTGCAGTTATGATCAAATAAAACATCCTATAAGTTAACTTCAAAAGGATAATTCAAATGTATTCAATTTTGGCTTATATCTGTATGGTTTTGACCATCGTTTTTAATGGTTTTGATGACATTGTACTGACTGAAGTAAATGCCGTGGAGTTTTAAGTCCGTGGAAAGTAAGAATAAATATGGGTTCGGAGTTTGTAGAGAAGAAAGCGTTATTAACCACCCAGCCAAATTTGAATGATTAAAAAATATCTACAAGTTTAGATATCAGCTCCACAGTCCTGGAGCTGACAGTACTGCTCAATTAGGTGTCAAAATCGGGTAAAAATGAGCAGTACTCTCAGCTCCAGGATGTGGGGGCGTGTCTACTGAATGTACTAAAACCATGCCCATTCCTGGGAGCAGTCAAGCAGTCATTTTGAAGCGACTGAAATGTGTCAGATGAGTTCAGAAAATGAAATGACTAACTTTGAAACACTCTGAGTGAGATGAATTAATCTCTATCTCTGCTAGGGGTGCAGAGGTATGCTCAGGGTGGCCTCAGCGTGTCATCGAGCCACCCTTTAGGACCGCCCAAAAAATCCTGGACTGAAAAACTGGTAAAAAACTGTTTGAACCTCTAACTCCACATTTCAGTAATATATCGTTCAAAGTCTTTTCACATGTTTTCAACAGCTATTTTCCAACATATTTAATGTGTTTTGAAAGAAATCTCTTTCTCTCAGAATTGCCTTTACACAGACTTTAAACAAACCTATGGGTTAGCCAAGTGACTATTAAAGTAGGCTCTAGCTTTACCATAAAAATAAGGCTTTTTTAAAATAATCTGGCTAAACTGTTGGACCCATGTTGACAGGATCGTTTAAACAGTCTTGTGTCTTGCCCTGTTGGACTTCACTGAAGCTGTGTTTCTAGATCTCCATAATCATAATGGATATGAGATGTTTGTCAGACCTATATGAAAATTATGTCTTTGGTAACGTGAGATAAAAAAAATAGTCTTCGGCCTGGAGAAAAACCCAATAAAGGTTTTACAGATATACTGGCAGTACCATATTCTGAAAGGCTCACAAGGTTAAAACTGTAGTGATGTTGTCATTGAGCCTGTTGAAGGCAGAATCGTTCTCTTTCAATCAATTACTTTGGTTGGAATGAATTCATTTAAACAAAAGAAAGAAAGAGACTCTCACATCTCCGTCTCCCGGGGAGAGATTTTGTGTTTAAGCTTTGATCCACTGTTGAGGGTGTTTTCCAATAATTTTGGTCCTCTGTTTTGTTTCAAAAGACATTCCCTCATGAGGGTTTTGGATAAACAAGTGTGAGATGCTTTTGATGCTCAGTTTAAAAAAAAAAAAAAGAAATTAAAAAGTAGTTTAAAGGAAGGGTATGAAACTGTCCCCAAAATGGAGAATGCTTCTTTCAGCCCTCCACCATTGATCAAACCACCTTTTCATTTTTCCTCCTTTTTATTTCCTGACACATCAGCTCTCTGTGTGTCAGGCTCCAACTCCCTAAACTGCATCTATTATTTACAGACTGTGAGCATCCTCAAGTTCCCTCCCTGAGGCCATGTCTTAACACAGAGCTAGAATATGGATTTAGGTTCCGATGTTAATGAGTTACTGCTACAGAGCAAAAGAATCACGGTGCTAAGCGATCGATTTTATGTATTTTTATTTGAGTTTGCTTTGGCACCGCGTTCTTCCCGCTGCTCCTCTATTGCATTTAGTTTGTTTTCTTCTTTCATCTCCTCTGTGATAAATATCTCCCCACCCCCTCTCTGCTAACTGCCCCATGCATTTAAAATGTATTAGGTTCTTATCTCAGCTAATATATCAGTTGATCTGATTCCTGTTGGCCATTTGCATTGTATGGAAAGACAGAGCAAGGGATGCAATCGTGGTTTATTTATTTTAAAGGCTGATTAAAAACCCTGGGTGTGCTCTCCAACGTCGGTGCAATACTTCCCTCCAGACTCATTCAGCTATTAGAACCAACCTCAAAAAATACCACAGGCACTCTTTGATGGTGTTGCTTCTGCCTGTTTCCCTTTTTGCTCTTATTAATGCAATCTCATATCGGAATAACCGCAGAGCAGCAGAGGGTTCAAAGCCCTTGCCCCCTGCAAGAAGAAACCAGACTCGAGTTTTCAACTGAATGAGGTGGAAGGGATCTTTATTTGGACTCTGAGACTGATGAAAAATGCTGCCTCCTTCTTGCTTGAGCTTAATTGACTGTTCAGTTGCACAGTTATTGTGCAATCACGGCTTAGCAACTGTAACTAGGCAGGTCAGGCATGTCAAGCTGTAGATTGCTCACATATGGGCCTTTTACTAAGAGTAGTACTGAATTTAAAACGTGTGCCGGGTTGTGTATGTTTCCAAAACTATAAATAAGTGAGAAATGTTATGAACAGTGTTTGTTGTTGCTTTTAGCCGCTAGCATGACTGGGTAACAGTGTAAATAATTAATTTTTCTTATTTGCTACAGTCATACTTTAGTCATTTTCAGCCTAATAATTTTAGTCAACACAAAGTCAGACAATTAGACAATTCATCTGTTAATTTATCTTAAATCTTACCACTACTGTAGTTCTGTAAATGGAGGAGAAAAGAGAGCGCTCCCAGCAGCTGGATCAGCCCTTTGGAGTCCTGATAAATGTACTAGTATAATGCCTGAAGTTGTTTACAGGTCTGCTAAGGTCATCATGCTGATGATGATTGGATATATTGTATTTGCGGATCAGACAGTGTGGATTGGCTCTCTGAGCCGACCCTGATCCATTTTCTCTTACTTATTCGGGGGAAAATATCAGACATCTTTGATCCATCATCGACATTTAAGTCTCGTCTCGTCAACAAAAGCAACAAAAGCGTCATAGTTTTTAGTTTGCTGTCGTCGCAACTTCTGTATGGGAAAAGGTTGTTGATGAACGTTTTTCGTCGTAGTTTTTGTCAACAAAATAAACACGGCTGGATAACTAGCTTACAACCTACAGTAATACATTTACTTTCTAGGCCTGGAGTTAGCATCTGTTTGGTTAACTGTATTATTAAATGGGGTTGCTGGCTATGATAGAAGACGCCTTATTTAAGACCACTGCTCCTGTATGCTACGAGGTGCTACGTCAGAGTTTAGGCTAAAATTTGTTTACTCTATCTTGGTATTTATTTTACATGAGATTAGTTTCTTATCTGTTGATCCTCATGTTAACATATTGCTTGAAAATACTAATACTACTATAAATAACATTAATATACATTTTGTGTTGTTTAAATTTTTTCTCACAATACTGTGTTATAAAATGTTATTTAGTCTTTGAATTTGTATGATATCATGTAGCAACCAAATTTTGTCATTTTCATCTCAGGAGTCAGGCGGGAACAATTAAAAAGTTTGTAACTAACTCATACAGCCAATGTTACATACAGTAGCTAGCTACAAATCTCAAATTGAGAAGGTGACACTCGACTCACCAGCAATTAATGGTGTGAGGGTTACCAAAGAGTCGACTGATAATCTGAATTTACTGCAAAAATATCCCGATGGACAGAATAGAAGAATAACAACATCCAGCTTTAAAGATGTGTTTTTCTCTGTCACACTCCGGGCAGGTAATGAATCAAGTATCCAGTTGAGCTGAGGCAGCAGACACTACAAACAGGACTTTATCCACTCTATCAGTCACCCACATCCCTTGAGCTCGCTTACAAATGTTTGTGCCACCTTCTCTCTGTGTGCTTGTTCACTTGCGTCCATGTGTGTCAAAGCACCCACTTAAACGAGACAGATCCATTATTAATCTTCTCCCCCAGCCAGGTGGCTACTTATTTTTATCCTTTTATTTCATTTATTCATAAGTTTGTAAACAGGGCGTAGGTATTTGGGTGACTCAGCGTCTGTGCGCCTGCATTGTGTTGGACTATTTATGTAAATTATCCCTTTCACAAAGTTGCATTCGAGGAATTTTACTTTTTAGGACTCTCCTTTTGTGTACACTTCTTGCCTGGAGGCTTCTTTGGCTGTTTTATTAAAAGCACTTTATAATCGAACAGCAGTTCTGCAGATGCCCCGCTTTTCTCTGTGATCAGTGGGTAATTCCCTTTTCCCTTGTCTTTATTGAGTGATGGATGATGGATGAGATGGGGGTCAGATCTCACAACACAGTCTTTGTTTACTAAAGGCCCGTCAACGCAGCCGAGACAGGTATCAGCAACGGCGTGAAATTAAACAAGGATGTGTGAGACGGGAACAGGAGATTCAGCAAGCAGGTGAGAGAGTAAAACAGGGGTTGACTGAGGAGGGGGGGGGGGGGGGGGGGGCACTGAAGGTTGTGGTGTTCCCTCTAGCTCACCCCAGCTCATTAATTTTCTCATTTAGTCAGAACAGTGGAGTGTGCAAACAAGAACGGGGGCCATGCCTACTAATGAGGACAGGAGGAGACGAGCAGACAGCTTCAACGGTGTGTGCATCTGTCTGTGTGTGTGTGTGACAAAGAGGCCGACCGAATTAATGTGTGATATTGATGGATATTAAGAAAAACAGGTATCATGTGTAGAAGAAGAAAAATGTGTTTTTGTTTGAACATGAATGTAATAGAGGACCTCACTGAGCACACACCATCAATCAGTCTGTAGATAATTAGTGTTGTCCTGTTTGGTTTGGGCTTGTCCGCTTAAGAAAGGTGTGTGGGGCTTGACATTTTAAGGTTACGAACAAGTGTTTTAGACAGTATGCTTCTTTCAACTCTGTGGAAAACAGTTGTTTGGACATGACAATACTCCTGTGTACAAACTGAAGTTCATACAGAAATTGTTTTCAGTTTGGTGTAAGGCTGTATTTAAACCAAATCTGGCCGGGTACTGGGGATATATTTATTTGTGCTGAACGTAACAGCTATAAAACAATATGAAAATAACTTTTGCTGAAGGTTCTTGCTAAATTTTGCTGATTCACTGGCTTTCTTGATACCAGCACTCCATCACACTCACATTCTGTGTCGCTTGACCAGTGCTTGCTGTCTGCCTCTCTGTCGGAAAACCGTCGGACACAAAGAAAACTTCTTGATGTCACTATTTTGTGAGCCAGACACAGACAGAGAAGCTGGGTATATGAAATATACCAAACACCAGAACACAACAGGTATCATCCATGCACTCCACTTGGATCACGCTCAGTTTCTATACATTTCAGGCTGATTTTGGAGGGGTTTGACTGGTCTGATTGGCCACCGCAGCACGACGTTAGATTGAGTTTCTCGCATCGCTGCAGCCCAAAACGCACTACCCGCACTCAAATGAATAGAAAAAAATGCGTTTTTGCCGCAGTGCCAGATTTGCCCTGAATACTACCTAAGGACTTACCTGCCCCTCACCTCGACCCAAAATTTATCCCAGAAAAGTGGAGGCTGTTGTCACAGCAGATTAATGCCCATAGTTTTGAAAGAGGTGTTCAATGATACAAATTTTATGTAGATTTTACAGCAGACTATTTTTTGTATATAGAATAACATACATATATAACAACTATATATAACAGCCATACAATCGCCTACTTGTAAGCAATATGTAAGCAGAAGAAACAAAAACTGTGATCCAACAAATTTATTTTCTTTAAAATATTCAGCAGAATGAACTCAAACAAACTTTTTTAAAATGTATCTTTCTTTGCATTTCAAGTCTGTCAAATGATATAACTTAAAAAATAAGACAATTGAAGAAGCAATTGGGTCTAAAAAATAAAATCATACACTGCTTTGCCTGAATTCCACGTTTGTCAAACTAGTGCCCTTCAAAACATGCATCATAACCCCCGGACATGTGTGACAATGTGACAGGCCGCTGTAAATGACCTAAATACACGACTGTGATGGAAACAGAGGACAGTGTGACACAGAGCTCCTGTGTTTCTGATTCTGGCACTCTGAGCTCTGGTGTTACAGTAAATGCAGCAAAGTCAGCTAAACTCCTGTTTAAACAGAAGAGCGTCTCCTCCTGTACCATACTGTGTGATCAACTCCTCAGCTGACAGCAACTGGCAGAAGAGACACTCCGCACTGAACTTGCATCGAAAGCCTTGAAGCCCTGCCCTGTTGCTGCACAGAGCGATGTTGGCTTGTTTACTTGTATTGGACGTGTCCAAACTGAACCAAATTTGACATTGCACTTCCTCAGAAATACACCTGTGAAGCCAATTAAATGAACTGTTGTCTAGTCCATGGTGGCATCCTCCGATTGCTTGTTTTGTGTGATCATCCGTCAGACATGTCTGGGATTATGCGCACAATTAAAATAAGACAATTAGAATGAGACAATTAAAGAGTACTGAATGAATTTCTTTCCTTTGACTCATTGTTTTGCATTTGTGATGAGCCTATCTTATGCACTGGCAGAACTGTGTTATCCTAACGCAAGCATATATTATTGCATTGTTGTTAAAGTAAGTCAACGTTTCCACTGTTCATATATTCCCAACAATCATAGTTTCAGCATAATATGCCTAAATATAATATTTCCAGTGGATTTTAGTGGAATAGCACCGTGTAGCAGCCTCCTTTCAAGCCTTCAGGTGGGCTAATGTTTGATATTTAAAAGATTGATTATGGGTCGAGTAACAATTTGATATGATGGATCATTATCACTGTTATAGATAATGGATGGATGGATGGATGGATGGATGGATGGATGGATGGATGGATGTTTGCACCAATGGTAAAGGTCAGCATAAAAATGTCTTCATCTACCAGTAGGCCTTTTTCACAGCAGTCATTTTGACATGAAATAGTGAAGTAATAGATACTAATTAGGGTCCCATTCCATTCAGGTCAAACAGAGTGCTGCTGTGGTGCATGTTGGTTCACTGCAAAGCCTCTGCTGCAGTAAATGGAAGAGAACCTTAATTAGTATTAAGTAGTAACAGTCCAAAGCATGTCATTTATATAAACCATATATTATATCATGTTGTGGTCCATTGTTTCATACTTCTTCTTAACTACAGATATTCGTTTTCATTTTAGAAACACTCAAGATTAATACTGATGTCACCTACATTTATGAGAAATGCATCGTTCACTCCCTGCGCTGTCCTCCATCACAGTTAGTTTTGTGGTTTGGTTATTTTGAGACTTTACGGCTGCCATTCTGTTTTCCTGCATTTCTCTAAGTACAGTGACGCAGCTGAACGAATCATGGACTTTTAGGAGGCAGCTGTACTGTGGCCATGCTGCCTGCATCTGTTACTGTAGACATACTTGTCCTTGTGTTTCTGACGTGTAGATTACCTTGTGTTTTTTAGCCCTGGTTATGAATATGTACATGTGTTTGGACGGTCAACAGCTGTAAGTAGGTCAGTTGACAAAAAAACCCTCAGCGGTTCTTGTCTTGCCAATAAAGATTTGACACTGTTTGGTCTCTAATTTAGACACTTTTTGATCAGACTGTATTTGACAGTTTAGTTTGTTTCACTGCTGCGTGTTTAAAATCTGTGTAAATATCAGTACTTTGGTTGGAGAACTTTGGTAAAAGCAGCAGTTCAGCTAAGGGCAGCATGTGTCTTGATATGCTCAGTTTCTACCCCTTGCTTGTACCTTTTTGATTTATAGTTTTCTGTTATGAAAAAAGCAATATCTAAAGAAATGTCTTGTGTGAGAAGCTGTGAAACACAGGCAACCATATCTGATAGGTCCCAGACTGTTTTTAAAAGGCATTGCTTTTATGAAGTTACTCTGCTCCGTCTCTCTTTTAGTTCATGTTGTCAGTCACCCACATCTTAAAACCCATGGACCTCTCGTGGTATCTAATCTAGTTCAGTCTCAATCTGATGAATTTAATGGGGAAAAAAATCATTCATTATATTGTGCAGTTAGCCTGCACTCTGCCTATTTCTTTAATAACCATTATATCTCAGGGATATGTGCTATCATTAGCCAGCACCATGTGGCGTGTCTGTGTGTGAGAAGGGAAATTAGTTCTTTTAGTTTAATCATGGAGGACAGATTAACTCTACAAGGGTCTTATTGCTTGACCCTTGTTGATAGAGAGTGTGGGTAACTGAGTCAGGGCATGGGTTAGAGTGTAATTCACTTCTTGATTCAAAGTATTCAAAAGAGACGTTATTTTTAAGTGGTGACATAGTTACAGTACTGCACCATTTTATGCCTTCCTCTTTCTGAGTGAAATATGGACTCCAATAAATTAGGTGCTTTCACCATCAAATGCACTTGTTCAGGGCAATAGTTTCACTGGGATCCTGCCAGGCTGGACTGTGTGGCCGTTGTAAATGTGGCCAGGTGAATGTACATCTGCAAGCATGGAAGTATCACATAAAGATAAACATTTTCTGCATCTACTGTAATTGACTAGTTTTCTACTTTTTATTGCGATGCTAACAGTTTGGCTTTAGACCTGACAAGTTGGTTCATCAGTTTATCCAAAATGAATCCACACACATCGAGATATTTCACTCTGGACAGTCATTCATCAAGCAATAGAGCTGTAATCAACCAAAGAAATGTCTGGGTTGACTGAAATTCTACCTACTCTTCAACTAGTCGATTAAAACCTATAAAAGTAATACCAGTGATTGCAATGAGAATTTGGTCAGACGAGTATATCGACCAACCGTTGACCAACCGACCAGGTGTCAGCCTTCTCAAGCAAAATGCAAAATATTTTTATTAAAAGTAGAAATTGATGCCACATGATTAACTGATTTTTCATCTAGCAACACCAGCAGCTTTTTACAGAATATGGCACAAGTAGAAATATGATATGCATAACTAGGTTTTCATTGTGTATAATCATAAAATAAAATAACTGTTGTGTTTTTGATACCATAGACTGGACCTTTTATATCTACAGATGCAATGGGTCCACCAAACCAAACTCTAGGTCCATCAAAGTGCCAATTTGCAAATGTTAGCTCATTAATACACTAAAATAAGATGGTGAACATGATAAATATTACCTAATGAACTGACAAGTTCACAGGATGAATTGAGAATTGCTTTCATATTTATGCAATATTGGTATCTGTTTGATGCGTTTGGGTCTTCCAGAGTCTTAATTCAGATGGATGGAATGGATATTGGCATATCTAGCCCTATAAATGATCAATAAACACACTAAGCAACAGGTGTCTACTGATCCAACAGTTAAATTCGTCAGAAAATACCACCAAAACTAATGTCTTGCTGAACTTCAGAGCTGCTGTAAACTCAATAAAAGAGCAGGTAAACAGGGTTCAGTCTCACAAATCGAAGTGGCATATTAGACTGGGGTGGGTTAGAAGGGACACCTGGTTATTAGCCTGAAAGGTGAGCGTGGTAGCTTGTGTTGAGCAGAAGATGAAGTGATTTTTATTGTGTGTGTGTGTGTGTGTGTGTGTGTGTGTGTATACTAATGCCTGCAGGTGTTTTGTGATTCATAACCCATGCTGGCCATGAAAGCAGAGGTTTAGGGGAGGAAGGAGAGATTTTCTAAGGTAGTTTTGGACAGAATGACAGAGAAGCAATATCCAACATGAGTGGCTGAATACATATTTATAGGAAATTGGAAAAATAGGTTCCGAAATAGTTTTTCCTCAAGTGCCTGGGCTGATGCAACATCTTGCCTCTTTTTTCACCTTTTCCATTTTTCCAACATGTTCACTTGCAGAGAAAAGCACAAGTTTAAGTGCCCCTTTGTGTTTGTTCCTCCTCCCTTCCTTGGTGAAGGACACAGGTTGCACAGTTCAGAAACATGCTACTGACGTAAGCTCAGCTGGTTGCAGGTTGCCTTTGTATCTTTGGTCTTTGTTCAATCGTTACAGTTGAATGTCTGAACTCTTGCTACTCAAAAACTGCCAAAACATCAGATGTCTGTTGACAGACCCAGTAGTTAGAAATTTCACCCTTGGATGATCCTGAACTGTAAATTTCCAAACACATGCCCATATGCTGCGATGCGTTATTGTCTGTTGAGACAACTGCTGAGGGGAGGTTTGTTTCTCTGCATCTTTTTGACTAGATTTCTTTTTGTAGGATTTTTTTTTTTTTTTGAGCTGGTTTTAGTCATTATCTTTGTAGGACTTATCTCTATATAGCCTAGATATCACAAAATTTCACAGCAGCTGAAAATTTGCATTATTTTATTCAATTTATTATACTATAAAAGTGTATTTTCGGTCAGGAAACTGTGCCAAGATAGCAACAGTGGCCCACCATCAACCCTGTTTAACCAAATTACTTGGTTGTTAGCGGTTCTTTGTTGGCAAGCCACTCAGAATCTTCAGTGTCAGTTCATTGTTATTGCACAGCCAAAAACAGGACATTTTGCTGAAAAGTAAAAGTTAAGTAAAGTTTAGTAAAAGTTAAGTGTAGATTGTTTTAACCTTTACTTTAATGGTATTTGATAACTACTGTATATGTTCAACACAAATAGAATCTCCAGAATCTAGACAGATTTATTGATAAAAGCACTCAAAGTGTAACTAAACCCCCTATTGTTGATTGATTGATGTCCACTTCTTGACAGTTTAATGCAAAGAATTTGAAATACACATTATGCTATAAATATACATAGGTACCTGTCTCTACTGGTTAAAACCTGGCTATTGCATTTGAATTTCTCTATTGGCTGATTTGGAGGCAGATGACATATGGTGGCAGCTTACATCACCAGGCCACGCCCCCTATTTTGAGAGAGGGAGGGAGCTACAGGAATCTGGGGGGTTTAGTTGCACTTTAGAAAGTGAAATCCTTTAGTCACATTACATTATATGGGCTCAAAGAATCTGCTCTACCTGCATGTGCTCCTTTAGTGCTGACCCCAGCCTCTGCTCTGACCTTTTCGTGGCAGAAAGCAAGATAAAAATACAGTTTCCCTGCAGTGTTAAAAAAAACAAAAAACCATCACATTATTATAATTTCATACCTGGATGAAACATCTTCCTCACATAACCCACTCTATCTGAAAGCAGAGTGGGGGTGAGGTTTTGTGATGGCTATTTACAACCACAAAAAAAAAAAAAAAATCAGGGCTGTTATAAGCAGCAGACGGTGTAAAGTTAGGTATGTGTGGTATACCTCGGTCTTCTGATACATAAAATTGAGAATCAGCCAGAGGGAGAGAGAGATTCAGCTATTATGCTCTATCTGTCTCTGTCCCAGAATAGCAAACAGAGCAGAACGGAGCAGAAGATTTGGATTCCTTCCTAATCCAAACTGCATTATTGGCATTAATAAACGTGTCTCCAAAATCCTTACATATAATCAGCTTAATGGTAAAACCAGTGCAAGCGAACACAAGACACATGTCTCTCTAACACGGCTAATGATGGTTTAGTGCCACCCACTGAAATTAACCGATGGGGAATCTCTGTTGACCCCCCCCCTCCAAAACCCTTCTGCTGTTGACTTTCCCCTCAGTTTTCTCACGAGTGTTCAAGGCAAAGAGAGGGGATTTGCTTTTCAAACGCAGACCGCAGAACACTTATTGTAAGTTTGAAGTTCGCTTTTTTTTTTTGAGTATGTGTTATACGTGAGGATGTCCTCATAAAAGCAACGTAGACTACAGAGTAGGGATCGACCAATTATCGGCCTGGCCGATAATATCGGCCGCTATTCTGCATTTTTGCGATCATCGTCATCGGCCGTTTTTTTCACCGATAACCGATAAAATTAATTAATGTATTTTAAAACGCGCTCCTTTGGCTCTGATGCAGCCGGCTCTGCCTGAAGTCACCACTCTCTTGGCTGTGTAACAATGTCCCGCCCACAGCCCTCACTGATTGGCTGTCTCACTTGTGCCAAGTAGCCAATCAATCAACACAGAAGCTTCTACATGCAGTGCCACAGACGGAGGAGAAAAAGAGGACTGCTCCGGTGAGCCAGCAGAAAAGGCAGTGTCAGTCGAAGTTTCAAAGCCCTTTAGGATGAAGTTTTAAAAAATACCACAACCGTATGATCAATTTCAGTGATAACATGCAGGCCCAGAGTCGACATTTCACCAACCTACTTGTCTAATCACATCAAGCATACGACTTTGCAATATAGGACTAGCATCACTCACGACAAAAAAAAAGAAAGAAAGAAAGAAAAAAGATGTAAGTGAAGATGACCTGAAGTCCCTTGCTTAATAAAATAAAAATATGACATAGGTAGGCTGTAGCAAGTATAAGGGAGGAAAACCTGCAGTTTGGCTCTTTAATGATGGCCCACCGCTACATTATAATTGCCGCGACCGCTTTAGAGCTGGGGCCAGACGCACAATAATAATAGGAGACCCTTACGGTTATCATTACTTTGTGGGAATAATCCTAACGTGTCTCAGCCCGTGGGGCGGCTCCCGGTTTATCAATAAACAACACCCGAGGTGATTATAGCCTATAAGTTTAACACCACATGCTAACGTGTCCTTGTTTTCAATTGCCTCTCCCTCAGCGCTCATGCTCTCACTACACTATGATCACACAGAATAGATGTTAAATATTCGTCTGTTTGCCGGTCACTCGTAAAGTCCAGGGAAATGATGGGCCATTTCAATGAGTCAAATAAATTTACCGTCGCGTCTACAACTCATGTGTGTAAAGTAGCCTTTATTGTTTGCATTTACAATTGCCAAGTGCCTTATTCTTATTTATGTAATATGACATACAGTTCTAAGCACAAGAGTGTACATTTAATGTTCTGAGATTCCGAATATGACTTCATTTCTCTAAATAAATAAATATAATAATACATAAGGAACTATAAGTGAAAAACTCTGGTGTTAAGGCCATTTTTTACATTTATTACTGCAAATAAATATCGGTTCTACATATCGGCTATCGGTTCCGCTTGGTTATTAATAATCGGTATCGGTATCGGCCCTGAAAAATCCATATCGGTCGATCCCTACTACAGAGACTGCGGTCCCTTCTGCATTAAAGCTGTGTTGCTGGTCGATTACGGACAGAGATATACAAGTATGGGTCACTTCATTTGTTTAGCAGATAATAGAAAGAAAAAACACTTAAAACTGTCTTTTTGGTAGCTTTGAGTTCACTGTGGATCCTGACATTTTATCGACTGATTGACTGAATATTTGATTGATTGAAGAAAATAATCAGGAAAATTGATCATCCTCATATGTGCATGTCTTCTCCCAGCTGTCATGTGCATTTCTTGCAGATATATGTATAACTTCCATCACCTGCCACTACAGTACTACTACTAAAGAATACAAACCAGCAGATCCACAACATTAGGACCAATTCATGCCTGATCCATTCCTGAGACATCTCAGCTTCTAAACATGTTTGTCAGGTACACCAGGTGTCAAAAACACCCCATTGTGCGGTGTTGTGAGTGAACTGATGAGTGCACAACATAAATACAGGTGACAGTTTTAATCAGTGATGTAATGTCAGTGCGCAGCAGTGAGCCATGTCAGCAGAGCTGTTGGGGTTTGAAAAAGTACCAATAACAATAAATCGTCCAAAAGTACTGCTGTTAAACAAAAACGTAAGCAAACAGTCTGGATTTTATCTATTCGGATTTATCGTTTCTAAATGATGTTATCTCTAGTTTGGCATTTCTGAACTATAATTTCTTGTTATCAGCTGACCTATACATATATCTGTGATAAGCTAATATCAGCCCATTAACGAGGTATGTATTTTGCATCTCTGTCGCATTAAAAGGACAGATTAATGTCACTATTGACACATCCAGGGCACATAGTCAAAAACACAAATCCATGATGAAACCAAATATTTAATTTGTTATTTATCTAGTTTATGTTTTAAGTGTTTCATGTGGAGTCTACATTGGCATATAAGCAAAGAAACTTGACTGGAAAATAAAATATGGGAAGACTTGTCAAATCTGACTCATTGAAATGATTATTTAGGTCCAAAATATCAAATTAAGTTTCGACACATGAATATAACCCTGATTATATCCATCTAACATTGAACACAAGTTTAACACTACAGTTTGCTGAAAACATCACTGGTACTCGCTCTAATGACCACCTGCGAGTCCCTGGGACTCACTACAATGAAAACCTATCAACATCACTGAAGGCCCATATGTTGTTCTAGCTCCAGCCCGGATCCTGTCCAAACCTTCCTCCCACAACAGCTCCACAGTGACACTCTTCACACTGTGACAAAGGCTTAATACAAAGCCACTTTCCTGTGTACACCTCGCCTACTGCAGGCTACAACGTGTGGCAAAAAATATGTGACAGGACATCCGTAAGAAACATATTACAAGCATAAAACTTCTTTAGTTGACACGTGTGTTGCTAGGGGACAAAAGGAGGGACACAAGCTGAATATTTGATGTATTCTTGAAGCTGATTGAAGCAGGTCTGGAACCAGCAACATATGGCTCTTCGTTCTCTCTTTGAACAGGGTTTGACATGAATCAGTGTGTAAATGGCTTCAAGCAACTCAGTATGGCTTCTCACACTTCACACTAATAACTCTTTTCAGAAGCCAAAGATAAGGCCCGTCATCTCTCAGCTACTAAAGTCCCTACTTTTGTCTCTTTATTGAGAGAGCATAGAGTAATTAATTTGTTGATGGTTGCTGAAGGGAGAAAGGCTCCCTGGAGCTTTGTCATGTCTCACGGTGTCTTTCAAACTGATATTCCCTCAAGCAAAAAAAAAAAAAAATTCGTTTTTCTGAATATACATTTTTTCAATAGGTTATACCAAAAATGTTTTTGCAGATTCATGTCAAGTGCCTTAGCTGTAAGAACAACAGTAGAGTCTTGGTTCAGCGATAGCTCTGGATGTGCGTCTGACAACGCAGGTTTGTTTGCAACTATGAAAAATAATGTTCTCAGTCTAGTTAAATATAGTGTTTCCCAAGGACTTTGGACTGAAGCCTGCCTGTGTGGTGACTAGGATCTGACGGAGCGAAGACTTTCATGCAGTTATGTAAATTAGCAGCTAGTGTTTGAGCCAGGATTGACTGAGAGGAGGATAGATGATAAATGAGATTTTTCTTTTTTTTTTTTTTCATTTAGCAAATTTAAAAATATCATTAATTAAAAAATACTGGCAAATATTTGAAGCAGTATTTTTCTGCTTCAAACTTCAAACAACTTGAAAATTCATCTGTAGAAAAACGAGCTACATGACTGCGACGCTTTAGTTATTTTTCACTTTGTTTCTCCTCATTATCTCAACATCATAACTAGTGGTGCCATAAAGTTGTCTCCTTATGGTAATAAAGACACACTGCTGGTAAGTGTTACGTTAGCTTATGTTATAGCTTAACAGACTGACAGAACAAGCTGCTGCTCAGCTCCAAAGATCTGCAGCTCCTAATTAATGTCATTAATGACATAACTGAGGGATACTGATTTTTATTTACTATCTGCTAGCATCGTGTGTCTGTCAGCATTGACTTACTACTTACTTACTACCTAACAACGTTGAACAGGGCTGAAAAACGACATACAAGATACACTAGATAACTCATTGAGCAACAGGCTCACCACTCTGTTGGTCTTTTTGAATATCAAAAATGTGCACGACAATATAACTGAAGTAAGAAATGTGCTGGAGATGATAGAAATGCAATAAACCAGGCTATGTACAGGAGTGTATTGTCCGACGTCGCTATTTTACGCTGCAAAATAGCGGCACAAAGAAGTTTAATAAGATTTGTGTCCGATGGTTTGAGAGAGAGAGAGAGGGAGAGCTTTGGACGAGATACATAGACAGTCAATGAGAATGAGTGAGCACCGGCCTCGATAAAGCCGGTTAATCAACGAAATTAAAAGCACCGGATCCTGTCTGAATGCACACTTGTACAGGAAATGTTGAAGTCTGTGAATCGGTACGAGTGAATCAATACGGTATGAGAGTTGGTGTCAGCATCGGTCGAGTCATGCGGAGCTGATCACATGGGTTTGTGGTGCCGAATGATCTCAGCAGCAAGCACATTCAGCTACGGTAAACATGTCAGTCAGTCATGCTTGTGTCAGTGCTTGAATCAAGGAAAACTTTGTCACTTGGCATTGAGGCTGTTTTTGACTAGTGCAGGCCTTAAAAAGAATTGTTCCTTCAGAGTTGATTCTAGTTTCATTTTTTTTAGTTCAGCTAACTAAAAAGAAAATAAGAATAAAAAAATAAAATGTCTGCACACAACTTTGATTTTGGTTTGATTTTATGAAGGAGAATTGGGTGCAGGGACGTTGTTTTGACAGGATATTTGATGTGTTAAAGTGCTCTGGCTCAAACCCTCGCTCCCCGATATGATACAGGAAAACAAAGCCTTTTATATTTATGTTGCTGCTCCTTTATGACTTGCACGCGCTGACAGGAAAGGAAAGGGTGTACGTGATTGCGAGCGCACGGCGAGTGTACATTCCTGTGCATGTTTTGCATACATTTCTGCTCCTCGAAATGCAGTCACGGTTCAGAACAAGCACACTCACTGATTAAAAAGTCTTGCGGTGATGCACCAGCAGATTTGATTAGCCAAACACAAATGCATACTTACATCTGCACACACACACACACACACATACACACAGTGTGACAACAGAAAGAGAGAGCAACACAAACCCAGACCAACAAACAAGTCCGCAGCAGGAGAAATCTCACCAGCTCAACATCCCATCAATAATTCAACAGCCACTGGCGTGAGAGGCAACACAAAGAGGAGAATGAGAGAAAGGAGGAATGAGACAGAGAGGGAGAGAAAGCAACGAGGCTTTGGAAAAACAGAACAAGAGAAGTGATGAAAGTGAAAGATGACGGAGGGATACAGAATGAGAAGCATTTACGTAATGGTATTATTAGAGGCGGGGGTTTGCCTGCAGGAAGACGTATCGTCTGGTCTCTGAACTGATCATCATTCTGTCCTCAGAGGATTGACCTCAGTGCAGAGGCTCAGATCCTATTAGTCCAAATCACTCTGCCATAATTAGTCTCTCACCAACCATCTGACCTCTGCTCACTACATCTGCATAACTCAAATATGTTTGCCTTCACTCCTGTACTCTGTACTCCTGTGCGCTTGCTAAAAAAACAAAAAAAACAACACTATCTGTATATTGTTCTTTGCCCTTTTTCCAATTTTTAATATTTCTGGCCTCAGAGCAGTTGTTCATCACGCTGCTTATTGTTCCGTTTTGTCTTTTACAGCCTGCAGTACAACGTCTCTGTTGCCATCAGGAAGCTGGATAACTCTTTCCTGAGTCACTCATCCACATTAGCTTCTGCGTGGATGATCAAGCAGACCATTTTCTTGCGTCTGTTTGTAAAATAAAATCAAAACAGAATAATTCTTCCATCTAAAGAAAGTAAAGTTTTCTGTCTTAACAGACTCTCTGGGATTTAGTTCTTGAATAAACTTCAGACTGATCAAGTGGTGACATGAAAAGGAAATATAATTCTTACTCCAATGTCCTTTTAAAATCAGAAGTAACTAAACTGCGTTAATTACTGGGAAGAGGAATATTTAACTTACCGTCCAGCAACTGCGGCCGCCTAGAAGTCAATGTTTCGAGGCACAAGTCCAGATCCTGAGTCGAATCTAATCGCTGTACTCTTTAGTTGCTTTACAGAGAAATGCAGGAGCAACAGCACAGCAGGCTTTAAAAACCGAGTCAGAACTGCAAAACTAACTGTGATAGATGTAGAGAAAGATAACGGAAATGGAGGGCAGCGCGCCTCATGCTGTTGCCTGCTCTGACACACTTAGCTCCAGTGTCAGCGAAGTCGTTTTCATGTCAAAGACCCCCCACAGTGGATGCACTTCAGACCACCGAACCCCAATGAGAGCGTATATCTTGTCTTTTAGTTTTTGGGTTAAAGATAATATTCAAACATTGATCATTGACACTAGGGTCACTATAAATTACAATCAAAACTGCCAACCCTTGTTGTTCCAACTTCCAAAAAATGTGATAAAAGTTAAACTACTGTATTCGTCCTTTTGCTGGGGAAACCCTACAACCCATCCAAGGACTCTTTTAGTTCCAAAGCCCCAGTTTGAAAACCACTGGCCTAAGCTACTTTTGAACCAGGAGCTGGTACAACCTCCTCAGGACGCGCGTGTTTACTTCTAATATGTGTGAACTAAAACAAACTGGGCGAGGAAGTAAAATATTTATCGGTGCTTTATTGAAGAAAATACATTAGTAATATTGTTGAGTGTTCATAAAAACAAACAAAAATTATGTCTGAATAACAAAACTCAAAACCTTTGAACAATAAGCACATAACAAATTCATGTTCTGAAGACGAGCCCCTCTGAGTCGCGGTGTCTTACATTGTGTTACAAACTACAAAGACACTTTGAAAATGGCCAAAGGATGTTCTTGGGGGATATGTAACAGCAACACTTGTTATCTTGATTGTGTGGATCTTTTTATTCCATCTCCAAAACCCACAACAAACAGAGCAGCAGTAACTAAGGGGGGGTGGTTGACAATTGATCTGTGGTGGACCAAGTGTTTATTTTGTTGATCATTGTTCAAATAAAGCCTTATTCTCACTGGATTATTACCAGGGCACCTCCTGTCATTTTTTTTGGATCTTTTCCCCAGTGTGTGTTGTGTGATACATTTTGAATAGAAGAAACAAATTCCCATTTTGACATGTCTTATTCTTCAGGAGATGATGGATGATTTTAATATCACATTTGCTGATCAGTGATTCAGAACCTATCCAAAGTGCACTGTAATGTTTTTCCCTTACTCTTACCCCAATGAAAATTGCAGTCCCAAATACCAACTTTTTCTTATCACACTCAGTCTTCCATGTCTGGGCCCAGGGACATCTTGTATTTTAAAGAACCAGTGTGTCAGATTTAGTGATATGTAGTGGTGTGTAATTGCTATTTGTATCCACCTCGCCTCAACCTCACCTTCCAAGCGCCAAGGAGAAACTACGTTGGTTTTGAACAACAACATCCAATCTAGAGCTGCTGTTTAGTTGACTTTTCTGAGCTACTGTAGAAACATGGCGGTTCAACATGGCGGACTCTGTAGAAGAGGACCCTCAGTGTCTGTAGATATAACAGTCTCATGCTAAGGTAACATATAATAAACATAATTCTTATTTTTGGGTGATTATACTGTAATGAAAACATAGTTATGAATATCAAATCACATTTTCTGGCATATTCTGTAGATAGAGTCCTCGAAATCTGATACACTGGACCGTTAAAGTTCATCTCAGAGGTCTGGGGCTGCTGGTGACACAGGTCAAATTATTTTCCAATGAACAATTAACACTTACCTCCTGTAATTTGTCAGTAGCTAAAATGTTACCATGAGTAATTTAAGTAACCGTGGAGCACGACGATTATTTCAATATCCCGCTCTCTCTGGAACACTAATCTCCTTTGATTGGGGTTAAAGTCTATCTTAAACTCAGATTTACCAGATTCAGCAAAACAGGGTGGCCCATGTATTAAGCCTTTTGAAAAATAAAATTCTCCTCACAAAATGTTGCTGCACTCTTTTGATGAAGATGAGCTGCCCGCTCTTCCTCTACTTTTAGTTCTGACCTCTTGACTTGGCACACTAAAGGTTATCAAAGCTCTCCGATATATCTTGACCCAGAAGATGAAGACTAAAGTGCAGAGGCATAACAATTAATTCAAGACCAAGATTAGTCACCTCTTTGTTTGGTTTATTTGCAGTTTACTGGCTTATGGATTCTCACAGAATACAAACTACAGTGGTCATTGTAAACCCCCCAAAGGCCTCTGTGTAATAAAGTAGTGGAGTCATTTGCCATCTTTGGATACATAAAAATGACCCATGGGAAAGTCATGATTTGATGTGGGCACAGATTAAAAAAAAGGGCTGTAGTTTGGCACTGCTTCAAGGTTCTGCATAAATTTCAAAAATGCAAGAAACCATTAAAAAGTCAACTCACAAACTCTCATCAAAGTTATATATTTCCTCAAGTTGTGAGCACTTCAAGTAAGCAAGGAATGTCTGCCTTCTCAGATTGTTTAATTTGAATACTTTCCGAGGCTAAAAGAGGTAAATGCACCTGTAAAAACTACGGCTGCAGCCAACGATTCTTTTCATTATTGATCACTCTGCAGATTTCTTCTGTCCTGATTAAAGCCATTAACTGTTCGGCCTACAAAATGTCGAAAAAAATTGTGAAAAATGTCTGTCACACTTTCCTTAAGGCCAAGTTAATGTTTGATGAAGCAGCAAATCCTCACAAATGTGAGACTGGGACAAGGCGATGTTTGTCATGTTGGCCTGTATTTCAGCTGAAATTCTAAACATTTCCTTTCAGCTGTATGTATCTATCGTCACATCGAAATGATAGCTCGCTTAAATGTCATGCGGAAGTCTGAGGGAGGGATGGATAATGCCAACTTTACGCTTGCGGACCTGAAGGGCTCTCGGCTTTTGATATCACATCTTCTCCATTATATAATTTCTGGACATGACTGTACAGAGACTTTTCACCTTCCAGCTCTGTTGAGCGCAGTACAGTCAGTCAGTGGCTCTCTGCCTGTTAGCATTGCATCCTTTGGGTAAAATCTGGACTGATGTACCTTTTTGAGCAGTTTGACCTCATGTTGCCCTTTGCAAGAGCAAAAAGACATCTCGGTATCTTCCCTCAGACAGCAGCACCGTTTGATTTTCTCTGCTGCTTCCTTTCCTATCACACTGAAGTGACTTGGACTTACTTTCCAATAAAGGCTTTTAAAATGTACTTTCAGTCAAAGACTTTCCTATTGTGGCGCCTTAGGACTTCCACAATAAAGGGTTTTTTTGCTGACTAGGTGCAGAGCTGCGGTCATTCAACCTGGCTGTCGAAGGGGACAAAGTAAAATCTGCTGTTACCGGAGTGTAATTACTTGCCTACAGCCCAGCACAAATGTAATGAAACTTGCATTTTCCTCTCTTCCTCTTCCTTGCTCCGGGACATGACTGGGCATATGTTAAATCATTCACAGTGCTGGGCATGAAAAAAGCCAACAGGCTTTGGGGTATTATGAGCAGGTCTGTGGTTAGAAAACATGGACAGAGGGGAAGGCGGTGGAAGAAAGGGGTGATACCAAGTAGCTGGGAATTCAACAGAGTCTGTACATGGAAACCAGGCAATTACTCTGAAATATTCAGGTCTTATTACGTAAGAGGCTCCAAGATGGTGGTTTACACTTTGTGTGTGTTCGTTCCGATGCAAATGTACAACGGCAGAATTTGTTTTCTCAGTGTTGTGTTGTGCTGTGCTGGTGGTGACAGTTTATTTACACACTGCACAAATAGGTGTAGGGGTAATAGTGCGTATGTCAGACGTATAGCGGCAGACTTTTAAGAATTGAGGTTGACAGAGGTCGTGTTGTCCTGAGTGACAGAAAATCGATGGAGGCACACAAATTAATGCTGTCAGTTAAGAATGTTTGTGTGCTGGAAAATGCTTTTAAAAAGGCAATGCATTTGTTTAGCACTTCCCCTCAACCTGCTTTATTGATTTAATAGTTTAAGTGTTGACTTCCTACCTTCCTCAGAATAACCTTCAGAAAAAGTCAGTGAACATGTTGCTTATAGGCTTGCATATATTTTTATAAATTCAAATACTCAAAGAGGATTTGTTTCTCGTGTGATTACAGAATACTGTTGGACAAGTCTAGAAAGATAAGAGCTATAACTGCCACCAGTTATAATACTGATAATAAAAAACACCACCAAACAAAATGGAGTTGTGCTGAAATGATTGGAAATGATTTGAAAATAGCTAAACATTTCCTGTTTCCAGCTTCTTAAGTGTGATGAATTGCACAATTTCTCTGTTTTATGTGATTAAATATCAATATGTAAGAAAAAATTGCTTGTTTTGTTTGTGACCAACAGACCAAAACCAAAAATATTTGAGTTCTGAGAAACTGTGATTGTTAGTTTTCTACGATCTTTGATGGATTTGAAAATTAATTTACAGACCATTCAGTAGTTTGGTTAGTTATGGAATTGTGGGCGGATATTTTTCCTTTCACACTTCAGGGTTTTAACGTGAGTTTCAGCTTTAAAAGTTTGTCAGCATTAATCGTTGAGAGTTTTTGATGACATGCCAGCACTGGCTGCTCCATCCAGATTTAAATGAGATGCTGTGTGTTCATGGAAGACATTAATGTTAATGTGCGGCAGTTGTTAGTGCTTTGGTTGACTAAGAAATGTTGACTAAGGGTGTCTTTAGGATTACTGACTTATCAGTCATTTGTTTCTTTATGGAAAATTATATCTTTGGCATCACAATAATATTCACATAAATGCTCAGGTCTTAAAAGAACACCTGGAAGAAATCCATCCGCACGACTGTGTTTACCTGTAGATAGACTGATATATTGGAAAACTAAACTAGGTCGGTTGACTAGAATTTGAAAAGAATGTGTTAATTCAAAGCTCAAATGTGTGGTTTGAGCTCTTTAAATGTTCCTGTAATGTGACCTTAAATTTGTTTTAGTATAAATACATGTATGCTATATTATATTTTAGAATTAAATATTATAGAGCTTCAATTTTTCCCCGTTGAGGAAAAAGATCCCATTGAATTTCAACACTTTTTGCTGTCACTGATGGAAATTTATCAGTGGCGAGTATCAAAAGAAGTATCAAAAGCTGTTGAAACTTTAATTTTTAAATGATCATATTCTTAGTTCTGTTTATTTATACTTTAAATCGATATTTCCCGAATTCATTGATGAGTTAAGAACGTAATTTTTTGTGCAACAAAATTCTTGTGCGGTTGCTCTACGTTGAGACAAAATAAACTCGTTTTATATTTAAAAAAAAAAAAATGGTGCCCTATTTTCACGTCTACACTATCATATTTCACGCAGTATATAGGTTTAAACATAAATGTGTACTGTATATGTTATCTACAGGTGGTTTCTCGTCACAGTCATGCTAAAAACATGAACATATTCCTGTGTACCCATTGGCCTCTGCTTTGGTAAACCAGTGCTTGACTTGACTGAATGCACACTTACTTAAACTTGATGAATACTGGAGTGAGCTGTGCATAGTGGAAGCGAGGACTCTGGAGCTGCTCAGGTGTGAGTTGTGTTGCAGTTTGTGATGTTGAGATTAGATGTCTCTCTGGACCAGTGGCTGTTTACAACATTATTTTTGGAGATGGAGAAGAGATGACGTTTTTATTTCACTGCTGTCATCTCAGCGTGGCTCAGTGCAGTGCTGGGTGACACCTGTGTCTAATTCAGTGCAGGGTGTTAATGGTTACTGCCTGCTCCACTAAGCAGGGTTTTGTTTTTACTGCTTCTTTGGGGAGGATCGGCTGCATCTCAGCATGTCCAAGATGTTTTGTCTCCATGACAACAGTTTTTAAGAGTCTTTCTTTGCCTCCTCTTTTCTTCTCCTCAAACGCTTCTGCACTGGCGCCAGTGCCAGAGTCTTATCAGGCATGCTGTCTTCCTCGCCCGCTTCGAGATAAATGAACTTCCTGTGAGTGGCAGGAAGTGCAGATTAAAGATGGCACAGAGTATTTCCTGGAGAGGTGGGCAACCATGGAGGAAATGAGCTGACACAAGGACTTTAATAACACAGAAATCCATTGAATATGAGAGCCAGAAGGCGGACAGGCTGCTTTAGCCGGTAATAAATGCATGCTTGTGCATTCATATAGTATGTCTGAATGTTAATGACTGTAGCTGAAAGGTGTTTTGCTGCACATCTCTTTTTGATTAGTATTAATCAGTATTAATGTACAGTTTGACTCTATGTGATATAAAATCACTCATGGCAGTTTAGACTGCCTCAGTAATGTTCCTCATTTCCGTCCATCAGGTCTATACTGATTTTAGCTCTCTGTACAACATATACATACTTCAGCCTCCACCATATTAGTGATTTTCCACACTGTCCCTTATCACAAGTTCAGTAGCTGTTCCTGTACTCCATCTTTTTCTACATTGTTCCTCCTCACCTTTTATTTATTGCACCCCCTCCCTTTTTTGCCTTTCTGTCTCTTTCCTTTATGTACCCTGCACAGTCATTCTAAATTTATAAGTGATCAAAGCTGTATGTTGAGCTCTTATTTCAGTTGGTAAAGGAAAGGAAACCATCTGGAACCCAGTGTGACCTGTAACAGGTAGACCGGTGATGTTTGTATGCATCCACATCAAAAACACTGACATAGCACCACAAACACCAGCACAGTCATGAACCCTATTATTGTGCTGGTAGTGTTTGGTGCCATCTTGGATCATTGTTTTGTCACAATTCCATATACAAGATGTCACCACATATACACAGTATGAAGTAGATATTCAATTCTGTTTGATTCCAGGGCTGACAAACAATCTGCTGGTTTGTCATCACTTTATTCTTACTGCTTGATCTTAGTGTAACCTTTTACATGGTTGATCACAGCTTATTATCACACTGCCTTTAGTACCAAACTGACATCAAATGCATTCATTGTAATTTGTGCATCAGAACTTTGTTTACTTCATAAAGATAAAGTCATGTTTTTCCACAGTTACATCTGGTGTGCCCCAAGGTTCCACCCTTGGTCCTCTTCTCTTTATGTACACAGTATGTTATGTCACTATTATTCAAAAACCTGGGGTTAATTTTCACTGTGGTTTGTTGTTGTTACACTTGCCTCAAAAATTACAAAATGGATATATATATATATATGTGTGTGTGTGTGTGTGTGTGTATGTGAACTTTCTAATTATCTTTCATAGATAAAATAGAAATACTTAGTTTTGGACGAGACAAACACAGACATTAAATAATTTGTTTTTAATAGCATGGAGGTCAGGGAACACAGTTGGACAAACTAAGCCCTGAATTTAGGCACCAGGGAACAGAAATGTCCCAATTGTTGTTAGGTTTAGGCTAGATTAGTGAAAGATTGTGATTTTGGTTATATATTGAAAAAGTTAGAGAAGTGTAGACTGTCAGTAGTCAATCAAGAATTTCTATAAAGTAACAATGAAAAAATAATCATGCTGCAGTTGTCAGGAGGAAATATTGTAGATACATTAAATGAAATATGTATCAAAGGTCCAGTTTCAACAGCAATTTTTTGCAGATGTGTTCAATAAAACATTTCCTATTTATGTTTGTATTAGGGTTGTGAACGATAAACCGATACAACCAGATATTCGGTTTAACAAGTGAGAGATACGCTGCGTCGGTAGCAGCCTCCTCAATCGATACGAATTAGCCATGAATTCCTAGATGAATCGGTTGTAGAGTCATGGATCGGGTATCGCGAGACTTGGGATCGGTTGGCGGCTTCACACACTTTTGGGAAAATCCACCGGGCCCGTTCGCGCGTTGCGTGAGCGTGGCATATTTGGTCTGTCCTGCACGCGACTTCAAACCCACCTGGAGCGTTTCACAAGCGTTTAGCCTGCCAGACTTTGTTTACTTGCTCAGATTTGGCCATTTTCCCGGTGTATGTTCTTCTAAACATGCTTCTACATGTGTAAATATGCTACGTAGTTAATTAGTTTCGCTTTTGTCTGTTTTTACGACCGGCAGTTTGCACGGGGTATTTTATTTTGAAAATCCACCGGATTCTCTCCAACAAATGATGTTGATTCAGCCAGACTTTTTTTGGTCCATGTCTAAAAATAAATACATTGACATGTGATTTTGTTGTTGTTCTTTTTTTTTATTTTTGCCAGTGCCATAAAGCAACAATGCTTGGGGATATGTGGTCTTTTACATATTTGAAAAGAAAATATTGTACTGTACTGTAAGATAGTTACTTTCATAGAATTGGCTTCTTTATTTTATAAAATATCTACAATAAATATTAACTGTAGAATCAAATCAAATCATATCGTTCTTACACTGTATCGATTCGTATCGAATCGGTCTGTAATAAAAGTATATCGTTTTTTAATCGTATCGTAACCTGTAGATACCTCTAGATGCGTATCGAATTGTTTATCACAGAGAGATGTGCAACCCTAGTTTGTATATGATGAGGAGTATATGAGGAGTTGCATCACCCTAACCACAGGCATGGGCTATATGTTCCACAAAGGGCCGGTGTGGTTGCAGGTTTTTGTTCCAACCAACCAAGAGCACACAGTTTGACCAATCAACTCTCTGAAGACTGAGATCAGTTGATTAAATGAGTCAAGTCTGGTGTGCTGCTGCTTGGTTGGAAAGGAAACCTGCAGCCACACTGGCCCTTTGTGGAACAGATTGCCCATGGTTTCACAATTAACATTGAGTTGAATCAGTGCCAAATTAGTACAGAATAATGTATTGCATTTGATTGCAATGTTGTAGGCACATTCACATATGCAAATACATGGCACTTTGCAAACACACTCTTCACTTGGCACACACCAAACACAATCAGATGTGCAGGCTTAGTCGTGAATATTACGTGCCTACAGCCACACATACACACACAAACACACTCATCTTTTCCTCTGTCATTGGCCAGATTGATCTCTGCATCCATTAATAAAGATGAGGTTCTCCCTGCAGGTGTAATATATCAATAAGCAATAAGGGTTCTGCGTTGATACCATAAACGTTGATTTGCTGGATCCTTAATAACAGTTGTTTGCTGCTGACTGCAGGTGTCAGGCACCCAAGGGATCCTGCTCCTTCTGCTGCTGGTATTGCAGTTTTAAGCCCTTAGGCTGCTGGGATGAAGTGGATGTGGAGAGACTTTAGCCCAGTTTTGTGCTAATACAAGCACAGCTGGAATCCACAGGAGCCTTCCCATACTTCTTCTCATTTAATGTCTGTATGATTGGGCCCATAAAACTACTGATGAAATCTTAATTTCATCCAAGAACAAGGAGGTGAGAATTAAGTCGGGGCATAGAGGGGAACTATTCTTGATCAAACCGAACAGTCAAAGTAATGGAACAAATTACTCCTTCAGTTTCAGTTACACAATTGTTAAATGACTTGAAAAGGTTATATGTGGCAGTCTTATAAGTGTGATTAGTGGTCATATGTGCATATTAAAAGCACCTAAAAATATGAGAGTGCAATTAGATTCCAATATAGAAATGTGACATTTTCCACATGGGGCATGTTCTTTGCCTTTGGCTGACTCCGGCTGTAAAAAAACAAACAAGAGTGCACTTTAAAAGCACACATAGTTAATCTAGCAGAATGTACATTTCAGGAAGACTAAGAAAAAAAAAAAAGGTTTCAAAAGTTTCATTCTACTACATCTACTTTGCTGTTTTTGCAATTATTTTTTGGCTACTGTCAACGGAAATCAACACTTTGTACAGATGTTTCACCACACTTTTAATGTGAAACTTCAGTGCTGTGTTATATTTCAGTCGCTGAACAGCAATTGAAAAACAATGAAGAGTGAATGAAAACTGGGTTCAGAAAAGCAGGTTATTGGGACATGGAGAAATGTACGTACAAAAGTTCATAAATGAATAAGCTTCAAATTACGGTCTGTTGATTGTTGAGGTAAATAGAGGCTGTTACATTGTGAAGATTGAGATTACATTATTGTGAAGGTTGCCAAAATGGCAAATTAATCTTAAGTTTTTTATTTTAGAAGTCAGTTTCAAATGAATACTCTTCACACTTTTTATAATTATAACACCTAAGCTGAACATTTATTCCAAATTTATTCTATTGGGGGAAAAAAATGAAGAAATTGTTTGGCTGATGTGATCATTCACAGGAGGGGCGGTTGGAGAGAATGCAAGCAGCAGTTTTTGGATTTAAAGTGCAAGTAATTTAACAAGTAGTGTGACAAATTTTTGCTCCGAGGGGGTAATAAGAAAAGTAATAACATAACTTTTAAAATTAGTTGTGAGTAATGGCCGCAGCGCTACTTGAGTTACGAGCCCCGACACTGCTGTCAAATATTTCTTTCTCTCTTACCCTCTTTTGCTGTTTCCAGCTACAATCTCTGTCACTCCCACTCTCATTTATATCTATCTTTCTCTCTAGGACACCATTATGTGCAAGACAGCCAAGATTTAAAGCTCCTTGGTCATAGTCAGCAACTGTTTTCTTTAATTTTGTCAAACTATGTGTACCCTGCAGCCGATGAAAGCGAATTAATGAGCTAATTAATTTTGATTGTAATGTATGGGTGGTTTTGGGTGTCATTCTGCCCCGATATCAAACTGACATGTTACATTGTTTCAGAAGGGAACACTCTGGATAAAAATAAATCTTTGCAAAGTATTTTCATCCAGATATGGTATTGCACATGTTGGTACCTCTGGGGGGTTTCTTTTCTGCAGAAAATGAGTTGGAAGTTTATTCAGTGAGCAGCTGCAGTGTTTTGCCTGGTGAGTGTTTTTTTTTTTATAATTCTGATTTAATCAATAATCCTGCAAATTAATATGTGAAATCTATTCAGTAGAGAGCAGTATAGGATCTCAGATCCTGCTGAACATGCCAGCGCATATTTTCAGTGTTTATTCAACTTGTTTTTCAGCTGTTACAATATTGTCAGATAATTGCAATTCCTTAATTTTAGTTGTTTTTTACTTAAATATTTTACAAGCTACATAAAATATTAAGTTACTCCTAGTAGTAAATACAAGCATTAAGCATTAGTTTCCCATTCCTGTACTTTCCTGTGCTCTCATTTTTTTGTTTTTTTCTTTTGGTCTGACTGGGTTGTGACTGACAGGAAGGGTTCTAATGTAACCACCGAAAATAACCCCGAGCTGATAGATTCATTTTGGAGAGGAAAATGTAGAAAGTGGACATGTGGTCAGGGACAAGAAGACTGTTAAGTCATTTACAGACTTTTGTTATCAACCCTGGAGGAATATGAAGACCTCTGAGCACCAAAATGAAGTCGGACATAAAGTTATCTAAGGAACATTGGAGTAATTGGAGTGTGTCTGGTCTGAAGTTAGAATGTCTTGAAAGCAGACTTTACATCTTTTGGACATATATGATGTCGTTTTTTACGTAACCTGGCAGGTGAACGGCCTGAAAACATTATGCTACAAAATCAAAACACACAGTCTATTATGTCTTTCGTATTTGTTGAGCCAGGTCTTTGTGATATCTCCAATAGCTAACCTAGCATCATATTTAGCATGCAGTGTGTATTGTAGTTTGCATAATCACATTCATGAAGTTTGTTTGACCTACGGCGCGATTAAAGTAATGTCACCAATTATAGTAAGTTTTTATCTCTTCTTTTACAAAATTAGTTTATTTAGACTGAGACTACCTGAGGTTAGGTAGGTAAACAGGTTGACCTGGACTCAAGTTGACTCAAGCTTCAGTTTATTAACCGGACTGTGAGCTCAGAACTCCGGGGAAGTGTTAGTGTTTGTACCACAGGTGTTTTGGACCACCAGGAAGAGGTGGTTTTCAGGCTTTCAGGCTTGGGGAGGATTCAGATGGGGAGTGGAGCTGGTGTCGTGCCAGAACTGGAGCTGGGCAAGGGTACAGAGTAACCAGGCTCAGCAGGCTCTATGGACAAAGTGGCAGAGGCTAAGAGACCCAAGAGGCCACTGACAGAGGAAGCTAAGAGGGGAAAAGGAGAGGGTGACCAAGCAAGAAGCTGCCAGACGAGATTAAATCTCAAACAAACATTTAGTCATTGGCGAGAGCTTTGGAAAATAAAAGGCTGAAAGACAGACTCCCAGCTGGACTTCTTGCTGTTGGACCAGTAAGTAATATTAGCGGGCTGCTATGTCATGTGTTGTTGCATTTGCTCGATGTTTGGCTCTGTCGACTCGCTAGTTTAATCATAAATAATTTAATCATAACAAATACATGAGCACATATTTACGGCAGTAGTATTGAGAACTCAATCACAAAAATACCAATTTCCATACAATGTCAATTTTACTTTTACTCACTTTTACTTTAAGGACTCATCATGACTTAACTTGATACATGTTGTGACTTTTCTTGACATGCCCATGAAAAGACTTGGAACTTAGCTTGGACCAAATGAATTGAGTCATATGTCTGGTTTGTATAATCACAGTTTAATGTTAATGAGCCTTTGTGTGAGTGAGCCAAATCATTTTAACAGTCAACTTGCTTCACTTTTAATCATAAAAACTGCATCGACTGCAGCTTAGACTTTGTCGTTTTACACTTTCCTAACTGTCTACTTTGATTTTGGCTTTGACTTTTTTGACTTTTTGCATCCCATCTCCTGGCGATAAGCAGATCAAGGAACAGTCATAAATTATTATATTATTGTTGTGACAGTACCTGACAAATAGTGTAATGAAATAATACTCACATTTGTTTTTTTTTCAGGAGGCAATGAAAACAACTTGTTTTGTTGCTTGTGTTGGAGGCTCTTTTGTTTATCATGAGCATTTTTGCAGTGTGATAGTCGGGGTAGAATATTAATTGTCTCCTGGCGCTGTCGATGTCAGAACAAACATCTCACCTGTCACCCCCTGGGGTTTTGAACTGAGAATGTATTAATTAAAAGTATTATTTATAACCCTCTAGTAGTGGCATAAAATGTTCAATCATACAACAGGGGTTTACTCACAAAATCCCCACCAGCTCTGGTTGAATGCATCTGTGATGTAACCTTGTTTATCCCAGGCTTTGTGGAGCTTATCGTCACTTAGAGGAGCCTCTAAAGGCATCAACAGTCTGTGCTGTTTTGTCACCAAAGACGTGCACAGTAAAGAAACTCAGCCTCTCTCTGTCAGCAGGGTGTTGACTGACATGTGCTGAGTCTTGCTTCTGGTGAGCCGTGTAGTTTTTTTTTTTTTTTTTAGTTTACAGCCTGCGATTCATCCCGGTCTTTATGTTTGTCAGTCAGTGCCCTGCTGAGATCCTAACAAAACTGCTTGATGAGCGTGCCCGGGAGACCGTTGTTCTCAACTTATCACATATAAGAGTCCCTTAGCCTCCAGTCTGAGCCTTCAGGTCTGCAGCACTGCTTGTCCTCGTCCCTTTGCTCTCTGTGGTGAGTGATTCACACCCAGAGAGCATTCAGCAAGCTGGTTGGCCAGAAAACCAGTGGAGCTGCACTGCCTCAGGCTTGAATTTAAGCTGCTCTGGCACAGGACATGCTCTGCTGCTAACATTAGATGCATAGCTTTAACCACTTTGTTCCAACACAGAGCAGACCCAGGTTTATACTGTCAACACGGAGCACCATCAGTAATTCATCATCCTCCATCTGCACTGAGGTGTAAATTAACTTACTTTCTAATCTGATAGCGCAGCTTCCTGTGAGGTGTGTGCCTTGGCTTTCATCTGACTTCAACCTTCATCTTTGTCCTCCTCCCTCCTTCGTTTATCTCAGCTTGAAGCAGTAGTGGGTGGCACAGGGGCGTTTTCTCAATCTCGCTTGCCACTCCTGGGCTGCTGTCCTGTGGGAATTTTTTGTGGAGCACAATTTTCTCCACCCCATCTTTTTCTTTCTTACTCCCTTTTATCCCCATTCCCACAGCTCTATTCACCTGCAGCTCTGAACAGCCATGAATACTACTGTTCCCGTGATGCCACTCTCTGTTTGCTTAGCTGGAAGGCATTGAGTAAACAGGAGCACAGTAAGGAATTTTAGCCAGGCTGAGGTTGAGTCAAATTTCTTTGACCTTGATTGTATGACGTGGCATGAGGAAAATGAAAAATGACGACAAAAACAACAACAAACCCATCAAATGTTGCCATCCCTTTACAGGAAATCTGAAATTCAGATTGTGACTCCCTTTGAGGACAAACTGTGCTTTCTCCCAGCATCCTCCTGACGCTTGCCTCTTCTCCTTCAACCACCCCCCACCCCACACACGTTGCATGGCCTCATTTGGAACGGAGAGAAGAAGACGAATTCAAAAAAAAAAAAAAATGCCGCTGTAAACCTGCATGTAGGGCTCCCTGTGTGTGCTCAGGCACAGATTTTTGTGTTATTGCTGTAGATCTGTTCTCATTACATACTTGTGCCCACGGGGCATGGAGTGATGATTGCTGTTTTTCGCAGCCAAGCAGGCTGAAAAACATTTTTACAGTCACAGATTTGCATAAAATTGAGAAAAGTGAAGGCTTGCACTCTGAAGCAACGTCATCATTTTTTTTCTTCAGTTGACAGTGTACCATGTGTAAACATGTTTTTCATGTCCTTTCCCCCTCATCACCTTTTGTTGTTTTTACATTTATTTTTCTGGCCTCTGTTTGCCCTCTGACTAAACTCACCTGCGGTTGCATTTTGTCCAAAAAAACCCAAAAAAACCCCCCACACAATTATTTGTCCGCGATGATTTTTATGGAGCATTTTTCTACCCACTGATGTTCAATATCCTCTGACCTTCTAGTGTGGTTTGTCATATTACAGGCATAGTTATGAATCAGCCACATTAAATGACAGTAGAACTGACAAGGGCTGCAAGCATCTTATTTTTTGATTCAGCAATTAATATTTTGAGGTGAGAGAATGTAAAACATAATGTTGAGAGATGTTGAGAGCACAAAACGAGAGCCAAAAGTCGCCTATTATGTCTATTTTATTGTTTGTACTATTGTACTATTTTTACTATTTTATTCTTTTACTATCATAGTCTACTATTGTGTTTTGTTTTGTTTTTTACTTATTGCATTTTCTATTCTATTTTGTACTTAAGTTATGTCGGTATCTGGGTGGACAGCAAAGAAAGAATTTCATTGCACAAAGAACTTGCTTCCTTTTGTTGCATATGACAATAAACATCTTGAATCTTGAATCTTTTGTGTAAAGCCATAAACATACTTGCACACAGTTGCATACATTTGATGTAAATACACTACATCCCATGTGTATCCAGTTTAATCCTGTTAAACCTACCACACCCACCTTCAGAACGATTAAATTGAACTGCCAAGCCTTGTTAAAACTGTATAGACAGTATAAAACATGGGTGTAGTATCCGTGACGTCATCCAGAGTGTGACCACTCTGGATGACGTCATCTTGGCAGTCCAGCTAATGGGTAAAGAAGTAAACCATGGGTGGACGGGACGTGGGCTGAATGGAGCCTGGCTCCTGTAACTTTTCCCACCTGTCAGTCAAAGCAGTCATGCTTTGAATTCTGCATAACCTTAAACCTTAATATAATTTGAACAACTAATTTATTGAAAAATTCTGACTCAGTACAGTTGCCATGCACGGGGAAATTAGCTATAGAGACCAAAATCGTTTTTTGTACCAGGCTGTAAACATGTTTATTTCTGCTGTGAAGTTGGACATTTTATATATGGAGGCTTATGGAGACTGAGTCACTTCTGGAGCCTGTTTCAAGTGGCCGTTTGAGGAGCTGCACTTCTACATTGGCTTAACTTCACAGCCTCAGAGGTTGCCACTTCCTTAAAACCAACAGAGGGTCGTTTAAAAGTCAAGACGTAAAAGCTTGCAGAAATAAATATGTCAAGCACAAATAAAATGAATACAAAATGATGCACAAGATATGTAGAATATTTAATATAGTTATTCAGTCAGAAGTACATGCTGTGTTAGGTTTGAATATTTTATGAGACACTAGCTGCATATTGCTTTGTTGGAATGAGCTTTTACAAAATCCAAATGTATTACGCCCATACAGTGCAGAGAAAAATGTTCATCTAACTCCACAGTTGCTGAAGGGCAAATTTAAATGGAAAACTTGAGTTTAAAAGGTTAAACATGAAGACATTACCAGCACATTAACCTCGACAACCTTGGCAGAAATAATGCAAACAAATATGAATGGAGTGAAATAGTTTCACAGTGGTGTTTGGGTTTGAGTGTGTCTTAAAGGGACATTTAATTTTCATGCAACTTATTTTAGTAGGTAATAACAACGTATCGCATTTGTCTCCAAATAAATTGCTTAGATCTGAACATGGAAACATTCCTAGACAGTCCAACAGTAGATTAAACGTAATCTGACAGACAATCAGATACATTGTAGGTTCAACGTACTTTGACTTTAGGCTTTACAGACCAACTTCCTGCTTCAATGACTTTGAACAACAATTATACTGCAGTGTTAGTTTACTGTAGCTGGGTGCAAAGGTTTATTTACAATATTTCATGGTGAGGCCACTTTCAGTTTTTGTATTTCATGCCCTATTTGCCGAGTGGTCTCAGCAAGTCAAAAAAAGGTTTGGGTAGGAGCACTTTCAGGACTCAATATACGTTTGTTTGAGATGCTCTTTGGATAAGGATACTTTAAAATGCTTACTTGAATGCTGACCGTGACATGACAATAAAAGCTTTTTTATTGTTTAAAAGAGAGTGCCTTGGACTTCTCAGCAAGTATTATAATCAGGAGGGAAAAAAAGGACAAAAACACCTCATGAAAATAAAACCTGAGTTGTAATAAACAGAATTCCCCAACAAAGAGGCATTTCTGTTTTATAACATCATCAGTTAACAGTTTCCTCGTTGCTTTTGCCAAAGAAGATAAACATGTTGGGACAGCCACACCACCATCTGACACTGTGAGAAAGTTTCAGCTTTGTTTGGCGCCATTAAGCACTTGAGCACAGTTGCTGCCAAATCCAAACCAGTGTCGCATCATCTAACATGCAGCGTAGAGGCTGCCAGTCTGCTTGGCAGTGCTCTTTGTTCGCGTGCAGTAATTACACCAATGTCTCAAAATGAACGGGGTAATCTTTTATTGATGCGAAGCGAACACCTTTAAATATACATGCCAGCATATAGAATGAAACGCGCACACACTAATTCTTGTCTTTTGGTTTCGTTTCTCAGAGATTACAACTTCCTCGGGGAGACATGGTAATTGAGCCAATCAAGGAAATGACAATACATTCACATGCTAACACTGTCAAAGCAACAATTAAACAGCCAATCACAGCCGCATCAGTGATATCATTACTGTAAAATCATCAAGGTATTTAAAAACATGAGAGTTGGTGTGGATGTGTGGGTATTTAGTGTAGCTAAGGCTTCTTTAATGTGGTAATCTCGCTCCTCCACCTTCCTCAGGGACACGGCTGCAGCACAGAGAGTAGGCTGTATGTGGTTTTAATTCCTCTCTGCGTTCATTGGTAATTGAATTCATTACGAGGACACCGGGCCAAATCAGCTGTTATTTTGCAGTCAGCCGAGGTTGCTAATTAGAAATTAGCTCAAACATTCTGGTGCGCAGCCCTCGGGGAGTGTCGTCGTCAGTCTAAATCTCTGACATACCTACCAATAGCTCATAATTACTGCCCCGGCTTTGCAGATAAGTGCACTCTTATCATTATCCCGGTGCTCAGTGGCGATACGCCGTCAACCACTGTCCACATCATTAACATACAGTAAATGTACAGACTCTATAATGGAGGGCAGCTGTGTGAAATTACATGAGTTTCAACAAGCTTACCGTGTGTGTGTGAATGGTTCTATAGCATGACATAAAAGATTTATTTTGAGGGATTTCATGCTCAGAGGCTCCCAGAGGAGGACTGAAGCTCAGGAACTTGTAGTAACACTGTTATTCTTTTTCGTGTGAGGGATCGATTGAGAACAAATTCTGGAAAAACATGACAGTCAGGATATGACTGTCCAACAGTCAACTTGAGTGTTTTCTTGTTTTTTTTCCTATTTTTTTTTTAAGCACAGATGCGTTTTCCTAATGGTAACCATGATGAACGGTGGGTCGTCTTAAATGAATAAAGTAGTACTTTCAACCCAAACCATGATGTTTTCCTAACATTGACAAAATACAGTGAAAACTATTATCTCTTCATGACTTGACCAAGTCGTTTTGAGCCTCAACCAAACCTTAACCATGGTGGTGACATCATAAGACAAAGGGGTCTGTAACGGTTGTGTCCTGCTGATCAAACTTTTCTTTGTGTCTTTCTGGAGGACATAGACCACAACAGCGTTGGTCAACAATTTTGAGAACTTGTTGGTACTTATTAATGATTGACATTATGTGGAAGCATTAACAAGGTTTGGAAGGGCTTCTATCTACACACATTAGAAACTTTGGGTTCCCATCTGTATATTTCTTGGCAACAGAGAGCAGATTTTGGAAAGAATTGCTGGGAAATACCACGGTCTCACATTCTCTCTATTCAGCCCGAGACACAACTGAATGATGTTGCTACTCAATATTAAATACCACATGCATGTTTGGGTGGATAACGGGGGAAAAGGATATACATAGAGTCAGTATATCTTTGCAAGGGGTAGAAAGCCATGCAGGAAAGTGGCTGTGTGGAGTGAAGTTGCTAAGCAACTCCATTTACCCCTGCGTGAACGTACTGAGATATGAATCAAAGTACAGTCGATGAAAAATGACTGAGTGAGAAATCAAGACATGGCAATTCAAACGGTTTGGAGTTGACATTTCTGGGAAATCGCGCGCGCGTGTGTGTAGAGGAGGGGTTTACACACACACTATTGCAGTGGTCTTAGACTACATTCATCCCTCCTGCTACCACTGCTGCCACGCTGCACACATCCCATCTGCAAAGATTAGCCTCAATTGTAGACTTGTGCTATTTTTAACTGACCTAGCAAGCACGGTGGCCAACAAAGAGAGGAGTCAGGTCTTCCTCCATGAAACAAAGCCCATTGGCCAGTCTCATCCTTCATTTCTGAGGCATCATCCTCTTCAATTTCCTCCACTGTCTTGGATATTGTTTGATCATCAGACGGGTTTAATATCAACGTGATTCTTATGTTTTTTTTATTGAATCTGCCGGAGCAGTGCCAATTGATCTTTCGTAGGAGCAATCTCAAATATATCTTCCAAAAAAACCCATTTTTTTTCTAGTAGATTTTTTATCTTAGCTCTCTGAAAAAAGAAAACCTATCAGACACATTTCCACAGATAGTTAGTTAGTAGTCCCAGCAGTATATCCATCATATGCGATTGCAGTGTCAATATGTGGCCTCAGTCTAATATCGTCGTATCAGTCTATATTGGAGTCGTCCTTTGCTTCCAGGTGCCATGTTGTTCATGCGTGTCCTCAGTGTGACCCTTCATCACTGAGTCATGCTCTAACAGTTCACACGCTCCCATTACCAACTGACTAGAGCGTGTGCAAATCCATCATCAGCTGACTGCAATACCCACAACTCCCCTCTTCTCCATCTCTCAGTATGTCTTTCTACAGTATGTCTCTTTCTCTTTTATCCACGAGAGAAACCTTCATGCTGTCCTCTCTCTTTTGACATTGCTTTGCTCTCCTCATCCGTGAGTATCACGGACAGGATCGGTGACAAGGGACAACGGTGGGGGGGTCCAACATCCACTAAAAACGTGTTTGACTTTGTGCTGAGAATGTGGACACAGCTCACTTAGGTTACAAAAAGACTGGATGGCTCATAGCAATGACCCTGGTACCCTATACTCCTGCAGTAACCCCCACAGGAATCCCCGGGGCACACAGTTGTCAGCCTTCGTCCACAAGTCCACAAAACACATGTAGACTGGTCAAACTTCCATGACCCCTCCAGCAACCCCACAAGGGTAAAGAGCTAGTCCACTGTTCCACAGCCAGGGTGGAAACAGCATTGCTTCCTGAACCTGTGGTTCGACAATCGGTCTGAGCCTCTGAGAAATAAACTTTTATACCCCTGTAATGTGAGCACACCCTCCAGTACCCATGCACCATGCCAGTCGAAAGACCACGCAACACTGAAGAGACGTGTCAGCC
Organism: Argyrosomus regius; assembly: GCA_946959425.1. Classification (NCBI taxonomy): domain Eukaryota; kingdom Metazoa; phylum Chordata; class Actinopteri; family Sciaenidae; genus Argyrosomus; species Argyrosomus regius. The sequence continues at coordinate 18,770,865 of OX336897.1, read as the reverse complement.
AGAGCATCAGCATCAGCATCTCAGGGTAAATCTCATCCACATCCAGCGCCTTGCTCTGCCAAACATATGGTCGATGGGCTTCCCCGGATTCGCTAGAATCTGCCTCTTCTACAGAGGACATATCGGTCGGGTTCTCTCCTCTCACCTCTCAACAGTATTCCCAGTCCGGGTCAGTAGTTCCCCTCCCCACAGACAGGCTGTGTTCAGCCTGGGCTGGGCCGAGCTCTGTTTTCCCTTCCTGAGTCGCTGATTGGTTTACTAAAGTCCTTCTCCATGGCCTCCCCTGTCATTTCTTGCCTCTATTTGCCCATTGTTCTGCAGCCTTATCATAATACAATGCAACCACAGTACAAAATATAGCACTGAAATATTTTCAGTGAGGTGATACATAACTGGTGCCAAGTACTGTATTTATGAATGACAGTGAATGTCATCATGTCTATTAAAGTGCATTATTTTGAGTTTGCGACACTAAAAACTGCTGTAGGGCTGCATGATATGATGATATAAACTTGACAGCCGCTCTGTTCTAAGATGGCCTCGTGTGCAGTAGCCTGCTAAATATCAAAGTGACAATTAGAGTGTGAAAAATGATTTGGACACAAAGGTGCGAGCGACTTTTTGGAGGTTGGCAAAATATACAGATTTGCTGAGTTTTCACACTCACAAATCTGTCATCTCTCTTCTCACTCACTCATCAGCAAAGAGCAGGGTTCAAAACATCCTGCTAGCACTTTCTCATTTCCAGCCGGTGCTGACGGACACTCTCACAAACGTTGTCAGCAGCAGGTCATATCAGCTGTTAAGCTAAATAACGCTAACTGTGTGAGTAACTTGGTGATAACACTAAAGTTGTCTGCAGCCTGTGTCTGTACCTGACCAAAGATTGTTTGTGAAGGCAGAACATCTGTTCTGTAACGCCGCATCAGAGTAGACCGAGCGTTTCTATAAGACAGAAGTGAGACATCTTGTCTTTCAGGAGTTTCTTTCAACTTTTATTCATATCATATCAATAATTTAAGCTCAAACGTCATAATTTTGATGGCCTCTTCTGTTTGAATCCATGTGAAAAATAAGGTCTGGCAGATTTAATAGGCTACAGCTGTTATTTCAGTGTGTCAGATATATATTTAATCGACATTTAGTCAAGTCAAATCAACTTTATTTATATTTCCCAATATCATAAATCACTAATTTGCCTCAAGTGGGTTTCCAATCTGTACAGCATGCGCCCTCGATTTGGATGAGGAAAAACTCCTCCAAAAAACCTTGAAGGAAAAGAGGAGTCCCTCTTCGAGGACGAGCAGATATCCAATAGATAGTGTGTGTACAAATCCCAGCGAGAACAGTCAGATCTGGGTCAAGGCCAAAAGAACTTTTATTTGGTGATAGTGGACAGTGTTGGAAATCACTAGACAAGACGATGATGCAGTGTTGCATTTACAGGACTTTTGCATCAGTGGGTTAGATAAAAACAGATTGCCATTTTATCTCAATTTATTCTCTATTACATTTTCAGAAAACGTAGTATATCAAGATATATCTGCACGCGTTTGATACAGACCATTAAGTTAGTGCTTGCTGTTAAAATGATATATTTAGCAGCGTTGACCCTCTTTTTAAATGCCTGGAAGTCTTACAGCCCTGTAACAACACACAGACATTTTTATCCTGTCTGATTAGATAACGTGCTGCGTCTGTTTGACTTGTACAGCATTAGGCAGTAAACAAGCGAGTTCATTAGATTGTATAAATGCGGCGTTTAGTCCTGTAGCAGTTGACACTCTGTCGCTGTGTATGCGGAGCATATTTACTGGGTGTTTGAATCTCCTCCCTGGTTGCCCCTCTGTCTGTTCGTCCCCGACTGAACTGGTGAGCAGATGGGAGGTAGTGGGGGCTGAGAGGAGTTGGTGACTGTCGGGTTGGGGGTGGGGGTGGCAGGCTGTGCTATGGGGAAGAAAGGAGGAAGTAATGATATGCCATGTCTGCTACATTAACAGGCCTTATGGTTAGGAGAGCAGAGCAGACGTTGCATGTGTATTTGTCATGCAGCCTGTCATTGGCTGTTACAATGCACTCAGTGGGACTCTTTATTCAGAGCACGTCTTTATTTACTGTGTGTTTATAGATTTGTCTCCATCTTTGGCGCTGCTGTAGAATCTCTTCACTTTTCGTGTCTGAGATTAAATTTGCTGCAAACCTTGTTTAACTGAGGTTTAAGGTAAAATACTTCTGTGAGGACAGATGAAATGGTTCTGACTCATTTCTAAAGGTTCAAATCTTTCAGCATCTATTTATCATATGAACGCTATGTGTAAAAATAGTGTAATTATTATATAATATGCCTCAGTTCAGTTTCCATTCAGGCAAGATTTTACTTTGTTACCTGCAGATACGCAGTAGGTTTGTCTGTTGTGTAGACAGTAGGGCTGTCAAAATTGCTCCAAAATGACATTCGAATATTCCCTCTAAAAAAAACACAGAGGTTCAAACCAATATCTATATTTGCGCATTATGTCAATAACAGGAGGACAGACTAATACAACGAGACATAACTACTTGTATAGGTATTTTTATTTCAGTTTTAACATGTCTTTGAAAACATACCTACACATTACAAAATAAGTAAATGATCTAATGGCCTATACCGTAAAACTTTTAAGACCGTAGACCTCTCTCTCGCTCGCCCCCCTCTCTCTCTATGCGCATACTGATTTAAATAAACAATGTGATACCATGTTTCCATCTTTGCTGAGTGAGTGCTGAGCAATTAAAGGTCCCGACTCTTGTCCCTAATATAGGCAGGCTTCATTCAGTGATTGAAGCAAATATTATATTAACATTAATTGAAGTTTTACAGTATATAGAAGGAACATTGAAAGCTCCGAGCGAGCTGTGCTGTGATAAACATGGAACAACAACTTTTCTTTGACATGAAACAGTAAATAATCAAACCAATGGGGACCTGCAGTGCATGAAGCAAATGTCTCTACCTTATTCATGCAATATCTATTCAGTCAGTAAGCAGCTTGCATACAACTTTATCTTGAGGCTCTGCATTTTTGCTGTCTACTGACCAAAACCTGAAGTATTTCCAAACGGGGCTTTTTAGGTTGCTTGGAGTCCAAACCACTCTCTCTGCTGCAGAGTTGGGCTCTGAACTTTCTGCCGTTTCGTTTTTCTCTCAGCCATCTGCATCTGCCACGGTTTTTGTCACGTCTCACTTTCAGCAGTGAGTGACGCTGTGCAAGTGCAACTCCTGTGACCTGTCCCTGACCCGTCATGCAGTGCGCCCACTCGCAAAGCAGCCGCTGATGTGTTTTTTCCCCACAGTCGAATATTAATTTTCACAATCGAATCTCCGTTTTTTTTAAATATTCGAATATTCGTTGACAGCCCTAGTAGACAGGTGAGCTAAATGAACTGCTCATGCCCCTTGTGGAGTTAAGAAACTTGCTTAAACTTAATGTAATATAATGCATTTGACAGATTATTGATACTGTAGTAGATTGTAAGAGACGACAAACAAATTGCTCTGTGGTGTAATGTACATTTGTAATGAAACAGTAGTCTGGTTCAATGTGTGATAGTTTTGACATGCGTTTAAAGAGTGGCTATTGCCGATGTGTCACCCACAAAAACTTGCAGCGAGTAAGCGGAAAGGCTCCTGTATGTTTAACTTTTATTTTGTCATGTTTTTGTACTATATTATCTTTTTTTTTTTCTTTTAAATCGACAGCAATGCAATGTAAAAAGAAAGTCTCTTTTAAAGTTTAATAATAAATTATATTTCCTGTTTAAGAAGGCTAGTCTTCTTGTTTTCCTTGTGTAAAAATAAAAATAATAGAAATAATAAACCCCTTTTGACCAGTAAAAAGCTAAATTATAAGTGTCTTCAGGACATTTATTTCCCATCAAAATGATTTATTTGAGGCGTCATTAACACATGAGTCAGAGGCTGAATTTAGCAACTGCCACACTCTCACCTTTTCAGGCATAAATTAGATATTATATATTAGTTTATTCATATTGCTCCTTTAGCCCATGGGCAAGGACTGAAAGAGACAGCAATGATAGCCTTTTCGATATCTTTTCCTTTTTTTCTTCATTTGTAGCTGCTCTGTAACTCTGTGTCCAGGCTTTGTGTGCTCTCTTCTGTGTGACAGATTTTCATTTTCCTTATTTTGCTGTTCAGCCACTGTGCTGCTCTTGTTTTATCCCTGTGGCCTGTTGTTGATCTGCGGTGTGGAGAAAGACGACGAGTAGATCAGAGGTTAGCGACTGTGTCCCTCTCTCTGTTTGTGTGTGCGTGTTAGAGATCAAGGCCTCAGAGATTGTAATAGATGGTTTTAGTAAATAATTCACAACATTTGCTTCCTTTTGTGTCCCTGACATAGTTCTCAGTTAGTCTGGGAGAGGTCAGAAGGGATGCAACATCCTCAGAGAGCAGAGATGGGATGAAACATTTAGTTTTTTCATCATTATTACTGCTATTATTACTGATTTGGACAAAGAGAGAATTGAAAAAGCTGCCCTGTAAAATATAAACACTGTTATGAAACAGTTAATAGTGATGTACCCAACATTTCCTGGCCCATGTTGTTGTGTCTTTGTGCATTTTTTTTTTATTGCTGTATATAATGGATCATATATAGACACTGTTCCACTTTGGGATATTTCCAGCAGTTCAAATGAGGCAGCAGAGCAGCGTTTATTGATTTAAAACATCAACAGTAAATGTCAAGTTTTGATGTCGGAACCGGAGAACGAGAGGGATGGTTCTAGATAAACCGTTTTGTATCGACTTTCTGTAATCAAACGGAGAGAAATCCATGGTGGAAACAGGGAGAGATACTAATGTCTCCCCAATAGTTTTCTCATCAAACCAGAACACAATGCAGTCCAAGGACATGTTTGTTTGTTAAGTCTTGACTGTCAAAAGACTCTGGTTAGGAAAACTAAGTTTTTATGATTTGTTTTAATGAAACAGTTCTATGTGACAATTATTTTCATTATATCTAACTATTATTTAAAGCTGTAATGACTTGCAGACAGCAAGCTGTCGGGTAGGGACCTCCTATCTGCCAAACCGATAGTTTTATCGGTCAAATATGGTCATAAATGTACGTGTGTCTTTATATTAGTCTAAATGGTAAATGGACTGTACTTATATAGCGCCTTTCTAGTCTTCCGACCACTCAAAGCGCTTTTACACTACATATCTCATTCACCCATTCACACACATTCATACACTGATGGCATTGGCTGCCATGCAAGGTGCCAACTGCTCATCAGTTTGAGGAGCTAACCATTCATACACATTCACACACCGATGGCACAGCCTTCGGGAGCAATTTGGGGTTCAGTATCTTGCCCAAGGACACTTCCACATGCAGACTGGAGGGGATCGAACCGCCGATCATCTGATTAGTGGACGACCCGCTCTACCTCCGAGCCACAGCCGCCCCAATCTACCAATCTACAAGCAAATCAAACCCAAATGGATTGTGGATGTGGATGGATGTGTTTTTTTTTTTGACCTGAGGGAGTTATGTCTTTTAATGTCAGCCCAGTACCAAGGGGAACCTAACTGTATACAATTAAGAAGACCCAAATGAACCTATAACGGCAAAATACCAATAAACAGGCGATACATGTAAATACTAAAATACCAATATTACAAAAACCCAAAAGAAATCCACTCAAAGTCCACATGCTGCCATTCTTAAAGTATTTTGTGCAGTTCTCCTGCCCAACACTGGCATTTCACTCCTTCCACTTCATGTGGGATGGAGAATTGGATGATTCAAGGGAGACATAAATGATGTAACTCAGTTTCATGTTCAAATTCAATAAAAAAAAAAAAAAAAGTAGAATGTCTGTTAATGAATGTTTTTGTCCCAATAAATCTATTTATTCTATAAACAGTGCCTACAGGCTAAAGACGCTGCAAGAGAGTGAAGACAAAGAAAAGTTTCAAACCAAATATCATATGAATTGATATGTAAGAGTTGCCAGTGGTGGATTTCATTTTCAGCACAGAACCATGCCTTAATAAAGACATTTGCATACCATTAAAAAAAAAAAAAAAAAAAAAGATTGGAATGGGAAATATCACAGTCTGGTTAGAGTGAATAAATTAGTGAGATGGAGCCCAATGTAACACAACACACAGCTAAAGTGAAGCACATGTCGAGCTCAAGTCCGCTGTAAATACAGCTGCTGCCCTACATCCTTTTTGATTTTTGTTGGGCAGCTCAAATGCTCCAGAAACAGCCTCAAGTTGTATATATTTTTTAGATGTTTTGTGTGGATGGCTCGCATCTCTAACAATAACTTTGTTCATTACTTTGGCACTACCGGGCATTTTCCGATAACCTTCAATCAGATACCTTATTTTTATCTGCAGCTTCTGAATAATAATAATGATCTGAAGATTCTCTCACACAAACTCATAAAACCTCTCCTCTGTGTCTCCATCACTCGTCCGTGTGTTTACTTTATGAGGTTTGTGTCCAAAGGGGATATCAAGATGGAGTTAGCTTGATCTTGAGCTCATTAACTCCACTGAAGGATAACATGATGGGATAAGTTCATGGCCTCTCTAAGCTGGAAATGGACACTCACACTTGTACACCGGCTCACCCTCACAGCGAATTGGCACATGTGAGTGTGCACATGTGAGTTTGCAGGCTAATACCCAGGGAAGATATTTTATTTACAGCTGTTAGTCAGAAGTGGGGGCTGTTGTCAGGTCTGATCCATAAGAGAGCTGTAAAAGTTGGATGATCTGAAGACTTTGGAGTATTGCTTTTTCCTGTTGTGTGGGATGGCTGGATGCTGTTTCGGTGGTGTCGTAGATGCCTCAGGTGTTCAGAAATGATTTATAGTTATGTGAAAGATTTAGAACTTTGATCGTTATAGCACCACTGCACCAACAAATATGAAACGGTGTGCCCCAGGGTTCTATACAAGGACCATTAATCTTTTGCAAATAATGTATATAAATAACAACTTACCTAATTTATGATATGACTTTTGTTATAATGATACTGTTCTTCTTCTCCATCAAAACTACTCTATTCCAAGTTCATTTTGAATGCAGACAAAGGTCAAAACCTTTCTCTTTCTTTTCCTTTTCCTTTGTTATTTATTTATTCTGATAATAAAAATAAAATGAAATATTATTTATTGTATTTTGTCTCACCTGGGAGTTTTCTTTCTCTTTTATTGTTTATCATGTGCTTTTTGTTTTGTTGCCTTCTTGGCCACATCTTTCTTGAAAAAGAGATTGCAATCTCACTGAGTTTTTGATATCTATGAATAAAGGAAATGCCTATCTTGTTGTGCTGAGCACTCGTTACTATTTTTCCACCATTTTATGCACTTTGTGGTGAACAATTGTAGAAAGGAGAAAGTTCAATCATGAAATAAAACTTTTTTTCTTGTAACAGTATTTGTGAACCTTTTTTTTTTTTTTGAATGTTTGAGTGTCCTTGTGCACCTGTGAGATTATGGAAACACCATAATATGACATGATATATTATCCACAGTTTTGCGTTTTTAAAAGTCAAACTTCATATATGACAAGAAATCACGTATTTCCCAGGAAAAGAGAAATAAGAAGTGATAATTGTTAGATCAGAGGAGTTTTTAACTGAAGTTCTATTTAATGATAATGCTGGGCAGCATGTAGTTACAATATTAGCCACAGCCAGAGTTAAAAAGGTAAAGAATAATCAGGATTTTACATTGTGTGTTGGAGATTGTATGTTTTTACTGTACAAAAGTGAATGTCAGGTAGTGTATTTTCCTGGAGTGAGAGAAGCCCTGATACCTTCATGTCTTCATTGAGCTGAGAAGAACAGTGCGGTATTTGCCAGAGGGTTTGCAGTGTATGTTTCAGGAATATTTGCTCTTTGCTAAGCTGTTTTTGCACTTGTGTATTTTCATCGTGATGCGATTGTTCAGTTTAATCTTTTGAGATTTATTTCTGGAGGCGACTGCTGCCTCTGATTAATGTTTCAGTTGGAGTCACAGAGAAGAGCACTTCAGATGAGACATACTGGAACTGAGCTGACTGACCCATACCTTGAGTAACCAGCAGTGATAATTTCACTGGTGTTTTTTTTAGACCTGGAAAACATAAATATTAATAATTCTACTATTATATAGCTTGTACTTTTGCAGAATGCCTTGCAGGAAAGCTGAAAACCATTGTTACTCTTGCCACATTCATAAAATAATACACTATGTTTTTAATGTAGGCGTGTATGTTTATCACCACTCACACATCACAAACTTCTGCCTTTTTCTCCCACTGAGTGAGGACACTTGTTGGGTTCACAGGCCGCCTGCTGTGAGCTCTTATCAGTCAGAAAAGTCTAAACGGTGAGGAACGTAGATCAAACATCGCCGGGTTAATTCGCTCATCTTTATTATCATGACTGTATCAGACATATCTCGACGTGGAAGAGCGACTGCAGACTGATCAGAAGCCGTGACAGATGGCAGTTTATTGCCTGGCAAAGAAGTGGCCACTCGGACTCTATAAAGATGCCTCTTTTGATTTGTATGTGTGGGGGTGTGAGTGTGTGCGTATACAGTATGTGAGAGGTGTTGGAGCTTTACTCTTATCTCCTGCACTGCTTGGTTTTATCTCAATATCTGCTTTGCTGCCATTTGCAGATTTTCCCTCGGGGCGAAGTTGCCTGCCATATCCTAAAATGTCATATTTCGCTACAAGTTACAGCCGCGCTGCTGTACGTGGCTTATTACAGCATTAACATTAAGCTTTGCTGCGCTGTTGGTATGATACATGAATGTTAAGTGGCTGTGTAGGGTGGAGGGGGATGTTGTGTAATGTTGAAGATGTTGAACCCTGCTTCCCACACATACAAATAAACCTCACAGCAGGTCTGACAAATAAACCCACCTGTATTATAAGTTACATCAGCCAGCTGTGTGCTCTTTAACTATGCATGAAAGGAAGGACACTCCGCGTTTGTTTAATGATGAACCTTCAGTCACTCTCTGGATCATCAGACATCCGGAAGGGTTTTATTTGCAATATGAAAACTGAAAAGAAAGCCCAAAGAACTAGAGGAGACAACGCACTTGGGGCCTAGTCTAAAGATGGGGGCAGATCTGAAAGATTAGCTGAAACCTACGCTGTCAAAAATCTAAATTTTAAATCTGGGCTACTGTAGAAACACAGCAGCTCAACCTGCGGTGTTTCTAGATATAAAAGGGCTTTTCTAAGGTTACAAAACAATTCTTATCCTTGTGTTAATGCTATATTTTGTTAATAAAGCTCTCTGAAGTTAGAGTACCTTATTCATTTTCACATTATCACATTACATCTGAATTTATACTGTGAACTTCATCAAGTGAATAACCTGCATCTGTTAATAAGTGAGCTTGGTTTACTTTTTAATTTGATCATGTACTGTGTATTGTAATTAAATGAATGCTCATGCAAATAAGCTAACACATTTCTAAATAAACTAAACTGACAAGTTAAGTGATCTTTCAGATGTTTAGTGAAATGGGGCCGTGGTTCTAAATGTGATAATGAAATAATTCAAACTTTGAAATAGACAAACTTATTGCACTGAGTTAATAATTTAGTTTATTTCATATAATTTGTAAGGAGGAGAAGAAGAATGAATTAATTCATGATCAGAGGGGAAATTCCATTATTTCACTCCACTTTTAATATACACCCTTATCCCAAACACATGCAGTTGTTGGGGGGAGATAGTAGAGTGGAGGGTTGTCCTGAGCAGTTAGGGGGTTTAGAGCTTTGCTCAAGGTTAACTCTGCCCAGTAGGTGAACTGGCACCTCTCCAGCAACCAGTCCACAGTCTGTACTGAGCTGCTGCCACTTTCCTGCTAGTTAACAGACACTTGTTAATTAATCGCACATTAAGATTTAAAGTTATCAGGACTTGTTGGCACCATTTTAATTGTTACGTTAATTGCTAATGGGTTCAAAGGCTTAACAACCTGTAATTTAAATTTTTATAATACACAGTAGTATAGTAGACCGACAGGGACTACACCAGAAGACAAACCACTGTATGATTTGTATCTCCAGAAATTTATCATAGTTGGCTTCACAGTCATAATGTGTGATGCGTAACATACAGTATAAATACAGCCAACAGTTTGAGTATTGTATAATGTCCTTTTAGTGTTCCTTCTATGCTGAATATCAAACATTTTCTCCAGTTTTCTAAGCTTTTAACTTTTTTTTTTCTTAGTGAGTGAATGTTGTTTGAACTAAAACTTGTATTAAATAAATAAAGCAGCAGCAAATTATGGAAATTTTGCTTTTAATCGAGTTTTGCAGCCTTCCGATCCACCTGTCACACATTCAGATGTGCTGACAGATGTTTTCAGTTATTTGATTTGAATGCCAAATGCAGCAGCATCCCTGGTTGATTCTGGCAGGAGACTATTGTTGCATGTAATCACCTCCTTCTATCTCTCCGCGTTTCCTGTCTGTAACTATCTAGTGAGGGCAGCAATGCCCCAAAAACAATATCACACATGTACTGCCACTTGAACCAACTATGTTGGATGTTCTCAGTGAAGGGTGGAGACTGACAATTTCATACCTGGACAGTTGGGTTCAGTTCAGTCTTCAGGCGGTAATATTGAAGCCCAGACCAGGGTTCACTCTGACTTCTAGCAGTTCATAAAACATTAAATCTGCGCTATGTGGGTCACAATTATGTTCTAAAATGTTATAAATTCACAATGAAGTTTTGAATTGCATTGCCACTGCACAGCCTCTACAGTAAAGCTTTGTTTTCAGCTCTATCTCTTCCTTATCAATTATCTCTCTGTCTCGCAGGAGGACTCTATTCATTTCTTTTCAAATTCCCAGCAGTGGCAACAAAGACTCATTTTTTTTGGCCTTTAGACATCTAATCAGTCTTTTTACTAGATAAGGCAGGGATTTTGAAAACAGGAAAACTAACTGGCTGCAGTCCTTCGAGCTGATGCTTGGCCCATGACTTTCTTTGTTGGCTTCAGAACAAAATGTCTTTTGAAGCCAGTCGCTTGTAGCACTGTTCCTTTCCACTGAGTTTTTAAAAGTTGCTGAAGTAGAGAGACATTTAGGTTTTTCGGAATACAGAATATAGGTCAAAATTGAGTTTTGAAAGCTACTTGGTGAATCAATTGTTGAGTCATTGCTATCGATCAATAACCTTATCAACCTCCTGAAGGTACTGTGTGCAGTATTATGATTATTTTCTGCAGTGGCGCAGTAAAAATGTTTGTTTTTTGCCTCTGCATTACGAACAAGGAAGAAGGATGACAGAATTTACAATGTGCCAGATATAATCCATATTGTACTTACTTGTCATATGGCTTTGTATTGGTATCTGACAAATAAGTGCTCTCAGAAAAGCTTACAGAAGTGACTGATATGATATCAGGAGCAGTGAACAAAGCCGACATTGGAAAGCTAAGTTCTGATATATCTCTCAAGTATGTTTTCAAAGGCTACTGTATTCAAAATGCACTTTCATACAATGTGAACCAGAAGCAAGAACATTTAGTCTTACACTGACGCTCTAGCACCTTTAACTGGCGTCAAACTTGATAATAATGATGGAAATACTTCGTCCAGATGACCATGACTCATACTAAATATACCATTTTTAAGATCAGATGTAGGCACAGATCACCCTGGCACTTACTGGGCAATAAATGTCCTCTCTATCTTCAGTGCCTAAATCCATGGATTGAATATGAATCATGGCAATCATGTGCAATTGACCAGATAGAGAAATGAATCTGTAATTGAAGAGAAAAGTCATTTCTTATAGACAATAAAAAGGGTATGATGGCAGTTTGAACTGAGGGATGATTGCTGCATTCTCACTCTTTGTCTTAGATCTGACATAAAACTTGTTTGTAACTGAAAAAGGTGAAAGAGTGACAGTTAAATTGCACCAGGCACGGATCCAACACACTCCATGTGCGCCATGACTGGCTGAGTTAATTGCTGGCCGTTTTAGACAATGTTTGTAACCCCACGAGAACCACCGAGGTCCATTTCAGAAGCTTTCCAGAACAGAGAGGATACGCGGCTGTTCTGTTTTTGATGGATGCCGCGAGCAGACACAGAAACGGCATAGAAAATACAGTCGATTTTCAAAATAAAACACCCTGTAACCAACTTTTGATTGTAATAACAGCCAGAAGGGAAACAAATTAACTACGTAGCATATTTACTCCCAAAATTCCCCCCAAATTCTACCAGGCAAGGATATGACATGGTCTGTGTGTACTGGAGCTATACGTGGCCTTCTAGTCCATGTTTCAAACCCCAACAGTCCCGCCACGGTGCATTTCAGAAGCGGGTTTCCGCTCGGCTCCACGAGGGGATACGCGGCTGTTCTATTTTCAACAGACGCCTTGAGCAGCCCGTATCAATCTGCACAGAGTAGCTAGAGCTGACTGGAAGCCAGACACAGAAACGACATAGAGAATCTGGTCAGTTTTCAAAATAAAACACCCCGTGCAAATTGTTGTAAAAACAGTCAAAAGGGAAACAGATTAACTACATAGCATATTTACACATTTAGAAGCACCTAAACCAAAGAACATGACCAAATCTGAGCAAGTAAACAAAGTCTGGTGGGGTTTGAAGTTGTGACATGAGACGGGCCCGGTGGCGGAGAGGCCAAATTAATAAATTTGTTCCTCACTGTGGTAACTCATGGCCAAAGGAAAACGCTGTGGAATACGTTTCACATATGGACACACTCACTTGAGTTGTTGTTGTTGTTTTTTCGGCCCTTTTGAGACACTGATAGTGAGAGACTACAGAGAAACAGCATTACCGAAAGGCATGTGAAGTGGTCTTTTTTTTTTTTCTTCAGACGTTCACAGGCCGACAGAGAAAGCTGAAAACGGTTGTTGGTGAGGGAGAGTGCCTGATGGCAGATGAAAGTCAGCATTTGCTCTCAGTGGATGACAGCAGACTTTGTGAATAAAAACAAAATATTTTACCTTTTTTCTCTGAGGAACACGGGGTGAAGAGTGCAACGAATCTTGTACAGTATGCACACACAAACAGGTATGTGTAAAAGCTAAATCTGAAACATGTGCAGGACATTCACGTAGAAATGTGTGCTTAGAATTAATAACTTAACTATGAAGCGGTAGCACTTCTTGTTTCATTTTTGGATTCTGTAACAGTTTTTCTTTTTTTTTTTTTTTTTTTTCCCTCGAAGATCCTATCTGTTCCTCTAAAACCTCCCTCCCCATCTGTTCCTTTCTTCTCCATCAGTCATTACTTCTTGGCTAATTCAAATGCTAATTCCAGCTCATTTAAGAGATTAATGTTTTGACTGATAACATATTGTGCGGCGCCGAATGACTCTACCTGGAATCGTTCTCTCAGTGTCATAGACGAAAATCTCCTTCTCTTTTATGAGTCATACCTTGAGCTTTGCCACCTACAGTCAGATGAATTCATTTGTAATTCCTGATTGATTGTGGTGCTCCATCACTGCCTGCATTTATGGCTCCTAGAACAATAAAAGCTCTTATTCCTCAGCCGTTCTGCAGGATATAAATGTAAGTCACTCAGTCTTTTAGAAGTCACCCTGTCTGAGTTTCCCTGTCTACTGTTTTCACAGAAATATTTTTACTTATGCTGCTTCTAAACAAGATCTTGTTCTCTTTGCTCGCAGTAAAATGCACCCACACATTCAATCCCTGCACTGCTGGAGTAGCTGTACTACTCTTTCTGCTGCCACTTTCTTTCCTCAAGACAAATATTAGAACCAGAAGCGATGGAGGCACGAGAGAAAACTCTTTAACTCACTTCTATAAGAACTTCAGTAATAAGATTATTAAATACCACGTGTTGTGTTAATATTGTTCTATAATCTCTGGTTTTAATTCTCCTCTTTGAAATATAAGGTTTAGTTGGCTCTATTTGAATAGCTGAAATGGAATTTACTATCCATAACTGTGTTTCCATCAGTGTATAATCACCCAAACGTAAGAATTGTTTTGTTTTTGTTGGCTTAGAAGATAAAATAGACTTTATTAATCCCACACTGGGGAAATTTACTTGTGTACACAAGGTGGATAAGACATTGGTCTTTGCTCTCCTGTCTGCTCTCACAAGCTGAAAGTTAGAAGAGTTACCGACATAAGTTCATTCAGCCGCGTCTCTGTCTCTGAGGCACATGATGCTACACTCTCGATATTCCCTCTGTAGCCTGGTTAGCGGCGTTAGCTCCTCCATCTTACTGGGGAGAGATCTTACATTCCCCGTGATAACAGCATGGTTTGTACCGTCTTCTCTGCTCCTGGCGCTTATACAGCTCTGCGTCGCGGTCTCCCTCTCCTCACTTCAGCATGGATCTCCAGTCTTTCCACAGAGAGTATGCTACCTCCTGCTTTTCAAGTGTAAACAAGAGAGCCTTGGATTTTTTAAAAATGTATTTATGTTTTAATGGGTCACCTGATGTATTATGAGTCTCCAAAGAGATTGGTGTCGGAAAAAAAAGTGTTCAGAGCTACTGTAACTGGCTGCCACCCACACGGCACCATGGGTGATCATATAAAATATGCCAATGAGTCTTTTTATATGATCATGTCATCTGATGTTACAGTTCTGTAGTTTATCAGTGCGGACTGGAGTCTGTTAACAGTGATAAATGGACAGCTCGTGTCCTCTATGAGCTCTGGTGTGTATCTTCATTGCGCTGCATTCTTATAAACTCTGATGAACTGTTCGTGGCTCGTCCAGCTGCCGTCTCTCCTTATGCATTAGTTCTGTGTTGTTGACTGTGTGCTGCTTCGAGATGTTCAAGTTTGTGAGACCCAAATGGGAAGAAGTATCTAAGAAGCACTATTTTGTAGTCCATCTTCTGAACGTTGTAGTTTCACCACAGACCACGTCAATAACATCCACCGTTGCATAATTACGTTGCCTAGCGCAAATGTCTTTTCCTGTCAACTCCTCATGAATTCTCCTTCACATCTTTCTATGAGCTCATGACGTTTCCCATCGAGTTCAAGGGAAAGTGTTTAGGAAAGGATATAAGAAGTCATATTTTTGATTATCCAATCGCATTCACTAGTTTTAGATAGGACCGTCTCCATTTGTCCACACTACAGTATGTGCTGGGAGGAAGGTGGGTGAGATGAGGTGGTTGCAGTCAGCACCACTAGATGCCACTGAATCCTATACACTATACACCATCTTTAACAAAAAAAAAATCATGTTAATCAAATTCATCTGGTCATTTTGGAATCTATAAATGAAGTTATGTTTGGTATTGTTTGTGAACAAACATCTGATTCCATTATTCGTATATAGTCACATTTAAACGGGTCTTTTTCACCAAATTTGCAACATGAAAGCTGTTATTTTCAACATGAGGTAATTTCCTCACGTGTTGATCTTCAGCCATATCATGAATGAAAACAAATCCCGTGTTGTGACACATGCCTGAGCATGCAAACGCCCTGTCAGACTCATTCCTTCAGGCTCTCTTTCTCTCTGAAAGTGATCATTTCTGATGGAAAGTTTCACCATGCCGAGGATGTATTCGTCACAAAATATTTTATCTGAGGTGGCTGAGGCATTTGCTTCAAAAGTGAGATAGGTAGCAGGACACAGAGAATAGAACAACATATTTTATTCTGTCTGTTTGTCAGTCACTGCTAAATGACTGTGTTGGAAAATCAGGTTTTCTCTGTGATGCTGTCTGAAGTGAGACAGCGTTTTATTTTAGACACCAGTATGCGATTTTGCAGATTATACTTGACTACAGCACCTCTTGGCACATGCATTCACTGCTTTGCAAAAACTGGAACACTGTTTTATATTTGTCTTCTATTCTCAAAATAGGCCTTTGGTTTCTAAGTGAGTAGAAAACAATAGAAAAAAATCTATAATTTATATAAAGGGCTGAAGTCTTTCCAAGGAAAATGAAATAACTGTTAACTGATTCAGCATTGCAGTTCAGAGATTATTATAAATGTAAATATTTAACATGCTCACTAATGTTTCATGCCGTTTAATTGTACTCTCTATTCTTTAAAGCTAAGTCTTTGCTGTGAGCTGCATCCAGATGTGAACTCATTCCAGCAAGAGCGCCCCTCAAAGTTAGTCCAGGGCTAAAGATGAGAGGGAATCACTGATTATTGTCGGTGCTGCCAATCAAACTCAAGGCCAGAAAGTGATCCGCTTGTTATTGTAGCAGGTGAGTGCATGCTGTGCATGTTTGCTTCAAATGTGACGTTAATATTCACAGACAGGACTGTGGGGTACATGCAGATGTTTCTGTTTGTACAACAGCAACAGTTATATGAAAAATACACTTTAGACAGCATTTCTTATTAACATCAAATTAACAGTCAACATATACAATATCTTCCAGTGACTTCAGGATAATAATGTTCATAAATGCAGAAGTCTGTGAAGGTTCTCAGTCATCCAGTCATCTTCCTTCAAAACAGGTAAGTCTGGGGCAACTGGACTTGTTTGTAGATCCGTGAAGACGTTTCGCCTCTCATCCAAGAAGCTTCTTCAGTTCTGACCGACTGGTGGGGACCTCGTAGATCTGTCCATTGTTCCACTTAGTTTGTTAGTGCTCATTGTTGTGTGATGGCTGTCGTTGACGGTCACCTACCTAGGTGAACTAACGAACTAAGTGCTTTCCTTCCGTCTTCACGGATCTACAAACAAGACGTGAAAATATTATAGTATATAAAAATTTGAATAAAACACAATACAATAAATAATACAGAATACTTTTGTAGGTAGATGTACAGCAATGATAAAATAAACTATAATGTAGACTGGCGGAGCAGTAATAAAGCTTGTAAACTGATAGTATAAAAAATATATATTCTGTGATGTATGCAGGTAAAAATGGTGTTGTACTAAATGCATATAAGATGTAAACTGGTCGTAACTAGTAACTCTTAGTAGTATGAAGTTAAAGGGACCTCTGTTACAAATAAAGTATCATAATTACGAGCTTGAAAGCTCACAAACTAGAGGTCACAATCTCCACAGGATACATTTTAAATATGAGGCAAGAAATATAATAATGTAATGCACAAAAACAATCCCAGGAACCTTCCTCCAAGTCTACAATCAGGTTGAAAAAAAACAAATATTTGCTATGTGTTGGCTGCCAAACCAACAGCAACAGCAACAAACAAGCCTACCTGCAGGATATTGATTAAATGGCATTATGCCAGGCTCTCCAGCTTTTGGATCTGAATAAAAAAAAGACCACAAAGTGTAATCTTTTGAATGTATTGGACGAGTATAGCCTCCATATAGAGTGGATAATTGAAGTCAGACATGAGATTCTGAGACGTCAGAATGTGCCTTTATACCATGTCCACAATTAACCTTAACATTAGTGATTCATTTGTACAAATGGTGACCTGAGGACACACACAGGGAGCCAGTGAGAGGACTTACTGCTGTGCTAATGCTGGGTTGCCGGAGAGAAGAAGGAGAATAATCAGGAAATAGATTATTCTCAAGTCTTTTGAAATGTCAGCTATAATCTCTGTATACTACAAAGACAGAAATATAATTAGAAATTGAGTCTGTAACGGTGATCGGAGGCTTAAATTTTCCAGTGACTCATTAGTGTCACTTTGTGGTTGGCGTGTTTGAAAAGCAGGGGAACAGAATAACAAAAATAGTAACCGCAGGCTGTATGTTATATATATATGTGATATGATACTTTTTATTGTTTTTCTTTAGGGCTCTCTCATCTGTCCTTTACTTACTGCTTCTCTGGCTACTGTTTTGAGATCCCTCTATGAATGTAACGTCTCTGTGGCAAAGGAGACAATAGCTAAAAAGGAAATGTTAGTAGATCTTTCAGCATCAATGGGAGAAGCAGAAAGGGTTGAGGGACGGGCAAAGTGATGGCTGACAAAATAAAAGTGTGAGCCAAGTGAAGTTTTGTGAAAAATGCTGCACCTTTACACAGCGTGAAGCTCTGTGTTGTTCGGCTGCCTGGCAGTCCGTCAAGGTGCCTATTGAGAGCGAGGTGAATAGAGAGCCGACGGCTATGTTTGCCCTCAACAAATATGGAGCCGATGGAGGCCAATTAGAGCTTCTTGTCAGGCTTCTCCACTGAAGAAAGTTGACTCTCCTCCACTTGTCCATCTCCTGCTGTGATGAGACACAGGAGTTACACTCCTCCGGCAGTGTGTCTGCTCACAGTGGGTGCAGCGTATGAACATCTCTGACTACTTCTCCACACCCTTAAGCTTTAATTGCCTTTTCCTCAGCCATGTCGGGAAGATAATTACCTCATGATTTCTCTTCCTCATTCATACATCACCCACACGCAGCATCATGAGTGTTTCCATGCACGTGTGTGTATGAATGTATATACGTGTGAGTGAGTATGCAGAGGGTGGGTGTGGGTGAAGTTTGGGGTGCAGGGTGCTGAAAGGTCACCGCTTTGATGAAAGCGCTTCCCTTTGGCAGAATGTGCCTGTTTGATGTCACCCAGGGAGCATAAACTCACAGGTTTGCATTTGCAAACGTGGGAGTAGGTTTGTGTGCTGTGGTATTAGAATAGAAGATCGAAAGCCATGCTGGAAACAGATACCCTTCCTAATTCATATGTTACTAACTAGAAGTATGTTGACACTGGAGAGCAAACAAAAAAATAAGCCATGCTTGTGATTCTGTGAGGCTCTTTATAGAGAAAAGCCAGGATAAAAGTTGACGTGTAAAGTTTGTTTTTGATCCTCTGCATGTGCGCTTTATATTCGTCATACCACTGTTATAATATCCTGTACCAATTTGCATGACAGTAGGTGATTTGGATGGTTCTCATCGATCCTTGAAATCCTTAAAGGTTTGTGAATTTGAGGGCGGAAAAAATCAGAGCCCTTGACTGTTTTTGAAAATTGACATGCGTCGTTGAAAGTACCTGAATTTTATATTTGTGCTAGAATAGAAAGTTCTTTTGATACTTTTAAAAATTAAAATTTTTTACTTAACATCTGTAAATGGGCATAGTGTCTTCAACAATGCCGTTTTGGGTCCTTGAATTTGATGTTAAAGATGCTGAGGGAACCATACATTTGACTGAGGACCAAAACTTCAAATGAAATGTTTGAGTGTCTCCAACTTTAGACATTAGAGTTCATCCTCTTGGGACAGTTTTTATGCCAATCCATCTATGTTCAGATATTTCACTGTGTCTCATGAGGGTTTATATTTTTGCGACCTTCTGTGTAACAAATTCCATGGCAATCAGTTTGGTATATGGGAACAATTTAATCAAAAGCGAAAAATGGCGGTACTAGAGGAATTGTCGGTATTGTGACAGTCTCTAGGATTCATCGTCTGAGAACCGAGAATGTGTAAACTCATCACCATCTTTTTTTCGAAGTTATTTGGGCTGTTGACTTTTGTTTAATTTCTTGACTATTGGAGGGATTGCGGTGTAATTTGGGAACAACATGCATGATCCCCAGATGATGAACATAATATAATGATCCGCTGACATTTCATCCACTTTTACTCACACATAACTCCTTTCTGGTACTCAGAGCAGTACACTTCAGCCCATCCAGACTGTGACTGCACTGCAGGTGGTGAATGAGATTCCTCCCCAGTCTTCTGTCACATTTTCTTTTTCTCTCATTTTTCCCACATTTCATTTCATGTTCACAACATCTTTTCACTTTTCTCAGCACTCTTGTGACTTTTTTTCCCCCCCTCAGCAGCTGGCTGCTAGTTTTAAGCTGCCGAAATCTATTTTTTGATTCGGTTGACTTGAGTCTCTATGCATGTTTCCTTCTAGCTAACTGTGACTAACAAGGTTTGCATATGCCACAACCTGTTGTTGACTTACATATTAATTTGATTCACAGGGTTTCTTTAATCTACATCTCAGTGAGTTTGCTTTTGCACTTCCTTCTTGTTTCTAATGTGTTTATGGCTTTCCATAAGAAATATTATATCACAATTAGTATACTAATTCATTTTTAATAAGGGCTAAACAGGCATGTCAACTCTGGAGAATAAAAATAATCACTCGTCTAGACCTAAAGTCTGTAATTAAGGACATAATTGCAGTTAATTAGTTATTTAGAATAAAGAAAAAAAGGAGCTACAGATGACAGATTAACACCCACAAATGCAGCAGTGATCAAGAATATTTAAACCTAATGAAGGAGATTTATTTGTAAACTGGCGCATATTGAATAATGAAGACACCGTGTTTTACTGGGCAGAAAGAAAACTTTTATGTTTTTAAACAATAGAAGTGAAAACAATAACTGACATAAAAAGCCTCCGGGTTGTGTTTCACAGACAGACAGCTCAGACCTTTACTGGCAAACTCAGGTCCCAAGCTGTGGCAGGAAAGTGACTGCCGACAGTTTCTTTGAGAGCCGTTTCAAGTTTTGACAGGGTGTGTGACTCAGATCAGAACAGCGAAGATTATTGCATCAAATGATTATACAGCTCCAGTAAATGGGATGTTTGAGAAAAGAAAAAAAAAAGAGCACAAGCAGGAAGCTTGAGAGTGAGTATGTCATTTTTTTCCAGCTGCTGCCAGATTGCTGTGAACTCCGGCTGGCGGCTGCAGCTATTACAGAGAGTCCCAGTCACACATCCGACTTGATCATTATAACGCACAGCTATCCTCCTCAGCATGACGCCGCTACTCATTTTTGTCACATGATGATTAATAATGCACCAGTAAGGGGAGCCATGATTTCTCATTAGTGCATCTATGCATACGCATGCAAACAGAGCAGTGGAAATATTAATAGCAAATGAATCTGTGCATAATTGCACTAGCTGTCAGGGTCATTTAGTAGTCCTCTAGCCTGTCTCATTAATGGCTCGAAAAAAAATTCACGCATGTATTATGTTAATCTCCGTTTCCTTTTTAAACTTCTCTCTGTCTCAGCATGAGTTGACTTCAGTTTAGTGGGTCTTTAATTAGAATGACATTTGCTGCATTCACAAATCCATAGACCGTTAAAGCCACGTACATGAAACAGTGCTGCACACAAACCACCTGTGGAAGTACTTCTCATTTCTAAGAAATGTCCGAACTTCTGTCGCTTGTAATTTTAAGAATTCTTTTTTTCTTCTTTCAATTTCTCAAGCGAAAAATGTTCACAAGAGAAAGGTTGGTGGTTTGATTTTCAGTCCCTACTGTCCACATGTAGAGGGCGTTTACGACACTGAACACTGAACACAAGGATTGCCAAATTAAGGCAATAAAAACTTGTACGTGCCCAGATTTTTAACTGAGGATTTGCTGCTCTTCTTTGTTCTATATCATTAGAAACTGCATCCCTTCGGGTTTAAATATGCAATAAGTTTTGTTCACCCATTAATCTAAACAATCATCGATAACATCAGTTAAAAATGAAAGTAATCATTAGTCGGAGCCCTGCTCTTATGTGGGTACTCGGTACAGTACAATGGCTTGAGAAGAAGCCAGTTAAATCGGTGGAAAGTTAAAAATATAGACCGCATCCACAGCATGAACTGAGTGTTTATTTTAACCATAATGACCCATCTTGGTGATCAGTGATAAGCTCATATTAATGTTTCCTCCTCCTATCTGCTGCTCCACCATAATCATCTCCCTGGTTTTATGATGGGCGCAGCACTAAACAGCTCCTGCTGCCAGGGTCTGGTTTGGCAGTTTTTCAGCCATTAATGACCTGAAAGTACTCTGGCGTCAATCTCTTGCATTTTTGCTTACTTAACCTTTTTGTTATTTACAGAATCTCTGGTATATAGTTAGTATTTTGTACCTGTTGAACTGGACTCCATTTCTCCTTGATCTGTTGACACTCTCAACAAGAAGACATACATTTTCACACCTCGCCACACGCGTATGCCCCGACAACACAAAGTAGAAACTGTGAAATTGTGAAGTGAAGTCATTTGAGAAGAACTACAGAAAACTACGACTTAATAACTTCGTGAATCAGGCTGGAACAGATAATCAAAGTTGGTAGGAAACAGAAAAGGCAGGAAGTAAAGTAAGACAAAACACAAGGAGAGGAGAGACTTACAAAATAAAGAACAGGAAACACTAAACCATGAACCCAAAACCATGACAGTAATGGAGACAGAGGAATCTCTAAACATTTAAACATTTTAAGAGGTGGCTGTGGCTCAGGAGGTAGAGCGGTTCATCCACTAATCAGATGATCAGTGGTTCAGTCGCTGCTCTTCCAGTCTGCATGTCGAAGTGTCCTTGGGCAAGATACTGAACCTCAAATTGCTCCCAGCGGTGTGTGAATGCATATGAATGGTTAGCTCCTAAAACTGATGAACAGTTGGCACCTTGTATGGCAGCCAGTGGCATCAGTGTGTGAATGTGTGTGAATGGCTGAACGAGATATGTAGTGTAAAAGCCCTTTGAGTGATCGCAAGACTAGAAAGGCGCTATATTAGTACAGTCCATTTATACACTGTGATTTTTGACAATCATGTCTTGTTGTTGATTAAAAGTGATGGCGGTAGATTGTATTGTGAGATCACTTTGGTGAACCAATGACAGCTGCTACAACCCACTTCTACAAATCTGAATACAGATCTGAATACAGCCTGAAACATGACTGCACTGCAGCTCCTTAAAGAAATCACTTATAATGTGTAGTTAAGAGTTGAGCTATGAAGTCTAAATTAAGATGAAGGTTTTGCCTCAAAAAAAAATCTGAGCTGTTTTCTTTCTTCGGGTCTGGTTGACCTGTGAATATAGATTTCACTACATAGCCAGTGTTGGCTGGGATATCAACACTTTGATGTTGAATATTTCAGCAGTCAGTGTCGGCAGTCAACACACACACACACACACACACACACACACACACACACACACACACACACAAGCTCCTAATTCCAACCAACTAGATAGCACCAGTAGTCCTCCACAGCTCTGTTAGAAGTTATTGGCAGCACATCAGATGTAACTTCACTCATCATTTTTCAGCCCACTGAAATGTATGTGTTTTTGCTTGTCAAGCGTCTACTTCTGACCATTGCGTTATCTGCACTGTATTTCATCCTCACCGCCAGTTTCGTATGTGTTCAAATGACAGGATTACTTATGATCAGAAACTATTGAGTTGACTACTTTGC
Organism: Argyrosomus regius; assembly: GCA_946959425.1. Taxonomy (NCBI): domain Eukaryota; kingdom Metazoa; phylum Chordata; class Actinopteri; family Sciaenidae; genus Argyrosomus; species Argyrosomus regius. The sequence continues at coordinate 18,747,707 of OX336897.1, read as the reverse complement.
TAGCAGCCAAAAATCAAGCAACTTAGCAGCCAGCTAATATTACTTAGTCCAACAGCATGAAGCCCAGCTCGGCGTCTATCAGCCGTTTATTCACAAAGCTCTCGACAATGACTAAAAGTCAGTCTTTGTCCAGTGGCTTCTTGCTTGCTCTCTCACTCCCTCGTCCTCTTCAGTCTCATCCCCCGCTCTGCCTCTGCTGAACCCGACTAATTTGACTACCTTGACCTTGTTACCTTGATCTAACATGAGACAAATATTTTTTTTTTGCACTGATCGTACTTACAGTAGCATCAGTCCACCAAACCTTCACCAGTGGCAGCATTGACTGTCGTGGTGTATGTCTATATTATGGCTAGGACTAATCAATCCCAGTGCATGCTGCATGTCTATATTTATATTTCATTTCATGCATTTTATACTGGCAAAGCTAAATTGAACTTTTTTCTAAGACTCCATGAAATCTCACCCTAAACCCTAACTGGCTCTCCCTCTGTTTCCCTCTTCTTCTATTTCTCTTCTGCTGTTTGTCTGCTAAGTCTGGTAGATAATGTTAAACCTCTCAGACGTCTGGGTCCTTTGATATTAACCAACCCCACATTACAAACACACACACACACACATATACAAACACCCTTTTTCAGTGGGGATTTGTTGTGGGAAGTGCAGTTTTCACCCCCTGTGCGTGCTGCAAACATGGCAGAGCTGTAATACACACTGTTGTGAGGCCGGCCTCCCGAGCAGTCCCTGTGCAACACTTGCTCTCAGCAGGCGGAGCATGTTGAGATGAGACTCTGGAGGATTGGGGCGGATCTGAGCGACTGCAGGGCATCAGTCACACTGTGGAATCAGCAGCACACTCCCTATCCGGCGCCTACAGCCTGTCAAGGTGTCTGTGCTTCTAATGCCTGACTGTAAATTCAGCTCTCATGGCCTACGAATGCAGCGGGAAATGGCTCGCCTGGATTCATTTTCTCTCCGAGAGTGCTGCTGTGTGGGAGGATTTTGCAGTTTTAGGTTTTTTTTTTGATGTTGTTGTGAGGTAGCGGCTAAGAAGAAAGCTCTCGCTGGCAAAGGTGCTGGCTCAAGTGTGCGGTAGAAAAACGGGAAGGCTCATTGTTTACAGTTATCTAATTCATTGCTTGTGTGCATCTCTCCGAACCATCTGACCCCGCTATGCAGCAGCTTTTCTTATCTCGTTATGGACCGAACGTATCGAGGATTGGTGAAGCTCTGTGTGTGTGTGCTTTGACTTGTCTTCTTCTAAAGCCTCCTAACGGTATACTCTCTGATGATAGAAAGTCTCCTCTGCTCATGATACAGCAAGAAGGTTATAGTTGAAGGCGACAGCTTTGTTTTTTAACCATCCATGCTGTATTGTTGTAGGTCCTGACCTCCTTAGATAAATCTATTTCAATCACTGAAATAGCTGCAGAGCGTGCAGGCTTTGCCTTCTTAACAAAAGTCTTTTACATTGATGATTTAATAACAGTTTGTCTTGCAACACGTGAGAGACAGACGCTACAATGAAGTTTTCCTCTGTGTTGTGAACTCATTAATGCAGATTAAACTCAATAAAATAAACTTCAGCTGGGGACACAGAACATATGGATGTGAATACATTATCTGATCAGTGTTCTCTGGTTGGCATTTACACCTGCTGCTTTGATAAATAGTGTCCTTTACTGAGTTGTTAGTCTGAAGTATTTCAAAACTGTAGGAAGTGCAGCAACGAGCTGAGTGGAGGTGGTGAAGCTTCATAACACTTTTTTTTTTTTTTTTTGTTAAACGAGTTTAATAAAACATACTGCTATCTACAGTTAAGTAATGAAAACGCTTGCTGGTGTAATTAATGAGACCAGCACACAACAAATGAATCTGCTCAAAAACATGATATTAAATAAAATTACAGATATTATAGTCTGCACGCCTTCGAGTCGCTACACGTCAAATATTCAACATTGATTAAATTAATGTGCTTCTTTGAGCTTGAGTGGCCGTGTTGGAGCCATTATTGAATTTTTGAAATCAGAAAAATATGTACAATTTGTTTTGAGTTAATTATGGTATTTTTTATTTCTAAAAGAAATGATTATGGAATGAAAAATGATCCAGAATTGGTGAAATCCTAGTTTAAAATCCTCGTGTAAAAGGTAGTTAAAACTGCTTATTTTATTTCAGTCTGTGGTGACGTATATGACGCGACTCCCATGGACAGGTGGGTATTTAAATTTCCTGAATGAACGCTGGTGGACTGGTTAGGTGGCGAGGAGGACCACAAATACACACAGAGACCTCGCATGTTAAATTCTACGTTCAGTTTTGTTCTGTATTTTTGGAAAGTCGACCAGAGATCAATAAACAACAACAACAATGATATTTGGATCAATGACAGTATAAAGAATGTACAGAGCATGAGTGACGTCACCCGTAGGTTTCTGAAGGGCTGTTTCGAAGCTGAACATATACAGCGCCGGTCGCCGCCATGTTGGATGTACTACTTCTTCGCCTCCCGGCTAATCTAAATGTTGGCAAAGACGTGCATCATCGGCAGACCTGAGGCGGGCTGAATGATGCCTTACGGAGACTGACTCACTTCTGCAGCCTGACTTGGGCGGCCACTTGAGGAATTACAGTTTTTAGCACTTCTGCATTGGCTTCATTTCCCAGCACCGGAGGTTGCAGCTTAATTTGGACGAGCTGTCTCTGCGCATGCTCATTAAGAAATGTGTCGGTAACTCCGTAGCTAACCTCTGATGGCTAAAAAAGAAACAAAGGATTGGCCAATTCAGGCCACATGTGGTACATGCATGATGTCCGATACCAAAAACTGCAAATCCATCCACACAGGATGCCTTTATGTCGTCACACTCAGGGCGCTCTGCACTAATGGGGTTTTAAACAACTGGTAAACTCACGTCTCAACACAGCCATGTATCATAACCATGGATACTAATTGGCTGCTTCTTTATTCCTCTGAGTTTTTTTTTACCCAGTGAGCCCGAAAATAGTCGACGCATGTTCTCCTTAAGTGACAATGCAACGCACACTGTTGTAAGAGGAATAAATGTAACACAGTAGTGATTTCTTATCTTTAAACTATACTGCACGTTTTGAGATTTTAAATCCACCATGAAAATGTTCATGTCATAATGTTTTCAGCCAAAACCTCAATTTCATCCAGCTTTGCTCAGAAGTAGTGAAGGTTGACTGATCGGCACCAGGGTGTACTTTTTGTCTGCGGGTTTTATTGTCTTGACTTCCATTCTACAGTGACTGATCTGGGACAGCTCCTAATGTGGCAAATTGTTCGTGCAGTGCGCGAACGGAGTGGTGTTGGGTAATAAGTGGATGTGTTATTCTTTAAAAGCAGCACTCGCCTCTGTTTTTGCATGATGGAATAAACTGTCGGCTTCCCATAATGACTCTAAATGTCTTTTCAAAAAATACCAAATAGATGTAAACTAAATCTGACTCTGCTTCAAGAAAACCAGCCCCTCTACAAGCCAGATCACACTTTTCATTTCACCAATTATGTTTGTGGCCCAACATAAGAGGCAGATGTTATTTCAAATAGGCTATACAAGGTGAATTAATGATACTGTTTTTCACTTAAGCATCGGCGGGTGAACCATTTGGTCTTTGCTTTTGATTTTCAAACTTTTAGAAACAAATTTCCCCCTCAGCTATATACCAGTCTGTCTGTCCTTTAAGTAAGTAATGAATCATTTCGTTTTTGTTCTGTTCGGGCTGGCTGTTGGCTCAGCGCCGTAGTCAGGAGGGAGGTAATTAGCTAAAACTAAAGGTGATATTCTGCACAGCATGAAGTGAGACACAATGTGGCTATTATTCTTGGCTGAACTGGTACTTTGTCACCAGCTTCTGTCAGTTTTCTTCCCCTCACCTGTAATATCTGTCTTGTCTGTTTTCTTCTCTGATGAACCTCCTGCCTGTCTGTTGATCTAGAGTAGGCTACATCCTGTATCTGTCTACCGCCTCGCCTGTCTGTAGATCTTTACCAGACTGCAGTTTCATCTGGGGTGATACGTCTTGTTTCACATTAGTTATTATGTGGGACTTGCAGCCGTAAGATTAAAACGTCTTCATCGCTGTAACAGTGTGATTAAGGGTGCAGTTCTCTCAGAGAATGTGCAATAAAGCATTCAATGGATCTGACAGCAAGGATGAAGTTTTTCTTTAGTTTACCAGTGAGAAAATCATTGTGTGACTCAGCCCAATGAGTCTGAATTGATCATTCCTGCCATGCTTGTCATATTTCTGGAAATGTATGTTTCTGTTGTGAAATGCAACATTTGTTTGAAACCGTGTACACAAACTAAACATTTCAACGGTTGGCACATGGCAATTCTCAAGCTCATCCAAACATGATAACTCCTAGAGCAGTTCTCCAATAGCTGCAACTAATTTTCTAGTAATAATGAAGGCCGGTGAAATCCCTCTTGGCAGTCACTTTGGCACACAGTTAACAGCAGTCATTACTGTCTCTGGATGCATCTGTCTGCATCTCCCTGCCTTGTTTCCTCCTGTCACTTTCCCCTCCATTTGTCTCTCTGGGCGACAGTGGAAATGAACAAAAATCCCTTTGATAGAGGCTGTCTGGAGTTTCCGTGTCCTCTGGCGAAATTCATTACCTTGAGGGAAAAAAAAAAAAGAAGCTCCGTGCCCATTTCCACACAGTGTCTTTAACTCTGGGATTTCACTGCCGACACTGTATTGCTTATCCAGTTTTAACAGAAAGTGTCAATCAACTTTTTACGCACAACAAATTTCTCGCAAACCCATTTTTTAAACTCAGACGGGCAAAATGAGGCGATACGCATCTAACCCAGCGAGAAATTTCCTATTTCAATTTTCATGCATTTTTGAGTGGGTCCGGAAGACATGGCAGCCGTGCGCAATTAACCCAAACAATTGAGCTCAATCACAGAACACATCACACCTGTCTCAGCGATGAGAGGGGATGTATTCTATGTGAAACATCAAAAGGAATCGAACGCGATCTTGCCTAATTCTTGTGATTGTAATCGTATTCTGTGCTCCTCATGCAAATGCGTCCGCTGTAAATCCTCGCGGAGATGACGTCGGACATAAATACTTAATCTAACTGGATGTGGCTGTCCTTATTCTCCATCCTTTGTACTTCTGCATGCATGCACCCCGACACACGCTGTGTTTCCTGTTTGATTAGATTGAGAATAATTGGATGCCAGCTTGTTTTATAACTGTGAAGCAACAGTGTTAAGTTGGAAGCTGATTCCTGACGAAATGGTGCACTTTATCTGTTGGTAAAAGGTCGGAGTGGCGCCGCTCTTTATGGCCTGAAATATGTGTCCTTGCCTCACACTCTTCTGTTATTGGCCTTGCAGACTGCTGATGTAGCTTGGGGGGGGGGGGTGAAATATCGTTGCTGATAAGGTGACACATATGTGAGTCAATGCCAACACACTGACAAACACATTTATGTTGCGCTTTTAACTGGCTGCACAGAATGACAATTTAGCAGCGGTGGTGGAAAGTAAGACGTTATTAAAATGAGCTTAGAAACTGCCTTAGCTGTGACAACCTCCCACAGCCACAGAGTATGTCGCACTGCACTTCATTACCATATAGAAGAAGATGAGAGAGAGCAGAAGTTATTTGCTCTGTGCCGAAGAACAAACTGACACTAAACAGAGGGAGACAATGTGAATGCAATTCGTACAAGATTGTGAGTGAGGACAACATTTAATGCCCACAGCCTGGCAGCGGATAAAAACAGAAATGCGGCACAGAAAAACACGCTGTAGCTCTGATTTTTCACAATGCAGCCATGAACTCCTTTTACAGCAGGAAGTCTGCTGCGCCTGACATTTGCAAATACATTTTTACTCTTGCATAAAAGAAAGAACCTTTTGACGGAGGAACAGAGGGAGGTTTCGGCTGCTGTGAACAAAAACGCATTATATATATTCTCCTCATCCGGAATAACAGCAACAATTTATATAAAGAGTCTAAGATAATGTCTGACATTTCAACTTTCCTCTGGGGTCTGTTTTCATGAATCAAGACACTGAACAAAGTGCAGTCAAGTGTGCAGCGCGCACGAAGACTTTCACGTTCACGCTGTAGGCGCGCATCATGCTCAGGGCGTACAGTGTGGGGTAAGAAGGAATGCATTATTGAACATTATTAGTAGATGTCTTCATTAAATCTCTTAAAAAAAACATCCTAATGTGCTGACAGTTTGGTAATTTTTGCTTTAAAAGTGTTGTGTGGACCCAAAAACAGGACACAGAAAAAGAGCAGGTGCAACTTTCTTGATCAGGTAAGCAACGATGGAAAAATAGCCCAGAAATGGAACAGGTAGGCAAAAACCAAAAACAAACTAGACTTGCTAACATGCAGGAAGGCAAAACTAGGGCTGGACGCAAAGCCTGTAGACAGATGTGAGCTGCTGGTGGACAGGTAAATATAGGAGACTGAGAAGAGGAATGAGAGGCAGGTGCACCGGCAGGTAATGACCAGTTGGGGTTGAGGAATGGTTGGTGTCAGTTTGTTTGTTTTGGTTTCACTTTAAAAAAAATCATCTTCTTTTTCAGAGATCTGAAAATCTGGCATATATAAATTTGACTGTTATCATTGACGCGCTATCGATCATCGAGTTTTTCTGTCACTTACAATCAGCAAAGTAGCGGTGAGGTAAGAGTTGGGTTTTCAGTGCGACGTCGATCAAAGACATCAAAGCAGGAAGAAGAACATTGCACCATTTATAAATTTAACACTCACCAAAATAGCAGCTAATCCCCTCAAGGGTATCACACCTGCATGAGAGATGTTCTCAATATCCCTCTTTCATTTTTACTAAAACTGTATAACAAACAAACAAAAAATGCTCACATGATGAGACATCTGTAGTGTTATGAATAAATTAATGCATTATAAGCGTGAAAGTGTGAAAGCAGGATTCTTCCTAAGACTATAATCGTACCATGAAAATCTAAAGTCATTGCATCCCAAGATTCCATATCCCCACTCTCATATCGCCAGGAAACTATTGTAACATGAGCAGTACGCTTAAATCTTTTAAAGTAAGCTATTCTATTTCCATCCATCCATTTTCTGCTTATCCTTATCGGGGTCATGGGGGGCTGGAGCCTATCCCGGGTCACTTTTGGGCATCAGGTGGGGGATACACCCTGGACAAGTTGCCAGTTCATCATAGGTCTGACAACCATTCACGCATTGGACTGTCCAACACAGACACAGGAAGAACATGCAAACTCCTCACAGAAAGGCCCCAGCCTAAGTTCGAACTGCGAAAAACAATAAAAACAAGCATCTATAAGACTGTAGGTTGCTTTTCCATATATTACATTCTGTATTTTATTTTGTATTTTAGACCTTGATCTGATGTTCTTATGCAGGTGACAATGCAGGAAAAAGCTTAAATATATAGACCAATGAAATGATTACATGGACTGATTTGTCAGTGGCTTATTGACCAATCCATATACCTTTGAACATAAAATTATTATGCAGTAATAATAAATAAATCATATGGCATGCTGGGAAGATCAGTAAGTCATTATATTTCCTGTTAGTTTTCTTATATTGACAATAATGTTACTAATAGCACTCCGATAGTTGTGATCGTCTTCAAAGTGCTTCGTATTTGATCTTTGGGGCCTTCCCCGTTTCCTCCACATCACCCCAGTGCAAACAGAACGACCATGAGGTTAATGGAAACTTGATGGGTTTTTCACACCGCATAAAGCAGATGTCCCCCTGGATGCACGATCCAAGATCTGCCGAGAGGCTGTTCTCCATGCCCACATAGCCATCCTCTTTTCTAGCCTCTCACTGTACCCGTGCCGCAGTGCCAGAGAAAGTATAACTCGTAGAGACGAGGAAGAAGGGATGACTGCGAACCTTTTAACTGCGTGCTGGTATTTTTGGCCACTGACATGCTGACAGATCTTGCAATGTGAACACTGAACCACAAAGAAGCACAGCGGGCATTTATAGGATCGCAAAGATTTCAAAGAGATGACAGTAGAGGCAGGAGAACTAAGTGGAGGAGCACTAGCAGAAATGTCAGCACCGCTGCATGCGTCTATCTGTGTCCACCACGGGACTGAAGGTGTGTCAGGGTCCTCACACTTTATAAAATCCCTCTGCTCTCTGCTGGTTCTCTCCTGGCTCTGCTGGCTTGTCAGCTTCAATGAGCGTGATGTTAATGTGATCCAGCAGGGCTACAGAGACACGGGACCGTCTGAGGATGATGGGATTGGTCGGAAGCTCTGGCAGAACATTCCAAGAAGGCAGATGCAGACGTCCTATTGGTGGGAGAAAAAAAACACTTCAGATGTGAGGTGGATGTGATTCTTCAGAGGCAGGATTAGAGGCGACACTGACATTGACAGAAACCGTCCTCGAAAGACAAAGAACTGTGATCTAATCCTCAAGAGTCACAGAGACTTTATTTGGGCATACTCTGATATACAGCCTCAATCTCTCTTGTGTTATCTTCTAGACGTCTGTGTCGCCTTAACACCTTGTGTCAAACTTATTTTTACTAATTAAAAAAAGAGATAAGAAGCAGCTCTTAATGTGATGCGTTGTAAACCGTTTAGTGGGAGGTCGCTACAATACTCTCAACGCTGTCTGCAGCATATGTGGTGTTAGCGGAGTAGCATCACAGCTGAGCAGACGGTGGTGCGGTTAACACTCTCTTCACGGCAGCTTGCTAACTAGTTTGTGAAATACACTGCTGGAAAGATAATTAACAATGACCCCATCATTTCCTCGTTTAAATAAAGTGCGAAGTTTGACCGCATGGTAATGATGGCCAACAAACAAGACGGGGAGTGATGGGGAGGGCACCAGAACCGGAGCTTGGTGATGTAACCGGGCTCACTAGAGAGGATGATGGAGTAAGTAGGGGTGAGGATCTCTAGGCACCTAGATCTAGATCCTGATTCAAAGGGCTACGATTCTATGAATACGCAAATCCTTGTCCATAAAAGTCGCAACAGCGTTTTGTGATTCGCTTTGCCTTTTCTGAGTTGGGTGGAGGCTTTGCTACCGCCTGCAGAATAGTTCTGTGGTTAGCATCTGCGACCAGTCGCTTTTCATCCAACACTGGTTGGAGAGGTGGTTTCTCATGTTATTGCCAAAATAATTTAGATTTCATTTTGTACAAGTTTACAAGTCGTGCTGAAGAAAGTCTTGAAGTCATGCTGGTGTTAAAGAGTCTGACAGCTGTTGGAATGAAGGACCTGTGGTAGCGCTCCTTCTTACATGGTGGAAGTAGCAGTCTGTTGCTGAAAGAGCTGTTTAAGGCCTATAGATTATTTTTCTATCATTAAATCTACAATGACAGTGCCATTAGTGCCTGTTAATCAAAATACTGTTATCTCCACATTGCTGTTATCTAATAAGCCATAAAATGGACACAAATATTATATTTAAAAGAAGGCAGTACTTACTTATAAGTGAAATTTAATGTGTCGTAACTCCACAGTGGCCCATTCAAACAATGATGATGCCAAATGACCATAAACAAGCAAATTACATAAATGAGCAGTAAACAAATATGAGCGGATTACCACGGTAGATTTATGGATTTATCCATATTAATCATTCAGGCATTCATCAAGCAGTGAGTGTTGAAGGGAGTGTGAACAATAAAGGAATCATAATTGGAATATAGCGCAGAAATGCTCCTTTCATCATTTTAATAGTTTGATTTTGAAATGAGATGTGGAAGAATGATGGCATGATTTGTTTTTATCTGGGAAAGCATCATTCAAGTGTTACACACCGCACCTGTTTCCCATTTGTAATCAAGCTGCTGTGTGTGTGTGTGTGTGTGTGTGTGTGCGTGTGTGTGTCCTTTTGACTCTTTATACGACTGTAGTGCTACTTATGTTTGATTCTTATGATTAATTCTAATAAGATCAACACATGACAGAATCCCTTCACATGCATACAACAACACTGATTTCCTATCAAGAATCCATCAGAGACTATTTTCAAATAAATCATGAATTCTGCCCTGAGGACGACAAAGCCGTTTTATTATTCTTTTTCATCTGTGTCCGCGTCTTGCAGATATTTTGCTATTCCAGGCGTGGACTGATACCTGCTTTAATTTCAGTTACAATAATCAGACAGAAAGGATTAGACAGTTTATGAGTGGAACAGCTGATGAGTCGTGCTGCAAAGCAATCCCAGCGTGCCATGACACTCAGATAAAATGATCGGAATATTGATCCTGATGCTGCACAGCAACATGATGATACTCCAGCTGCACAAACATAAACACAGATGTTAATGCTTTTCCAACACAATGATCTCTACTGTTTTGCATTTCACTGTGTCGCTCTTTCATTAAGATGGTTTTGAAATGATAATGAGCTTGTTGGGAGACAATGACATAAAAAGTTGAATCTCCTTTTGTTATTCTCTCCTACAACACAGACCAGGGAGGAAACTTGCAGGTTTTGTTTGGCTCAGAGGAGCTGTAGAACCCCTGAATACAGAGTAGGGAGAAAGAGTCTGTTTTTTTATGCACTGATGCCACTGTTCATTATCATCATCATCAGTCAGAAAGTCCGTGCAAACCTGCGCCTGTGAAGTAAAAGAATGAAAGAATGAAAGAAAATAAACTTGTTTAGGAGTCCAGACCACAAACCTTGGGCAGGATAGTGAGATTTATGATGATTTACATGGCTTCTAGACTTTAAAAGAATAAGCAAACAGTAAGAAATACTTAGTAAGAACTTTGAACCATGTGTTTGAGGAGTTGCACAGTGTTTCGTGACAGGGGAAAAGAAACTTGATGAGCCGATTGCAGCTTATTACTTCAAAACCATCACGTAGATCTTCTCTGAATCTTGTCATAGTGAGGTTGCCGAGCAACCAGTGAAGCCGCTGTACAGAACAGAAATGGAGTGCAGGTAAACGGTTAAAAACAATATGTACACCACATTAACTTTCTGTAAACGCACACACTGCTGCTTGCACCGTACCGTTTGTGCATGGATTGATACATGACATTAATAACTGAGCTTTAGTGGTGCTGGACCAACCTTTTCACCTCACTGCCAGTGTTGTTAAGCCAAGCTAAACTAAGCTAAGCTAACCAGCTTCTGGCTCTAGCTCTACATTGTGCTTCCTCTTAACTAAGTCGAGGAAAGATAGCAAATAAGCACGTTTCTTTGAAGGCTAACACTATTGTTACCTCTTAATGGACTGGAAAATACAGGGAAAAGCCGGTTGTAACCTTCAAGAGGACACAAAGAGTCTGGAGCACACTGACTGATTCGTACAAAGAAGTACTAAAAGTACAAGTACTGCATCCATCTATTCTAATAATTAGAGGAAACAAATCCAGTTCTTAATTTAGGACAAAAGGTGAATATAGAATGCTTCTGTACAAAGCAGTGAGTTGATCATTCTCCATCTCTTGAAGAGGGTACATTTTCCTCTATTCTCCAGAGGTTTAATGGCACTGAAGAGCCATGGTTAGTCTGTGCATAATATCGTGAAATATCATAATCCATGCTTTATATAAATTTTGCAAGTGTGTGTTCAGATATGCAGATCTTTAATGCTCTGTTTGTCCAGCATAAACCAAACTTTGGTGACATTACAGGTTAGTGATAACATGACTGACTTTCACAACTGTAGTAGTATTGATAACTGGATACATAATAGATGGAATAATGGCAATGGAGCCCTGAAACATGAAGTCCTAAATGTTGTGGATACATACAAAGACATATAATCAGTAACAAGAAAAGCAAAATTTTAGCTCCTCAGACGTGAATGTTTTCTGGTTTCTTTACTCCTCTATGACTATGAACTGAATATTATCGGGATGTGGACAAAACAAGACATCTGAGGGGCTTTGGGAAACACTGATCAACATTTTTTTTACTATTTTCTGACAGCTAATCGATTAACTAAGAAAACAATTAATCGACAGATTAATCAATCATGACAATAATTACTTGCTGCCCTTCATTGAATTGACAAGTAAAGAAAGATTATGTGATGAGCTGTTGCACTTGGACTGCATTAGATTGTATAGATGCACTCACTAAAGTGGCCAGGGTGTGTAGGACCACAAAATGCAGCCAACAAAAACACTCAGGGAAAGTCTTACTTAAAATGCCACGCAGCTACAACAGCAGACACAGTTTCACATCACAGTAAGTAGAGGAGACAACATGAGCGATCAGTGACAGGTAATTAGAGTCCACAACTATATTATTACTGTATATGGGCTGTAATAGACCTGGATGTTCCAAAGGACAAAGAAAAAACAGTCAAAGGCCTCGAGGGGGGGGGGCGTGGGAAAGCTGAAAGGGGAGCCTCTGAGCGAGAGACGTGAGGCAGAGATACTGCGTGAGGTGAATTAATAACTGCTACAGTAATCAGTAAGATTTTAACACAGAGACATGACACACATATTGATGTCATTAAGTGTTACACTTGTGAGGATAAAATTAACGTTGCGTAAAGATTATAGAAAAAAAAAAGAGTTCAGAACTAGCCTGAAAATCACATTTTCGTATTTTTTCATTATCTGTCTGTACATCCATGGGTACATTGTAGACAGGAAGTGCTAATAGCTAATTCGGCATACTTTTAATGCCACCGATGTTCAAAAAGGTAAACAAATATAGGCTGATGGCTTTAATTCTGTCATCTGACATCATGTTCGTTCCCAAATAGGCCTGTACATTTTCATCCAAAATCAAATTTCACACATGACAGGGGGACCAGAGAGCTTGCAGATAAAACAGCAGGTAATAGCTTGTTGTAATTATCACTTGGACTGGACTGAAACATTTCCCAAATACTGTAGGCTCCAGCCAGGGTTAAAATCACTGATCAGTGCAGGTAATGTTAAAATCACCTCAACTCCTCTACAGTGAGTAATATTAGGGTTACATTGATATATCAATAGATCATTTCACAGCTGCTATTTTTTTTCCAGTTCTTTGCAGATCTGTAAACAATGTTATGCCCTTGGACAGCTGTACAAAGATGTGAGCTCTGATGTCTAGAGGTGACTTGGCAATTCCCGCGCCAGCTCCTTGTTCTCATGCTGTGAAGGAACACAACAGTCCGGCCTTGGCCAGGCAGAAAAGACTTGTTCGGTTCTGTGTTTGAACTTGTTTCTCTTTCTTGATTCAAGATCAGTAGACCTCTTCAAAAAGAGACAAGAGCTCCGAGAGTACCCAACACGAACATGACAGAAAGCTGGCTGCTGCACATGCAGACCTCCTCCTCCACTCGCTGCTGCCTATAGTTTTCTCAGCATATCAGGATGAAGCATATTTTTTAGATAATAGTACAACACATTGTGCATACTGCGTGCTGGCTTTTCACTATAGAGACGTCTCTTGAACTGTATCTTTCCATTTACAGATGTTCTGCCGTACCTTCATTTCTGTGCTCCAACCTGCTCTATACAGTGCAAGAAAGGCTTTTATTTCAGTGGCTCGGTGTAATGTAAAATGTATGAATGGCTTCTACTTATCATAATAACGCTGTAGAGAATTCTTTGCGTTTGTGCTACAACAGTAATCCTGCTTCTGTATGATTTATGTGCCGTGTATTTGCAGTAAGAGCTTTATGTACAGATCATCACAGTAGGCTGTGCTGTGTGAGTTCTGCAGAAGGCTGAAAGGTCGCTCTCCAGTTACAATACGAGTTACTGTTGCCATTGATTTCAGATATCACACCGTCAGACCACAAGGAGCAGACAGGAATCACAAATTTTCCATCCACAGACAGTACTAGAGGTAAAAAATTCTGAAAAATAATCTGGCCAAGGTACACATCAAGGGCAGTATGTTTTATTTTTATTTTTTTTTTTCTGGTTGAATCTGCTGTCCCACATGCGTACATTTAAAAGAATCAGGCACTCTGTTGTTCTCGCATGATAGATTTTGGCCGTGTTTGTGTTTAGCCATGTAATTTACGCACTAAGGTCCCGTCCGGGAAGATATTTTCTGTTTTTGCCACTATACTGGCGCACAAAGAAGCAGTTAATTTCCCTAGAGATCTGTTCCCAGGCGTTGAGTTTTCTTATTGAAGTCCCTGTTATGTTGTTTAAGTCGCATTGCAAGGAATTGGGAGTCTTTCTTCTATTATTTTAAACTCCTTCACGTAGTGGAGTAGAAAACAACACTATGGGCCTCAGTTTCCTGTGGGAATCAAAATAAGTGTTGTTGGTGTTGATCCTATGTGCCAGAGGATATTTTGCCTGGAGATTAAACTTCTTCAGCTCCTTGCGTTCATGGCCGGATTAACCTATTTATTGGCCTTGAGGCAAACTTTGCTGTTGGGCCCAAGTCCAAGTTAAGTACAGACTGCTCTATTGACGGCAGCTTCCTTGTATTTTACACAGAAACCCAGACATCAACTAGTGCTCCTACTTGTGCCGCCTTGAGTTTCTGTATGTCAGTTGATGAAGCACAACTTTATTTAGGAAAAAGCACAATGTGAGCTAAACTAAAATGATTGGCCATCAGAGTTGTACACAGGGCCATAAGACTACATCATAATAATAATGCATATACTTTAGTGATGTATATTCCCAAACAAATTTGCAAAAATATGACAAACACAATTGACACACAGTGAACCTTTTACAGCTTTTACAGCCATTGGAGGTCAGGGACTCACTTTGCCATGTTGTTAATCAAACCTTGCTCATGTTATGCTGCTGAATCTTTCAGGCTTGGTGCTCTGTGCCATTGTGTTTTGTGAATTTCACCAGACACAGACCTGCCTAACTGTTTAGTTTTTTTCTTTGCCCACCTTGCCTCTCTGCCACAGCAACAGAATGTTAGTAACATTGCATGTACTTGAATTTAACAGTAATGATGTGACAAATAAAAATGCGTGAAAAGGACTCTCGTTTTGAAGACTGTGGAGCAATGCGCGACTTCTCACGCTATTAGTAAAGTTACTGTCACTGGCTAGCTACTCAGCTACTCAGCTAGCCACAAGCTAACCAGGCGCTACCTTGCCTGTGTGTAATTATATTAATTTTCCCTCTACAGAACATGTAACAACCAAAACTGTCTTTTTATTTCTCTACGATGTTGTCTATTGAAGTGAACCTTAATTGTGTTTTTTCACTAGCCATGAGCCATGAACGCCTGGCATGTAGCCTGACCCATATAATTTTGAAATTCCAGGCCTGCCATTGAAGCTCAGTTCACGGTGATTGGCCTCCTGTTGCTCCTGACTGACTCTTGGAGTCTAGATGTGTAAATGGTGGCTAAATGATATTAGACTGAATCACAGTGAAAAGCAAGTGAATGGCTTTGAGTCTTAAAAGCAGATGTAATGAATGACTGAAACTTGCTAAAATATGAAGTTAAACGAGTTCAAACCATCATTGTTATGTAACCTTTCAGGGCCAGAGAATTTCTAAAGAAAATGATTTCTTATTAGGGAAAAAAACTTCTGCTACTACATACTTCTTTATAGTGACAGTAAATATTCTTAAAATATCAGGATGGTTAACTGCAGTTTGTCCAAAACAGCAAAAAGCTGGTTATTAGTAAAAGGACACAGTGTTATTATGAACAGCATGTAGCACGAGTTAAAAGTTTAGAGGCAATTGAGTCCACGATTGAGCAGGAAATGAGAAGTAAAAGGCAGATTATGTAATTGTCTGATTACATTATTAAACACGGCCCTTCTTATTACAGCCATACTCTTCATCTGCATGTCCTCATTCACTTTATTCTCTCTCGTCTCCGTCATTTAAAGCTGTCGTTCTCCTCTAATTCTAATCTGATTTGTTGCCTCTCCGCTGAATTTCTACATTTTCTCCTTAATTCCCCCTGGGCCTCATTTCCTTCCACTCTTTCATGTGTCTGTGTGTCACCTTTCACCTTTCCCCCTCCATTTACCGAGCCTGCCTCGGTCTGTTTAAATTACTGTGTTATTTTTAGGTTGTGTGTGTGTGTGTGTGTGTGTGTGTGTATGTAATATTTAATCAATAAATGAATCAAACATTACTGATACTGTAGCACGCAGACACATGGATAACAAGGTATACTGTGTCTTTTTTTTTTATAATTAAATAGAGGCTGATTTTGTGAGGTTATAATCTCTATATGAATTCTGTTTTATTGTTATGAACCAGATAAATTTCCCAGATAACCTTTTTCTCATTATTTTTTTACTCCTCTTTTGCTGCAATATTGCATAGAAAGCGACTGTAAAATGTGATTTACTGTGACTCTCCTCTTTTAGTGGCAACATTAAAAGTTGCCCAGCAGTTTTCGCAGTAAAAGTTGCGCTCTCTGTTCTCTACTTCATTGATTTCGTGACTGATAGCCCATTCAACTTTTAGCACTTTTGTCAGTAATTGCCTTTTCAGAGGATGTAATTGTGCTAAGAGGGCCTCTCGTTCTGTCTTTGAGTGTGAGATTCAGACACACCAGCGGCCGGAGGTGGTAATTCACTCAAGGCCTGCACGTACATTACTGTAGAATATTCCCGTGTTCTTCGTTCTCGCAATAAACCTAGAAAGGCTGAATTAATGCACGTTGTAAAGAGACGCTGGTCACTGTGGAGAAAGAAGAAGAGCTGGACAGAATCTGGAGCAGATGGAGCTGCGTTGCTTTGGGCATCAGCTCTGTGTGAGTGTGTTTATCTGTTCTTCTGTGTGTCGGAGCACATATGTTACAGCCCGCATGTGAGGATTTGGGATTTTGAATTTGCAGTGATGCATGCATCATACTGTACACAAATGAGTTTATTCCACATGCGATGCGTGCAGCTAAGTAATGTGGCGCTGTAGAAGCGACTAAACGGTATCTCTGTCGGCAGCCTTTAGAGGAAATTTTCTCTTTTCCTGCCTCATTATGGAAACACACATTAGGAAAGTGTCTTACGCCAGACTTTAAGTGCTGAGAGAGCAAGCTGCTGTCAAACTTTGAACACTGCATCATGTAACCACCATGGTATAAACCCAGAATGCTTAGTTTACTAATCTAGATGATTTATCATTACTGGAAAGTGCATGCAGAGCTGTTTCATTAAGCTTTTTTAAACTAGGGTGACAATAAAACAATAGCATGCTGCATTTCTGCAAGTGTAATCGAAATGCATGAATGCAGTAACGCATGCTGAAGCAGATTTTTTTTTTTCATGCCTAAAATGTATTCATATATGATGTGTGGGGGAAATTAGGTGCTGATGCAGACGATATGCTCCGTGTGAATAATAAATAAATAATTACTAATTCATTTGTAGATTTCTTTCCGCACCACACAGTGGTTTATGGGATGACATGGAACATCTTTATGGAGATGCCTGACATATTTATTTTCTAAAAAAAAAGACAATCCGTTTACTGAGGTTGTGTTTCAAACAACAAAAAACTAGTTTATTATCGGTTATCTTATTGGTATCGGCCATGAGAAACAGGTAATTATTATAATTATTTGTTATTGGCTTAGAATAAATTCTATATTCTCTGCTTAGAAGATTTATTGAATAAGCAACAGATTAATTGAAACAAAGTTATTTTTAGTTGCCCCACTATTCAGTTGTTCTACTATTAACCTTTATGAAAAAGGAATAAAGGAGGCATATGGTTAATAACTCTTTCAACATTCAGTACAATTAGTTTATTTTTTTTAAGTGTGTGCTTTTCAAGTTTTGCATCCAAACTCTTCCGTAGCATTGTATAAGTTCGACATGCCCCCATACACCGTTCCAGTTACTAATGCATGATGAGACAGCAGAGAATGATTTCCACTGATCCCTGCCAACAAGTCAACAGATTGCAGGCAGATCCCCACGTGTCGTCGCTCCACCCGGGAGGAACATTGTGGGTGGGAGGAATGAATGTAGTCCTGCCAGATTCTGCTGTCCTGCAGTGACGGCAGCCCTCCAAACCCCCCCCCGAGTACCTGGGCAAGTTCCAGGCCTCCTTGTAATGATGACTGACTGAGTGACCTGTGATGAGAGAGCTGGAAAGGATCGAGTCATCAGCTGTTCCCATTGTACAGACAGGTGTTTCTCATCTGTATTTTTCTGTAAAAATACAACAGCTTTCTGTTTTTTTTGTTTTGTTTTTTTTCCCTTGCAGATGTGTGGGTGTCCCCCAGCTCTCACACACTCTTGAGTGAAGTTGATGAATAGGACCCATTAGCCTTGTTCTATTTGCAATGAAACATTGATCATCCCTGTACTCATAAAAAAAGAAGAAACTCTATACAGAAAAGATGTTTGAATTGTGAGTCCATTCATTGTGATATAAAGGTTTCTCACAGAGCTGCAGTCAGAATTATCTTTTGCAAACCACGTACTTTTATTTTGGTCAGATTTGTCCTGTTTTTACTTTATTTCTGGACTCCTGAAGAAAAGATGAGGACATGCCGAGCATCGCTGGTTGTTGATTGGCTAAGCTTAGCGAGTCACATAAGTCAGGAGTGCAAATGGCACCTAGCGGGTGTTGTGCGTAGCCAGCATGATGGCGGTTCATCAGACTGTGTACAAGTGGAGTTCAACCCAGGGTCACAAGTAGCTGCAGTAATGCGCTCTGATGCCGATGAGAGCACATTGAGTACCGCTAGAAAAACATATCTGCTGATCACCTTGAAGGGCTTTGTGACCACATTCATTAGATATTATAATTCATTTTCAACTATAATTTTAGTTTATGCAACAAGTACTGTAGCTACCACACAGGGTAGTGCACTGAAAAGGCTTGGAGCCCTTATTGACCTTAAATATCTCCATGTTATCTGAAACTAGACATCAGCCCTTTTATTATTTTTATGAACATTTTGTCTTTTGTGGCCAGTGAGGAGTGATGGGAAACGTGGGGGACAAGAGAGACGTCGACTAACAAAAGATCCTCAGCCAAAATTAAACCAGGGACATGACTCAACATGATGATTCATCTTAGACAACAGGGCCACAGTCCAAAATCAGGTTGTATTATAACAAATGGATTGTATAAAGGTCAGTCAAAAACTATTTTTAGGATATAGGTTTATAATATATAGGTATAAAATTAATTTTGAATATACGAATGAGCTGATAATATCCAAAGTAAGAAAGAAGAGCCTAGACTTTTTGCGTCTTTCTTTAAAATTACATAATTACAGTACATGATGATATAATCACTTAGGCGTTAAAGCTTCAATTAAAATAGTAATGGCCTTGTAATGCAAGATTAGTTTTTTTTATATGGAGTGGATGAAAATATGCAACCTTGATATGCACTTATCCTGAGACTTAATTACTACAGTCTATAAAAGATACAGAGATACGAATAAATGAGGGAGGAAAGTAACATAAGCAACTGGAATTACTGATGAGTTATGTCATCAGGCTGAGGCTGTTGCTAGCTCAATGTCTATACCACCACCCAAAATCACATATCTCTGACAGAGGACTCA
This sequence comes from Argyrosomus regius, assembly GCA_946959425.1. Classification (NCBI taxonomy): domain Eukaryota; kingdom Metazoa; phylum Chordata; class Actinopteri; family Sciaenidae; genus Argyrosomus; species Argyrosomus regius. The sequence continues at coordinate 18,728,253 of OX336897.1, read as the reverse complement.
GATCTGGAAACTTCACACCCCCCAGTACCGATCTAGACCACCTCATACAGTATCCTCTCAACAACAATAGATAATCAATATATGAAGTATGAGTCTCTCAACCCATTAATTAAAACAAAATGAAAAGTCCAACAAAACAAATAGTGTTTTTACAGGAATGAAAAAAAAAAAAATTCCATGGCAAAAATACATCATACAGAACAGGATAAACCAAGCAAGACAATATGAGAAGGTCTACATGGGGATAAAAGCTAGAAGGCGTGATACTCAATTATCCATCAGACAACCCTGTACTGTGTAGTTTACCATCACAAAAACAAGTAGTGTTACCTTTTTGAAAGTGAAAATGTATTTGAACAATCTTAGTAAGGTAAGTACCTTGTGTTACCTGTCTGGTAGTATGACCGTGACTGTCATTAATAGATACAGTCTTAGTGTTCTTTTAATCTTTTAGGCTTATAAAGTAAAACTGTTTCAAAAGAAAGCTAGAAGGTCCTCAGCTTTTAGCCAGGAGAGAAAATCTTACATCACCTCAACACTTCTACTGGATGAGCAGTGAAGTTTTAGACATGCCACTTTTTAGACATGCTATTTGCAACTATTTGTTGCCCGAGTTAAAGCTTTTAATTTATTTATTTATTTATTTTTGTCGCACTTGACCAAACAAAACTATACCTTTTAGAGAGAGGGAGAGGAACAACTCTCTCCTTAATGTATAATTTGAAACAAAGATAATACTTTGTTTTAGAAGTACAAGCCCTTTATTTTCCACCCAATCAAACACACATTCAAGTTCATTTAGCAAAACTACATTAAGATCACCTAGGCTATCAACTTATCGATTCATATGTGTACATCATCATACCTGCGCTATTCAAAGCAGGTGGGCTAGTCAAAAACTGAAAAGAGTAGAGGACCCAAGCAGCTTCCTTGTGGAACGCCACATTCTTAATTTCTTTTAGTTTAAAAAGTTCCATTAAAGTACCAGCTGACAACATTTGTACTGAAGCCATACGCCTAAAGCTAACCTTGAAGGCAGCCCTGAAGTCAAGCAAGAGACTCCAACATTTTTTTGTCATTAATGTCACTTGTCTATTCATCATTCATATATGTTATAGCAGTACAGGTTTAGTGGCCTTGTAGGTACGATAAAACTCAAAATTGAGGGCATTGGCGGAAGAATAGTTCAAATTATGATCAAAGACTAGTCTTTACACCAGTTTGCTATAAATGAGGAGAATACACAAGTTGACTTTAGACCTTTTAGGTGTTAAAGTAAAAATGTAGTGTCCCAAACTGGCTCAGGGAATGTGACAGATTTAATTATAATGCAGGTAGGCAGGTAGGATGTATGAAGGGAGTGAGTGAGCTTTTATAGTTCAAGGGCCAAGGTGAGATTAATCAGCTGACAACCCTTCCATGTCATGTCATTTGCCTGCAGAGGTTGGCCAGGACAGTCTTCAAGACAGCAGGAGTGGCGTCTCTCAATGTGTCTCAACTGTTTAGACTATGATTAACTGACGGCAATAAAGTTGCTTTTCTTCTACCTGATAATCAATAATTTAAAAGTTATTAGAAATAAATAATTTAAAGTAATACCACGTGTGTGAGCAATCACAAGATCACAGCTTGTACACTTACCTGTAAAGTAAAAAGTACAATACCTGAATCCTCCTAAATATGTTTCTTCCAGTGAACAATTGGAGCTCTATTAAATTGTCAAACCGTGGCACATCTTATGTCAGACATCTCAGCTCTCTTGCTGAACTGTATGTTTGTGTAGTTTTCCTCTTTCTATTCTTATTCTTTGCCCTTTGGCTGTTCTGTGTAGAAGCTAGAATTTCTGATAAATTCAGTCTTGGAAACTGTAACAGAAATATATGATAGTCTGGCAGCCGAGTTCCAGCTTGGTAATGCGGCTCTTGCTGTGTTCTAAGCAGCATATTAGCCAACCGGTCGTATCTGGGAGCACACAATACAGAATCTGAGTCTGATCTATTTGTCTTTGTGTCTGACATCAGTCATTTCCAGCCCAGAGAGGCCAGATGGTGCTGGCCAAGATGACCAGTACCCTCTTTCATTCTGAAATATTACTCTTTGTCATCCTTCGTCAATCTTCATGTAGTGTTGAAACAAAGTCCAGCAGCTGGAGGAGGCTGACTCTGATGGAAAGAGATGTGGCTTTATTCCAGTGTAAGAAAGTAATGATGCAGCCTTTTAGCCTCTGTTTTAAGGTGCAGTGAGTCATAGTTTTAAACACAAGTGAAGCAGTGGAAACAACCATGAGAGAACATGCATATTTGAGATCATCTCCTTTAGTTTACTTTACATTTTCTCCATAGTGCATTTCACCTGTCCCACAAGCAGATCTGCTATAAAGCAGATTAGTTGCGTGGCCAGAAGAGACAGCTTGTTTGTGTTATCTTAATGTTTTATAATGGTTTAATACCCTCACAGCGGTTCTTGGGTCAGTTTCAGAACCATAAAGCTGTTTACTTTAATATCAGGATGAGGCTGAACTTTTATTAAAATGTGGCTGCAAGCTGGTCAGTATGATCTGTTATTATCATCTTATGTCTGATAGCTGATCACAGTAATCTTTCTGTGGTGTTAGAGAGGTGTTTGGTGTAAAATGAAAGCTGAGATTTAGGTTGGTGTTTTTTGGATTTTTTTTTTGTTTTGTTTTGTTTGAAGTCAGTAAAAGTGATCCTCCTCCTAACAACAGTCTGTCAACAGTCTCCTGTAAGTCTGACAAATAAATGGGACCAGTAAAGGAGGAGAGCCTCACGCTGTCGGTTGTGTTGAATGGCTGTGTGGATAGTGAGTAGTAAAATACTAAATCTTCCATGACGTTTAAACAGTGTAGCAGTACACGTTAACATAACTTTCTTTCTTATCTAGGATATCCACCCCTCCTCTCTTGAGATATCGTCTTTCAAACCCTTTAGCTGTAACTTCTGCCCGTCTAAAAAAAACGTATATGCCTTTAACCCCTCCTCTGCTGTCTGCCATTGTTGGCATCATAAAGCAGCAGTGGTGACAACTCGACTGGCTCATACAGTAGATTGGGTTTGTGGGAAATGGTGTTTGATAAACATCACCAAAAAAAACAAACATTAGACTTACAATCCTTATGTAGACATATAGAGTAAACATATATTTATCTTCCAAGGTCGGATTTGTCAGGTTGATTTACATCTAACAATGAACACAAATGTTAAGGTTTCGCTTCCAGGTTTCACTAACGGTTTTCATTATCGATGAATCCCATTATTTTCTCGATTGACAGATGAATTGTTTGGTCTAAAAATGTGAGAAATAGTAGAAAACGCCTGTCATCGTTTTATAAAGCCTGAGGTTATGGCGTTGTATTGATTGTGTTTTGTGACTAATGGACTAAAACCTGAAAATGTTCAGCTTATTATCACACATGACAGATAAAAGTGAGGTGAAACCATTAAGTCCTTGGTTGGAAAAATTATATTTTTACAGATAAATATGCGTCATTTGTTCCTCTCTCATGAAGGTTTAGAGTAGACAGATGTAATTGTCTTGGGTGGCAACTAAACATTATTTTCATTCAATCTTTCATTTATCTATCTTTATTATTTTATTATTTGTCTATCACAATTCCCCAGAGCTCAACAGTAAAAATCTCACACATACACAAATAACAGTCAAATAAAACAAAGAATTCCACATTTAAGAAGCTGGAATAGATGAATGTTTGACATTTTTTGTCAGTTTTCTGTCATTCAGCTTGAATTGAATTGAGTAATTGTTTCGGCTCTACTTTGTTTCACAATTCTGGACTTTAGTGTCAAGGTCTGAATTAGTTTTCATTATTTTTTGGAGGACATGGCGTGCTTATTTTATCAGTACTGGTGTGTTCCTCAAATTCCAGCACAGTCCACCTGCCGTTTCTGACTTTTCCAAAGATTGACTGTGCAAATCTGTTGACAATGAAACGTTAATTGTTGCAATAGTTCACAGGGAGTTTTGATTCAACTAAGAGCTCCATTAAGACATTTCTGTCAGAGCTGCTTGTTGCCACAATAATCGGCTGAAAAGCTGCAGCGGGTTTAAGTGTTTGACTCTTCAAACTGCTCTCTATTAGTTTACTGCACAGAAAAAACAGGCGGTAGTTAAGAAAGAGAGAGGCTAGAGTGTGATAAGAAGCATCCATGCCCTGGTGAGTGTACTATAGGAGGCTTTGTGTTGTGTAGATATATTCTATTTTCCTGGATTCTTGACTCTTATGACCTCTGGGTAAATCACACCTTTCAGAGCGAGAGCGGTGCCATGTTGCCTCAAGAAAAAACAGCACACATAGCATTAGCGGTGTACAAAGCCGAAGTTTGTGTATGCTTGGCATGCCTCATTAGAGCCAGTGCACTGTATTATTGTAGTTAACATTCAGGGATGCCTCACATCTTGCTGTTAGACAAAGCAACACCGGCTGCGTGGATGATACTGCAAATTACTTTGTCTTCTTTCCTTTCTTTCTCAACTTTGCCTGCAAGAATGGGTGTATTTTATTAAAGGCAAGGGTGTGAGGATTAGATAAAAGCACTCTCTGAATCAATATGATTTTCTGTTTTATTGAACAGCGATATGTATTCTGCTTCCACTAACCCACTCGTGTTGAAGCTCATATTTAGTCAAAGAGAGAGGAGAGGTGCGTTGGAGAAAAAAAAAAATTGAACTTCTGAGTTTGATTGAGTTTGCACGGGATTGCTTTCCAACACCCCCAACAAAACAAAACTAAACAAAAACAAGATCAACAAGCCGGCGAGATGTGATTTATGGTTTTGGCTTCAGAACTAAACAAGTTTGTGCTGACACCACTAGTTTGTTCTCGTTGGATACAGTGGTGCACGAGAGGGCTATGTTGAAACAGGCTGTTGTTTATTTGACATCCCTAATCCTCGAATGGCTGAAGTTGAAATAAAACTCAGAAGCACCGTTAAATAACGAGCATGACAGAAGCAGAGCCAATCATATTACAAGGATTACAGGGATAAAGAAATTCAGCCTCCAAAGCTGAAAATAATTACAGTCCAAAATATCGCCATCTACTGCTCCTATCAGCTGAGCTTGGGCAGAGGTTTATCTTCAGAGTGTTTTGAAGATTACAAACGCCATTGCCTTCTAGTACGCTATATAACAGAGGTAGAGGAATAATAAAGGTTTTTCTTCCACAGCAAGTAAAGCTTACAAGTTTGTTTTTGCCATTAAAGGTGCCACAGTTTCTGCAGAAAGTCAAGACAGGCGATTGCTCTGCTGTGACTTATTGCACTGCTAAGTTGGGGGGCTTGTGAGAGAGATTTAAAGAGGCTACAGCCATGGTGATGGCTTTGTGACACAGTGGCATCTCGGCCATGCTAAGATTTAGCAGATAGACTCACAAGCCAGTGTCTAAATGCTTCACTCAGTAGAGGCTTTCCCCCCAGCTTTTGTTGCTAAAACTGGTAGGGAACAATTAGAGAGTTCAGAAAATCCTGCATTGCAGAACCAATCCAAAGTCTTTAGGGTGGTGAAATGCAGAGGCTTGTGAACATTGTTGTACCATATATTGTTGATTGGGACATCCATTTTTAATGTTTTAAAAAGCTTTCTTTGCATTACAAAGAGATTTGCTGGGCGGAGAGCATTGCATCAGGTGACCTTAGGTGTCCTTAAAGCACATTTGTTCGCAGCCATTCTCATCGCTGTTCAGACAATTACTTTGCATTTAGACATCGCAAGATGATTGGTAGACACTGAGCTCTCTGAGACTGGTTTAATGGTTACCAAGTTCACCATTAGCGTGACATTTTGATTTCAATTTTGCAGACATTTGATGATGATGGTGGTAAATGAGAAGTCAGAGGCTCGCCAAAGGGAGTTCACTTCATCTTGAGTGGAATATGAATGTCCGTACCAAGTGCATGGCGATTCATCTAAAAGTTAATGAGATATTTTAATAAAAATACTAATGTCATCTGAATTGTGGCAACAGAGGAAGAGTGAGCGACTCGGACCTTAAATGTCTGCACAAAACTTCAGACTGAAATATCTCAGTCTGGACCAAAGTGGGTGAATTGAACCAGCAGAGGCTGAGATGTAGGCCCTATCAACACAGAAGAAATAATAAAAATCTGGATCATACAATATATTTTTGACAATGACACACAGTAGGATGTCTCCATGAAAGAGAGAAAGAGTGTCCTGAAAGAAAAGACAAACAAACCTGAACCTGTCTCCAATCTCTTCACTGATTAGCAGTCTGATTCAGAAGTGCTTTGGTTCCACTGGTTGAGAGTTACAGTTGATGAAGTGCTGAGTGTCTGCACTGGGTTTGGCTGATGAGGAGATTATTTTGCGGGTTACACTGTAATACTTAATTTGCTAATTCAATAGAGGCTGGCTGGGTAATTTGGTAATTTAAAAGCAGTTTTAAATTTAATTCAACTTGTGCCTTTAAGGCACCACTTATAATAGAGACATTTTTTGCTTAATTCATTCTCTATTAAATGCACGTTTCCTCAGACAGGATGTTTGCTTGCCTCAGATGCTCTTTTAAGCCCGTGAACATAAACTGAGATGAGACATTAAAGTACAACAACTCGGCTTGCTGATTCCCTGTGACTGGTGTGATTAGGTTATACCGCTAACTCCATCTGTACCTCAGTGCTTTTCATCCGGGCCAGCTCTGGACTTGATTTCTCTTGTGGTGTTTCACTGTTACATGTTCAAAAGGCGCACAGGATCTGATATTACAGCACTGACTAAGCGCGTCAATCCTAACCCCCCGGCCGCTCACTGACAGGAAGATGGATAACTGTCACTGTTTTTTCCGCAGGCTAACATGACTGACTTCTCAAGAGTCCTCTTCAATGCATTCACGCTGTCAGCCAGCTCTGTTTCTTTTCCTTTGGTGCTCCGTGAAGTTTTCCAAGGTTGTTGCTTTCCGCCAGCCACAAGCTCAGATCAGTCAACAGCCACGAGGCGATGTCCTTGAATCCTCAGACACGTTCTTTATTTTCCAGTACGTACATTCATGACCATCAGTGTTGTGAAATGATGATAGTACCCTGTAATATGTAGTTGAAAGCTTTTAATTTGAATTAGAAAGGATGGGTCGTAGAAGTAAGAGCTTCTAAGAATGGAACTATAAAATTCAATGGTCCCATCAATTTAAGTTGTAAAATATCCATTTAATCTAATTAAAAGTGGACTTATCAGGCAGTGCCTAGGCGGCAGGCCTGCAGTAAAACCAGACAGTTTGTGTGTGCTGCAGTCACTACATGAGGAGGATTGGACCCTTTAATGACAACATCATTTGTTTATTTTAAGCCAAACCAAGTCAAAGTATCACATGCCATCATACCTGGTTCATAACCCACCGTAATTTAAACATGTGCTGCAGGAAGACACGTGTGACAACCAAAAATAGAGCAACAATCTCAGTTATAGCATATTTTTATTTTATATAAATCAGCAGAAATTTGCAGACATTTTTAATTGCAAAGCCTCGAAAAGTGGGATAGTTTAATGAACTTGCAGATAGCAGTATGTAATAAGGTCCCCCAAAGATTTAGTGCATCAGATGTTGATGTATTTTACTGCAGCAACCTTTATAGTCCTGGTTTAATTTCCTAAATCAGCTTAATTTGCGCTCATGAATCATCCGTCTTCTCTCTGCGATGTGAATAACACCTCAACTTGGTTTCGAATACCATTAAATTGTATTAAATAAAATTAAATATATTTAGACTGTTTATTTATTTTTTTCTAGTTTGACATTTAAATATGCAAAAAAACAAAAAACAAAAAACAAAATTCAAGTTCCCTTCATTCATCACTGTAATCACCTGAGCACTGGCTGTTTCATTAGGTTTGTAACTGTGAACGCTTAGAGGACATTCTTGTAATAGTAAATAGATGTGTCAGAAAAGCTCTGTTAATAATATGTATAGTTTAGGAGGAGGAGGAGTCGATACAGTAGTTAGAAATGGTTTGCTGAGATTATTGATGGAGCCCGCTGGGAGTAATACACCGTAACACCATTTCTGAATTTGTCATCTTGGAAATATAATCATAATCAGACTACAAAGCAATCCTGTGTAAATAATCTAGTAATTGCTGGGTTTTCTGTCAAAAACCTGCAATCTCAGGTGTCTTAGATTTTCCCCACGATGATGTGTTTGTTCTCTGCTACAAAGAGATTACATTAACTGCTGATGTTTATTGACGTACAAGCTCCAGTGCCAGGCGTAATGGGATGACATTTGGGATTGTAGATCTTGGAAGGCGTACCTGAGCTGTGATTATTTTAGAATCTGAAACAAATCTTTTTATAATCCTCGCTGCACCTACAGCAGATATGCAACCCCTCACTGCGTACCTCCTTTTAGCTAAATGTTCTCCCCCTGCTGTGATGAGTACCCTATAACTTGTTGGTTTAATGAGATTTCACAGGTTGACTCCTCTGTGGACTGATAGAGGGGCCTCCGTTCACGCTGATGAATTGGAGTCAGCTTTTGCAAACACCGTAATTCGGATGAGCAGCTCAAGGTGTTTCGCGCTTCACACAACTTTCTCTCCACGGTGTGTTAGAGCGAGGGGGGGGGGGGCAAATAACTTAAGCAGAAAGCAGCTGGGAAGTGAGCTTTAAAGCAATACTGTGACACCGGAATGGCCCGAAAATCATCCTTGTCTTAATGGTCCCCTGCTACATATTATGAAGCAACATCTGCTAACAACTGCAGCTAGGTCTCTATAACATCAACAAATATAAACTAACCTGTCTGATTAGCCGCTTCACTCTCATCTCTTCTCTTTCAATCGACCTTCCTCTTCCGTCTGTCCTCTCTGTCTGCATCACGCTCCCCTCATGTCATCTCTATAGCTTTTTTTTAAGTGCCGTGCATCATCGGCTCCACTTTCCGATGGGCCGCCTGCTGCTTTCTGCCTCGTTGGGAGCTGATTTGCATCGGGGCGAACTGGAATACTCAAGTATCAGGAGTCAGCAGGGCTCTAATAAATTGAGAGGCTCTGAGTCGTAATCCTGCTCTTTCACCCCCTCCTGTGCTGACAGAGTGGCCCAGAGAGGATGCAGTAACAGATTAAAGAGGCTCACTACACGCTGCTGCAGTGTGTGTGTGTGTGTGTGTGTGTGTATCCAGAGGTGAGAGGATCCTCTTAACATCCTCCCACAGGCACACACTGATCTACTGCTCTGGATGAGAGTCAGCAACATCATCAGGGTTCACAACTCGGGTCTCAGAGGGAAATAATTTGTACTGTTTGCTCAATACAGAACTGTTCTTTTATATATATCTTTAAATTGCCTCTGTCATCATGTAAAAGCTATAAAGACAGCTTGCTGTCCACTGAAGAGAAGAATGACAGCATTTATCATTTGTACAAATAGCTGAAATTGGCCTGCTTTATTTTCACAGTTGGTATCACAGATGGACGTAGTGTTGGGCTTTGGAAATGGAGATCTGAGTTTGGACAGTCAAACAGTAACTGTTGGTTTTACATACATAAATGTTGTAAATCTTTACCCTGACCTTATAAGAGCACAGCGTGACCACAGTCCTCTCCTGACCTTAACCAAATAGCTTTGAGTGCCTAAACTTAATTATTAGAAGTGGAAGTTCAGAGTAATTTTAGTGACCTTTAGGGATGAGTCCTCTCTGCACAGAGTTTGTCCAAGAAAATTACAGCCGTAGCACAAAACACGAAGCGAAATAAAGATGTGTGCCAGCAAAAGTTAAACCTAATAAAAACGACCCAAGAGTGCATCATTCTTCGCAATCGAGATGAGTTTTTTTAAATGTATTTTTCTATGGCCAAAAATAATGAAGCTCTTTAGCCTCCTTCCTCCCTCCTACACACATCTGAAAATCAACTGAACTGTTGTGTGAAAGTTGGCGGGCATGGATCTGCACATTCATGAATATATTATGAGAGCTTGACACCGGATACCATGATGGCGTCTGTTCAGTCCAGTGAAACCTGTGTGGAATATGTTGCACATGTTGCCTGCCAATAAATAAACAGTTGTGAAGTCATGATGCTTAATTACAATACTTAATATGTTCTTCTAGAATAGTTAAATAAATGAGGCTGCATGATAAATAGAAGACTTCTAACAGACCCTGTGGTCGATGATTTGTCCTCGCAATGAGTAAAGCTAAGCTAGACAGTTAGCTTACACTTGATGTCCTTCAAAAACTGCAAGGTGTGACTTACTCTTGTTGAAATTAAGGAACCACCAATTTGTTTTCGTAAAACTGAAACAAAGCACAAAATATAAGCACAAATCAGAACATACTGTACTAAGACAGCTCACGATTTTGGATAGCAAGGCGCAAATCAAAGAAAAAATCAATCAATTCTAAATGCACTCAAAACAGAGGGCAGAACAATCTATAATCTGGGGGACATTCATACTTATCCAACCAATGTGTTCAAATTGTTTCCAAGAGCACCCAACTGTTCATGGATCTAGCCTCTTAATTTGCTCTCAAAGTGCATCAGTTTAATGCATTTAACTTTTAAATGAACTCCAGCCCATTGAGCCCACTGGAGGGTCTGAAGTCCACCCACCAGTCCACTCAAACTTTTTGCTTTGCTCTTTGCTCTAAAACAGTTGCTTGTCAGCCTTTATTGTCGAGCCTTGCTACCTGTGGAGCTGTGTAGGGGGGCATGTATATTATTTGCCACCCACAGCTCCACCGTTAATGTGACTTCTGAAGGACTCCGAGCGTGTCCTTGCTTCTGCGCTAACTTTTTTGTTTTTCATTTCTTCTTTTAAATTCACTCGGCTATTGTCTGATTTTCAGTCAGTCAGTTAAAGAACGTGGAGCCTTGCCTTTCATACCGGCAGTCGAGGAGCGTTTCTCATAATGGATTATACAGTGTAATTCCCAGAGAATGTGTTTAATGAAGGACTCTTGAATAGTAAGCAGGAGGAAAGCTGTGGATCTGTTTTCACTTTCACGTCTGTGGGATCGTTTGTCCACAGGGGGATTTAAAATGTTTGGTCATTGTCATCACGGCTGATGTGCAGAATAAAGTATACATCTCAGTCAGGCTTCATTTCCTGTGTGAGTTTAAGTTAGCATCCAGGTAATTTGTGCTAAAGGAAATAAAACATGTCACTGAATGAGTTTGGGCTTGTCGGAGGAGGTGTGTTAAGTGGCAGCTGGGATCGTCACAGGGCTACTTGACATTGATACGAGTTAGATTGATGCTGGTCGTCCTTCAGAGAGCATTAAAGCCTCGGTCTTGTCGTGTGCGGAAGGTTCTGTAATGTAAGCAGCGCTTTGTTTGTATCTGGGGAAGATAAAAAGTCTGAGGGGCAGCTCATGTACATTGTAAATCATTTACAATGCCTTGTCCGCTCACCACAACATCCTTAAGGCTTTATTTTCCATTTCGCTGTTCTCATTCAGGGAAAACCAAGAGTCAGAGCTGAGAAAAGAAACAGTATTTAGCATAATGACCTGTTTTGACCTGAGAGGAGCACGTCTATACAATTAAATTTAATGTCTCTTGTCTTGTCATGAATTGCTTTAGTCTCTGCTCTAAAACACTTTAGATCAGGAAAATCATGGGCATACTGTGGGCGACAGACACCTCATGATGATAAGTTTGAATGAGGTGGCCAATCTGTGGACATTGGACAACATAGTGTTTGATAATATTTTAACTGTACAGCATTAGGTAAGTGTGGAGTGTTGCAGAATAAAGAAAAATAAAGAAAAATAAATGAACAGCATTGCACAGCAACAGCATGCAATAATAACTGCATGGACTGTTATGGCATGCCATGAGTTCTTACTACAGTTGATTATTGAGGTGTGAGTATAGGTAGTCATAATGTGTTATAAGCCCCGTCAGTCGACCTCAAAAGCATCCACAAGTTATTATTCATTATAAGTCACATCTATAATGTTTTATGACTCTTGATAGTGTATCAGAAAACATCTGTGTTTATGAGTGTAGTCACAAAACATTATGAATGCATTATATAATATATATAGTGTTATAATGTGCTGTAGATGTTTCGTATGAAGTGTTACTGCATCTTTTTTGCATATTTGTTTATTTGCATTATCCGTTCTCTACATTAAATAACTTAAACTAGAAATTTGCAAAATAGAGTAAAAATATAAGCAAAATAGATTAAAAAACAATGTTATGTTGTTTTATTCATTATCTGAATATAATAATATTGATATTGAATTCTAGTGGTTGCTGTAATAAATTGCATCATTTAGATTGATGTAGAACTGATATCTTGTATTTTTTGTTGTAAATCCTGTAAATGATTTCATGTTTAGATAGTTTAAGCATCCCTGCTGTGTCTAATTTGGGAAATGGGCTGTTTGGTCCTAAATGACCGCCACATAATTGGTTAGAAATTAAGTTAAATGTATTTTATCGACCATACTTATTATATAGTAAGTTATAAAACAGTATATAATTCAAGTCAAATATCATTCAAGTAAGTAACAGCCCGGGATGTATTTCTGTCCCAAGGTAGTTTCCTACTACCTTCTCCTTGACTGACGAGAGGTTTGGCTGAAGTTTTGTTTTTTTCTACATGGCCCGAAGGTTTCCACCCCTCAGTCTGCTCTTAGGATGTTCTGACTAGGTATTTTATTTAGGTCTATTGTGCAGCTTCTGGTTTAATAAATTGAGGGTTTCACAGCCCCATTTCTCGTTCTTTGTTCTGGCTTTGCTAGCCTGTTAGATTCTCATTGCTCATTCTGTTGTGACAAGCTGCTGTTGTTCCGCGCACAAGTCTGTGATTCACCTTAATGGTCCAGGAAGGTACAGGGGGATTTGTTCCACACAAGTGGAGTTGAATAGGTATTAACACTCACTGGTGACAATGCTGCATGACTTTCAATTCCTTTTCCCTCAGGATCAATGTAGAGAGCAATCCAGGGAAAGACACAAAGTCACAGAGGGACAGGTACTCAAACTAAGATATGACACCACACACTCTCTCTAATAGGCTCTAATAGGGACCGGAAACCTTGCAATTAACTCCAAGTAAACTCGCAGTAAACTCCAAGCATCCTACATTAGGTCTGTCCCATAATAGCCCAAACGATACATATACTGATATTGCATTGTTATATTCTAGCATGGGAATAATTCCTCCAATATGTTTACTAACCTATTAAAACTGTGGATGTATCATTAGTAACTCAAGCTATGCAGCCAAGCATTGTTCCAACTCACAGAACTTTATTTTAAACTCTGGGGGAGAATCCAAAGTTTCCAAAGACATCAAATATGTCAGGCTGAATTTTTTTTATTTTCGTCCATTAAACAATGCAAAAACCATCGAGGACATTTACATTTCATGGAATTGTGCAGCCACGAAAACAGTCCTGGGTTTGAATATTTCATACATCATCATGAAGAGTTGGACCAAAATACAGCATATACACAGCATGATATTGGCAGACAGTGTGGGGAATGATGATTTTAATAAGCTAAAACTTTGGGTGGGAAGTGGAAACAAGTTGTGAACACAACACTGACACATTGATACGGTGAACTTGTGAGCAAAAAAGTTGCTCAATTACACACTCAGCAGTTATAAAGCAACATTATCATTCATTTAGAATGTAAGTCAATGTAAGTCCGATATTTACGCTCTTTTAGCTCTAGTTTTGGTCTATATTAACTCCTGGGGGAAATTTCTGGCTCTTGGCTTCTAAGCGATTCGATTAAAGCCCTTTTAAAGCTACTTACAGAGAAGTAAACAAACACTGGATCTGAAAGGGTTTAAGAGTTGTACTATTATATACTGAGGAAGTGTAGTTAACAATAAGCAGCAAAGATGACAGTAAAGTATAAACATTTCAACATGTTTGTATTTGATTCATAGTATCTGCAGTAAGCCAGTATTGGCCAACAAATTGCTCTGGCTCTGTCACATTCTTATAAAATCCTCAATAGGAATGCATAAAAATGCTGAATTAAACAAGTGTTTGATTAAAAAAATGTCAAACATTTGGTCTTTAGAGCTTCATCAGAGTAAATGTTTAATATAAAGGGTATCTCAAGGCCTTCTTACCCTCAGCATTGAGTTGTGAGTTCTCTCAAAGGCAGTTTTTTTTTTAGAAATAAAAGAACATTGTGCAGACACATTAATCGTGAAAATAAAGCACATACTGTAAAACACAGCCATCTTTCTGTCTACTTGAATATAAAAATCATCCTTTTGAATAATGAAGCTGGGCGCAGGGTTCATAGTCACACATCAGATGTATTCTGTTGGTTTTATTGCAGAGGTTGTTTAATGGTACTTATTTAATACATGTGATAAACACTGTATTGTTGCAGGGAAATTGGGTGTGTGTGATAGATTGGTAGCTGGCTTTAACGGAGAAGCTCATCGACCTCTGCAGGAGTGAAGACGCAGAGTATTTAAAGTCTTCTTTAACATCTCTTTGCTCACGTCTGAAAGGAAACGGTTGAAATGCAGGAGATGATGATCCTTAGACTGTGTGACAGCAGTCAGGTCAGACCTGTGTGGGTGTCTGGTGTTGAGGGACAGGTGGTTTTGAGCACTGAATGGATGTTGTGCTGTGAGAAGTATTAAATACCCTTGTGGGAATTTCCACCGGCTGCTTCTTGGCTGCAGAGAGTGATAGATGGTTCCTATTAAAGTTGGGGAGGCAATTAAAAAAAAAAAGAGAGAGACAAGGAGAGCCAATCCCTCTCATCTGTAATCACTCATCCTCTCTACAGTGATGCTGCAGAGCAAGCGTGTAAGAGATACACTGTTTAATTTGGTATTTAAAGAAAGTTTTGTCATCTGTCGTGCTCTCGGTTTCATTTAATTTTGTTGTTAATCACGATTTGTTTGGGTAGCATTTGGCTTTGGCTGTCCGGAGTTCCATGCGATACTTGCCATGCATCAGTTGTCTTTTAAAATGTCACGTAGCCTCTGTCTCCAGCCCTTTTCTGCTGCTTCAAAAACACAGCAGCTTTTTTCAATCCAGCTGTTCGCTCCAGCACCGACAGAAAAAAGTAAAGTTTTATCAGCAGTACAGAAGTCAGACGCCCTGTGAAGTCTTGCTCCCACTTAAGGGATTACCTGGACCCCTACATCACTGCCTTTGGTTGGACAAGTATTTCTCTCTGGTCATTTCTTCTGTTCTCCTGCCAAGTCTGCTCTGCCCAATGGTGCTGCCACTCAGCACATAGGAGACTAAGCAAGGACTGTTACCTTGGGAACAACACGACCTAATAATCTTTTTGTTAAGCCATAGTCTGCGGGCTCAGGACAGAGATTCAAAAGCACCCTTACATTTTCAGCATGCTCATTGAGAGGTGGCCCATTGTGAAGCGACATTGTGCTGAGGCATCTTCATTCAGATATTACCACTTCAGAGCCTTGTATAACTGTTACCCAACACATCAAAAATAATGTCTCTTGTTGTTGTGGCCCCTACAGTATGTGTACGTGTGTGGAGGACCTAGTTGTACTTCAATTCAGTTCAGTCCTGCAGTGTATTGAAGCAGAAGGATGCCACTGTGGCTGAAATGAAAGCCACCATCACCAATGCTAATATATACTGTTGTACAGTATAATGTAAAAGAGCAGAAACGCTACATTGCACAGCAAAGTATCTGTTTCATGAATGATGTAATGAGGGTGTTACTACAAATCTGATGACCATACACAGTATCACTTCACTATTTTTAACAATTTAAAGGGGTATTTCACAGTCGTTTCATAAAACTGAGCTGTCTATGCTGTAGAAAGATGCAGTTATGATTATAATTATTATTTTTTTATATAGTTTGTGCTACATGACCACAGAAAACAAAGAAAAAGTGCTGTGTAATCTCTCTTGCTCAGACTGTAGATATCCTACAACAACCAGAATGCACTGGTCCGCTTTGGACCACCAAACAATACAGCTGGTAGGTAATGTACTGCGCTGGAGTGGTGCTTGGATTCGGTCTGTCCGTTTTCAAGCAGGTCAAAATGGCGACCTGGTCCCACACTTTCTCATACTAAAGCTAAACGCTTGACAAAAATATGTTTCTGAAAAGATTGGAGGAGAAAAGACGATGCAGTAACAAAAGTTTGATTCATGTTTGATCAACACCACCTAGTTTGGTTGTTTAACCTGAGTTTTGTGAGCTGGTGTTGCACCGTAATTATTGTCGCATCAGATTCTGATACTCGTCACCAAATACAGTGTGTCGCCACACTTCTCTCGATCCTGACTGTGGAGCCGGTATAATACACAATACAAGTATAACTTGTAGTTTGAACAAATGCCCTCTGGTGGACAAACTATGTAATGACATTTCTGTATTACTATTTCTTGTTACTTACGGGACGACAAGCACGCTGATACCAACACGCCTTCTTTATATTTTTATTATTTTCTACATGATTAAAATGCATCCAGACAATGAACTAACACATAGTGAATTATGTGATAAGCAAAATATGTTTTGTATTTTTTGCTTTGATGACAGTTTTGCGCACTCTTCGCATTCCCTAAATCAGCTTCACTGACTGAGAACTTTTGGCTGGTACTGCATCTGATGTATTGATCAGGCTCCATTGGCTTTGTGTTGTTTTCACAAGGTCGTAGAAGGCAAGGTAAAAAAACTCAATCAGTTACAATCAGGTGGGGATATGTGAGGAAAACTCACCACAGCTGCAGTAGAAGCATTAGAGCGACAGTGTAAAGTTAGATATTAAAGTTCAGACAGCGCTTACTACCTTTGTTAACCTTTCTTTCTATTTCAAGTGTACTAAACTAATTGTAAATGTTTGGTTTTTTTTCATTACATGATTTCATTGAAATATTCCTGGGATTAAATGTTCTTTGTGTTCAGCAGCTTATATTTTCTCATTCATTACATTTTTTTGGAGGTTAGGGATAGGTACAGGATTGGTTTGAAGACATTAGAAGTTTGGTACATTAGCTCAAACTTAACCACTTTTGTTCCCTGTTGTCTTACACCTCCGCCCTCCCCTGAGCTTCATTTCCTAGTCTTTTTATTCAACGCTGTCTTGCATAATTTTAGAGCACTGACTGCAGGTCTTTCTCTGTTAACCGCGATTCTATAACTGTAACTTAGTTCATGGGCTGTATTGTGCTTCCACAATGGTAATAATTTAAGAATCCATTAAGCAAGCTGTTATATCTTTGGCATGAATGTCAGAAACTCAGGGAGGGCTCAGGTATGTTAGCTTGAGAGATTAACAAAAGCTTCACTAGCTTAAAAATATTTAATGTGGTGGGTTCGTGCGTTTGTGTGAAAAGTACATCTTGATTCCTCAGTGCTCAAATTAAATTTTAACTATTAAACATACTGTTAATTTTTAAACTTCAGCTTCACTCAAGGTTTGCTTCTCTCTTTCTTATTCACACTGTTCAAATGCAGTGTTTCTCAGAGGCTGTAGGGGTGAGAAATATGAGGTAAAATTTATATTACAGTATTTTTTGTTGGTTTGTTTTTTTATAGTAAGAGTATTAGATCCCTCACTCCCAGCTTGTCAGATACTGCAGCTTGGTCAGTGGCCCAATGCTCAGCATGTTTTAGAAAGTCATCCAAAAAACATTTAACTAACTTTTTCACCCGCTTTAACAAGGTGAGCCACGTGGGGAGGACGCTTGTTGTTAATGATGTAGCCTTTAGAGACGATGTACCGAAACCCGGCGCGTTCACTCATAGGTCGACAATTATACTTGTGCAATCAGTATACTTAGGAAACACTGTCTTGTGTTGCATGTTGGTGAAATAAAATAAAACATTTCACATTGAAAGAACCGACCTAAGATGATTCAATGAAAAATGTATTCTGTCTTTGACCTTGCAGTGTAGGTTTTCTGTGTCCCCCTTGATTTCACTCCCTTTTATTATTATGCAATGGATGTTACACATGCCAATAAATTGTTATTTCTCAGTTGAAAAGTGGGATTTTCGGTTGAAAGCGTTGCAAGAGCTGTGATGGAGAGGCAAATGATTGTAATATCAGTGACTCTGGCAATCTGCTTTAGAGAAATCAATTTCTATTTTGTGTTTGATTCATTTGTGATTATTAGTGACAGAAGAACAAATCCAGTCAATCTACAAGGTTTCAGTCGGAGGCTAATGGGATGTTTTTCTCTGTTGGCACATATGTTGATTGATATGAGCTGAATAAGATTTGTCGGATTGAAGCAAATGGTTTTCTTCTTATAAAATCAGCTAATCTAATGTATAAAAAACAAAAACAAAACCAAAAAAAAATGGTGGAAAATGTCTGTTATAATTCTCCAGAGAGTGAGGTGATGTTATTAACGTCTCAACCCAAACCCCCAAACATATTTAATTTACAATGAGACTAATTGACTAACTGTGTATCTGCTTGTGTGGGATCCTAATGTTAATTCAAAATCTTGTTTTGATGTATGTTTTACATTTGTCTCTGGCACATTCTAAATATTTCTCTCTCTTTCTGTCTCTTTCCATGCTGGTGAACTGTTGTCAATGCCCTTCCTCCTGCTGGGTCACCTTCGCCGTCACCTCCGTCCCTCTCTCCCTCCCTCCCCAATCCTGGCTTTTCCTCTGGGCTCCACCACCTCCCCTGCGGCTCTTTTTGGCTGGCTGTCTTAGGTAAGTGTTCTGTTTTAAAGCATTACTCACAGCCTGCCTCCCCTGGCTTTGGAGCAGTGTGGGATGCTCTCTTCCATCCTCTCACAGTGGAGGTCGGGCAGAGATTTAGCACTGGACCAGACCAGATCAGACTGGACTGGACAGTTAGCCCAGAGCTATCTAAGACCTTACTATTCATTCAGTGAAACAAGCTACACTCAGACAGCGCTTATGTGCTGTGCTTAGGCTGCAAGGTTACACGTCACTGGTTTATTCATGTTGCGAGAAATGAAATGAGTATTTACGTGTTTTAGGAATGAATTTTTGGGCACAAAAAAAAAAAATCATGTTATGTTCTGTGAGAAGCAGAAAACAAGAGAATGAAAAACATAATAATCCAGCCATGACCTCACTGGCTTGGACATTTTATTGAAGTGTACAGGTCTTCCAGCCAGGCAGCTATTACAGACTGCTGCTGCTGGAAAAGGACAGAGCTGTGAGACATGTAATCTGCTCAATGATGTCGACTTGAAGAGGGAAGATTGATATAAAAGTGAGAAATGTGTGAGGAGTGAGAGCCCCGCAGGTCAGGAGGAGTATGAAGAGAATGCCCTCTGCTGCAGAGAGGTTTGTGCCGGCATTCATGATTGATTTTTTTTTATTTTTTTTTTTTTTATCTCTCTCTATTTTTAACGTCTCACACATCGAAGATCATATGCATAACAGCTGCCATGTTACTGGTGTTTGTGATCATGCACAAACAGAATGGGAACAGCATTGATGGGAGAAACACTCCTTAATATCCGATGGTTTCCTGCAACATGTCTCAACCTTCACATGCATCCACCTCATTTTTCCTATATGAATATATGTATTGTGGCCTTGTTCCCCCACTTAAACCTACTGACAGGGTGGACAGCATGCCACGTCTGATCACTGCTCCCCCTGGTGGCATTTGTTGACAGAAATCAAACTTCCTCAATGTGGATTTAACGTCTGCTGTACAGGTATTGATGTTAACGCAGTGCTCACTCACCTCAATGCATTGTGTTTGTTTACTCCCCTGTTAAAATGGTATTTGGTCTCAGTCGTACCCCGTAGAGATTTGCTTGCAGCCCGTTATTGGACTCCGTCATGCCCACAGTGGCAGGTCCACAGTCGGATGTCTCTCCCAGCATTTCGGCCCACGCTTAACCTCTCCGCTAAGAGAGAGCACGACGTGCGTGGAGAAGCTTTTCACCCAAATACACAATCACAGTTTGATGTCAACATGGCGTTTGTGATCGATACTGAGATTTGATCCAAGAGCTGCACTCAGCTCCTCCACTCCACCTCTTGCTCTACCAGAGTGCTCCACTAGATGGTATAGCATAGTCAAGAGTGAAACAGTAGCTGTTAAAGGAGAGGAGGGAGATCTTTGTGTGTGTGTGTGTGTGTGTGTGTGTGTGTGTGTGTGCTTCTGTATGTCTTAGGGTTTCATCAGATTAAGCAGCTCTTTATTCAGGAGATGGAGAGTAAACATTTGCTTTTGTCAATCCTCCCCTGCGATCCCTCTCATTGTCACAGCTTAGGGGTGAATTTGGTTCAAAGTCAACTGTGGGGCACATGCGGTTGTGGGAGGGTTAGCAGTTTTGTATGTGTCAGTTTGTGTGAGCTTGTCATTGTAGATATCCACCTATTAACACCCGTCAGTCTTCTCCGTGGCCCTGTGTTTGCTGACAGCGGCCGTGCTGAGGCTACGCACCTGAAACCGGCTCTGACAGTGATTGTCAGGTGCGAGGAACACGAGGCTTGTTGTTCAAAGCACAGCAGCCGAATAACAAGACCTAACAGGCTGGTTAACTGCATAAAATAATAGGGAATGTCAGACTTTTTATACCATGCAGGTACCTGCTGTTGCAAAATGGGGAGATCAAATCAATGCTGCTTGTTTATTCATTGAGAGGCAGTTCTATCAATTGTATTCTGGCAGCCAGCAGGTATAACTGCATCGCGTTCAGGACATTAGTTTGGCTCTGACACAACACGTGGCTACCTCTACGTGACGGCGAGGGTATCATCAGCGCAGGAGGAGCTGAGGCAGGAATGTTTGAAGTGATTGCTCTTATTTCCCAGCTCGCAAGGCGTATAATGGACTCCATTTGTAAACTGAAATTAGTTCAGGGTCTTCAGTTTGCCTTCCAGAGCTGACCTGATGTTGACTTCTGCTTTTTTGGGTAATGTTTTAAATAACAGTCTGTGTTTAGTTTATTCAGTAATAACAGGATGTGCTTGTGCAAAATCCCCCCCCCAAAAAAAAGAAAATAAAAAAAAATACTCTGACAGCAGCTTAAATTGGCTTCAGGAAAACTTATATATATTTATACCGGAGCTGATTCAGAGTCCTGGCAATAAAAATAGTCTCTCTCGCACTAATATTCAACGTGTTCCCGCTACATTAGAGGGCTTTAAGGTTGGTAATTTGCACAAAACCCTAAACAGAGTTCAAGGCTGTGTTGTTGAGTCTAATCAGCCTTCATGTTCACAGCGAGAGTCAGAGATAATTATAACAATGAGTTCTTGTACCAGTGCTACTCATGACCCGCTAAAGGTCATTTACTCTAATGGAGCCGACCGCTGGATGGGCGATATTCTTAGTCGATGTGTCTGCTGGGAAAATTATAAAGATGCCACAGACAAAGAGGTTAAAGTAGCATCTTTGTATCATCTAAAGATGTTAAAACAAAACGTTCATTATAACTAAAACATTTGTTTATAACTTTATGCCATAAATATTGAGCAATATATCTTGAAGTTGCACTAATGAATGTTCTTCTGCATCAGATGAATAATGCGAAAGGTATCCCCTAACCTTGCATCGTTTTAGTGTCTTTCAGCTCATTGTTTTGGTTTCACAGCTATAACCTTACTGTTTGAATTGACTTTTACTGCTCTCATCAGCTCTTTCCAACTAAAAAGTCCTGATAAATCCACTGAACACAAGCGCCCAGTGCCAAACAGAAGAAGCTGGCAACCGTAGCTGGTGAACATGTTGCAGGTTTTAGCAGCTCAGGAGACAGATCTTTTCAGTTGTTGGAGACCAACAGAGAGCAAAAAAGGAGAGTGACTGTTGGACGTACATTCAGTCTAGTGTTTACATGTTGGTCTGCTGAGGCCAAAAAGAAGAAAAACAAATCAGAAGTCTCAATCAAATAATAATAATCATCACATAATGTAGACTATTTTTTCACAGTATTCTGCAGAATGAGTGTTTGGCGCAGTACTTAAAAAGTGTTTATTTGTGTTTTTGAGGAAATAAAGATTGGAATTATGGGTCTCCCAACGGACCCCCAATACCCTTCAGAAACCAAAAAGAAAGACTTTTTTTTAAAAATTTTTTATTATTTAGTAAATTACTACTTATTTAGATATACTTTCTGTAAATTATGTTTCTCACATGGTTTAAATGCTGTTTCAAAGTCCTCGCCACACTGCCAGAGATAAAGTTCTTGGAGAGAAATGCTGATGCCATGCTTTCCATATATTTATGTATATATTTTTCGACTTAATGTAGTCAAATTTGAACATGTTCAGCTTAAAAATACAGGAATCGGGTCATAAATTACCCCCCCACATGTATGATATGATTTTAAATGCAGAATATAAACTCCCTGAAGGGTGCTAAAGCTCACACATTTATAAAAAATACATGACCTCAGTGTCCTCACAGCACTGCGAAATCTCAGAATGAGCTTCTATCAGTTACACACAGCAATGCATGGTTCATTTGCATCATTTCTAATCAGAGGCACATTAAGAGGTGCAAGTTATATAAATTGCAGCCGTCACAATATCCACTTAAACTTAATCTTACTTTCTATTCTTTCTCCAATTCTGCACACACAGTTGTAGTTTTGCAAATCCTCTCTTCATCTCCACTGTGGATTCTGAACAGACCCACATCCCGTATGCCTCAAGGCTTCCTGTAGGAGGCGCTGTGGGAGTTTGAGGTGATGCAGTCATCGCTGTGAGCGATTCAGTCCTGGTTAACAGTCAGAGCGAGAGCTGCACTCATATTCTTAGTTAATTTAAGGTCGGCATCAGACTGGTGGGTTTTCTTTAGTTCCTCCAGGACTGAAGGTAGCTGCTAAGTTGCTGGACAGCTGTTTGTGTTAAGATAACATTAAACACTGATAGAAATGTGGCTTCTCATGGGGCTTCTGTAGAAAAACAAGTTCACTCAACAAAGGTAGGTGTTGAAAATAGCCAGACTTCTTATTTTCAAATGGAAAAGAAAATATGAAAAGTAAAAAACCTCTAAAATAGAATAAAAAGTACAAATCTCTGCAGCTACATTTCTGACTGATTCTAAATCTGAATTCTGCAGAAACATATACTATAAATGTACTTTTAAGTGAAATGAGAAACCCTAGACTTGCTTAATAAAAAACAACCTTAAAGTGAACTAGTCTATGTGCAGGAAAGAGGGAAATGTATTACACATTCAGCAGGAAACTAAATGTGTGGTCTGCTGGAACTTTTACAAGGACGTCCACTCCGCAACTACAGCTGCTTGAGTTGCAATACATTAACAGACAGACAGGTTCAAAAACTGGAGATCCTAATTAAGTTTGAAATGTAAATATGCTTATATGTTTTACTGGGAGTCCAAAAACTATAAATTATCCACCAGCTGTTTGTCCTTTGAATTTGACTATTCCCAAGCGAAATGCTAAGTCCTCATCTGAAATTGATGTTTCATCAGAGGCAGACTTGCCACTTGGTGCTCCAAAGAACCCAACTCTGTTCCACTGTAGCACACTACTACCCACACAACCCCACATTTTGTTTGGCCTTTAACTTAGTTACTGAATTAATGTTAAAAGGATAAAGCTGCTAAAATTTGCCACCCACCGAAACAGACGGCTCGGTATTGAAAATATAGATTATACCCAACCTATCTGTACAGTATTTATACAAGTGTACTGTTTCATGTCAGGTGTGGGAGTAGGAAGAAGAAGACTATCCTGTGTTTACGCCTTAAACCAGAGGTTTTGAAGCTGTAAGGTCTGTCTCCCCCAGGGTGGCATGGGAGAGTTGAAAGTGGCCTGCAAAGGGAAGGAAGTGAAGCAAAGTTATCGTGTGATGTGAAAGGGATGTGCTTCGAGAAAACAACAGGAAGTTCTTGGAGTTTGGCTGGCTTGATCTGGCTGCTTATCAGTGTGGTCAGCAGTTAGAGCTGCAGCAGCGCTGACTGTGACAAACCGCTCATGCAGGCAATTATGGCACTTTAAAACCCTTAATGCCTGATTACTGCAATTTGCTTAAAAATCATACACAGTACGACTTGAACTTTCCAAAAATCGGACACTGTCTTCAGTATTAATCACGGAAATAATGTCTAGAAATAGAACTCAGGAACTTGCCTGAGAATCATCATTTTTAAGTTTTCTTCAGTATCAGAGTAATCCATCCAGTGGTTGTCTGTGCATCAATGAGTGCAAGCAGGAGCTAGTTGTGTTATTCCTTAGAGTAGGGGGGGATAAATGATGGGTGTTGGGGTGCATAGTGGTGTCACTTCTGTCTAAAAGGGACTCTACATGTTCAAACCTGTGCCAGAAACTGATTAATCTTCAGAAAAAACCAGTAGAGAAAAAAAAAAGTGATGTCAACAATTGATGTAAACCAGACAAATACAGCCATATGGACAAACATAACAATTCAACCTCTCAGGTGATATTGTGATACTGATGGTACACCAGGGAGCAGTGAGTGAAGCTGTGTAAAAATTGAGTTTGGCTATGGAGACCAGAGCCAATCTTGTTTTCGTCTCAAACTGACCATTTTCCTGTACAAACACAATTTGTTTCTGTTATTCAGCCACCTCGAGAATGACCATTCTGACCCTCGGTTTTGCTTTGTGCACTGCCTCTATACTGTCAGAATAAGTAAGAGGTTGACACTTCCGAAATATATCACAAGTTTTCGCAGTGTGAAAGTTCTGTGCAAGCTCATGCCTGGAAGACATTCGGAGCAGCATTATGCTTGAAGAGGTTGACGGAGAGTCAGACATTTGGCCAGACATTTTAAATACCCCGCAAAGTCAGCTTCTTTCAAAACATCTATTCAAACAAAGTAATTTCAGTACTTTGAATTAGTCTTTACTTCTGCAGGCACTCATCGGTAAGAGCGTTGTATTATTGCAAATAGGAAAAAAAGAGGAGATGATCCCTGCGGTGATCTACAAAACAGATGATGTGACAGTTCTCAAAGCTGTTCTCGAACCTGCCCTAGATTTTCATAATTGTTCAAATTCAGTTCCAAGTTACGCTGTCAGCTCAACTTTGCCATTGATGAATGCACTGCAGCACACAGTGCTTCTGGTGCATGTGTTATTTCTCTTGGTCATAGCTTTGAGAAGAAAGTGTGTGTTGCTTCATGTCTTTGCATTTGCTTTCTTGTTGGGGAAATTGCTCGTCTTGCGTGTTTACCCCTGCAAGATCTGCGGTCATGTTTCCAGCAGCTAATGGGGATCCAGGTAAAGATGGAAGAAGCACACCGTTACTCTGCACTCTCTGCTATGTAAGAAATCTCATCTTTATTATGGTGTTCACTCATGCATCGAAGACTATGTGTTAGATGTCAGGCTGCCCTTGAAATTTGTGGTTTCATGAAATCGACCTCATTTCTGTCTATTGTTTTCTCAACAGTCAAGATAACTGAAGATAAACTGAGTGCTCTTTTGTTCCCTTTTTCCTTCTCTGTCACTGTCTGATGATTTTCCTATAGGAGGGAAAGCATTTAGTTGTGCTTTAGCTTGCTGCCTGTAAAATACGCTTTTTTCACATAGCAACAACACAAGTGCTTGAAATGTGAAGTGAATAGAAGTGGTGAAAGGGAAGCTGCGAACAATGGCTCAGTACTTGAAGAGGGTTAGGGTTTAGTAGCACTTCATTGAATCTGAATTCAGTCATATTGAATTTGATTGTTTGTTTTTTTTAATTATTTGTAAAATTCCATACACATTCCACATATTCCATCGTCAGGTCAACATTTCAGTTAGCCCAATACTTTGGCCCATGACCAAATACCTGTAAAATTAATGAGATGGGAGTCCGAATGAGGATAGCTGAGAACAGCTATTGAAACCCGACCCCAACTATAAATATTGTGAAATTATCTACCTAATTATCTAGTTTGGGCTGTTAGGGATGGCTCTTAATTTTCAAAATTGTTTTCAACCTCTTTATTTGTTTATGACATGACAAACATCTAATTTCTCTGTGGTCCACACCTAACATAAAATACATGACACATTATATGATAAACACAAATTGCATTAATATACAGAAAAATGATATCAAAGCTTACTATTCTGTGTATCTTCTGCATGCCAATAACTACCTCTGCATGTAGACTTCTGCTGTGTGGGTGTGATGTAGATCATTGGGTGTTGTGGGCAGTAATATCTGCATGTTATCACAGCTGCTTTAAAGTACATTCTACAGCATAAAGACAGGCTCAGACTACAGAAGTTTTGACCTCAGATTCACCCCTCCTGACAATCAACCTGCTCGCACTCATTGGTGCCACCCCAATAATATCAAGGCATTTGTTTGATATTTAGGAGTTGACATTTGGATTTGGACAGCAGTATTCTCAGAGCAGGACGACAATGGAGGGAAACACGTCATGCTCAAATCAGCATGACAGCACACCTCCTCATCACTAAAAATATTACTCTGCCATCTCTGCATTGTCACATCTTTAAAATGTCATGTAAATACATAGGAATAAGTACACTGGAAACCAACTTTCAATAAAGTACATCTGAATTTCAAATTTCAACTTTCTTTTTGATTATATTGTCTTTTATGGAGCTCTTAGACCGCCCCATTGATACATAATCCTTTGTTTGCAGCACGTCAGAGATCAAGTAATGACTGCAGAGAAATTAAAGAATAAAGGCGGACTAATCTGAACTGGAGCCGAATATTTTGTTAGGTAAAAACATGTTAATTTTGGAATCTTTTTTCAATAAATTTTGACCTTTGGACCTACAGCACTGTGGAGTTATTGGAAATGCTTGAATCACATCCTGCATCAGCTGTGTGGTGAGTCACTAACACAATGCTACTAGCTTAAAAATACAGTTCGCAGACTTTGTAGCTAAATCTATCCATGGAAAAATAGCAGATTTATAATCAATACAAGACTGAACCAAATACATTTACTCAGTTTCTATGATCTCTTGAAAGCATTAACCGTACGTGGCTGAGAACAGAAATCGTTTCTGTTGCTAGGTTGTTAATAAGGGTTGGACTACTTGCTGGAGGTTTCCATTACATATAGGAGTCTACTGCTGTGACTGATTGTTTTTCAGGTATTAGTCAGACTCCATTTCTCGCCATGGAAACGGAGATAACACAGGCAAAAAATATATATATTTTGTGGGCAAATTGGCCCCAAAATGTAAATATTGTTTGATTATGTTTTTAAGTTGGTAATTGTTGTATAATCACAATAATGCATTCGAGAGTGTGCTTTACCGTCATTATTGGCACTCCAGTGATGCTTACAGACCTTGGTGCTTGACCGCATCACTGTCGTGCCAATATTCATGGTAAATCACACCCTCTTATGTAATTAATTAATAATAATTGCTTAATTAAAGTTAAAAGCTCACCTCCTGTGATCAGCATCAACATATTAGCATTGTCATTTTAAGCATGTTGATATTTGCATTAAGCAGTGCCTTACATCAACGCTTTAAGCAGATTGTACACAGAGAAACACAGCAAATCAGTGAACCCGATTGACTGACACATGCTATTTTACAGTTTCTAACAAAATGTGCTTTGAATTTCAAAATAAACTCTTAGGTCCCAGATGTCTTAATTCAGTCTGTCGGTGTGTTTTGCTTGCATCAGGTGGGACTTGGTTACATCAGCTCTGTGCCAGAGGCTAATGAGACAGTAATGAGCAATTTTAGGCCTGCCTGTATCTCAATTATTGTTTTCCTTCTCTTCCTCTGATAAGATCCAACACTGAGTGAAGAAGTGGTTTCAGATTTAAATTTCATTTTCATGGGAAATCCATTTGCTCTGCCAGCACAATTTGTCTAAGCATGAGTAAGCTGCTGGTACGTTACAGTGTGCAGAACAATCAAATCACCTTAATAAGATTAATCACTCCAATAATTAAGACTTTGTCTGTGTTCTTCCTGAAACTGATGAAATACCCACCTGCCCCCCTAATCTCTCCCTTATCTGCCATAACCAAAGCAGCTAGCACCAAATGAAGCCCTGTGTCAAATCATTTGTTAGCATTTCCATCTGGCTGCCGCTTAAAAGAACAAACTTAACACTGTTATGTTCGTCTGAGGGGGAAGAAAAACAGGAATTTTGGAAGGGAAGGCAGTTATCCAGTCATGCGTTTAGGCGTCATGGAGAATTTGTTCATTTACTGGGTGGAGATTTGTCCTGAAGTGTGGATTGAGTCCAGAGGAGCTACAGATAACCAGTCCTATGACTGGGGAGGCTGGGATGCTGAGAGGAGATACAACCATGAGCTATGGTGGGTGCTGATTTTGAAATTATTCTAGCAGTGGGAAATAGGCAGAGCTGCTTTTATTAGTTTGACTGTTTAAACACAAACAAGGACACAAAAACATGCACATACACACACTTACATACACAAACTGTTCTCAAACACTAACATGCACACGGATAAACACAAATAGACAGATATCACACTGTTCTCCAGCTCGGCCACAGTGCAAAAAAAAAAAAAGAAAAATCAATGAATTGTTTCTCTCAGATAAACTTCCTACCCATGTTGCTTATTCCCTGTGGTGTTACAGCAAATAAAAGCAAGGAAATCATGGAGACTCTTAGCTTTGGCGGAGTAAAAATAAAGAAGCCAATCTCAGAGTTAAATATGTCCTCACATATTGCAAACTGGTGTTTAGGAGCAGAAAACCAGAAAACAGTCATTCATGAATTCACATGCAGAAATGGGCGCTACTCTAGTTGTCATTTACATGATTGCAAAGAATGCAAGGGGTGCGTTCAGACCGCACAGAGGGGGAGCTTGCGCATAATTTATTTTTTGCATGCTGGGTGGTGTGTCAAAAACAGTTCAAAGCATCACAGAGAGTGTTGTGTAAATACTCAGCTCATCATGGACCACTAGTGGTTCAGTTACAGCTCAGATGCTTCCAAAAGTCATCAGCTCTCTAATGAAGTGACGCACATTGGGATTGCAGCCATTCAGTACATACTCCCGCAGTGACTCGATATGAGTTTTCCTCTCTCTCCTGTCCTCCCACTCTTTAATTTCCAAACCTAACTCCATATCCCACTCTTTCTCCATGCATGCTGAGGTGCCGGGTGCTCTGCCAATTGCTTGCATTCTCTCTAGTAGATTAAGAGAGCCACAGGGGACAGTCCTGAATGAGGGGAGAGGAGCGCGAGAAGGAGAACAAATGCATCTAATACTCCAGCCGTTGCCATCCTGTCTCTCAAGAGAGGCATGAGTTGGCGTTTGAGCTAAATGGTATGATTAGATTGGTCCTGTGTTCCAACAGTAGCCCTGCCCAGAGGCTTTATACACTTTCCACTTCCACTAAAAGCATCACAGCTCCGCCTTTGGGTGCCAACGTGCCATTTGAAAGAAGTTGTTTGGTAAAGTGTGGCTTGTAGTGGGCCCCCGCAGAGAGGGTGATGATTGAAGCTGATGGGGAGCGGTGGAGTAGCAGTGAGCGTCTCTGCCCTGCGGGGATCCATGTTACGCTGATGACATCATTAGGATGGATAGATGAGGAGCCCCGGGGATAAAAATGTGTCCGCGTTTGTTGATGCTTGTACGGTACACACATTTGTCGAGGCTAGTGATGGTTACATACTTACATAATCTTAACACTGTTTGTTAAACATCTACAGAGAATTACAAATGTTTGCCAACGTTAATTCATTATCTATTCGCTGTCCTCGCTGCTGTCCTGCTCTGGGCTGCAGTGGCGGCAGTCTAAGCATCTGTCTGCTCCACCAGTATCGTCCAACATTCAGTGTAAGGTTGCGATTGGAATTTGCATCAATACTTTTGAGTTGCTGATCGCGAAAACCAAGCAAAACAACAGCAACCTCTCCAATAAGGTGACATACGTAAGGCTCCTTTCCAGTTAAGAATGTGGACGAAGTTCAAGAAAACTGGGATTCATTAATCTTATATCATTTAGTGGATCATAGCATATCTGGTATCAAATTATTCTCCAGACGCTCTGGGTCAAGTTGAGGCCAGACATTCCCTTAGATATTAGATTTTGTGCCAAAAAGACTTGGTAAGCCTTGTTTTTAGCCTAGCAGTTGCATCCCATACTGGCTGGTTAGGAGCAGTCAGTATGAAACAGAGCAGACAAAAAGCCAGTCGCTATAAAAATACATTTCCAGCTATGCTGTATTGATTTTACACTTGGCATATTTAGTTTTTTGTAATGGGTTCATCAAGGCGAGGGAGAAAGAAGACAGAGAGCCAGTGATGAGTCAGAATTTAAAAGATGAAAAAGAAAAAAAAAGCTGAGCGATTTCTGATTCTGAACAATTCAATTATTTAATTATGACTTGAAGAACAAAGTAAAACAGAGTGATAGAGATAAGACAGTGTTATGCTGCTCATTTGAATTTCAAGGACTTTTAAAGCACTTTCTTAACAAGGGGCTATTATCAAAGTATCCATGTACTTTATTTTTTAATACTTTTGTATCAGCTGATCACCATTTGGAATCTGAGATAAAAAAAAAAATCAGGGCATGCCTAGTTCTCAGACTGATTGATGCAGTTAGGTGTTGAGAAACAATTTTGAATTGCTTCAGTATTTTAAGAACCAATGATTCATAGACCTGAAAGCAAAGTTTGGACTAACTCGACATCTCTCTACTCTGTTTAAAATGTTTTGATGGTTGTGCTGATGAGTTCCAGTACTTCCAAAGTTCCAGACCAAAATTATACTTTTTTTAAACATTACTTTGAGAAATATAACAATCTTTTATCAAAACAAAGTTCTGGAATATGAGAGCACAGGCAGTCAGTGAACATTAGAAATCATTCAGCGCCAACTATGGCTACTCAACAGACTGGGCACACTGTTTTGAGGTTCAGTGCTCAACTCAACTATGTGTAGATGGTGTTAGTGATGTTTGGATGCTGACATACAGCGCAGCAATGCAGTTTTTTTTAGTGTGTCCATTTCATAATTGCCCCATAGTCAGTCCTCAACTAGAGTAACAAAAGAAAAAAGATTATTTTCTGACTCAGACAATATGACTAGCATTATAACTCAAATTTAATTTATAATCAATTGGAATCACAGTCTGTCCAATGTACAGTAGATGGCAGTTGGAATGGGCTTTATCTATTGAAGGTTTCCAACATGTTTCATACCAAAGGTGTGTCACCTCACCTCAAACAAGCTAATATCAAATAAAATTAATCCACTTACTGTATATTAAAATCATTTATTTCTTGGAAAAATCCTGTATTGAGAAGCTCCGTTTGATATTCAGCAGTTCGGTCCTCCTCTGTAACCAGTCCTAAAAGTGAAAATGTTAACTTTTGTTTCCCAGGTTAACCCAGGCTGATGTCTTGGCAACAGAAGCAGAACAATCACGCTGCACCTGTTCTACAGTTTGTGCCAAGACCGTTTTGTATGTGTGTGTGTGTGTGTGTGTGTGTGTGTTTGTGTGTGTGTGTGACGATATAGTGTGTTCATAACCTGATAAATATAAATATATTCATCCATCCATACCTTTCTTGTGCCTCCTGGGTGTTGACTTGGGTGGGCAGAGGGAAATCACCAGGGATATATTTGTGATGAGGAGCAGACATAACATACATTTATCCACAGGATGTAATTCCCAGTCATATGAGTTGTTATTGTTATTCTCAAGCTTGTTGGTACATTGCACCCAAGGTGATATTCCAGTCTGTACGGATGTGTAAGACACAACATGTGTTCCATGTCTTAGGGCATGTGTACCAGTTATATGAGTGTAATATTTAGTTATTTGTCCTGCCTCCGTGAAGGTGAGGGAATATGTGCAATAACGTTTTACAGCACCTCAGGTTATAGTCCAGAGTATCGCTGCAAAAAGACCATTTTACACTTTTATTGGTTTACTTTGTCTTGTTCAGCAGAATGAGCAGTAAATCTGATATAACAAGCACTAATCTTGTTAAGTTCTGCAGGCTCGTTGTATTGACAGTCATGCTCGTACACATGTTCGCCCATACAGCACTCTTTAATTAGTTCCATTTGCTTGCTCCGTCATTAACTTGAGTGGGATTACTTTAGGCAAACACATCATACAGTCCCAAAGATTCTTGCCATTTTCACATGGAGTAGCACAAATATATTTGTCTGATTCAAAAGACCGTAGACTTTGCACTTTGCCAGGAGAGTTACAGCATGTAAGTAGTACTCTCGAAAGAGCCAGGCAAGCTGATTGCCCTTTTTTTGCTCTCAAAAAGAATGTTGGGAGGTATTAGCATACTGCATACTGAACCAAGTCTTTTGAATATCACGACAGCCCTTTTGTAGCTACCTAATGTCAGGGTTTGTTGGCTATAACCCTTTTCATTGACACAGGAATGGGTTAGACTTTATTTTAGCTGAATTTTTTATGTTTGGTTTCATGTAAATTTAAATTTTCTTGAAAAATCTGGAAGTTTCACTGAATTATTGTAATTTGAACTTGAACTTTCTTTACTTTTTTTTGAGTAATGAGCACATTTTGATGTGTTTAATGTAATATTAACTATTCAAGTATCTAATTCATGTGTTCAATGTACAATATTTGAATGACTCATTGAGGACATTGCTTAAAATTTGCATCCTGTACTACCTCAGGCTGATGAGCTACATGTTGGAAAAACTGCGTTGTGGTGGGCTGTTGTTTATCCTGACTTGTATCCATTCAAACTATGACTGTGTTTCTGCCACTTAAGCAATTAACCATGAAAGGTCACATTTTACAATGGTTGAAAGACAAACTGGGCAATTCATTCCAATGTAGGATGACAATTGACAGAGCTGACCTTTTGGAGGAGGGAGAGCCAGAGAGTCCAAAATAAAGCAATGTATCGTAGCTTATTAGCTGCATTGCACAATTCACTCTTGGTACACACTGTTCGACAGAAGAGGAAAGCTGTGCAGACAGTCTAGCAACTGAGCTAAGTTAATGAGCTAATGAGTTCACTCACTGAGTGTTACCTACCTTTGTGAGTACCTACTGCTGCATACTGCACATCATAATTAATTGAAAAAAGGTATTCTGATGGACAGTAATGTAAACTGTACTATTAAAAATTATAGCTGCTGTTAGCTAATGTTAGCACGCTTAGTTAGCCCAACCGAGAGGGACCTAAGTGTTGAGCGAATGCTGATTGGGGAGCGGAACCGGTGTCTTGCAGAACTGAGGCTGGGCAAACATAATCGGGCTCGGCAGCCTGTATGGACACGATGGCAGAGGCGAAGAGGGAATTGATGGAGGAAGCTAAGAAGACAAGACAAGAGTAAATCTAGGTCTGACTTTTAGTCGTTGGCGAGAGCTTGGTAAAATAGAAGGCTGAAAGACAGACGCCGAGCTGGGCTTCTTGCTGTTGGACTAGTAAGTAATATTAGCTGGCTGTTATGTCTGGTGTTGTTGCACTTGCTTGAATTAATGCGATCATAACAAATACACATGTACAACTATCCATATTTATGACACTGGTATTACACTCTGGAACTAGGGGTGCTAAATTGCAAAAATACTAATTTCTACACAATGTTGCTCTAAACGTAGCTCAGTGAGTTTTATTTTTATTTTCCTTCTTCAATAACTTTAAATTTAACAAATGGATTTGAATCCCAAAGTCCCATTTGTCAAAATCATGTTCTTTCTATGCTTGCCATCCACCTCGACTTGTCTGCAGACATATTCCAGGCAACCACTATGATGCTTGTGTAACTGGTAAAACAAATTATTTCTTTATAAATGTTATGTCTAAGAGGTACAGTTTAGTAGTGTAATACAGTTACTGAGTATAATTAATTTTAGGTGTATATTTGCTGTATTTTTCACTGACAGTATACATAAAAAATGAATGGAAAGTAGAGCTGTCTGGAGATTTGTTTAACCTGCTGCAGAAGACATAATATAATGTTGAGAGCATTGCAATCCAAAGACATTTTGCAAGCTGAATTCACCACACTGTTCTGTTTGCATACAGAATCCATCAATCCGATGTAAAATCTTATCACTTTAAAGCCTGTGAATCACTCCCATAAACAATTTGCAAGTACCCAGTGAAAGACAATACATCACCTACATCTGTCTAAACACTCTGGAGAGAAACCCTGTCATTAGTGGCGCTGTAAGGCGGTTTTCCATTATGCCGGCTGTCAGACGCATTTCAGTGTTGCTGAAAAGCCGAGTTAACAAAGAAAGCATAATTTCAGGAGCACAGTTCACGCTCAAGAGAAATGAGAAGTTAACAGAGAATGTTGCTAGCATACTGAGGATGTCTGCGGCAGTGACAAGTGTCTCCACTTGTGTCTTAAATTACATCCGCATTTTCATTTGTATGTGACTCTCCTATGGTCAGACAGGCAGCAACACATTATATTTACTTTATACTTTTTTTGATGAAATGATGATGAAATGATGATGAAATGATGATGAAATGATGAAAAAATGCAATAAAATTAGAGAATTCAAAACAAAAGCAAAGCCTTTCAAAGCTTTTTGTTTCAATCGCACTGCTTCGGATTTTCTACGAAATTATACACAAAAATTCACACAGCTTGAAAATGTAGTTTAATAATTCACACATAAAGAATTTCAGGGCCAAATAAGATGCAGAGGATAAGTAATGTGAAGGAGCTATCGTGCTGAGAGTGTAGACATTTCTGCAGTGTGACCGAAGCAGATAAAATTTGTCCTGCTTATGCAGCTACAGCTAGACGCAGCCTTCATTCAGGCTACCTGCGACTGATGCATATCTTCATTTTGCATTCTGCATTGGATGGACAAATTATTTTAAAGCCAAAATATGAAAACAAGGTAAGGCTGTGGTATGACAGTTATTCTCAGTATATACCAAGTGGTATTTTAACCATTGAAGTTACAGAAAGGAAACACTCAAACCAGTACTTAGTTGTAGCTGACATTACAACAGCTCATTTCATGAGCTTTTACAGGATCCTGCTCCTCTGATGGGGTTACTTTTTTTTCTATTCCCAAATAGGCCCACCTGTTGTAAGAGGAGGAAAAACATTTTTGACTTACATTTTCACACAAAAGTCCAATTCCACATGAAATAAAAAAAGGAAAGGAAAATAGAAGAAAGCAGCTCGTCAACAAGAAAACATGCAGAATTGTACAGTGTTTTGTCACCCATGTACAAAATCACATTTTGTTTTAAGAGCCTTAAAAAATACAGAAGCACTGAAGCTTTTGTGGCAGGCAATTCCAATCTTTGGAACGGTTCTGTACCGTACTGTATGTTTGGCGAGCAAAGATGTGAAAAATGGAGACATGTATAGAATAACAGTTTATACAGTACAGGTATTTGGTCATAATCCAAAGTACTGGACCTTCCAGTGAAAGTCATAAACAGTCTATAATTAGCGAACAGGGCTTCAACATGGAAGTGTCTTAAATCTGCATTCTTTCTAATGGCCAGCAGGTGGCAGCTCCATTAGCTGCAAAAAGGTCAGTCAGTTAGGCAGTGCTGATCAAATATGAATTAATATTCTGTTACGGTTACTGTAGGTGTGATATGAGGATGCTTATGATTTGGCATGCCGTCTTTTTTTTCCTCCTTGAAAGTGGAGTCAAAACTAAGTGCAGACCAACTGGCGGTATGTCACCCAGCAGCTCCAGTTAATTCACTTTGGTCCGGATCTGCACAATAGAGGCACTATTGGTTGTCATAGTGAATGCAGTTCTTTCTGCGATTTTGCCTACCATTCAACTACTTATTTCCCTCAGTAACCATGGTAGAAATTACAGCTGAAATGGCTGACCTTTTCGTGGCCGTGGAAAATGAGCAGTTCCAGCAAGGAGTCCTTAACAACTACTCTTGTTATTTTCTCAGCCAGTCAGTGAAGGCCAAATCTTCGAGGGCTTGATGGTTTGATTGACGACGCGAAATTTAAGAAGAAGAAGAAGAAAATAGCTTGTAGATTGGCTGTGATGCCCTCGTTCGGTAGCAATTCACAATCACTTGTCAGCGTGCTCCTGTTAGAGCGTTTGTGGACGTGCATGTCAAGCGGTCAGAGACAATCGGCATCCTGGAGGGAGACGGAAAGAAAACTGCGTGCGTTAGATCGCCTGTGCTTGATTCCCACCTCTGAACTCATTTAATCTGAATGTCAACCATGTAATTAAATAAATCAATGTGATATACAGCATGCAAATTAGGCTGTGAAGTTTAATGTAAGATTGATATTAGCTGCTGTGATCCTACCTGAGTGTTGTGATTTAAATTCATATATCTTCTTTTGACTTGTTTGTACTCGGCACAAGCACTAAGCCAATCGGTACACTGCCACTGTTTAAAAGTGTTCAGCACTTGATGAGGAATTACTTTACACATTGCCTGAGTGTTTGTGCACCTGTCTTGACGGGAACCTTAAGTGCCTGTAATGTGTTTGAGAAAATATTGTTGACTTTGTTTGCTGGCAAGGATAATACCCCACAAATACATACTAAAACGGCAACAGAAAAATGAAGAAGTGGACGAGGTTAGGGTTGTGAACAAATGCAGCAAGAGTTGGAGTACTTGTGTCTAAAGTTTACTTAAGAACATTGTGGTGGAATTTTATTTCATAAAGTCCAATGTTTAGTTACCCTGTGGTATTATACAGCTGTATACAACACCACACATGCTGAGAGACCGAACATTACTAAACCCAGAGATAATGAGAGAGGCCGTAGACAGTGAGATAATGTTATAGTTGCTAATGTTTTCTTCCTTGCTTAAAGCTGTGTGGGATGAGAATGCAACTCATTTTCCAAGTCGTTCTCTCTAGGAGTGATAAACAGTTGCACTCTATGAAAGCTCTGTGTTAATTACAGGACATGGGTAATCGTATTCAAGGAATGAGTTGCCTCAAGACAACACAGTACCTTTTTGTCAGGCATAATCATGAATAATGCCTACTCCCCTTTTCGCTTAAAAAAAAAAAAAGGCATGTACGTCTAGTACGCCAAGCATATCCTCCATCTCTCCGTGCATTATTCATAGACAGATGCCTCTCTGTTTACTCGCCATCAACACATTTGCGAACGCGGTGGTAGTATTTATCCAAGGGTGTCGCCGTGCATACTCTGATGAGATGAATCCAAGTACAGTACGTGCCACATTGTGCTTTTACTTCATCTGCTCTATACTGACCATAGAAATAATTCAAGAGAAAGAGTAAGATGAAGGATTAGTAGTGGAATCACTCTGGTGTGTACAGTACAAGTACTGTGACAGCTATTTAACTGGCAGGCCGTCTCCTGAAGCGTGGAAAAAAAGAGAAAAAAAATGAGGAGAGGGAAAAGAGAGGGAAAGTTTACACCATCGGTCCACAAAATATAAAGTAAGGGAAAGCAGGACTTGCACAATGGCTGCATTGGTGTGAAACAGGCCTCTTCAAAAGGAAACTCGGTGGTGGAATGTGTTTTTCCTCTCTTCAAAAAGAGACACAGAAACCCAGTTTTCAAAGAGAGGAGGCTTTTGAACAACACTGACGGGGAGCGGAGATGGAGAGGGAGGCGAACGGATAATGAGAGGATTCTCACCATTTACTCCTCCCTAATGGGTAACCCCAGATCACACTGCTGCACGACTATATTCATATTATTTTATTCTCTTAATCTCATTCATTAATATTTCATAAAGCTGCATCAATTAAATATTCAGTGTGAAATTGTGTATCAACCAAATATTTTCAATGGCAGAGGTTTGACACTTGGAAGTTTCTGAATTTTGGAATTAATGGCCGTCTACAGTGAATGTTGCCATATTAAATCACAACCATGTATGTGTCCACAGTAAACCATCATATTTCCACAACATCTGCACCCTATCAATGCTGTAAATGCCCTATTGAAAAAAGAAAAATATTTGGCTTCAGATAGCCGGGTGTGGCCTGCACAAACGGATAAAAAGGGCAGATGCTAATAAAGGTCGTTGAGGGTGGTTGTACTGTACTGGTTTCCATGGTTAATTCAGCTGAAGTTACATTTTCAGAAAAATATCTAAAACATGTTCCTTTAAATTCCCAAAGCCCAAAGGAAAATAGCAAGTCGTTAAAATTCAGAAGCAGAATATATTTTTTTTGCTTGAAAAATGAGCGAAACCACTGGGTCTCAAACCACCGTGCATGTATCACAGGTGGTAAACGACCTCCCTCTAGTGGCAGAATTAATTAATTTAAAAACACATTATCCGATCGAAATACTATTAGAGTTCAAATGAAAATGAACCATGAGACAATTAAAAACGAAAACATTTTGCATTTCCTGTAATGTAAACAATGGAAACAGAAAGAAAACAACAGCAGATTAATAGGCAAGCAGATCAAAAACAGATGTTAGAATATAAAATATATTGTATAGAATATAATCCTATATGAAACAGGAAAAGGTTGAATAAAGGCTTTTTTTCTAATAGACTGTTAGCCTGTTTCCAGTGAAGGCCTCTGAGCAGTTCAGGTAAATAACCACTGTTTGAGAATTTATGGTACCTTGCTCTTCTAAATGAACCACTGTGTTTCCAGACCTTGAAAGAGAACAACCATCAGGCCAGAACCTCTAAATTATTCAGCTTGAATGCAGCAAATTAATTTAACATGGCACAACAATTAATTAACTACTCACTTACTTGACCAGTTCTCCAAAATTACACCCGGAACTGCTGGACACAGTCATTGGTTTTAGATTCTGGGGGCCAATGGAGGATCTCGGTGTTTCACACATTCTTTTCTCTCTTTGTCTCCTGGTAGTGTGATTGTTGTAGCACTGTGGGAGCACAGTGAGTCTGTTTATTATGATGCATGTTTCCAATAGCTGCACCTGCTCGGCCCTACGGCTTTTACCTGCTACTTAGTATGAGTGTCACATTCCAAGTCTGTTTCAACCCTCGCCCTCAGTGACTGCAGGGCTGAAAGAATAATATTAAAGCAGCATCTAAAGGTCTGCTTATGAACTACAATCAGAACTGAGTTCAAAAATTATTATTTCGATCTTTGGCAGCTGGTGAAACCGAACACTGAAGTCAGATTATTCTTTTTTTTGTTCTTTTTCAATAACCTTATTTAAACATCCAGAAATCTGCTTTCACACTGCTAACGCTCCACTCGTGTTTTGGCATTACAGCAGCATTAAGAGTGAATATGAGGGGAAAAGATGCACAGGTATGTCTGGAAACAATGGGCTGGTGAAATGCCAAAAGGGGATTTGCAGTCAGAAATGAATGATGAATATTTGGCTGGAATTTCCTTCATATGAGATTCACTGGGGATTTGTTTTTCATTAGTGTTTGGGTTGTCGACTTTCCAACCTCCCCCTCTCTAAGGTAGGTGTCATTTGTGGCATTTTGTACACCTTAGTGTGTGAGTGAGAGAAGAGAAAGAGAAGAATGAGCAGGAGAATGGTGAGATATTGGTTTCTAAAGTGAGAACTCATCACTGGCTCGAGTGTTTGATGAGCTGGCTGCACATCGAGAACAGGAGGCGATTTCCATGAGTGATGAACCACCCGCTGAGTGAAAATCGCTGTCGTACACACATTGATTTTTTTTTTCTTGATTTGTCTTTGTGAACATCCAAGTTATTTTCAAAAATCACACCGTTTTTTTTTTTTGACATGATTTTGCACCTGTGTCATTCATATAGGCCTTCAGAAACTCACGTATACGATTAAAAGTTTGAGATTTTCTTGTTTGCATACAAGTAACCTTACTAACTTACCCAGATGTAAACTTGGTATATGCCAGTGTAGCTAGTTAAAGGTCCAGTGTGTAAGATTCAGGCTCTATTTACAGAATATAGCAGAAATGGAATATAATATAATCACCTGTAAATAAAAATCATCATGTTTTTGTGCCCTTAGAATGAGGCTTTTAAATCTACAGACACCACAGGTCCACCATGGTGAACTACCACATTATATAACCCAACGCAGTCATAACATCACACAGTAGACATACTTCCAAACAACTCACACAATCACGTAACCACAGATGGTGGAACATCTGGAAGAGGTTACGCTTATCACCTCGATTACTGACCGTTAACAAAGTTCAGGTATTTTCCCCACTTCTGAGTATAATTCTCCACCTGGTTAATGAGAGACAATTTGCTCATATGGTGCTACAGTCCCCAGTCGACCGAACCATACGTTCACTGCGGTGCAAATCGGCACGCTCTCTCTCATTTACAAACTAGGATTTTGCTACCCAGCATGAGTCTGTAAGAATCCAATCTGCATCTGAAGTGAGGATATTGTGCAGTGGTGAAGATGAAATGGAACATCCTCACTAAAAAATCTATTGAATAGATCCTCAGACTGTTTGTACAGTGCAAGTAGCAGGTCAAAGCTTTCACTTATTTAACAAAACATCTCAACATCTACTTGATTAGCACTAAGTTTGAGACGGACAGACATGTTTCTGATATGATTTTTATGAGGATATTCTTGGTTTTTTTAAAAAAAGATATTTCAACAGCTATCAAATACATTGGAATAAAATTGAATACACACTCACAGCTCACAGAGGATGAATTGTAAAAACCTTGATCCTGATCTTTCATCGCCACCACCAGGTCAAACATTTAGTTTGTCCTATCCTATTACCAAATACCTACAAAACGAATCACATTCCTATGGTTTAGGAATATTTAGCAACATGCTAATCTAAGTAAATGTTAACATTGCTATCATTATCTTTGTAAGGGTAAATGCTGATATGAACATCATACTGTTGTGTCTAAATACAGTGTCACAGAGCTGCTAGGATTGTGTCTCTTTAAAAACATGTTTTATTCTTTTAAATGTAGGGCATCGTGGTCAGACATAAAATTTACCAGAAAGTATAATTTGTTCGTTGAAGGCTAAAAAAACAAACAAATAATGAGCACTGACAGTGTCTGAGTGCTGCGTCTATAGTTTGGACTTGGACAATGAGCAGTATTTTTCTAATATTTGCAAGAAAATCAGAATAAACAGCACGGAGACGTCATGTCGCTGATTTTAAGAAATGAAATTCTTGGTGGGAACAAATCCTCCTGGGTTAGATCCACAAATAAAAACTATTTTTCTAAATACAATAAAAACTGCTGTCATGTTTGCAAAAAAAAAAAATACTTTATATAATTTATTATGACAACTTGCGTTGGAATTAATTAAACAAGACAGATATATATTTTCATAAAAAATTTTCAAAGTAACAGCTTGCAGTAAAGTAAGAATTATAAGGAACAGATGTTAGGAGCT
This sequence comes from Argyrosomus regius, assembly GCA_946959425.1. NCBI lineage: Eukaryota > Metazoa > Chordata > Actinopteri > Sciaenidae > Argyrosomus > Argyrosomus regius. Next base: position 18,687,113 of record OX336897.1, on the reverse strand, counting down.
GACTGTATAATCCGTGACAGTATGAGAGAGAAAGCTATCTGACCTTTGTATTAGAGGAAGGAACTAATGCAGTACCTTATTGAGTTTAGTTCTACAAGAGTACAACATGATTTAATCTATCAAGAGAAAGTCAAGCAAGAACAATAAGTTCCTGTTTTATGTGCTTTAGTTTAGCTGTGTGATCAATGAGGTTTTCCAGTCACAGGATGTTTTGGGGGAGCAGACTCCAGCAAAATTAGCAAACCATCTGCTGGCGGTATCTGATGCTATCAAAACCGAGTGAAAAAGTCCAAACTTCAATCAAACTTTCCTCTGACATCAGCAGTGATGCCTGCGTGTGTGTGTGTGTGTGTGTGTGTGCGCGTGCCATGATGAATTATTCCTCATTCATCTCCTGCTAATTGTAAGCTGCTTGCTTCCAATATTACTGACTGGAAACTGGAAACTGGAAACACAGAGCACACACAGCTCTGACTGTGCAAAGCGAGCACAAAGATGTGCCAAAAAGTATGATCAGTGAACAGTTAGTCAAGAAAGATTCAAACTGTGCCTCTCTGATTTTACTTACCAAATCTATCCCAGAGTAACTTGATGATTTGAATCAGCTCGGTTAATTGTCACGACTAAAGTGTCAAGAGCTTAATCAAACCATAAATTCTCATATAAAAGCTGATATTTCCCGATTCCCCGTTACTCATCACTTTGCTGCCTAGCTGCTGTCACAAAAACAGCAACACTTGACATTCTTTTTCACAATAACCTTCCTGCAAAGATGGGTATCAAGATTTTAACATGAAAATCCTGGAGGGAATGTTGAATTTCTCCCATGGTCATATCGTTTGGGGAAAAAGATGAAGTGGAACTCTCGCTGTATTCATGGAATTATAGTGAATTTGGTGATTTTGGCCTTCATTCAAGGCCTGTTCCTTTGTGCTATAGTGGTACAACAGGGATTTAATGGTAGCTTTTTTTTGTTTACAAGGTACACCAGATGAATTTAAACTTTCATCTGTAATGAGGAAGAGAAAATAAGTGCCCTGCTGTTTAGGCACTGTTTAAAGAGCAGCCAGTCGGGGGTCCAGGATTTATCTTGGTTCTGATCTTCTTGTACCAAATAAAGTGACTACTGGGACAGAAAGTTGTTGTTTTCTTTTGAAATCTCACTGAATGACCTGATTTTGGATTGGAGCACTTTGACTATTGAGCCACGTGTTGAAGCATCACTGTATTTTGGAAGCCTGCGCAGACTGGCCTTATGATTGTTTACAAGTGGTGGGTTAACAAACAGCCCATTGTTCCTCGACTCTAGTATCACTAATCAGCTTTTATTATTACATGAATATTTTTATGTTATTAATGATTAAGAATTATTACAATACGCCTAAGCTTGCTTTAGCCTTTACATAGAATCGATGTCGAGAACAGTGTGTACTCAATATCGATTGCACCCCGTGTCAGTGAAATGTTAATTGCGACCAAAAAAACCCAGCATCCTTGTTAAAGGTAAAAATATCAACAGGCTTCTCCGCAGGGAGCGGATTAGCACAGATTGATGTCTTAGATCCTGCTCCCTACATTATGAAGTAACAAACAAAAGGCTGAGTATGAGCTTTTGAGTCTTGTTTGTGTGCTTGTCTGAATATATTCCACGGTGGGAGGGAGGAACACATTTCTTTTTTCTTTGTATTACATGAACTGTACTTTGAGTGCACGTGATCATTCCTCATACTTTTACAGAGTCCTTACCAGTCCTGTCCAGGCATGTCAATATGGCAAGCCCTACGGATATGTCACCCTAATTAGCATATATACTCATGGAAGATGTCTACATTGTGTAAATTGTAGTGAATTTATTTTTTGGATAGCTAAAATTCATTTCTGACTTGTTATGCAAGGAATTATAACTATATCTAATGTAAATATTACTACTACAAATATTAGTTTTACTAGTTGCAATCATATTTCTCATCTGTACATTCTGAAATTACATTTTTATTAGTTACAATTCCAAGCTATCAGTAATTTTGTTTTTTTTTTGAATATCTTTATCCATGTGAGAACAATTCTGGACATCTGCAGTGAACATTGTAGCAAGTTAGACTGTGTAGACAGTATAAATATGGATGTAGTACCCATGTTTTTTGGTAGGTTTTTGTTCATGAAGTTGATCCAAAGGCAGACGTGAAGGTGAACAAAAAGGAGACTTTAATAACTTACAGCAGGTAAACACTATATAACAGAAGGCAGCAGAGAAGTCCAGGCGAAAACAAACTAAATCCATAAATCCAAGAGAAGTTCAATAAACAGAATCCACAACAAAGAACTCAAAGAGCAGGAACACAGGGAGAAGCACAAAGAGGGAACAAAGTACTGGGGAACGGACACAGAACTAGAGACGACAGAATACAGCACTGGCGGACATACACAGAGAACTGAGGAAGGAACACATCTGTCAAGTGAGAACAAGGAACACGGGCACTAAATAGATAAGTCAAGACAGGACAACAAGAAACAGCTGAAACTAATGAGGGTGGAACAGATAATAATAAAAAAGACAAGCCACAGAAAAGGGAAGGGGAAAATGACAAAATAAAGTCATAAACACTAAGCCATGACGATATGTTTCTGACAATATGTTTGTGAAGTCGGGACATTTTAACATGGGGGCTTCTGTATTGGCTTCGTTTCACAGCCACGGATGTTGCCGCTTGGTAAGAACTGACATTCCCACTAGTGAGAAATGAATTAATGTTATCAATAATTAACATTTTGACACGTGAGAATTGATTTGTAGATATCATTAATTCAAAAAAAAAAAATCAAAATCAAATTTATTTGTATAGCCCTTTACAATAGCCAAAAGGTACCCAAAGTGCTTTACAGCAAGGCCATGAAACAATACATAGTACAACACACAACAAATACAAAAAGTGCTGTAGTGCTACAGCGCTGCAGAGTATTAGAACACCATCCAGAAAATACACAGAAAGGAGCAAACAGAATAGGTACAGTACAGCTAACAGTACTGCCCTAGTCAGATCAGTAGTGATGCGTATATCAGGGGGCAGTTTGTTCCACAGTCTGGGAGCAGCGACGGCAAAAGAACGGTCGCCCCACTGCTTAAATCTCGACTTAGGGACTTCTAACAGAAGCTGCCCCGAAGAGCGCAGGGCTCTGCCACAATTGCGAATAGTTAAGATCTCTGACAGATAAGAGGGGGCCAAGCCATTAATGGCATTAAAAACAAACAACAAAAGTTTAAAATCAATTCTAAAACGGACCGGAAGCCAGTGGAGAGACGACAGCACAGGGGTAATGTGCTCGCGTCTGGATGTGTTTGTTAAAATTTGCAGCGTTCTGAACAAGTTGGAGCCGAGAAATTGACGATTAATTGACTTTTTTGCAATTGTTGTTGTATGACCGCCACTGATTACATGTTGAAAGGACTTGCCATAGTGTCAAGCCGTTATCTCTGGCAGAGGTAACCAGTTCTATGGCTGAAGAATAATCCACAAATATGTAACTGTTGATTGGTTGGAAGTGTCTCCTGATTTATTTGTTGGGTCGAGTTTAGGTAGAGAACATGTTTCTGCATCTCAGTGTTGTCCTGTATTTTCAGGCAATTGCTGTGTGCTGACCTGGTTTAGCTCTCCCTCAGAGAGAAAATGCCAGCACTGTAAAGCTTGAGGGAACAAAAGCTCAGTTTGTTAGGTCCCCTTGATGAATTTGTGATGACTGTACTCACTTTGTACAAGAGGTTATTAATATTAATATCAAGAAGTACACCTCAACATCGATGCAGACAGGAACAGAGCTCTGAATACTTGACTTTCTGAATGATTAAATCACAATTGCAAAATCAGGGACACAGGTGATTTGTGTCGGATAGGCTGAATGCCAATCAGCACTGTGTATCACTTTTTTTTGTCATATTAGCAGCATGCCTCTATGTGCATCAGTCACTTATGTGCAGGCATCCATGGTGTGTAGTGTGGAGTGACCTTGGCCTGAATTTTTCATCATTTGCCACCAGCAGGTCAAACTTTCATTCATCCAATGAAATATTTCCACGTCTACTTGATAGATTGGCATTAAAGAGTTTTTCAGTCATTCATGAATAATTATGAATTCATTGATTTTATTTCCCAGCCCACAGCGGGTGGGGAAATCTGTCTGCTCCTAGCACACTGGGGGTAAATATAGACATACAGTCGATAGATTCGCAACATATACAGCAAGAGATTTGATTAATTTAAACTGCTGTCTAAGGAGTTTATGCTTCAATGGTGCAACACAGAAAGGGAGAAAAAAAAATGGAGGTCTTGAGGGTCACTGTCAATTGACACATTTGGTCAACTTGGCTTAAAAAAATGCTTTCTATGTGTACCAGCCTGAATATTTTCTTTAACACCACTATGAGGTTGACATTTGAGTGATATATATCGCAATAACTATCGGATAGATTGCCCTAGAATTAGGTACACACATTTATCCATGAAGCAATTAATAAAACTGGGTCAAATCTTGGGGATAACCTAGACTGTGGTTGTATTGGGTGTTAACCTCACAATAATGCGATATGACAGGAGAATCTGCCTTAAAACATAAGGTGCAGACAGACTGAATCATTAATGAGAAAGTGGAGCATAGTTTCTAAACACCAAAATATATTGTTTCCAATAATTGCCATCCGCCTGCATCTGTTTTTTTATTAAGACACCATACTATTAGCTTCTTAATGGTGGGATCATGGCATGGATGCGGTATAAGTAGCACAAAACTCAATACTGAGCATCCAAAAGAGCAGGGTAACAAGGTTTTTTGGTGGATTTATTTTAAAATAATCCAAAAGTATTCTTTTAATCCACAATATCTGTTTCACCCTACAGCGATGGGTCTGTAATGACATGCAGAGTCTCGTCATTTTATCTGATGACTGTTCTGCATGGTGATGTAACATCCATTTTACAGACAGAAAGAATTGCACCTAAGGTACAAACACTCTTCTCGTTTGATGTTCCCACATTCCAAGATGACGATACCCCCTGACACACTGGTAAACAAATTTAGGGGGTTGTTTACGAACAGCAAGATTAAGTAAAACTGAATCTTCTGCCTCCTCAAACTGCAGATCTAAACCTCATTGAAACTTTGTGGGAAGTCTAGTGCCACTTTGTTCAAACCCTGAAGAACTGGAGGCGTTTCGTCTTGAAGAAAGATACAAGATCAGGTTCAGATCAGGTCGTGTCATGACAGAAACTTCTTATCAGATGCTTCTTGTTAATCATTACCTTTTTTTCTAAACATACATACATATTGTGAACTTAAAGTGAAATATTTAATACTGAGGACACTGAGGTTGTGTCAAAGTTTGGCTCAAAGATTTGGATTTGAGTCACCTGAAATATTAGTTTATCTTCAGTTTATCTATTATTGACATATTGGCTCTAACCCATCGATTAACATATATGTAAACGGTGTCTGATCAAGATTTCCTACACCTGGATGGAGGTGTCTCAGAAACCATCTGCTATCATACAAAGACGATTTGACGATGATCTGAGGGAACAGCCAATGTTGACGGATCGCCACCGGGTGATGGATATCTAAACCAAGACTTCCTCTGCAGTCTGATTAGTGACTTGATATGCGAGAATTTCTGCTCATCCCTATAAACAAATCCCTTTATTAGTGTTAATTATAAATGGTAATTAAAAATGATAAAAAGCTAAATCCTTGTCATAGCGATGCGTTCCAAGATTGCATTTCGGCCAATGTCTTCTGCCTCTTTTGCTGTCCCCGTGGACTGTTGCAACCAAAACACATTGAAATGTGACTGGTCAATACAACTCCTACAACATATGAAAACCAGAATGTCTCCAGTGTCAAAATCTTGGTCTCTTGACCACAGATTCTACAGAATGCTAGTGAGAAAGATTCACCCACATTCTCAAAATGTAACCACCAAACTGACGAAGATAGTAGACATTAATAAAATGATATATATTATGTTTCCGTTAATATTTATGACGGTTAAACAAAGCATGCTGTTTTTCTGAGAATCTAAGCATGTTGATATCTGTGTGTTTTCTCAGGCAGAGCTCGACAGCTAGTGAACCAAATGATTATGTCCGACACATCCTGAGGCTATTTCTTCTCTCCAACTGCTAATAACTGTTATTTGTGGTGTGACAAGACAATTATGACGCGTGGCTCTCTTCGTTGTCACTGATTGTTCATCAGTCCCGGCATTTGTCTTCTTGAAGTGGTAATAAGAGGGGTGCCGTAATACCATTAGCACACTCTTATCAGACGGCAGACAGCACGGACCAGATAAATCTGCAATGTTTTGGTCCTTTTCTTCTGACTGGTTGTGTCCTGTTTTCTCCATCTGTCTGCATTCTGGCTCTTTTCTGTGTCGCCGGCTGATAATTACCACCAGGTTAGAGAGCCATTGCAGTACCAGATCCCAGTAACCACTGGTCCATTGGTTGTCTGATAGACCAGGCGCTCCCTCTTTTATATTACCATTCTGACACAGCAATAGCATGCCTGCAGTATTCAGTGTCAGCCTGCATTGACTGTCAGACAATACAGAATTGGGGTGGTTTGTTAATCACATTAATGTGTGCACTTGTGTATTCATTTCTGTAACTCAGGTCTTGAATAACTTTTTTTTAAATTCGGTGGAAAGTTGCGCATTGCAGGTGAAACCAGTCAGATGAAAACTGGAATTTTTTTTTGTTGGACTGCTGATTAAAACTCTGGACAATAGTGAGCACGTTGCAAAATTAGCACTATTGTTTAGGGGAAGTGCTATTTGATTTTAATCATCACAAATTGCATTAAGCACAAATATCCATTTGAAAACCAAAATGGGTGGATAATTGTTTTGTGATATTATACAATAGTGCTTTGTTTTGTCGGGCTGCGTCAGGCTGTGTAAAGTGTTTTAATTGCTGTAAATGTTTGTAGTTTTAAAGATATTCAGCTAGATGTATTTGAAGGACACACACAAGCAAACAAACAGTCTCTTTTATTAGGTGTGTTCGCATCAGGCGGTAGAAATGACTTGTTTCGAAATGTGTTTTTCATTACTGCCACTTGTCTGAACTGGGTGACACAGGTGAGATATATAGCTGTCTCCTGTAGCTTCAGATCACTGGAGGAAGTGTTGCCGAGGCAACCTCCGGAGGCTCTGGAGCTGCACCAAAAGTGCTGCTTGAGCTGATGTTTAACCCATTAACTACGCATCAGGGCTACAGTGCTGTTAAAGTAACAAAGTGGTCAAGTTTCACCAAGTTTAATTGGTCAGCTTGAGCTACCTGTGTTTCCTTCTACTGTACATATTTCAGATGCCAGGACTGATTGTTGACAGTGAAGACAACAGGGAGCGAGTCATTTTATGTCCAATAACGTCAGAGAGGTTTGTATTTTTGTGTAATGACATTCAAGTCAGTAATCTGTCCCAAAGCTGTGCCATCATTTGCGCCGTCACAACTGAATGAAAGACTACAGGTGTATAATGAATACACCACATAGCCCAGTAATTTAATGTTCACCCTTGTACTGTGTAAGAACCGTCACTCTAGGGGTGTTTAAATCTTCATAATTAATCCCCTTGTGTTTCTTGCAAACGCTACATAGAAACACGAGGTCAGGGATAAATACTTCAGGCACAGTGAACACCAGATTTAAATACATCACACAGTCGCCAGAGGTTGTGTTATACTTTCTCGTTGTCCTTCATTTTGACAGACAGGGTCATAAAAATTCTACGGTGATCTTATATTAGCTATCATTTTAATTAAGATGTTAATGATGATGAGACATATAGCCTATTTAAGAGCATTTAGTTTTCAAAAACAACTTAATCATGCAATAACATTTCAAATAAAGAACTTGCAGTTTCAATTATTTTTTATCTGTTTGCTGTCCCCTGTGACATTAGCAGCTGCTGGCTGATAAATGTTATCACTCTTATAGATTTTAGACACTGGGTTTATTAAGTGGTCTACATGTGGATATTTTGAGATCAAGCTCTCAGTGTTAATTTGTCAACATGTCAGACAGGTCAACCTTTAGATTTGTTAAAACATTTAGGCAATGATGGAAAAATTGGGTTAATGTGACCCCTGATACCATTGCAATAAATAGAAGTTAAAGACTGTCCCTGTTGAAAGATGCACAGTGTGCAAGTTTGTACAAACTCCATGTTAGGTCAGCATTTAGCTTATGCACGGCTGATCATTTTTTATCATCTATATAAAGATTTCAAACTAACACGGGGGAGTGATGTGAGCATGAGATGTAAGGAAAAGACACTGTAGGGTACTGTAGAAAGAGACCGATGCATTCCAGTGTGAAAATAACGGGAAGTTCTTGTATTTGGCCCGTTGATTTGATTTGTCTCGCTTACCAACACAGTCAGCAGTTGAAACAGCAGCAGTGGTAGTGACATACATCTCATTGTGGCAATTAAGGTATTTAAAAACATTTAGAGCCATATTGCCACAATTTGCGTCAAAATGTGATTCCATCTCTCATAACTCAGTCACAACTCAACACACAGACATGGTGTATGTATTTTTAGATTAATTGTGTCTCACTCTTTCTGAAGATGTAATTGTATATTCCATCTGTTTTTAAGTTTCCTTCAGTTACAAAGTGATCCAGGAATAGTTGTCTGTGCATCTATGGGTACATTAAAAACAGGAAGTGCTATAGCTCATTTGGTTTTGACTAATCATGGTATTCATTTGACAAAATGTGCACAAATCTAGGCAAAAACAACAACAAAAAAGTAAAGACTGCTCAAGTTGTTGCCCACAGCTTGAGCACTCAATGACTTCATGGTATCCATATACAGCACTTCTTGTTTACATCCCACCAATGCAATTTAAACAGTAGTTCCAGATTTGGAGCATGATTAGTCAAGCATGAAAGTCAACAAAGGATCAAAAAAGTCACAATAGGACTGACAAAATCCATTTATATGAACTTCTTCAAATTTTCGCTATGACAGTAAGGCTCAGAATGCCCCATTGGCATAAGAGTGAGGTCCAATAATCTAAAAGACTGCATTGAAAATGTATTTCATGTTACCCTGGAAAATATATCCAAAAGTTTGTATATTTAGAACTAAGTTAAAGAGTCAGGAGTTAAATAGTTCATGGTTCATTCTCAGCAAAGAGGAGCTTTCTCAAAGCCAAATCATGTCTAGGCTCAATGTTTCTAAGGCGGCAGTGCATTGAACTCCAAAACGCTTTGCAGAAACTGGAACAGTTTTGTCTAAAGCAAGGTCAGACAGACCAAAAAGGACACCATCAGAAGATCAATACATCAAGCTTAGTTTCCTGAGAGATAGAAAACAAACTTCATCACAGATACTGAATTTTTTAAATAAAGAACAAACACACAAATCAAATCAGTAAAAGTCCTGTCAAAAGAAAGTTGGCTTCCAGTGGTCTCGGAGGACAAGTAGCAGTTTCTAAACCACTTCTCAGGAGGAAAAAACAAGTTCACAAGGGTGGACTAAGAAATACCAGCTTATAACAGTGGATGACGGGAAAGTTGTCCTATTTACTGATGTATACAACTTACAAGAAGAAGCAGTAAAGATGGGTGTATGTAAGAAGATGAACAGGAGTGAGAATGTTACCGCAGTGTTGACACCTGCACTGAACTGACTACACCCTAAACTCTATGAATAGATGTCTGCATAAAAATGCAGATTCTGTAGGCAAGGGACCAAAATTTTTGGTAGTGTAAGTGTTCTGGTTTTTGTTTGTCGTCCGAGTAGTATTGACAGAGGCAGACCGCATTGTCCGAAATGCAATTTCTGAACATATAGGCTATTGTTTGATGACCATTTATCTGTTTATTAGCTTGTTTAAAAGTTAAGTACATTGATATGCAGAGAGATTAGTAGAAATGTGACTTTCTCATCCATCTCACACTGCAGAGGAAGTCTTCAGAAACATGCTACACCCTCTGGTTTGCATCTTTGTTGAGAAAGATAATGACCCCACACCCAACTCAAAGCTTTACAACAATTACTTGAAGAACAAAGAAGACCAAGGATTCCTGAGTGTCATGGACTTTTCTCCACAGTCAACTGACCTTAACCACATTGATTGATTCATTTATGGTGGTGCTGAGAAAGACTGATGAACCCAAGTGTCAGGTTTTACAGAAACTTGTGATGTTCATGCCAACAAAAGGGGATAAACCAAATACTGATATTCTAAAATTCATGTACTTTTTACGTGTATATGTGTGTACATTTGTGTACATTTTTTACTTATGTACACATTTCAAGCAAATGCAAAATAGTATCTTGACAAGTGGTCTCAAACTAAATAAATACAAAGTCTTTAGCATCATGACTTCAGTCCTTTGATGTGTACATGTGTTAAATATGACAACACGAGTGAGTGATTGTTCATATAATCATGCAGTCAAGCAGTAACATACTGTATGGTAACTATGAGTTAGAGTTTTTTTGGATGTAAAAGAAAACATTTTAAATGTTTGTTTTATCACCAAACATGTATTTCAGAATGCTAAGTGGTCATATTTCCGCACAGTAGTTCACAAAGTTATATTTAACTTTTTATTTTTCAGTAGAGTTGGACACAAAATTGATATTTAGAGATCAAGATGAGATGGAGTAGTAGTGGTAAAAGGAATCTGAAACATGAAATCAGGCTGTATCCATGGAATTGGATAACATTGTTTATATGCTACAGGTCAATTTGTATTCCAAAGGGTTTTTTCTGCCACTTATATTGGCTCCACTGAATGAAGTGACAACCCCTCTAAAATATTCAGTCAGACAACATATATTTGAGTATTACTGTAATTTCCAAACAGTCCTTTTCATCAATTCTACGATATCTTTTCAAGCATTGGGCGTTTGTGTGATTGAATGGACAGACTTTACAGGCAGTGCTGTAATGATAAAGTAAAGCTGGATAAACAAAGTCTGGTTCTTGATAACGAAAGGTCGTTAATCACTGAAATGACAAAACATATTCAGGATATTCTGAAGTGATCTTTTATTTGTACACTTTAATAGAGCATACAGACACGGAATGACAAACCAAAACACTTAATCTTGTAGAAACAGCTTCTCACATAGCCACTGCTTTGTACCAAGGATATCTGTATGGGTTTAAAGTTTGACAGACCATTTATAAATTTAAGTGGTAGATGTGCTAGATATGTTTTTGTTTTTGTTTTTGTTTTTTTTCCAATTTTCCTATCTTGTTACAAACTAAAGGACCTGACTCATCTCCTGACTCCACAGTCTGGAGTTGACATTTTTCTGTTGGTCTAACACTTTGACATCACAGTACCAAACGTTCATGGTCCTAATAAGATAAATCCTAATTACTTTATTGATCCTGTGCCTTATCATTGAGCACCACCAACAAGTAGACACTAAAACTTGTCAGTAATTAAGGAAATATTCTAATTAGCTTTTTTTTTTTTTTGCTGAAGTTTGATAAGAAGATCTGTGCCACTCTGTACTGCATTTATGATGCTACAACCAGCACTATCTAATCTTAGCTTAGCTTAGCAAAAACACTGGAATGAAGTGGAAACAGCTAGCCTGGCTCTGTCCAAAGGTAACAAAGTACCTATAAAGATCATTACAATAGTAGCACTACCGTGAGAATGGTGACATTGCAGATTCCCTGGGCACATTCAGCAGTGATATGAAATATAAATCTCAGAATTATTTCACTATTTAAAGTTGGGGTGAGATGTGTATTGTGTAAATATACACACCATGTACTGGCATGAATGAAACAGCAATTCTAGAGTTTTACTTGAATCGTTTTGGCAGTGAACCAGTTGTGTATCAGCTCTGAACTGATAAAGTGTTGCTCCTCTGTTATATGAAAGCATTATGATTTCCCATTTAGTTACAGTAAAAAAAAAAAAAATCTGTCAAGGTTAGTGTCAGACCTTTGTTATTTGGTGTATAGTATATCATATTTACTGTTGTAATAAAGGTCAAAAGCAAAGGTGAGTCTTTAATAAGAGCAGTATTAATCCTGACTTGTCCACCGCTGGTTGTACAAGCCCTAAAACAGCTAATGCTTATGCCCTTAACTTGCAGTTGATTAGTATAAAACATTAAATCATTAATAATACATTTTCAAGTTACGTGAAAATATGATGGTCCTCTCTGCAGGATGTGTACACAATGGTTCATGCTCTGCTAGTTGCTCAGTGTTCTGTTTAATATGAGGCTCCTCTCAGTGTTATGGTGGAGTCAACACACTGATTAACTCCCCATTAAGCCCTGTGGAGAAAGGACTGACAGCAGGCTTTACTGATTAAAACAAAATCAAGAGAATGAGGTGAAACAAACTGTTTATTTCTCTTTAACCAGCTCAGATTTTATTTTGAGACAACTTGACAGGTTGATGCTACATTTGCATGACCTGACCTCACAAACAGTGTGAGAAACTCCATAAAAACTTTTAAAATAAACAACGTGCTAAAGCGACAAGCCATCCTGGGGTGAAGTTATGTTTAGAAAAAGCAAAAAAAGAGAAAGTAACACTTGTTGAGGAGTAAAAGAGAGTCTTTGACAGGGCTTTGATATGGTGGTGGGCATTTTTTCCTCTGCACCTCCTGCATGTTTGGATTGTTAGAGTATTTATATACCCCTGACTGAACCCTCCTGAGACGTTTGAGCCATATTTTACCACTGAGAATAGGAAACATGGTTTGAATGTGTTACTATGTAATAATAATAAGACTTCAAGTCGGTGAGGACAAAATCTGTGGAAGCAACACCTCACACATCTGCAGTTTAAAGGTATGGGGACAGTCATAAACACTGCATTTCTTTCCTTAGTTCCTGACCGAATGACAAATGTGGGATTGTAAAAAAAAACCTTATCAAATATTAACAGAGTGGTTTTAAAACTGTTTCCCGGAGAAACATTAATTGCTGTCCCTACACACAATTAAACAACAAAAGTAACAGTGTCCATAGATGGCAGTAATTTGTTTATAACATTTTGAGAAGATATTTCTGTCTTGGTACCAAGTACTGTAACATACCAGAATGGAGTACCAAAACATAAGCTCCACCATAACATAATTATTACATTATGTTGCAGTCCTGCCTTTCCCCAGTGCAATGAAAAATAACATTGTTTTTTTTCATTGGTTCTGGAGACAGTAAGCTTTAGTTTTTGGATGAAGATGTGAAATGAAGAGTAGATTTGTTTTGTACCAGAGACCAGGGAAATTGTGAATCCAAGCGTGGCAATTTGGTGCAGTACAAAAGCAGAAAAACTAAATGATTGTCCAATATGCAAACTGAACCAGACCAGAATGAGTTTAAACATTTTTCTTTTTTGGAACCAAAGGAGAACTCTGGAGTAAGATGACAGGATGAGAGCTTGAAGTAAGGAGATCCACAACAGTGCAGGGCAGGTGGTGGCAGAAAATTCCAAGAACAGGTGCTTGGACAAAACTGAGCCCGACGTTGGAAGGGAATGACTGGCTGGATTTCCTTACGCACAAGGAGACCAAGGTTAGACCAGATTTCACCAAAACTAGTTTTCAAAAATTCACGTGTTGTTACCACAAAATACACTGAGTGATCTGGTAGTCTGTGAGGTTGAGTCGGTCTTTATTATAGCAGGGGTTGTCTGGAAGATGAGCAGTAGGTGGGGAAGTGATAGGAGACTGGTGAGAGGGAGACTGGAGGCCACACCCAACACCACAGACACACAAGAAAAGGAAGGAAGAGATGGGGCAAAATCTCTCCATCATAACAAAAACTACAGTCTGCTTCTGTCTGCGCAGGATATAGTCATGGTAATCACATCGTATAAGCACAAGGCAAATTAGAAGCACGTCTCATTTTTGTTCTCATTAGATGCTGCAGATGTCTGTCTGCCTTTACATCGTACCTTTACAAATTTAATTAGTAGAGCCAGTAAATGTAAAGAAAATCATCACCTAAAAGTAGCAGTGAATCACAGATTATGGAGTCTTAGCAAGTATAAACTGAAACTGCCACTGTTCCCTTAATATCCTTTACATTTAAATGTTTGCACTGGCTACAGAATGTGTAATCAAAGTGAAACAAGCGTCACATAGTTTAGAGGAATTAGTGCAACTTAGTGCAACCATCTGCACCAGCCGAAGACTTAAAAACAGTCGAGCACGTCGATGCACAGTGCAAGCTTAAATGCCAGTCATCCCTAACACCCCAATTTCCCTGTTGTGTTATTTAACTTGTACGATATTGACTACTGAACTCTTCTATTGCTCTGTCACCTGCAGAAGTGCAGTGTTGCCTGTGAAAGTATTGAATAACTGGAGGGTTCATCAGACCTCTGCAGAGTCCTTGTTGCAGTAAAATCAGCCTCTCTGTCACTGCGGTGGTACATCCAAGATCAGGTGGATCCCTAAAAGGTATGCTTATTGACTACAGAATCTGTTGACCTTAGTCTCCCTAAAACACTGCATCAAATTATATTACATATTTGACGGAGTTATGCAGCAGTCTTTTTTTTAAATGAATTAAGTATGGGTTTGGCAAGACTGTGAGGAACTCATAGAAGCCTGAAACAGCCCCCAGCAAGTTACCAAGTTGGCAGGCAGAGCCTGTTTTTTGAGGCCAAAATATTTTTTTCTGAGGATAGTTTTGTTTTGTTTTTTGTTTTTCTTTGAACAACTGGCTGCTTGTCTGAGTAAAATTATTATAATAAGTCAGATCAGCATCCAGAGGAAAAAAAAACCAAATCGCATTTAGAACATTGGTGAAATGAAATCAAGATGCAAAGAAACACACGCAGAATCTGTCCCTCTTGTCACAGACAGCAGGCGAAGACGATGCCCAGTTAGTGGCTCTGTGAGCACAGCTGAAGACAAAGAACGTAGCTGGGGCTGCTTTCACAGGAAATTTGAGACTTGATAATTAAGATATCGCCGAGTTGCCAATCATACTTGGGAGCCTGCTGTTAGTGATGAAATTGGCACGTTCTCACGTAGCATATGGCAGGTTTGTTGTGACCCAAAAGCAGCACAACAGTGGGCTTTGATCAGTGTTATTCACTGCCCATCAATGCTCCATCACATGCACTTTGTTATGCAAAAAACATATATTTATCTGGATACATGTGGGCTAGCTGCACGTGTTTCTTTAATCCTATTTTTGTCTGATGTGACAGAAATTATTTACACTCATTTCAAGCTGAAAGAAATGCAGTGTCTGTTAGCTGCCTAAGTGCACAATGATCAACTAGAAGTGCTGCTGTTGCTGTTTTTTTTCCTACATTGTAAAACTTCAATTTCATCAACAAAAGACATTACACTAATCTATATGGTAATTGAAGTTTTCTGTTTCTGCAAAACCTAGACAGCCTTCTTCATAAGTATCTGTATTTATGTGCCTCTCAGGTAAACAGGGAAGTGCTCATGTACTAACTTTAATTACAAAGGCTGTGCTGATCAGCTTTCATGTTGTCTCAAATGGGGAAGAAGTAAGTTTAGCATGTACAGAAAACGGCGATTATCTTGTTACCGAATAGCAAAAAAAAAAAAAAAAAATACATGTCACTCACAGGCTCTTTTGTTGATGTAAATGTGGGTGTGTATAAGAGCAGAACTGTTTAATTCTTTTGTGGTGGTATCGAATCTCCAGTGGCAGTGGGTGTACTTGCATTTGCATGCAGCACTGCATTCAAGCACCTGTTAGAATAGGCCGGATCGATTTGAAAACAGTGACCCGACAACCTTACGTGACATCTTTAACGGATCTACTAAGGTGGAGAGCTGTTGTTTGTACTCGTGTTGCATGTGCTACTTTACACCTAGGTGTAAAAGTAGCTTTGACAAATGTCTGAAGGCGCATTAGACAACAGAAAGGAAGGAGGAGGACAATGAAAGATTCAGAGCACCACTCTCTTTTAAATACCAGGAAGTGATATTATTTAGGAAACACACAAGTGCCATACGTGTCACAACATAAACTCAGCCAAAATACCCATAATCCCCGCATCGTTCCTCCTGCAGTCCACATGAGAGCCAACCTCTCGCCAATGCCTGCTGTGCATTTGCATTGGCACTCCAACTGGTGACACCCACCAGTCCCCAACATCAAACTCTCAACACTGAGTCACTCATCAATTATGCATGAGTCACTTTTGTGCTGTGTGAATGGAACATCTTCTTTCTTGGCTCGTTAATTCATTAAAACCAATGTGCAGCTCTGCAGACACCAGCGCAGCTTGACAGTTTGAGCGTGGTAATTTCACTTTGTTTATTCAACAGTGAAACGAATGATTAATAAGTTTTGTTTGTGTTTTTTTTTTCTTCCTTCTTTTTTCGGTCGAGTTATAATGACCTAATTTTTTCGTTGTGTGACAAAGACTGAGCAAACCAACAAAAAGAGAGACACGCTGTGGGTACATTTCAGTACATTGTCATTTCTTTAACACTTGTTCATTTTTATGTTGAAGCAGTATAGAGAGCATGTTTTGGCAGGAAAAGATCCTTCTTTTGAAGTCGGTGCTATATTCAGCACACCTTACTCAGTGGTGAAATTATCAGGGGGTGTTGTCAGTCACTGTTAGCCTTTCAGGCTAGAAGCGTTACAACCAGTAGGGGGATGCTAGTCATGCAGAGGCTTGACGCTGATCGGGTGTGATGGCTCTTTTAAAATATTGTTACCCATTGTACGTCGCGGCGCTAGTTTGCTTTGCTATGTTTATTTTCACCTCAAAATGTCCACAACACTTTGTGCTCCAGAGCCTTTGAAGAACCAGGCAGAAGTGAAGCTCTCCATTGGCCATCCATTTGAAGCACGGTTGCGCTACTCAGCAGTGCGTAACACATACGCTGCCCGCTTGGATTTAATCACTCTAATTTATGAAGCCTTGAGGTTGTACTATGTTTGAACTTGTAAATGGGTCAGTATATATTGTGTTTTGTGCTTTTTACACGTGGTCCGTATGAAGGTATCTTCCCATTATGTCTTCGGGGGTTTGGCCAAAGATCATCATGTTCTGTTTTTATAAAACCCTGATTCAACCTCCCCCCCCCACCAGCTCATTCCAGCAGTGCAAGTGGCAACCTCTGTGGCTTGGAGTTGAAGCCAATTAGGAAGTACGCTGTCCATTCTATTTTAGGGGCCGACCGTGGCTCAGTGGTAGAGTGGGTCGTCCAGTAACCCGGTTCGATCCCTGCTCTCGCTGCTCAAAAAAGATTGCCACGGCCGAGGTGCAAGGCACCGTAACCCCCCCCCCCTCTTTGTTCACTTGTTGGGGTTTTCAAATTCAATGGAGAAAAGTATCCACACGATTCAAATCAAACAAAACAAAAAGCTTGCAAAATGAAGAAGATTTTTGCACAGATTTGAGTGTGCGGATGCTTTTCTCCATTTAGTTTGATAGTCTATATCTCCAGCACATCTGGTAAGTTGGATAGCGGGTGTTTGAACTATTCAATGATCAGATTGCATGATCTTTAATAATTCCTAAAAGGTATGATGGATTATTGTATTATTGTCAACAAAACACATAAATGTAATGTTGAGGTGTGACGTTGATTTGATTCGGCATTTAAAAGTATGAAACAAGACTAATGCCATCTTTATCCTTTAACTGCTTCAGTGTAATTTGGACAGGAGTTGAGGCCTGTAAGTAGTTCCAGTTCCCATCAGTTCGGGTAGGTTAAATAAGGTCTAAAATGAAGTTCTATCCAAAAGAAATTGCTAATTCATGTCAGAATTGTAGCTCAAAGTGCTTTACATTAAGTACACCTCTGCGGGGAAACTCTGCCTCGCATGCAGAGCTGCTCAGCTCACCACAGCCAACGTCTGAATGTCAACCTGCACAGTTTTGCTGATAAATCCCACTGCTCACATTTATCTCAAGTCGTGATACAAGCCTCTATAAATAACTCCCAAGCTGATTTTTGTGTTTACAACTTGTAATCCTGTGAAGACTAAGTACCTGTGGGATGATATGGAACGAGTAAATCTGTCACAGAGACGTAGCGCATGAATGCGTTGCAGGAGTTTCTACAGTACGTGGAAAAAGTTCAACTCCAATGCGCATTTATTTATTTATTTATTTTTTTTTCATAGCTTCTTATTTATACTCCTTGTCAGGGGAGGACTGGAGCCTTTGCCAGCATGAATTGGGCGGAAGACAGAATGACACAAGTAAAATGTAAAACAGAGTTTATGGCGTATAAATCAGGAAGGAACTTAATTTCTTCAGGTCAGAACAACTGGGAACTCTCAGATTTAACAACACACTTATTCACGTGATAGTCTTCTCATGGTTGAATTGCCCTTTCCTGTAACCTGACGCTAACATGTCCTCACCAAAATGGCAGAAAAACAGATGGTTTGAAATAACAAAAATAGGAAAAAAGCTGCACACAAAGGAAACGAGGAGAAAATACAATGACAGGTTAACAAATGATGAAGTAACACTCTGGCAGTGACCCACAATAATGAATACATCTACTGTTTTTCACCGTCCAGCGGTTTCTCCCTGTTGGGCTATTAACCTTATACTTATAAATATGATGCCTCAGGCATTTGTACAGTGTATGTCATCTTTGCAATATGTTGTCAACCATGTGTACAAACAACCGTAATAAACACAGCTCAGGCTATTTCGCTGTTATGTCACACTAGGGTGTATTGTTTTTGCACTGCCTACATTGAGATGCATTTCTAATTTGCCTGGGATGATGATCTGAATGAAGCCATTACACCGACACCGACGTTAACGCTTTGCCATAATTGTAAACTAATCACCGCACCAACGCAAACAACACACATGCACTCAGAGAAGCTTGTTTTTGTCACTTACTCATTACTTGGACTTATATCAATAGATTCCCTGGAGACCAGTGTTAACCTTGTGCTTTTCAGAATCAAAATAGGAAGTAGTGTGATGCTGTTAATGAAGTCACAAGCTCTATGGAAGGTGGAGGTCAAGTTGGATGGATAGAACAACAAAAAACATCAGACTGAAATACTGAAGACTGCTGTTTGTTCTCTCCTACTAACATTTCATTTACTTACATTAGCCAGGTACTTATGATTGGAAACATTATGACAAAGGTCCCTTAACCTCAATGAAGTAAGTGTTTTAACCTAAACCATGATATTTCTTGCCGGTAGGTGTGAATGTAAGTGTGAATGTAAATGCAATTGTCTCTACTTGTCAGCCTGTGATTAACTAGTAACACATTAGTGGGTGTATGCCGCCTCTTCCTCAATGCCAGCAGTGAATCAGGATCGCTGGGGGCTACAGAAAACTGGTTACAGAAAATGGGTGGCTCTTTCTCTGATCTTAATCAAGACAGTGTATTAAACCATTTAATTTAGAAGACTTGTTGCCACTACATGCCAAACCGCAGCCCTACCTTAATCTAACCCTAATCCTAAACTTCAAGATTCCACAAGTTGAACACCTGAATGTTTTGGAAAGGCGTTTGTTCTTTGAAAACAGTACATCTTCATTGGTGACCTTAGGCTGTAAAAAACAGAATATTTAACTCGTAAAATTCCAACTAATAAAGACATCACAGTTGTTACAACAATGCTACCTTTCTGCCCATAAATCACAACACCTTACTCTTACTCACCTTACCACCGTATTCATTTGGTTGCAATTTGCAACTTCACCACTAGGTGTCACTAAATCCTACAAACTGGACCTTTAAGGAAGTAATGATACCATTTAATTGAGCTTTTAACCCAACCCTACCACTATTTCTTTACCAAAGAGTTTTAACCCTAGAATTTAATGGTTCACCATGTGGAGATTGGATTGCCCCAACATGCAAACAAACTAACACCTTTTGTTGGTTAGAAACATGCCTTCTTTCTAATTCTGATCTCTGGGAAAAAAAAGCCAGATATGCTACAGTACCATGCGCACAGAAAGCTCTTCTTCACAGACACAGTGAGGCTTTTTCAAAGATGAAAGTCCCATTTAATAAGCATGATTGTACAAATTGAACAGGGGAGGCACTGAAACTGCACAATGTCAGAAGTGAAGCAACGAAGGAGGCAAAACATCAAACGTGTGACCCAAAACCACTGAACCTCAGACCTGCCCAGTTAATAAACATTGAAAAAAGGATGTGCAGGCACTGGGGTGTGTTAAAGGCCAAGACTATACCATTGATTACTTTGACAAAAGCAGTTTTTGTGTCTTCCACCGCCTATTTACACCCCCCAATAATTTATTGCCAAAGATAAAGCCAGCCCGTTATATACTGGACGGTATATCTACCCTACCCTCAATGCAAGTCACGATAAATCTAAAGCAGAGAGATGATCCATGCTTTATACAGTTTATGCTCTATCTACCAATCAGCATAAAGCGCCATAGATCTAATGAAAAAGCCATCCATGAGAGAAACTCAAATACACTAGAAATGAAATTGAACTTTCACTAAATGGAAGTGCTTCTGAATAGTGCCATGTGAGCAGATCTATGTACTGGCTGCAACCGGAGTATTGCTCACAAAATGATAGATAGATAAGAGGGGCTGTGAGCTGTGAGATATAAGATAGATAGTTCTTGTCTGCATGTTAATGTACAGAATGCAAACAACTTGCAGCTTCATCTTAAACTTACTGAAAAAGTTCTATGATATTTCTGTGTCTTAATAACAGAAATGCATGAAGTCATGTCTCATTGCTTGGCTACAGTTCCTGTCTGGATCGTGACACAATCACAAAATGAAACTGTGTCAGAATCAACAGGTGATCCGCTGTGCCACAGTATCCTGCCAGCGTGACTGGCAGCTAAACAAAAAAAGTGTTTGTAAATTATTATGCACAGAAAGCACTGAGCTTCATCTCATCTCTTTCTCAGTGATCAACCCTTCAGTCCTTTCGCATTGGTTGAAATTTAGCATTTAAAGAAGATTTAGTTCCGTCATGCCTGACACTTCAAAGGAGGCTTGTCATTGGGCAGACACTTGATGGGGAAGATACTTGCTTTCTTGGATGCAAATAACATGAGATGTATAGTAGATAAGATAGGATCTGTCCTCAAAAATGATAATGCTCGGGGTGCCAGTTAGCTCAGTTGGTGAGGCGTGCGCCCCATCTATGAACGCTCAGCCCTTACTGCGGCGGTCCAGAGTTCAATTTCGACCTTTGGCCCTTTGCTGCATGTCTTTCCTCGCTTTGCTGTCACTCTTCAGCTATCTCTGTCAAATAATGCTTGAAAAGCCCCAAAAATATCTTTAAAATAATAATAATAATAATAAGACTTTACTGGATAATAACAAATCATATATCACACGTTTGTCCAATGGCATTGTCTTCGATTGTGATTGACCTATTTGCCATTATCTGCCTGTAACTGCCTTTCTGTTGCTAGTTATACATAAGATTAATTATATCTTGTTTATCATCATCTTAAATGATTAGTCAAGTACTGAATCATTCAATTGACCAAAAGTTAATCGTTAACAATTTTGACATCCATCATGAACAACTCGTCTCACCCCCTGCATGAGACTGTGGGGGCCTTAAACAGCTCCTTCAGCAACTGCTACTCCCACCATGTAAGGAGAGCTACCACAGGTCCTTCATTGCAACAGCTGTCAGACTCTTTAACACCAGCACACCGACTTTTTCTATATATTTCTTATTTATGAGTGATTTCTTATCAACCTTGTGTACACGAGCTGCTGTGACAAGTGAATTTTCCCCGGTGTGGTCATTAAAGTCTGTCGTATCGTATCGCATCGTATCGTATCGTATCATTGTTTTTTTTGTTTGTTTTTTTCAAGCAAAAATACCAAAGGTTCACTACTTTCAGCTTCTTGTGCAGAGATTTGCTGCTTTTCTCTCTTTTGTGACGACCACTTTGTTAGTAAAAGTAAAAACATCAAGAGTAAAACTTGTTCTGGTCTTTTTTCAGTCTTTGATTTCTGATTTCACATTCATATCCTTTTCTATTATTCCTGTGTTTTCTTCATAGTTTGGATGAACTCTATCTGGAAGCTGAACTAATGCAATTTTTACTTTGATCATTTGTGTGATTATATTTATTTTTTCATATCTTGAGTCAGAGTATAAAGAAGATCTACCACATAACCAAGGCAAATTTTGACTGGGTCTATGATCCAAATCTCATAATTTTGGCATTGTAAATCGTTTACGATTTAATTAGCTCTGCACTCAAAGCTGCGTTAGATCTTGTATGTTTTAAATCTTTCAGAAGATCAACTTCAGGGTTTGACATTTTGCTGAAAGCTTTTATTTGAACATCATCAGTGCAGTATGTAACAGTTCCCTCCACAGACGGGTTACCCTTTTAATGAATTCTTAACTCAGAATTAATTACATTGTCTGAAAAGAAATGAGGAGATGATGAGGAGGCTGGAATATTGAACAGTGTTTTTCTGGGGTCACATCTGAGGACAAATAGTTTACTCCCTATTTTCCGCTGCAGTATAGTGGTGAGCTGAAGTCTACACTGACAGCTCTACATAATGAGGCTGAGCGGGGGTGTTTCCTCGACTCCAGCCCCAAGGCTTTCATCCAGTGTCAGGTCAGTGGCCATCATGTTAGCCAATATGAATACCCAAACCATGGCACTGTGTTGTGTTAACTGGACTTTTTTTCTGGCCAGATGTCAAAGGTAATACACGGCATACATGTATGCCCAGCTGAGACATGACCATTTTACTGAACATGGGTTTTTTCACTGCAGGGTTTGTATCAGTCATACTAACCAGCTGGCACACAACCAGGTCTGAATACAATGAACAGAAAATACATTACAAAAAGCTGCAGAATCTAAGTGAATGAAGTGAATGGAGAAATAGTCCAGATCTATTCTATGTAATTTATTCATGATTTAGGGCTGTTTTGTTGATTCAATGAGGCGCAACCAGAGCAGAGGACTCAGTCATTTTATCCTGCATCATCTTTTTTTTCCTCCCTAATCATCTCCCCATACCTTTCTGTGGAAGACTTTTGGATGTCTGCCAGGTTGACACAGTTTCTTCTGGTTTTCAGCGAGGCAGTGGACATTTTTCCTGCCAGTTTTTAGGAAAAAAAAAAAACACGGCACCGTAGGCTATGTTATTCAAAAACTAGCTCGCTGAAATGAACAGGAACTTGCACAAATAATCAACTAACCTGGCTTTATTCCATTTCTCAAAGCAGAAGCTCTTTGTGTGCCCCTCCTTTAAAAAATGCATTCATTTGAAGATTTTTTATCCTGATAGGTGTATGTGCTGTTCATGGCTGATCTCACCAAAATAT
Organism: Argyrosomus regius; assembly: GCA_946959425.1. Lineage (NCBI taxonomy): Eukaryota > Metazoa > Chordata > Actinopteri > Sciaenidae > Argyrosomus > Argyrosomus regius. Next base: position 18,663,811 of record OX336897.1, on the reverse strand, counting down.
TTGTTTGAACTAGGCAACAGATGGCAATGTGTGATTTAGTGAAATGACTGCTAGTCAAACAAAGACCACCACAGAGAGAAGTTTTGCACAGAGGAACTATTTAACATACTCGATTAGAAAAAAAGAAGTGAGAAAGACTTATTAAACAGTTAAAGACGAACATGTGTTGTGTATTCCAGTTATGCACAGATGGCCTTGCTGCTGTCACATTTCCATATGTTTCTTTTCAATCATCCTATTAGAATTGATGTGTGGGTGACATGTTGGTGTAACAAAACAGCTACTCCATAGTTAATGTTGTTGGCAGCTGTTAATAGCTACAGCCACAGTCCTTGGCCTGTATACAGTATAAGGTGACAACCTTTTCTTTGGCAACAAGTCTTTTTGATGGTTAGAAATGCTTTGGAGAAAACAAGGAATGCAGATATGAATTTGAAACACAAAGACAAAAAGCATAAAATAATATATATCAATCAAACAGGGCAGCAGTAGCTCAATCTGTAGAGACTTAGCTTGGGAACTAGACAGTGGCTGGTTCAAGTCCAGCATGGACCACTGTATAGATGGTGAACTGGTAGTTGGAGAAGTGCCACTTTACCTCCTGGGCACTGCTGAGGTGCCTTTGAGCAAGGTACCAAACCCTTAACTGCTCCCAGGGCGTCTCTACATGGCTGCCCATCACTCAACCATGTCCAATATATGTAAAAACTTGAGTGAAAAAATAAATTCCCCATCGAGGGATCAATAAAGTAAATCTTCTTCGTCTTCTAAACAAAATAAGTAACTACATACAGATATTTACCTCTGGATAACATACAGATAACATGACCTATAGGCTACTTGCTCAGTCTTGCTATTTTAGAATCAGTCAGTATTCATCAGTTTTTCTTTCTTCAGTTGGACAGTGGCGCTCATAACAGACAGTCCTTCAGTCTCGCTCACTCTTCTGTCAAGCAAGACAATTCTGTGACCGTGAAAAGATTTTCTATCTTTGTTAGCCATTTAAGACTGTCTTTGGGCACGCCATCCTCTCATGTGACATGCTCTGACTGGCCTGACTTGCCTGGCTCTTGGATCTACGTTGTGTTGTGGTGGATTCAGATATAGGGTCTTTACAATCAAGAAAGCTTATTTTCATTAACAAAACTGTGATACTAATTGCATTGGTTGCCAATTTACCCCCGCTTTTTATCTGTAGCCATGTGGTACTAACAGTCCCCAACAGTATAACGTATTCGGATTAATTCTAACATAACATAGCAAGCAAACTATTACACTGACATTTATGATAGTTATACTGGCAGTAATGGAAAATGTGACTCAGTACTTCTGTTTAATAGAACTATAAAGGTGAGGGACTACTGTTTAAACACACTTCTTAAACACCATACATGCTGTCCAAGCGTTAAGCAGGAAATGGGAATACATGCCATAAAAAGCAGCTTCTTTCAGTGTTTCAGTTCATCTGTATAATCATGCATCATCTGTATATAATCTAACTTTGTGTTTTTCAAGCTAGTTTGTGAACCACTGTACAACACCCACACATATTGTGCAGTACACACAGTAGATCTGAAACAAAGGAAAAATAACAATTTAATGATTCAGGGGCAACAAGAACAACTCCACAGATATCTTCACAATTTAATTCAAATGTTCTACTTCAAACCAGTGTGAAAAGCACAGACAAAAACAGATATATTTCTTGTGAAATAGCCAAAACTGTGGCGGAAAATGTTCCCTTCACCTGTAGTAAAAAGCTGTTTTTCATGGCCTTTAAAGTAAGTCAGTGTGTTCACTGGATCCAGCACAACACAAGCTTCTTTCAAAGACAACATTTGCTTTTATTAATGTATATACAAGGTCTAGTCCTAGGAATATGATACAACACCCATAATTTAAAATGTACTTTCCAGGAATGAACATTTTTATATTTAGTTCAACACGGCACAAGTCATCTCAACTCTCAATACACTTACAGACTTACACACATACTGTAGCCTTTTCCCAGTTTATTAAACATCAAAGCAAAATAAGTACAGCCTATTTTAAACCAAATCACATGAGACAAATGTTAAGCTTGAGTGTTTTTTGCTTCAAAACCAGTGTAATTGAGATTTATAGAAAGGATTTTTCTTTTAACAGAATACAGCAGAGTATAGTGCAAACTGCATGTTCATCCTCAGCTTTGAAGTGCTTTGAGGATTAGTCCGGATCTCAGCATGGTTAGTTAGCTGGTGTCAGATAGATCAGTGGTGACTAGATGCTCGTCTGAAGACGGGGGTGGGTGTCAGCCAGCGAAAGCTTTGAAAAGGAGCCTTCTGTTAATGACTTTGGCTCATATCCATCCCCAAAGGATGGCATTTTATGTGTACACAACAGAGTCTCGAAAGAGAGTGCGTAATAATGACGGCCCCTCCTCATGTTCCTCCTCGTCTATCTTTGTTTGAACAGTATCAGAGTCCCAGAGGAGCTCCATAGACCTGTATCTCCCTCATCCTCTACTGCTCATATCCCGGCATGTTTGTCCATTAGTGTGTCGATTGCATTTTGTGCATCTGTGCAAAATGCCTTTGGGATTCCTCATGACAATAAATCAAGAAATCAGGAAGAATGTTTAATCTGGCAGAAGGTGGTTTCAATACCTTTGCCAATTAAGGGAATAATAGATAGACATATTTTCATCTCATTGAGGCCAACCTCTTTGATTTACAGATCTCGGCGATTCATATTCATTCTTTGTCCTCCCTCTCTGATGCAGCTGACAGCTCTGATCTGGTGTGTTTAAGTGGGTCTGATTATTCTACATGCATCCTCTGATGCTACACATCAAGCTAGAATAATTTCACCAGTACGTTGTATTTAATTTCTTCACTTGATTGAAGACATTCTTCACACTGCTCAATACTAAAAACGCTATTTTGTTCGAGGAGAAATGTTGCAATTGACAAACAATCTCAATGTAAGGTCTTGAGGTCTTAACATCTTCACGATGTAAATCATATAGATGACGTTTTATTCAGCAGATTCATCAGTGTTCTCTGAGAAATTTGCACAGCAGAAAAGCAGCTCTTTGTTTGTTTGTTTGTTGCTCTTTTGATAAAATATCACGATTCTATGACGAGATGAAGATCATGTCATCATCACATCATCATCAGTTTTGCATGACCGTGTTATGGAAAATATTTTACTCTTAGGAAATGGCTTTGTTATTGTTTTAACTTTAAGTCACAAATAGTTTTTGCAGTGAAAAATATGTTACAATATAATTATTTTATGTATATAAATGATTAGTATCCTATGTATTGTGTATCTGATCTTATGTTTTTTTTTCTTTTCTGTACCAATGTTTTTTTTCCACAGGACCTGTAGTGCATGAAGTTATCGTACAAAAAGTACTAATTAAATCACCATCTGAAAAATGAGATACATTTCCGGTCACCAGATTCAGTCTTACTTGAAAATGCCTGAATGAAAAAGACAATAATGGTGTGATGAGTGTGATTATATTGAAATTGATTAGAGGGTGGCACGGTGGTCCAGTGGTTAGCACTGTCGCCTCACAGTAAAAAGCTTCCTCCCACAGTCCAAAGACATGCTATGAACTGGCGACTTGTCTAGGGTGTACCCTGCCTCTCGCTCTAAGTCGCCCATCTCTTATCTTCATCCATCCTGATGAGGATTAGAAGATGTAACAGAAGATGGATGGATTTTGATAGTATGTAGATTATATTCACTATATGCAGATGACACCATCTTGTCTTACCACTCATACATTTGACTTCTTTAAACTGGAACCTTTTGAGTGCGTTCGAAACTGAAGCTGCAGTTAAATAAATAAAAACAGAAGATGTTCTTCCACAACCCCTGCATCACAGCTAAACACTGAGTTATCAGTATTTTTTTGCAATTACGCAATATTTATAGCCCAAATGGTTTCGCTTTGTACGCACTGGTGAACATTTCATGCTCTCCTACATCACAGATGTAGACATCCATCACTGTATTCACTCCGCTCTCGCTGTTGTATTACTCTTCCCTGTTGCTGTTTTCACAAGCAGTTCTATATTTCAATTTCAGAATGCGAAGCCTCTCTGATCCTTTGCCCCACTTGTCGTGGTTATCTTTTGTTTAGTATCACTGTGAATTGGTCAGTGATGTGTGAAATGAAACCTGGCCTGGTTCTGCTGCTGCCTTGCCCTGTCCTGGCCTTGTGGGCTGAATGTAGTCAAAAGAAGTTTGAGCTTTCACAGCCAGTTCCTTGCTGCTGCCTGGTGCATTGTAATGACATCTACTGAAAAGAAAATACTAAGATGAGACATGCTTGTGCGACACATAGGTGAGGGAGTGGAGGAATGTATGCATCCACACAAACCTACCCACACAAGGAGCATGGCTTATAGAGCGCCTATGCTGATGAGAAGTTAATTAGAACGTATGAAAAGATTATGACGTGAAGCAGATTGTTGGCAGATATTGAAAAGTGGCGACAGGAAGAGATAATTAAATCCAGTCGAAGGTCTGTCAGTCTGGTTGTCAGACAGGTAATCACTGAAGCATGTAGGCAACACACAAGCAGCCAAACTCCAGGGATCAGAAACTGGGGTGGCTATAGCACTGTGTTGACAAACAGTGCATTTAAGGCCATAAAGGTGAGGAAGGATTTCATGTCTGTCTGCCCTGTGCTTCTTGTATAAACCTCCCTTAATACAGCTTTAAAAAGAAACAGTTTGAAGGCTTCTGAGTCACCTCAGGGCACATAAACAACCACAGACCACAACAATAGAAGTAGATTTTAAAGGCTTTTTTTCCACTGAGAGGCAACTTTTATTTTTGAGAGGCAACAACAATTAGCGAACGTTGGTTTGATGCACAGGAGCTATAAATTCAGGGCTGCCAATTCAGTACACGGTTTAACGGCGAATGAATGTGAATTTTGCTGTCACCTTGACACGTCGGATGAGAACATGTTGTTCCTGACAAGTGAAGATGACAGCTATAATTCTGCCTTCTTTTGAGTGACAAATTTCAGATCACAGACAGCTCACTCACTCACTCAAGGAAGCACCGGTGGAGAGGTACAGCACAATCTTTGTCTACTTGGGGAGAAAATGGAAGTCAGTCCAGCGCTTTCCAGTGTGTCATTAAAGTGCCACATTGCTGTGAATATGTTTGAAGTATGGACAGGATAAAAATAATGCAAAACTAAGGATTTCCTCAGGCAACTGTTGCCCACTGTTTTGGTGAGGACGGATTGGTTCATCTCACTGTCAAACAATTTACAAATAGCCCCGGCCTTTAGAAGTCTTTTGGGTACCAATATTTTTTTTCCCCCCCAGGACCTGTAGTGCATGAAGTTATTATACAAATAGTAAGAATTAAATTACCATCTGAAAAATTAGACAGAATGGACTGTATAAAGAATGCACGTTACCCACATCCAGCTGTCAAACAAAGCAGCCACAATGTTAATCATGCATAACTTAATATAATTTGTATGTGTATGTGCATGTGCATTTCTGCCGTGAAGTTGGCCATTTTAATATAGGGGCTTACGGAGATTGATTCGTAGCCAGCCTCAAGTGGCCGTTTTTGACACTTCCGCATAGGCTTCACTTAGCAGCCATGACGTTGCCGCTTCGTTTTTCATCTACGTGATTGACTGTACTAGTTGGTTAGCTACCTTAGCATGAGTGATGTGATGGTTGTCAGGGACAGAGTTATATTAGAGTTATATTGAAAAGAGAAAATGATGAGACCATTGCTTATTTCACAAACGGCTTAGTGACCAGGTCACCTCCTGCTCAGCTGCGATGCTAGTCTGCTAACACTATATGTGGCGGCAGTCTGTAGTTAGCTATTGAGAGTATTTGAGTGACCCCCCAACTAAATGGTTCACATCTATGAGAGCAGCTTCCTATCAAACCCTAGTTGCTTCTGTTATGTATTGGATACGATGCCTTTTGTTAAGTAATTCATATTCTATAAGTTGACTGTTTGAGTAAATCTGTGTTGTTTTACTTGCTCAGTTCTCACATATTTTATTCTGAGGCTGTTGTAAGCCCGTAGTTCATTTGACATCTTCACAAGTGTGATAAAAATGCATTTATAACAAGTCGCTCTAGTTGAAGCTCAGTCCTACATGTGTCTATAATGATCACAAATCTTGAATTCAAGTATTAATCATCATGACTGCAGTTGAAAACGCAATCTCTGACACTGCTTCAGAGCCTCTCATAAATGCTGTTGGCATCATAACAGCTGTCGAGCAGGCTTTGGCATGTCCCCTCCATCAAACCACTTGTGCCAATTAGATGATGTAGGGCCATTGTCAGTCTAGAGGCCATCGGTCTCAACAACAACAGCAACGTGAAAAAAAATTAGACTAAAGCATTTGTGTCCAGCTTGGAAATGATTTGACAAAATTATTACAGGGTGCAGAATCATCATACTATTCATTGAGGTCTCACCAAAAGATGGAAATTGATTCTGGTTCACCCATTTAGACATCTCAGAATTTACGCCTCCCATTTTTCTGGATTCATGACATAAAAAATACAGAGAGCACCATTTCAACAAGTGTGAAATAAATTACACAACATATTAGTTTAAAATTAACAAAATCAGCTACTCTCTCTCACCTTTGTCCACCCAGTTTTCTATAAAAATCGACCTTGTTTTTAATTTTTTTCAACTAAATGTGTTCTAAAGTCATTAATCCAGCTCTCCGGGTGCTGTGAAGTAATTATTCAGTAGCTTGCGTTCACAACAGAGCTGCTTCATCTCAATTTGTAGGCTCTTGAGCATTAACTGCAGGCCTCAGCTCCTGACACTATATTTAAACTCAGCTAGTTGTGTTCAAACTTTAAATTGAATATTTCTATGCTCTATATAGATTTGTATGTGTGTTTAAGATCAAACTTTGAACCTAAGTATGGTTCTGACTCCTCATTAGTATTAGCAAGCATCACATTATATTACTGCTAATTGGTGCAGTGATGGAGTTGGCAGTTGGTTCTGTATTGTCGACTAAAAATAAGCACTGATGCAAAGAGGTTTTCGGCTTACTGCTGAATTGGAGCCTCTGGGTTAGTTTTGTTTCAGTCTATTATAATAAGATCCAGCAAGAAAATGTGATAACAACAAGTGCAGCTGAAAGGGCAGAGCAGGAATTACCAGTGTGAATTGCACTCCAATAGATAGGAGGGTCTCAATTAACAAGAGAACATGTTTACCCTCCTTCTACACACACTTTTAAAGGTTACACAACAGGTGTAAACAATCAGTCCAAAACAGAGCTAGGATGAACTACTGACTGGCAGCTCTGTCTGCTTCTCACCAGGGGCTCGGTTTACATAAATAGACTTTAACCACGGCTTAGATGTAACAAATAGGTCTTGATGTTTGGTTTTGAACTATCTTAAGCAGGAGTCTGTGTTCTCTGTAGATGAAGGCTGAGTTTAAACTAAAAATAATGCGGCTGGCTGAGAAACCAGTTCGATCTGTGCAGCTGTGTTCCCTTCAGAAACACGTGTTGAGAAAGTTTCAGTTTCAAGGATGTTTTACCTGCAGAATTCAAGCAATGTGATTTCTCACCGTGTTGTTATGGACTAAAACATCTTCTCCTTCTTATTGCAACCACAGCACAGAAAGCATGAGCCCCCTGTTGGTTATCAGCTGGTGCCATTGATTGTTACAGCCCAGGGTATCTGCAGGTCTTTAATTCAGCTTCCAGTATCTGATTGCAGACTATCAGAAGATGTTACACACTGGGAGTGTTGTCACAGTCAATTCTGCTGCAGGAGGCTCTTTTTTTTTTTTAGCTTAAATAAATGAATCATTTTAAACTAGTTAAACGTTTCCTGCCACTTATCCAAATCAAGGTCTCATTAATTTTGTTAATGATATCATGAAAAATGATACTGCTGGGAAGTACTAAAAAATTGAAATATAATAAGTAATTCAAGGCCATGTCATCCTTGCTTAAATGCTTAAAGCTAGTCAGTCTTTGCTTTTATACATACAGTATGTTGAATCTGTACAAGGCCATTCATCTGTTCTGTATACCTGCTGATCTCATGGAGACAGGGGCCTTCCAGCACAACTACTTAAATTTAAGTCAAAACTTGGCCTAACTTGATCAGCCTGACATGTTTACAAAACCCTCTCCCACCTTGGATATCTGCTGCAGCACCCACAGTACCAGCCGTGTCAGAATCAGCACCTTGGACAGTTCTCTGGTCTGCTCCACCATGAGCTATGTGTCAGTTTGGTTGTCATGGTGCAAGATTTTTATTATTATTTGTTTTGTTTTGTTTTTTTGGTTTGAGCTCTCTTCCTGTGACAGACTGACCCACTAATACGTAATTTTGTGCTGCATTCACTGGACGTGGGAAATTGCCACTGGCACCACTTGTTTGTACCAGGAACTTGTAATTGTTTGTTTTGAGTCCTTCCTGCTTTTCTTAAACTGGTTGTTAGTTATGTGTGGCACAGCAGTCCTCAAAATAAATAAGAAAAAGGTAAAAAAAGAAAAAGAAGGATAAAGTTAATGAGGTTTCACCTGAATGTATAATTAGATGTGACTCTCCCTTTGTGTTAAGTTATTCTTTGGTTGTTAGTGTGTTGACACAGCTGGTGGAACAGGCTGCACCCCAGTCATCAGTCTGACCTCAGGTTTCCATTCAACATGTTTTGCTATGCTGCTGCATGCTCTACACTCTGCACTGCATCTGTTTTCTGTAACCTGCTTGTCGGCTGTTGCTCTGACATATTCTACTCACAGGAACTGTCAGTCATAAAATGATGAAAACATATGGAAACCAAATCATAGTTGTCCGAGGTGTGTTTGTCTGTTCTGATCTGTTTACTTGCTGTCTAGACACACACCCCCACTGCAACATCCATCATTCACCATACCGCTTCCATTTATTTCAGTTGTCGTTGCTTCCTCATACATTATTTATTGTTTGATTGCTTTGAAAGTCATAGAAACTCTTTCATGTGTTGTTTTCCTTTTATGATGCAGTTTTTTTAAAAACTAGGTTGTTATCCTGAAACGCCTCACTTCATGATATGACCAGCTTCTGGTGTGAACCGGCATCGTTGTTCAGTATTTTTCACACAGCGCTGATAACTCTACTGTTTACTCCTACTGAAGAAGTTCAGTGTTTTAATTGTAGTGACGTGTTCATAGCAGTTGATTATTAATTGCGCCATTATCTCTCCAGTCATTAGCTTTCTTCTGTTGCCACTTTGCTGTCAGCTGGAGTTTCACCGTGACACAGATATCAGACCACCCCAATTTAACACAGTGACTTACGACAACAATATTACTCCTGTGTGCTTCACTTGTCACGGTTGCTCCCCACCCACTAAATGAGCAGTAATGCAAACTATAGAGCACATTCCGGAAATTAATTGGGTTTGACTGCGACCGTTTTCTGCGCGATGAATGTGTCGTTTTATCACCCACCGCCCTGCACTGACTGCTTAATGTCTCACTTCGGTCTGTGATTAAAAACCAAGATATTATCTGCGTGTGTGTGTGTGTGTGTGTGTGTGTGTGTGTGTGTGTGTGTGTGTGTGTAAAAGAAAAAGAAAAACAGAGAAGCTAAATTGCGGAGAATTCAGCGTACACACTGAAGATTACAGGGTCAAATAGAAGGATGTGTAGTCCAACGCAGGCAAATTACCTGGGAAGGCAAACACATTATCAGTATGCAAAGTTATCACCTCTTGTGCTTGTTGGTCAGGAAATCATATAAAGAAGTGCCAATACGTGGCTATGGGGATGTGTATCTCACGCTCTGAAATGATTAGATGCATAGAAATAACTTTATAACAAGATGGCACCCTGTAATTTGAATCTGATTCGACATACATTCAATTCGGCCGCAATCCAGGTGTCTGATTTTTACTTTCGTGACTCAAATAAATCAATTATTTCCTCAAAGAAAAGCAGTGAAACATTGGATGACTTATTAGCCTCTCTATATAATAAATAATTAAAATGCTGCTGATGTTTACTGTTTGCATTAGTCTGTGTCCTCTCTCTGAATTTAGTATTTAGCTCCAGTGCCCTGGATGTATGATTGCAGCGCTCGTATCAATGAAAGCTGCTCAGTGGCACATGAAGCCCAAATCGTTTTCGCCCGTAGAACAAGTGAACCAGAGATTTTCACTGGCCCGAACTAAATTCCAGTTTAGCCCACCGTTAACTTGAGTGTTTCTCCCTCATTACCATCGCTGAGGTGCCCTTGAGCAACTCCCTTATCCCCCCCCAACCGCTCAAGTGGAGCCACTCAGCGGACAGCAGATCAGGCTGTGGGTGTGCTGGGAGGCTTCCAGGTGTGAATGTGTAACTGTGTGACCATATTCAGGGTGCAATAAGAAAAGAAAAAAAAGAAATGTATTTGCTGTTTTACAATGTAAGCATATTGGGGGGGAGGCCACTATGTCAAATTGGCTTCTATGCCAGGTGCACTTCCTGGAGGCTTGTTTGGGCCGCTGAAAATTAGCATTAGCTGCTGATGCTAGCGTTCCTCGCCTTGCGTTGACTGCTGCTGTCTCCGACTTTACTGTTCTTCATAAATTAGTTGTGAGGTCTGTGGTGCCACCGGCATATTTTATGTTACCGCTGCACAATTTAAAAGGAAATGTAAATGTCAGTCAGCGTTGTACACTGTGGTCCAGCATTTTGTTCAGTGTGGGAATGTTATAGATGGCTTGAAGCAGGTGTGCGAGGCAGCAGGAGAGAGGCAGGTCACACACAGCAACACACACAGGCTGGAGGCACAGGAGTGCAGAGAGAGAGAGAGATAGTTACTTGACAGCCGTATCAATTTATTTTCACCAGAATTTCATGCAGAATTTGTGTCGGATCTGTATCAATGCAGTCGAAACTCTGACTCTATTTGTCTCCAGATATGTACAGTTAATCTTTACATACCTCATGTCATGCAGTAGTCAAAGTGTGCATATTATTTAGCTGATATTGTTTTCTATATTTAAATATACTGAGGTCAGTCTCCAACAAAAATCTTTCCAAAGCTTTCTCTGTAATATTTCCCCCCCGTGCCAGGAAAAGCAGTTGATTGTGGTGAACAAACATACACTATATTTAGTACCCTGCCATCTCTGTCCTCTCTCTGTGAGATCCTGATGGGTTAGAGTACAGGTAGGTCTGTCATAAGGGTTACAGCCAAAGGTTACCAGCTCCTGGCAGGTGAGCCAAAACGTTAATTTCTGACACCGTTCCCTGTCTGAGAGGTCTCAGAATGCCAACACAAGGACCTAAAAGTCAGAGCTCTGAGAGACACACCTGACACACACACAGTCGGAAGGGGCTTGTTAGATTGATAGCCGTGGATGCAGAGGGCTCCCACCTCCCTGCTGGCGGCAGCAGTGGTCTCAGGGCTTAGCGAGTGTTATCTGTCCTTCAGATCAACCACAGTGACAGTCAATAAGCTCATATCTAGCAGGACCAGCTCCCCAACCTCACGCACAATAACACATCACTCCTTAAAAGCACACTGAATACGGTCTACAACCTGTTATATATGCTGTTTGTGTCACAAGTATATATGCTGTATATATATGAATCATTTTGTAATGTGTAAAAGCAGCAAGTGTAATGAAGTATTATATTTATGTTGAGTTTACAGTTTCAGTCAGTTGTTAATGGATAATTAAATTCTATCTTTTTTTAAATGAGCAGTATGATGGTAAACACTGACATTGCTGTTAAAATAAATGGCTTAGGGTGCCGTGTGATATGTAGGAGTGAGATGATTGGGCACTGGGGAAGCTGAGGTTAAGGAAGTAGGATGTCCAGCTCATGACCAGAAAGATTGAACCGGTGCAGTGAGCCTCAAGGCATGAAAATAATAGTTCCTTTCACTCTGTGAAGGACCTTGTATTGTGTTAATTAGATCACATATATTAAATACGGACTTGGCTTTTTCATACAAAAATAAATTCAGGGGTTCCAACCATGGATATACTGTGTATTTGGACAAATTTATTGAAAATGTCTACTATTATATTATATTATTAGTAGCTTGGCATCCTCTTTGAATATGTTACTAAAAGGACAATGTTTTGACCTGTACGCTTGGACATACAGGACAAGACTGTGAAAGGAAGACAGTCACATTTCAGCCTATAGGATATGTCTATGTATGGGAAATAAATGAGGCTTTCACCTTAACTATATCAATAAACTGTGCTTAAAAATAGTAGGCCTCAGTCAGAACTTTGGTCAACTTTGTCCTTTCCTGTACTGTACGAAGATATCCTATGTGGTGGCTCTTGTATAGCTATATCATCTGTATGTATATATCTTATGTAAGCTAATGGTAATGCTAGCTAACTATCTACATCAGTTGTTAGTTAGCTTGTTACATCTATAGCTAATGTTAGCAAAAGACTAATTTCTATAAATCATTAGCTAGTTAGCTAGCATGTTTCTAATACTACCTGTTGTAATATTGTTTGTGTGATATGTCACTTTTATCTTTCATCTAACTATAACATCAAAATGTGTTTGTCTTTTCAAGATAACAAGCTAGCACATAGCATATCTAAATACAGGTGAGGACAAAAATTGGCGGAGGTTCTGACTGAAGCTTGCTCAACTCTCACATATAAATAAAAAAATCAAACCTACATTTTGGTTTGAGAGGGTGTGTCATTGTCTGATTTTTTTCTTGCCGATTCTTTCATTTGCATATTGAAAGTAGCAACACAGAGGTTGTGTACAGTGATTTTGTTGCATTTGTTGATTTTAGTCAGAAAGTTGATCTGTGCTGAGAATATGGTCTGCGTCTTTTTCCATTGGCCTTCTTGCAATTTAATGCTCAAATCACACAATTTGGTAGCATGACTGCGTAATGTCCTCTGCTCGATGGTTCTGCTCATTTGGTTTCCTTTTTGTATTAAATTATAATATAAAAGGCATCTTATTAGGTATGAAGATGGAGAGCAATTCAGGACAACTTCAGTCCTACTGTAGTTGGCCGTAAACCAAAAATAATGAGATTATGTTACAGTACATTGGCAGGTTGTTAATGCTTCATATCCCTGACTCTAACAATCAAAACAGTACTCTGGTATTAATTAGCTTTGGTAATGTCAATTTTAAGAACTACTTCAAACCTCAAAAACAACTTTAAGGCATACAGATCCAGATACAGTCAAACACTGTAGAAGACAATATTGATAGAAACATTTGGCATCAGATATATTGAAATAATAAAACAATAGCTTTTACTTGAAGGCTGTTAGCAGAGAAATGCTGAAGCGAGTTTACTCCAGTGATTTAAGTAACTGCTGGAGAAGCCAAGCCTCTTAATGAAGAGAACAGAGAGACTCATCCATCAGGTTCAGACAGTGTCATATCTCTGCAGAGGGGGAACAAAGGACTCCAATGGAGGAAAACAGGGACTTTTCTGCCAACTGCATCACCCTTCAGAGGAAATGTTAACATACATATGCAGAGCTCAGTCATTTAGTATGCGTGTGTGCAGGTAAGAGTTTTTAGTTTCGTGTGGGCGTCCTTGTCATTTTTGACATTCTTCTTCTCTTTCTTCTTCCTCCTCCTACTCAAGAATCAAATATGACAGAAATATTTGATGTTACCCAGCGCTCTAGGAATAAAATTTTAAATTAATGAAATGTCAGTGCACCATTGTGACTCTGTAGCAACAACATAAGGCTTTCATCAAGAACTTCCAAATCTTGCACACAAAATTATTATAATTGTGTAATTTCCCTTCTGCAAAACTCAACAACTCGGAGCAAAAATGCTCTCAAATCTGCAAGTAGAAGCCACCAAATGTTAATTTTATTATGTTGACACTTTAAGTAGACAGTAATGATTAAAAACACGTTGGGTGAAAAACATATTTTGCTCTCCAATATTTTATCTGGTATCTTGATTTTGTGGTTTTACAAAAACTATACAAAAACTAGCTGTTCTGTGTGTAACATATATGTAGACTTATGTTACATTTACTGTATAGTAACTGAGCCAATAAAAACAGCGTTATTTCGTCCATATAATACTCTGATGTCACTGTGAATTTATGACTCAAATATTGTTTATAAAACTTCAATATTACCTGCTTTTAATGATTTAACATTATCACAGTTTTGTAGTCCATCCATCCATTATATGGATAGCTGAGGTTCGAACCAGGAACCTTCTTGCTGTGAGGCACCCAATTTTTCCATCCAATTTTCCCTTTCATTTTATAATTACAGTCTCTTTGGCCAGTCCTCAGTCAAGTAAGAATAAAAAAATGCTTTGATTATCCTCTTCTTTCATGTCTTCTGAAAGTCATTTACAGTCAAATACATGATGCATAAATTGCACAGATCCCTTGTATTGCCACTCAGGGCTCTTCAGCACTGTCCTCATAATGCACCTTCCAGAGATCTCAATTCAAAAAGTGTCAACAGTTTATAATTGTTGTTTTCTCGCAAAGAGTTAAATGAAAAGATTAATACCAATCTCATATCTTCCTGTTAAATCTTACTACAGACAGATGCTGGTAGATAGATTTTGATACCTTCGGATAGAGCCATGCTACCGTTCCAGTGTTTATGCTAAGCTAAGATAGTAACTGCTGGTGTAGCTTCACATTTAACAGGCAAACATAAAAGTGGTTTCAGTCGTCTTGTCGAACTCTCCATGAACACCAAAATGCCAGACTCCTGCTTCAACTACTGAGGCAGTTTTTTTTCCTCTGCATTCACTGTCCTTCTCTTTCTTTTCATTGCTTTGTTCATTTACAGCAGCTGCTCATGACATCTACCCAGTTTTAGCTCAGGAACATTTGAAATTCATAATACCTCCATTACTGTGTGTGAACAACCCTTTGCTCAGGTTGGATCCTTTGTTAGTAGGAATGAAGAAGAGCAGATTAATACTAATTTGAACTGGCCATGGGTTGAATCATGAGCCATTCAGTTAAATAGAGCAGAGAGCAGACATGTATCAGTGTGTTGTTGACAGTCTAAATTGGTAGCTTCAGCCTAATCACTTGATGTGTGTGTATTGTAGGTAGCTACGTCAAAGTGAAGTGGTCTTGTTCTCGTCATTGTCAAGTTAGCATTGTAATTTGTGACTTTGCTCAAAGCTACGTCTGATTCGGAAATCATCACCACAGCTGTTGCAGCGTAATGGCGGTGATTTCTCTAAAAACATTTTAAATGTACGCATATGTTAGTCTATTATCATCTCCAGGCGCGGAAAGTGTGGACTTTTTTTTTTTTTTAAATGCAGAGCGCCCCGAGCCCTTCACTTGAAAATGGATCCAACTGAGCAGAAAAGTGCCACTTTGACTGGCAGTCCCAACTGTTGTTACAGTAATTAGCTCTTTCCTGCTCACCGCTATGCATTTTCAACATCTAGGACTTTCCCTCAAGGCCCCTAAATCTCTCAGGTGAGGACGATTCCTGATGAAACGATGGGTTTACTTTTTTGGGCTGTAATAAAAGCGAAAAGAAATGAAAAAAAAAAATGAAAAAAAGAAAACCACCGCACAAAAAAACAAGCAATTATTTTCAGTAATGCCCCATAAGATTATACTTTTAGCAGAGGAGGTTGCAAAGGCTCCGTTTCTGCGGGGAAGAAAAGAGGGTTTGCATCTTTCACAAAGGATAGTAAAACAACTTAATGGAGGGGAATGGTCTGAAAAAAGGGTAATGCTGATGGCGTCAATGGGGATACATTTGTCTGAATTTAAAACATTAAGGTCAGCACTGAATTATATGTTCTATTCACAGGTTGTTTTGTTCCCTTCCATCTCATCTAAGAGCACAGTCTTTTCAAAGAGCACTCTCCGGCCTGCTTTTGTTTGTTTTGTTTTCTTAGTTTAGGCTCAGATTTCTTCCCTAAGTGATCCTATATGAGCTGCAGGTCATACTAAGGCTTCAAATAGCAAGAAAAAGTCCATAATCTTGGAGAAGTGTATCTGTTTGTGCTGACCTTGCCATCTGTTGCAGCTATACGAGCCTCAGCACGCACGCAGAGAGCTGACCGTATGGGAGCAGAGCTATCGAAGCGTCTCTCTGTTATTTGTCTTCCAGAGCAGCGTACAGCAGCCTCCCAGCGAGCCTCCCACTGCTCGGTCATGCCTCAAGCCACTAGTGTAACCTCGCCTCGCTTCAGTTGGCTAGTCCTACACCCCAGACCTTCTAATGGAGAAAACTTCTTCTCAGTTAAGGGGTGGTTAGGAACAGCGTGGGTGTTGGGGCTCATATGCATAATCAGACTTCACAGATTCATGCGTTAGTTTGAGACGGGCAGTAGGAGGGATGGTTCCCTTGTGAGCTGCTGCTTTCTTCATTAATATACTAGTGTGGATAACAATCCAGATAAGATTCAGACCTCAGAGACCAAATCATGGCCTCCCTTTCCTGCTCTCTTTTTTCTCTCTGGTTTCCCTAAAGGCCTTACACTGCGTGTCAGTGTATACATTAGGACAGTGGTTCCCAGCCTTTTTCTCCTGTGATATATTTCACAACAAATCCTGTTGAAAAACCAAAACAATCAAAATAAAATCTCTAAATATTTTCTTACTTCCCTACCCTGCCTGTGTGACCCAAGCACATTGGTTCATTTCTTATTCCTCTGCAGCATGTAGTGGTGGTGGATTGTTACATATATGGTGCTCTAGTGCGTCTTTACAGCAGCTTGGCGGTGCATGTGGGAGTGACAGAAAAGAAACTACAATGCCTGTGTTCATGGTAATAAAGAAGCGTGTCACCCACTGCGACATGTGACTCATTGATGCATTTTTTATATTGAGCTCTAAGGTACAGAGAAAAAATATAAATCAGGCTATGGCTACACAGATAATACTGTACTTGTAAGAACAGGGTCAGTTGTGGTGTTTCCATGTAATTTGTTACCAACAAGTTGAAAATGTAGGTTGCATGCAGCCATTAGTTGTGAGCAGAAATGGATATTTCTCCTCTAAACGGGCCAGACTGTTTCATCTGAATAACTGTTCGGGGCTTGAAGTAGCCACTATTTCACAAGAAAAATGCAGAGACGGTCTCAAGTCGGAAACAACTACTGTAGTAGACGTGAATACTTGATAAGCTGCCATGCCTGAAAAAAGTAGTCCCTCTTCTTTGTCACTGTGCTCCTGTTTCTCCTGAGTCTTTCAGCTGATTAAAATATCACACCCTCCATTTTTGAATCTCATTTTTCTGTCATTTTCTGTTGAATTGATTTGGACTAAAATCTTGCTAAGTGTGTCCCAGCAGGAGGTCCAGTGGCAGTGAGCCAGCTGGCTTTAAATTTACAGTTAATCTCCATATATCCTTGGTGAGACTCCCCACCCCACCCCATCTTTCATTTCTGTCAGAGGTACTACCACTCAAGTAGCACATGTTGTCATTTTTATGAACATAATATTTTAACCACAGCATTGTGTGCCACTTACTGTATTTCTCGGTATGTTTCTGAAACAGTCTAGAGGGAGAAATAGAGGGAGATTTTTGAAAATAGAAAATTGTTTGTTCAAAATGCAAAGGGAGCACTAAAAGGCTCGGACAGGCAGCTCCTCAACATGTTTCAAGCTCGGCTGTCTCCCTCGGGCGACATCGAATGTGGATTCTCTGAAACGGAGTATGCAGTCTTTTTTTTTTTGTTTGTTTGTTTGTGCATTGTAACCCCTTTTGTTTCCCAGATTTAAAAATGACTTTATTTTTCACACTGATGGTTCTGAGATTTTTCAAGACCTCAGCATTCTCTCCTCTTGGAACGTGAAAACTGGGAGTTCAAAACTGCAGTGCATTTCATCTGTAGAGACAAAATCAATCCAAAAAGCACCCACAGCAATACACAGGCACTTACATTTTTACAGGTATGTCTCAGTTGTTGACATTTGTATGCTTTTAGAGGTTGGTTTTGGAGCATTTCTGGACTGTAATTATTGTTGTGGGAGGCTGCAAACCTTGACATTCAAAACAAGAAAAGAACATTTGATCTGTATCAATTAGTATGATGGGAAAAGAAAAATAGGGTCTAAATATTAAACTGGAGCTGCTGTTATGTTTTAAAAGCAACATGTATCCTTGATGTCATTTCTGTCTCCCACCTACTGTCATTCATTGTTGTTTTCTTGTGTCGTTGACTGACACATGAATACAAAATACCTCGCGTGTCCTGATTTCGACTGGGAGCTTCAAAACACAAGCCCAGTGTTGTTGCTTCATGTACTGAAGGCCCAGACCAAGGTAATGTTTATAATTTAGGTCTTTTCATTGCAGCCATTCAGTAATTGTCTATTTCCAGTTATTTCATTTCATAATTCAAGCAAACAATTTAGACCTTTCTCTGCTTGAATCATAACATGGAATCTGTAACGCTCCTAATTGCTCAACCAAAAATTGGACTCGGGACAGAAGGCTGAGTTGAATTGTAACAGACTGTGAAAAACAGCAGTACCTCCTTGTATAACCGACAGATTTTATTAATACATTTTTCAGAAAAAGTTTGCAGGGGAGCAGGTTTTTCCGGAACTTGGTATGCTGTTTACTGTTGGCCAATAACAGATTGCAGGAGCATATGGTTCAGTCTTGTGCTGACGCTTAAGTAAAGTGTACACTGGCTGCACAATGCAAGCAGCGTGATGGCAACATGCGAGTCCTCCAGCAGCGTCCACGCCGACTCTGCTCAGTGATGATTCTGTCACACGTTCAAGAGCTTTGACAGTTTTTCAGTGTGCAGTAAATACATAGAATTTATCGGTTCATAATCATGTTTGCTTGTTTATTTGTGGCGCTCACTCAGTAAAAGTCAACACATATGATATGGTGGAAAACACACTTAATGTTAATATTGTCTTTGAGTATTTCCCTTTTACAGTATAAAGAATGGACGTCGTACCCGTGACGTCCCCCACAGGTTTCTAAAGAGCTGTTGTGAAGCTCAGTGTGTGGTGGCTCTGGGCGCCGCCATGTTGGCAGTACTGCCTCTTCCGACTCCTGGGTAATCTAAAAATCAAGATGTGGATCATTGTGGACCTGTGGAGCGCTGACTGATGCCTGGGTGCTCAACCAAACCACCTGTAACAGCACCCACCTGTCAATCAGAGTGCCTATGTTGTTAATTATGCATAACTTTAAGCCTTAATATAATTTAAATGGGTGAATTAAATAGAAATTCAGAGTCAGAACAGTTTTCATGAACAGGGAAATTAGCTACAGAGACCAAAACAGTTTTTTGTACTAGGCTGGACACAAAGTTTATTATTATTGTAATAAATTGTAATATGGGCGCTTATGGAGATTGACTTGTTCTGTAGCCAGCCTCAAGTGGCTGTTTGAGGAACTGCAGTTTTGGCACTTCTGCATAGACTTCACAGCCACAGAGGTTGCCATTTGGTAAGAAGTTTTGTAAGAGTTGTAGAAATCATAAATTAGAAGTGCTCCTAGTTAAAATTACATTATGGATTGGAACACATCAAAAAGCAGTCTTTTATTACCACAACTGATTAAATGTTAAAATGGCTTGCCATAGTGTCAAGCCATTATCTGTGGCAAAGTTAACTGGTTCTATGGCTGAAAAATAATCCACAAATATGTACCTGTTGATTGGTTGGAAATGTTGGTTGAATTGGGCTGTAGCCATCCTCAAGTGGCCATTTAAGGGAACTGCAGTTTTTGGCACTTTCGTATAGACTTCACTTCACAGCCACGGAAGTTGCTGCTTGGTATTTCCATTTCACGCTACCTTTTACTTCTAACACAACCACTGAACATTTCACATGCAAATATAGTACTTTTTATTCTACCACATTAATTTGAGCTAGCTATACTGCTAGTTACTTTGCAGATTATGATATCAAATTCTAGAATGCGAAAGCACTTATAACTTAGAATGTCTTACATTGTAGCATTTCCACTTCTACCTGAATAAAAAAAGTTCTCAGCAACATTTTTCATTGTGTAATTTGGATAAAATGCATTAAATGTTGTGAAGTGAACTTAATTATGGAAACGTATGTATTATTCACTTTCAAATGTACCTCGCATTAAAGGGGTGCAGAATTAATTTTTTTTCTTGTGTTATGGAGAATCTCTGACTTTTTGTTCTGTCAATCAGTCTGTGTAACCCCTTTGAGCTCATCTCAGAAAATTACTAGTCTAATTACTGAGCCCTCTTCACTAGCATTAGAGCTTTTAAATAAATAATCACCCTTTTTAATCTGATCTTCTTCTGAGTCTTCAGTCCCATGCCAGGCACAGAAAAGTCTAAGTAATCAGTTTGAGACCTTGAAGAGTTTGAGACACGCACGTCTTTTTACAAACACAGAAGCATGTCTGCTATTTTAATATCCACATAAACAAGCCAGCAAGCAGATTTTCTTTTCTTAAGATGATTTTGCTATTTCGCATTCACTTTGTGAAGCTGTAATTTTCACAAGGTAAAGCACACCCTGCCACCCACACTGCATTACTCTCCTTTCACACTCGAAAATGTAACCATGGATTACAGTCTTTCGATCAATTGAGTTCCCCTTTGGGGGTGACTGGTACACCCTATCAAATTTCTTCCTTTTTTCATTAAAAAAAGATGATTAAATGCAGAGTCGCAATTCTTCTGCCTGTTAACGACGAGATCAAAGCAGCTGAACCGCTGCTTGTGAAAGTAATTCGGCATTCTGCGCGGTGCACTCTTAGAAAACGAGGCCACCTTACATTGATGACTAAACCATTTCTCTTTCACTATTAATCTCACAGTACAGACTTGAAATGCAGGATAGGTATGGCTACATAAGCTCTTTCAGCAGGCGTGTGTGTATGTGTGTGTGTGTCAGTATAGTCAAATACAAAGAGACAGTTCAGTGTTGTATTCTCTTCTTTTGCAACATTAATTCTGCACCATTGTCACGTTTCCAAAGCTTCTGAGGACCTTGTTTCCCCTTGAGGAGGTTTGATGATAAAATATGTTTTGCAGGGCACTTAACAGGCACCTGTTTCTTCGCCTTACATCAGTTTCCACTTCAAACTCAGGAGAAGCTGCTAATCATACAGAAAAAAACTTTACTTTACCAGGTCAGAACCAGAGGTGTCAAGTAACGAAGTACAAATACTTCGTTACCTTACTTAAGTAGAATTTTTGGGTATCTATACTTCACTGGAGTAATTATTTTTCAGCTGACTTTTTAATACTCCTTACATTTTCACGCAATTATCTGTACTTTCTACTCCTTACATTTTTAAAACAGCCTCATTACTCGATTTCCATCATTCAGACTTCACAGAGGCGACTTACGAGGTCAATGTAGATCGGAGGAGAACAAAAAAGTGTTGGCTGATGGCTGATTTTTATTGGCAGATTGTCACACTCTACAGCCAATGGTATCGTTTACAGCATGTGCGCGCCTGACCAATGACAGTGTAATGACCCACACAGGGTTAGCCTAAACACAGAGCATCGGCGCTAAAGTTTAGCTGCTTAGCTAGCATGGACTGGGGTAATAACTGATAATAATGATGATGAGGAGAAGAAGTAGAAAAATAACGTACTGAAGTTCTGTAGATGGTTGATTATTTGAAAGAGTAAAACTTGAGACAATCTTGGCAAAAGATTAAAGAAAAGTGTGAACAGAACTATACTGTATAGGGCTGTTATACATAGCATTCATTCATGTATACCATTACAATACTTATAGGCATATAACGAGTCATCATATCTTCACAGCTCCATGAAACACATGTTAATGCTCAGTAGCACACATATACAGTATGGTTCTTTAATGTGTTTGCATTATACTAAAATGCTCTTTTCATTGGGCATATATGAGGCTGAAACAGGTAGCCTAGTGCATCCCAAATTTTTCAACAATGGCATTTTAATATAACATAATGGCCTTTAGAAAAATTATGTTTTTTGGGGGGAGGTGGTGTAGTGCGCTATAGGCCCCTGTGGCGCGGTGCCTATAACATTTGATGGCATTTTTTTTTTTCTTTACATTACTTTTACTTTTATACTTTAAGTAGTTTTGAAGCCAGTACTTTTACACTTCTACTTGAGTAAAAAGCTTGAGTTGATACTTCAACTTCTACAGAAGTCTTCTTAAACCCTAGTATCTATACTTCTACTTGGGTAATGAATGTGAATACTTATGACACCTCTGGTCAGAACTAGCTAGTTAGCTTAGATGGGCTCCGGTGCTTTCAGACCCATTCTTCCTCACATCAGCTTTTACTTTTGTTGTAGTTTTAATTGAGTCATTACCTTGGTCCCAAAATGGAAAAAAAAAAATGGTTCTCTATTACCATTGAAGCTGTAATCTTCAGCACAGCCACACAATCCTCCTAGAGGGATTAGTATGCACTGTGGGTAGCCATAAGTAGAGCAATGATTAGCTTTGACATTACTACTGCATATGTGGACTTCTACGTGGCTTTTTCATAGTAGGACCATAATTACTACTTATAATTAGAGTTGAACATCCAATACCTGTTCCTTTTAATATGCAAAGGAACGTGGACATGAATGAATATCAATAGAGCCCAGTTTCACAGAACACGTTACATTTTCCCACAGGAGATGAGTGGCACTAAATTGAGGTGCAGTATGCTCAGTTGAATCGATGATACCACACTGCACTGAAGGTTCTTTCATCTCTGTGAAAGACTAGATTAATCCCTGGGATTTATATCACAAAGAATACACATAATTTACAACAACACAAAATTATGTGAGAGAATTATGCAGGTATCATAGATAGAAAAAACAGACTGTCAAATCAAGTTAGACACTGCCAATAAAACCTGAATATATTTAAGGTTTTTTCTCTTTCATGTTTCAGCCATGTTTACACAACAAGTGCCTCTTAATTATCATTAATGAAGTAAAAGGTTTTTTCGTAATTGACTTTTAAAAAAACACATATTGTCTCCCTCACTGGCAGGATGTTTATCAGTGCCTTCCAACACCAACAAATCACTGATGTATTACTTTATGTTCAGGGAAATAGCTTGGTTTGGATGAAAATAACCACTTTAAGGTTGGAGGACCTTTGTTGTCATGGTTACAATAATAACCATTCTTTAAGGTTATGGACCAATCATGCTCATGGTTTAAAAATAAAATCTTGGCTTCCATAATTACTGCAGCCTTTTAGAAGGCTCTTTCACTTAAATGTACTCAATGAATGCAATTAAATCAAATAACACTACAAACTCAAGTCTCCAAAACAGCCATAAAGTTGAATAAACGCCTCTCTGAAACAGTTTACATTCATAAGTGGAACGTCTCAGAGTGCATTACTGCACTGAATATCACTTAGAGGGTGGATCTTATTAAAGAAAAGAAAAAAAACCTTACCATGTTTTTCACATGAAGACCTGCTTGTCCTTCTATCTTTTATCTTCTTTTTATTAGCTTAGTGTGAAATTTGACTTTTGCGTGAAAATGTAACTCAAAAATGTTTTGCTTGTTACTTGTGCTGTTAATCCTGTACACCCACAGTGATAATTACAGCCACACTTATCTATTGGTTTGTGGTGAACTCACTGATCCTCCAGTAATTTAATTCCCATCTGGGATGACTTCCTTGTATTTTAAATAGGATATCAGGGCTTTATCTGTGGGGGGAGCTGCTTGTCCTTTTACTGTCCTTCTCTATTTTAATCAGCTCATGTTGAATGTTGACCTTTTCTTTTTCTTCTTTTGCTAATCTGATAGCCAGAAACAAGCTAACACCGTAGACTAATTTAGGAACCAATATGACAAATGAAAAGAAATAAATAAAATTAAACATTGAGAGACCAAGCTCTTGAATGAGTTATGTCATCTTTTGAACATCACATCAAATACACAACAAATAGTGAGTTCAACTAACTAACTTAACTAATGTACATCTTATACTTAAAACCGTGATAAAACTATTTACTGGATGTTTGAGATGGTCTGATATACTACCACCGTCATCACCATGATGTCAACACTTTCTCAAACAGTTCTAAGTAAACGCAGAGTTATCAGATGGTTGACTCTGATTGATAGAAGCAATTTCAAGTGACAATCATCACTTTGTAGTATTGGGAAACCAGCTTTTTACGAAGACAAGACATTCCATGAATATGAAATTGTCATGTACAAAAACGTGGAGCAAACATGATTAAAATGAAAAACATGGGCAGAATTATAGTTTCAGTATTCAAACACATCCTGCAATCCAGCTGCATGACGCATGCCAAAATGTTTCCCTGGGAAAACACACCGCTCCCCATCTCTTCTCTTGTTTTGTCTTTCACTACCAAAGATAACTTTATTGTGAAGGGGGTGTCTCTAGTGGTGCTGAAGGAGACTGCAGATAGCAGCAATGCAGATTAGCTGTGGATGCTATTGTTAGTTTGGTGTATCAAAGGAATGTTTGTGGAAAATTCAAAACTGAAAAACTGGCATATCAAAAGAAAGGGATGAGTCGTATAATAATAAAAAAGAAATTATGGCCAAAAAGCGATATAACGTCCTTCAGTTTTTATGCAAATATCCATATCGACATTTGCCGTTGTTGTTACTTTGTAAAATGTAACAGTGTCCCAGTAAAAGAGACGAGGCAGAGCACCTCTAGCAATGTGAGCTATCTAAGGTTCAGAACTTAACAATAAGCTTTGCAAATGTTTTATGAGATGGGAAATGAACTCAACATTGTTACGCCTGAGGGACACACAGTGGTATAAACAGAACCATGTTTGTTCAAGTGTTTTTGGACTTGTATTCCAGGAAAATTCAACTTTTCTTCCAAAACTCTGTAAAAGCAACAGCAACAAAATCAGCCATCTGCTCTCCTCTTTATTCAGACTAGAGCCGGATCAATAACTCAGCCTGGCTGAAAACAGATGTCTTGGTGTCACTGTATATGTTAGCCAATAAGAAACAAGGTAAATCTGTACAGAAATGCCCAAGATACACTTATACCATGATTAATAACCAAAGTTAAAGGACCCTTATCAAACGTGTGTATATAGCTTTTGTTGCCAGCAAGAGGTGAATCCACAGGTTGCAGAAAAAAAGTCTGATGATATGGAGTCTTATGAGAAAACAACCCTACTTCTCACGTGATTTATTACCTCAGTAAACCGTTTTTTTTAAGACTTCTTCATACAGCATGATGTTCATTTTGTATATTATGGTCCCATTTAGGGTAATTAGACTAGACAAGTCTAATTAACACTGTCTGATGCATAAATATTAGGACTTAATTTGAGGTAGGTATGCTGGCGCCTCTTCCTTTGGCTAAGCCTGAGGTGAGAGCTTTGTTGTGATGGCAACAATCTGTTAGAGCGTCACTTACAAGACACAAAGACACGGCTATTGATCGCTTTGCAACAGAAAAGGACGAGAGGAGCACATTTTACATTGGACGGAGTGCAACTTTCATAGGATTGCTTTATGATTGCTTTTTGCTGAGGATGGCAAATGTTCTTTTTTTCCTTTTTTAAAAAAAGAAAAGCTCAAAGAATAGAGCTTCCATTCAGTTACATGAACAAATTAAATAACAAACAATATAAGAAATAATATTGTCCATTTATCTTATTACTCAGGTGTTACAAGAAAATATGTTGTCTTTTTCACAAGACAAGTAACATATATAATGTTCATCCAAGACATCATTCTGACGACTAAATTAAAATCCAAATGACAGTGAGCAGATGAGCACTAGCAGATGAAAGACTTAAAATAACTTGACAAAAAGAAATCCACTGCTGTCATGTTAAAACCTCTTCAGCTTCAATTTGTCCTGCTAAAGCTTTCAAGACTTTGATTTTAGGCAGCAATTTTCCTCTCTGTGACACTGAAGGGCAGACATCTCCCATCAGACCAGCTGCAGCTGACTCTGTCTCCTCACCCCCCCGTTCTCCTGCTGCCTGCCTCTCCTCTGCTGTCTCAGTCAGACCGTTCAAAGGTGGAGTCGCAAGGAAAAACAATAACTCCAAAAGCACTACTTTATTTAACTTTAAGCCCGCATTAGAGCATTTGTTGAGATGCAACTTAGCGTTAGTAAGCCTTCTTTTTCTTTTGAGTCGTGTCACAAAACAACTACTCCAGACATCATTGGCCTAATGTTATCTGTGTCTTCCTCTTGGCTATCATTGGCTGCTGTCACGTTCGACTCGTTGGGCTGCTGTCAGTGCCAACATTGGGCGGTGTGTGGGTGGGGTAGCCCCAGTAGTCACTCCGCTGTTAACTGTACATACTCCCCCCAAAACAAGAGGCGACTGCCCACTGTATATCTTCAGCACCATTACTGTAGTGTCTTTAAGCTTCTTAAATCTGTAAATGCTGTATAGATGTGTTGATCTTTTGACACTAGCTGTTGCTTCCACCATTTCTTCTCTTGTCTTAGTTGTTCACCCATAATGCCATAAAGTCATTTACATTAGTCCCTCATGGGGAGCCTTTTTGCTAGGTTTCACCAATGCCAGTATAAAGAATGGACAGAACATGAGTGACATCACCCGTAGGTTTCCGAAGCGCTGTTTTGAAGCCGAAAATATACCTCCATGTTGGATGTACTGCTTTTTTCGCCTCCCGGCTAATCTAAAAATAGGCAAAGACATGGATCATCAGTGGACCTGAGGCAGGCCGAATGACACCTGGGTGCTCGAATAAGCCATCTGTAACGGCACTTACCTGTAGACCAACGTGACGCACACAAGCATGTGGGTGACGTTGCACACATTCCATTGACCTATAGGCGACAGTAATGTGCCAAGAAACACAGCAATGCACCAACATATGCAACAAGGAAGAAGACTGCAAGCCAATAAACACGAATATAAACAACGTACCATTTAAAATACTACCAAAAAAATCGGATTTGCTAATATTTTATGGGAAAAAATACAGTACATTCACTGTGTTTTTTTAGATGCTTTTTTACAAGACACCTCTACTGGAGCATCTCTAATATTAATACCAATGTTTGTCTCAAAAATCTATACCTATATGAGCAGAAAATTTGCTTTGTCAACAGCCCGTGTTACTTTCATCCAGCAGGTGTTAATGTCATGAAAGTAGATGCATCCTTTTGAAATCAGGGAATGAGCTGAGATTACCATTTGAAAGACAGACGCCATCATGAATACCAGGGCAACAGGTGGATCATATTTT
This sequence comes from Argyrosomus regius, assembly GCA_946959425.1. Taxonomy (NCBI): domain Eukaryota; kingdom Metazoa; phylum Chordata; class Actinopteri; family Sciaenidae; genus Argyrosomus; species Argyrosomus regius. Next base: position 18,636,657 of record OX336897.1, on the reverse strand, counting down.
GTTGTTAGCATTCAAATTAGACAGCATGCCATCCTTTTATTGTCCCGCCTCTGTAACAGATCACTGGGCTCTCCAACTGTCACTGTTTTGTATTTAAAATAGACTCCGTCTGGAGACATATAAAATCAGATGAGGCTGTGTTGTGAAGTCTGGATTGAAGCCTGTATATAACATCCTGTAAGATTCATATTGTTCCAATAAAATGATCCAGCACTGTGTGCATATAGAGGCCAGTGCGTCAAACACTGGATCTATTTCAAAGACTATTCTATGACAATGAAGGGCACTAATGAGAATTGAAGGCTAACAAAAGCGGAGTTAATGAGGACCACTGTGTCTCTGTGACTAACAGGCTCACTCATTAGGGCTCTCTTTTAGCCACTGGCTGGCCCACATTAGCAGGTGCCCCCTGTGCCAAAAGTACACTGAAATCATATCGGCATGTGTCGTTTCAGGGGATGAAAAGTGACATCAGATCTGAAAGGGAAAACTTGTGATCTAACGGGATGTGTGTTTCCTCCGAGGGACACGGACGTCTGGGTTGGACAATGACGACGTTATTAAAGAATAGCCTTTAGAGGATCAGAGAGAAGATTACCTCCTCCTCACAGGAAGGAGACTTCTGCAGTCATATGAAGCTAACAATGGAGGGGACATTTTGTGTGACTATTTTTTTCTATGTTTTGTGACAATTAGGAAAGGTCATGGGAGTGTTTAGAGATCATTAAAAATATGAGGAAGGAGTGAACAAAAGAAGATGCAGCAGGCTTTAAACTATGTGGCTCTGCAGCAATACATTCAAATTGAGTCAATTATTATTCAACACAACAACATTTAGTCAGACTTGGCAACAACTATACTGAGATGCTTTTAAACACACATTATCTATGTTATTTCTGGCACTTGTGTGTTGGACTGTGTGCCAACTGCTTTTTAAAAAGCAGTCTTAGTTTTTGAGGACAGAGATCATCCACAAATCATCTACAAGCTAAATTAGAGCAAAGTCAAGTAAGGTGGATATGTTAGGGAAAAAAATCATATCTTTTGAAGTTGAAAGAGCAAATATTTATCACTTTGGAAATATTTCTGCTTTCTCTCTGAGCTCACTTTGTTCCTCCTTAAGAATTATTATTTATTTTTTTTATCTTGGTGCACACAAACATGAAAGCTAACAAAGTAAAGAGCATTTGAAATGTAAGAAAACCAGTTATTTTATGTGTTCTGTTTCCATGTGATGTTTATATGATATGATGTTCTTAGGCATGCAGTTATCTTTCACAAAAACACATCAGCACATCAGTGCTGCATGTTATAGGCAAGAAAAGCGTTTGCTGCTTTGAATATCTTCTACATAACCATTGATAAGTCATCATCAGTGGAAACATCAGTTAGTCTAAACGCAGACGAGACATTCACATTCACATAATGCTGGGGATGTCACAGAGAATTACGCGTGTCGGACCACATGTTAATTTGCATACACAGTCCACCAGCTCGAAGTCTGCGGTCAAAAATGAAATGTGCTGAAGGAGCTAGGTGTGTTTTATCTGAATTTTTTTTTACCACCAAAAACACATCCCAGTATAGTTTGACATCTACTCTGCTATTCTGTGGAGGTCTAGCAAGAACAGGGCATTTTGTTTTGCGTGTAGTTGTGACATCCTGATCTTACGGAAGTCCCAGCAACTTGTCAAAAGGCACTTTGTGTGATAATCTCACTTTCTACAATGTGGGATCTTTAAGAACAAGCACCCGGCTGACATGTCAGAGGATGGCTAAAAGCCAAAGAGCACTTCACTGCTAGCCGGGGAGAGGAAGTATGCCGTAAGGCAGTCCGAGACCATCGCCCACTTGGTGTACAGAACGATTGAGATCGATATGCTGTTAATGAATGCGGTAGAGTGCGAGGGATTCAAAGAACTAGTTTAGTAGCTCAAACATGAGTTCTTATACTTACTTGTTACTGCGACTAAAAACATTTTGAGGAGAAGAAGGTTGAGCTCAAAGTCAAACTAGCCAAGGAAGACAAGCCAGCTCTGATGACTGACTGCTGGACAGCTATGTGTCAGCGGAGTACTGAAACATTAGAAGATTAGATGTGTGTAAATTCAGTAGGAGAATCTTAAAGCATTGGTGTATTTTCTGTAAGTACAGCTTTCAGTAAATGCTTTATAGAGGTTTTCAGCTTCTCCTTTCTTTACTTGTGTTTTACTTGCGAGCACCTCACACTTGGTGGCCTTCGGTTTTTGTTTGGTCCATAATTTATCTGAGCGAACTGAGAAAAGTGCAGCCAAGCTGAGGGTCACTGCAGTCCAACCTAGACAACAAAGAAGACCGTAATAAAGAATTTCAGATGTTGTAAAAGCAATAAAGTGGTATTTTGTTTGTGTGCCTCGCTTTGATCACCGTCGCTGCAGATTTCGGGGGATGGTTTTGTTTCCCAGTGTGTTGTTGATGAGTTTTTAGCGAGGACCCCCTTAGGGTGCGAACAAACACACCCACACTTGAGCTCTGCAAGGCCCCAGTGCGCTGGCAAAGAGCGCATGAGAGAGACTGATTAACTTAAAGCCTGTGTTCATTTACACTGTGTGTGGCCTCACATACAGTACATCATCGTGTTTTGTGGTTGACTCATAATTATTTTTTGGTCTGTAATTAAGCTAGCTGAAAAATGTATTTATAAAATCCCAACGTGTGTGATCAAATTGAGTGTGAGAGTTGTTTTTTTGTTTTTAGGTTGGACATTGATGAAAGTCCTTTGGTCATTTTGTTTTATGCTATGCCATTTCCAGGAGTGCCGCTGAGAGTTCTCAGCTGCATGACGAGACAGTGACAGCAGCTCCCCCACGTCGATGAATCTTTTTCAGCCCGGTAACAGCTTGCCTTTCTGAAAATAGTCCCCCCTTTCTCTCGGCTCATTTCTTATCTTTTTATAGTCCATTGAGTACGTCTTTAATATGGAGACGGCATCAAGGTCATTTATTGATGAGGTTGCTTACTGATAAGTCAGCATCAACTGTGGCCAAGCCTGGCAGCGTCTCCACTGTAAACAAAAGTGTGTGGATTAAATGATTACAGCAATCAATTCTGGTGCCATCTATTATGTTTCTGCAGCGTTTCTTAGTGCAGATGCTACTTTCCTGGAAGGGCCCGGACAATAATGTTATTCTCTCGAAGGAACGGAGGAAAACAAACCAACAAATCAATAGATACTATAGATAAAAGAAAGTCATCATCAAAGTCAGGTAAGATGAGAGTTCTCTTTAATTTTTTATGCGCTTATAGTCTGTCTGTATAAATGAAACATTACCATGGTTTTTATCATAAAGTGATGTTTGTGTTCTTGGTTTTGAAAAGTCTGTTGCTCTGATGGAGATGGTAATGTTCTGTAGGCTGTTTCCTCATTGTATGACACACAAAAGCTAACGGAGAGAATCCTCATCACTCAAAGCTGCAGATCAACCACTATGCATTGCAGTTTCTCCTGTGAGGTCAACAAACTGCTGATTTACAATCCTTTTTAAACCTGCCGTTTTGAAGTGATCATATTTGGACGAGAGTGAGGTGACGTACCGTGAGTTGGGCTGTGTTTAGTTTTGACACTTTTCAAGTAGTCACCAAAAAACATATGAAGTGAGAATGCAGTAACAAAATCTTGATTCATATTTGATCAGCTCTGCCTTGTTTTACATTTAAATCTGAATTAGCCCGGTATGTTGCGCTGGACAAACTCACTGAGAATGACTTATCATGATTGCCATAGCCATGCCCGAAAACATACCTTTGTGCTTTATCGTACATTTTAATCTAAATGGGACCATAATTTACAAAATAAACATTATGCTGTATGAAAGAAGACTTGAGACTAGCGATTGAGACCATAAACTCAGGAGGAAATTGTTTAATGAGGTAATAAACCAAGTGAGATGTGGTATCACCGTGGTCATGGGGCACAATAATTCCAAATTATAAAGTTGGGCATAGTGCTTTATAGGTGAATTTTAAAATATATTCTATATTCAACTGGTAATCAATGGAGACACTGGTGGTTGTTGTGTCAGTTAAAAGTCTAGTGACCAACTGGAGCTGAGACATAGAAGAGTCTCATGGTGGTGAACAGCAATTCAAAATAATCAAGATGGGAGGAACCAAAAAAACACTTTTTCCAAATCTTGGAAAGATAGTACAGATGTTTCTCAGATTGAAAAAACAGAATTGGACCACTTTCCCTCTGTGCCACTCAAAGTTCATGTGATGGTCAAAGAGAATTCTTAGGTGTCCTAGGTTTTTGTTATTTTGGGACCAATACATTTAGGCACTTACGTTGCTGTATATATATATTTTTTTTTCTCTCAGGGCCAACGTTGAAGACTTCTGCTCTGTCAGTTGAGTTACATTAAAGGAAAATCTTCAGACATCCAGTCCGTGATAGCTGTCAGGACTCCCCATTTTACAGAATCATACTGTTTTGCACACCATTTCACATTATAGTAATGTCATTAGGCCACAAAATAGTCACTGTTTATGTTATTATGGTATTTAAGGATCAGAAGAAGAGACGGAGCTCCTCATTGAAAGGCAATGGTAGTTACTGTAAAATACCTACACCTAAGTGTTGCTCACATAACTAGCCGACAATCCATCGTGACTAATGACTACAAAGGCAAGTGCGTGTCATTTAAATCCCACTTTCCCCCCACACTCTCCAGGTGGCCTCCGTGCGACAAATGCTGGTATAAAATAACAAGGGCTGAGGGGAAGTGGAAGCACTGAGACATAGCTAAAGAGTGAATTCTCTGATTTTCATCCTCAGACAAAGTGAATTATAGACATCATTAGCTGACAGCAAACAATAACAAAAACAGTAATCATTTCTCCAAAGACTCATCGAGTGTTTGATGCATTTTTCAATTCATAAGGAGTATTTATTTGCTGCCACAGAGAGAAATAAGAAATTTGTTGTCTATTTTTCAGCGCACAAAGTCCACATACAACATAAGTTCTATTATCTACATGGATAATAATCTTCAAATCCTACAGACATTTATAAAAAAATAAGCACATCAGCCATAGTTTAAACTTTCCATCAGCATTCTGCTGCAAAGACAACATCATCAGCACTGCTAACCTGCAGAGCTGTTTGTCATTTGCACCCAGCCATTAAACGAACAGCAGCTGAAACAGCTCTCTCTCTGAACCCCATGCCAAATTTCAGTTGTTTAGATGCAGATGAGATGTCTTCAATCTTTGAAGTCATGTTGAGTTACAGTAATGTTTCAGCGTAGTAGCGTTTTTGTAGCATTTGCCCCGCCTAAAATCTGTTGAAGGGCCTGCATCCTTCTGTACTCAGTACTGCCTATGTAGTCACTTAAATGAAACCATGAGGTATATCCCTCTTCAGAGATCATTTTTTCAGCGTCTCTCATGGCTTGATGCAACACTTCATTGTTCAACAGTTTGTCCTGTGGCTTGCTTTATTTGGACTACAGTCCTCTGTGAGCCAAACATCACGGGTCGACACAGGGCAAAGTTTTTATACAGCCCGTATAACAGCTTGAAAATTACTTTAAAAGATAGCTTTGAAAGTTTTGCTGGCATAAGTACCCTTGCCGCTGTGCTTATAAATTTCGAATTTGTCATCCTTCTATCTGCACTCAAAGCAATCATAAAATAACGATGATTTGTAATAGGAAACGCTGAAGTGCATGTAGATTTGTCTTCGAATATTGAAAGTAAACCGCAGAAAACACACTTGTCAAATGCCTGAGCAAATATTCACTTCAAATATTCACATCCAACCCTCAAATCTACTTTCATGTGAAAAAAAGAAGGAAACATCTGATTCCCTTTTGAAAGAAAATTCACTTGTGAATTGGGTGGGTAAAGCAGACAGTTGAGTTTTACAAATGCAGAAGTTCACAAAGCAGTTTGTAAATGCAAGTTTGAATGTATTAAGTGTTGTTTTTTTTTTTGTATTTTACATTTAGACACAACAATAAACAACAATAAATATGTTTGTGTGCAATGAAAAGTAGTTTTGTGCATCAATATCAAGACCTATCCATAGAGCACAAATAATATAACATAATGATTTGTGCTATATTCAGTGCTGACCTTTTACATGACATTTTTGTTTTTAATACATTCACAAATATATCTGTTTCACCAGCTGTTTGAGACTGATACACCTACACCTAGTCTGCCATAGGACATGTATGTCACAGCTGGGTCTCAGATCGAGTGACTTTTCAAGTGTTTTTCCAAGCCATGTTCTAATGATCTACCTCAAATCACAAATAGTTAAGTTAAAAGGTCACACGGAGTGGAAGGTAAACAACACATGGGTGACATTTTCCTTTGACAGCCATATATTTAATGTTTCTGTTTTCAACAGAGGTGTAGATTTAATGCTGCTAACCTTCAACAGATCTCATTACTTCTTTTGACCTGTGCCAACACGTCTGACCTTTAATTTAAACTCTTATATATTGTATGTGCAAGTCAACATATGAGGGAGTGCAGAGAGAAAGGCTGGCGGCGCGTATACAGGAAAAGGAATTCACTGAGGAACAACGTGTTTTGTTCTGTAGATTGAATGATGTGATACTTGAATGTTAGCCTGAGAACTCTGTTTTCATCAGCTGCTTGTTCTATCTCTATACACCCTGAGGAGATAATGACCAGTGTTTGCACACTGCTATTCACCCAGAAAGCACACATCAGAAAGTGTTTTTGGTTGAAAAGTGTTTCACCACTGACTTTGATAATGCACATACGCAAGAAAGAAGGGGCAGTTTGAATTGAAGTGTGTGAACAGAAATCCCAACATCAATGTGATAATGATTGCTAGCAGGATTCACTGGACTTCACCACGGACCAGGCACCAAACTTAACATGCTCCTGCCAAGACAAGCCCATCCATCCCCATGGAAGGTGGCAGTACAGTATCTCTGTAAGCTTAATGTGCAAAGCCTCTCTTGTGACATTGATATTATGACGACACTAAGCCTCAAATTTGTCACCCTGGAGCAGGCTGCTTTTTCTTGGCAAGCAACAAGCAACAAGACTCTTGCCACTGCCACTGTCTGAATGGAGTGTACCGAGAGAGTTTGCCAGCTCATAGGTTTGCAAGGTGCCTTCACTGTCAGCATAACAAAGAATCTGGCTGGGCAGTACATGGAGTGCAGAGACACATTATTCTTTCAGCATTTCTCCTTTTTCCCCTGTTGGTTTAGGATATAAAGCATTCAGCTGTGCGGCCCTGGACCTAAAAGAACTCTTGATGTCTTTAGGTATAAAGAAAAGGTAGCACTTCTCACTTTCCCTCTTTGAAGCCTACTGCTAAGGTCAGAGTGGTCTGCGGGTAATGTGCTGCACTGAAAGGTAAAAGGTGGAGAACATGCTGTGGCTGGCTGTGGATAATTGCCAAGCTGGACCAGTTCCAGCAACTTTTAAGTACACATCCAGATCAATTTGTGCACTGTTAATTCTTCCATTTGCTGAGGATTAGTTGGATATCCAGTCTTTAGCTTCCAAAATTACTCTAGGGATGTCAATGTCAGTTTGCCGGTCAGTCTGACCACCACTCTAATCCAGACTGAAATATCTTGACAGCCTTTGGATGGATTGCTTTTAAAATTTGGTTCAAACATCCATGTCCCCCTCAGGATGAATGACATTGGTGATCCCTTTGATTTTCAACGCTTATCATCAGGTCAGATTTTCAATTTGTCCAGTACTATGATCTACTACCTGCAAAACCAATAGCGTCCCCACCAGCCTCAGCTGTGCTTTGTGTTTAGTGATGATTAGCGTGCTAAACTAAGATGTTGATCACATTTGCATTGAGCTAAAAGCACAGCTCTAGCTACAGTATGTGCAACCTATATACAGAGCTGCTAGCATGGCTGTAGACTCCTTAATCTTGTTCTTATAAGCATCTAGTATCAGCTGGTGTAGGAACATCTGTTTTTATGCTCTGGAGGAACTTTATATTTGTGCAGCACCTAAATCTTTTTTGAGTAGGCCACCATTTACCTCTTGAAAGTGCTATAAGTACAGTAACTACATCACTTCTGTGACTGGGGCAGAGAGGAGCATGGAGTACATGGAGCACTGGATCCTGGGGCTTGAATCAGTCGGCCTAGATTCATGATTCAACAGATTATTGCTTGTCATGTTCCCCTTCCTTCCCCTTCGGTAACAAGTACATTTCTTGCTGGAGCACCGATGGCCTGCCATGCTGTATCTTCCTTTAAAACATACATGATCTCACTCATCTGTCTTTGAGTGGCGCCTGCAGTAGGGAGAGAAAATGGTGGCCTTGAAACGTGTGACTGTTCATCTTCAAACACATCCCCTGTTCAAACAGCAGGGTTGGTAACACATTTGTGATGAGGAGAGACGACGACACCTTCCTCTCCTTCACACAAACTGTTCTTAACAAGGCAGACAAGTTGTTGGGAGGAAATCCCACCCCGGGGACTTGACAATAATGGGTTTTGCTGCAAAAGCTCTGCAGGGAAAGCAAAGTTGCCAAAAATAGTTGTGGTACTTTGTCAGTTGATTGGAGATCACGTTTGTAGTGGGGTGATAACTGTTCCTATTTTGTCAGAATTTGCTGATTTCTTCTGTGCTCCCTAATCATCCTTCACTTTAGCGTTATTCAAATTATAAATAACAGTAACAAACCTCTGGAGAGAGGCACAGTTAACTGCTAGTACTAAGATGGTGCTCTGTCAGATGCAGACCGGGCCTGGAAACTGACCATAGATGTGTCACGTATGATCCTGCAGATGAAAAGATGTGATGGTTATGGGCTTTTAAATAAAATGCTAATTGGAAATCTGTTCCAGTTAGTTCAAGCCAGAAGAACAACTTGAGCTCATCTTTAATTCATGGGAGCACTTTACAGTGCTGTACCAAGGCAATCTTTTTCCTCCACCCTGCTAAAAGCGGATTCCCAGAAGGGTCAACATTTCCTTGGGGAAACAGCTGGACTCAGGCCTCCCAGTGAACGTCTTCCACGGTTCTCCTCTGGTTCTCCATCCTCCTCCTCCCCATAGAAGGATCCACTCATCATAAGTGTGACGAGATTTAACGACGTATACTATCACTGCAGCTCAGGCTGGAGATTAAGAAGCTGGAAGATTCTTCTGCGTCAGACAGGGGGATAAAGAGTAGTCCATTTCATAAAATACTGTCATGTGTTTTCACTTGAAAAATAGGAAGCATGTTGGGATTCAAGGACAAAGTCTGTTTTTAATGTTAGTGAGGTTTGAAAGGAAAATGTTCAGACAATAGTGACTTTATTTATAAGTTTAATTCATTTCCAGTTCAAGATCAAAGTTCTAGAAATCATGCGCGCAGGCTTCCTGAGGGTGGTGTGGTTGATGATGTTGACAAGGCTTTCCAACTGCAGCTACACCACCACCACCGCTGCTGCTGCTGTGCATTATGATTCAAAACGATGCTTCTGTGGTACTTCCATGCTGTTTTGTACAAGTTATAAAGAAAAAAGGAAGGAAGAGGAAGTTATTTCTTGGCCCTAATGAAGCAAATTCAGAGCATTTGAGAGCGATGAAGAATCATCTTAACTACTTTTAGTGCGACCTAAGCATAGCTAAAATCCCTGATTACAAAGGAGTGACACTATAATAGCTTGGAAAATTCAAGGATTTGTATTAACTGCAGACGTCATTACTGATTTTAATCTTGTATAAACCATCAATGGGATATTACAAAATGACAAAACTGAATCATAGGAAATAATCCTCTTTCTTATCAAATTGTTTTTGCATGCAATTTCTCGTCTTTAGCTGTGACATTGTGGTGGAGCAATGATTGGAATCCATTTTCAGCACGTAAATGAGTGAGCAATCAAATGTAAAATCAAAATCTTACACTGTAAAACGTGCGGCTAGTAATACTGAACATTATCTCGTGGTCAGGTGAGACGTTAAAGGTTCTAATTCAGTGATTACATGTGATGTCGGTTAATACGCTCTGTGAAAAATCTGATAGAGTCTAGTGACGCTATTAATCACTGATCAAGGTGCGAAATGATAGAGCGAAAATGACAGGTGAGTAAGAAGTGAAGCAGCACAGGTATTTTCTTGTCAGATGAGCATCCTTTGAAATTTTCCTTCACATGTTTTTTTTTTCTTTTTTGTCCTCAGTCAATGATTATTGCTTAGACATCATCATTTGTGTATTCAGGCCCATTCTTTTTATGCTTGTGTTGAAGTGGGGATAAAATACAATACCAGTTTGATATTCTTTCCTTCTGCCTGTGTTTTGTCTCTCAGTGTGTACACCTGCGGCTCTAAAAGTAGACTGCAGCTGGAAATGTGAATGGTTAAAAGATTCACGTGAAATCCATGAAATGGTCATGACTTTGGCATATTTTAGTCCTCTTATAATTCCTGCATCATTAAAATTGTATTAGGAATGAAGTGATCAATGTTTTATGATCCCTTTAGAATATAGAGAAAGGTATTACATTTCCTGTTCGATCAGAATTAAGTCAGTTCGCTGACATTTGCCCTCAGATATCAAAATGTCAGACACTAATGCGACAGGCCTGACACTATTTCCATTTACTTTAAATCCTGATAATGTGAAAGAGGTTACTTTTGAAAAACGTGTTATTTTCGAGGCCTAAAACCTACACGTTGAGTTTGAGTAATTGCAGAATGAATTTCCATTTTTCCATTTTAACAACAGCTTCATCACTGCCCTCTGTGGTGCCTCACTTGCTTCACCTGAGCACCCTCGTCTGGCCTGGCTCAGCTTCAGCTCATTGTGCCTCTCTGTTGTATCCTCTGACTCAACTGTTTTTAACTTTCTTTGTGCTACAGCAGAAAGCACATACACCCCAACAGCGGAGACTCTAATTAATCCGTCTGTCATAAACACTGCTTCTACTGCCAGCCGGATGATTCAAAGCCACATCTTACATGGCTTACTTTATCCACTCTGTGACTGAATTTAGATGTTTACTCCTGCCTGAGCAGACTGCCGTAAACACATCATACCACACACACACACACACACAACACAATTATACTGTTCTACATAGGCCATCTGCATTTTTTCAATCACTATTCACCGTGGTACACTGTTTCTTAGTGTGCAGTCGTGAACGCAGTGGTTGAGTAGAGTCTTGAAGGTTACACACAGCACATCTGACTAATGGGCCAGCTCTCCGTACATGCTCATGCTAATCACTTCTCTGATTGATTGTGCTGCTCCGAAGCACTAATAGCATCATTAGCCGGAACTGTTGTGGCAGTCTCGGCTCTGAGCTTTCTATTCCCTTGCTAAGATTTTCTTTATCCTTTTCTTTTATTATTTAGAACGTAGATGGAGACAGGTTCATTTTAAATATAATTGGCTTTGATTTTTGCTAAAGACAAAGTAAAACGTAAATCATAGGACAGTTAAGGTTTCTCATTAGTCCCACCCTTGCATATTGGTGCAGTTGGAGCTGCGGTTACCTTGGCAACCTGGTGACAAATGGTTTAATAAAAGAATGTGAATAGAAAGGTGTCATGGATAACTACACAAACACCTGTAAGTATCATTAAAGAGAGAAGGAGAGACATTAGCACCTAGACTCTGATTCAGTTTAACCACAAAGAGAGGCATATTTTTATACAAATGTAGGTCAGTGTGAATTGGCTGTGAAGTGGTTGATTATTTGAAGACAGTCAGAAATAAATTACTCAACAAAATCCTCTTCGCCCATTTATTGTCTTCCTCTTTTGTTGACACAAAATTGCCTCCCTGACGATCTTCAGATGCAGCCAGAGCTGAAGCTTCACGGTGTAGTCAGCAGTAGAGTGATGTCTCACATGAGCAGTCATGTCTGAGCCAACAGGCTCGACATGCCGCCCCTTCACCACCTGTTAAAGTTAGTAAGGGACTGACAGGTACTGAGTCACAGTCTAACACAGGCAGGGGAAGCTTTGAACGCAGTGTGAGTCCTGATGTTAAAGCTGACATGCTGCAGCCGTAAGCTCATGGATCCAGTTGGTTGCGTGAAAAAATGAGCAATCAAGACGAAAGTTTGGAGCTTATTTTTGGTCTCTCTACAGTCGTGTCATTGGCTTTTCAGTTGAATTAGTGCAAATTCACGTTTATATTTGACTTTAAAGATGACTGGAATATTTCAGGGGAGTCACGTTGACTGAAAGGGATTAAAAAAGTCTACAAAAATAAATTAATCTGGAGTTTTTTTCACCTTGACTGTATGCCGATTCATCGAGTTCAAAAGTGTTTAAAAACACTTCAGCATCATTTAATAATGACCATGATAACTTTGAGGTTTTATTATAGAAAAACTAACGAGTTTGTCAAAGAGAAGCTCTACCAGCCTCCACACTTCCATTTGAGTTATTGTCACAGCTGGCTTAAACACAAAAACATAATAATGGACACAACACCACGTTAGAAGAGTACTGCATGAAAGTTAATTTTAAATAATTACTACAACTAGGGGTTATTAAACATGCTGAAAAAGTTTATCACATTTCTCTAAATCCTTAAATGACGTCTTAAAATTATTTGTTTTGGTGGCCGGAAACCTAATTATATTCAGTGTACTGGCACATAAGATATAAATAAATAAAAGGAGTAAATCATCACAAGAAGCTGTAAATTGGTAAGTTTTGAAAATAGTTGCTGATTAGTTTTATTATATTTCAGCTCCAAAATAAATGGATAGATAAATGAGAAGAATATATTAGGTGGAGATGCTGCTGTATTATAGTTAAATCAAACTCTGTGTTATTGTTTTATAGTGGCACACAGCTCTGTAGCTTGATGCCACTTTTAGCCTCTATTTCTACATATACAGCGCAACTGGTTCCCTGTCACTGCTGTCATCAAATCCACATCTAAAAAAGCTATTTTCAACCACCAAGCTGTAAAATAATGTGGGTACAGTGTATACTAGCTGTCTATCATGAAATGGCTCATGGAAAAAGTAAAGTATCCATCAAGCTAAAGATCGTGCCAGGCCAAAAATAGACCCAATAGGCCAGCGAATATTACATTTTCCAACACGTAACTTTAACATCTTTCATTGATTTTGTTTTTCCGCCTCACGACTGTCAAAAACGTTTCAGTCTTTTGTGCCTGATGAGATTCTTTATGACACAAAACAGTGAGATTTCACTGTTCTCTCCAGAGGAACCCGTCCAAAGCTTTCAGCATTAATGGGAGAATAAACAGCAGATGAGTGAAAGAGCGTTCAAGGCGTTTCTAATCTTCCTTTAAGTAACTGAGAAAAACAAAATCACACATAGCTGATGAATGACTGTGTTGATATCCAAAATCAATGACTGCGCTTGAGTTGCTGACGTTGTTTATCTGTTTAAACTCCAAACATAAAGAACTCTTTTGACTAATCAAGTTTCATTTATCTTCTCATATTTCATTACATTTCAAAATATTGTCAGTGACTTCACAAAGTGAATGATTTTTTGGTGAATAATTTAGACACATTTACAGCAACATTTCAGTCTGTGTTTGAAGCTAAGACAAAGCTGAAAGCATATTGATTTTGTAGCAGTGTGTAGCAATTAAACCAGTACAATTGCATATTACCCAGCAGACGTTACACTTCCATAACTGTTCCCTCATTATTTTGATTAATTCAAAGGATGAACACCTTCATGTACTTCATGTCACGCATGATTGCCTCTGCTTTGCTGCTTCTGCGTTGACCTAAAGCTACCATATGAACATGTGGTTCGACAGTGTTTATGTTCAGCGTTAAAGCTGCTGAGGTGTTGCTCTGTCTCCTGTATAAAATGTAGATTGTGTGTGGAGCTGGATTTCAAAGGTTGGTCTTCTGACCCAGGTTTGCAAAGGGAGCGGATGGCTGAGGGGAGCTGTAAAGGGCAGGAGTGTGTGTGCGGAGTGTGTGTGGGATGCTGCCAAACTGTCAGAGTGTGTTACGGTAGTGTCAGCTGGGGGAGATTATTAGTTTAACCAGCGCTGCTGTTATCATCATAGGGATGGGAATCCAGCGACATAAACAACATACCAATTTTTATCGTCACAAAGTCACACTCACTAATACCTGCCAGGCCTACATCCACACAGCACGTTCAGACACATTAAAGCACCGCCACCTTTTTGTCGCGATTAGCTGTTCTTCAAACTCTAAAGAACCTCCCGATCTGCCTAAATGTGAGCCAGATGTGGAGCCTGATCCAAAGCAGCTGCTCTCTATTGTCTGTAAATCAAAAAGGTGGTGGCAGTTTGATTAAAAGAAAAACGTGGAGCAGCGTGAACATATGCTTAGTCAACCATATAATAGCAGTATCAAAGGCTTGAGATGAAAAACCACAAGAGCACAGTTTTTATTTCAGCTGATCCTACAGCATACCTGTCGATAAAATCTGCCTCTTCTGCTGCTTTTTCCCTCAAAAGTGAAACTGTTGGATAACATGGCATAGATATCAATATCGTGGATAACAAGTACAACGATGACCATATTATCATTGATGTATTATTTAGTACTTGAAGGGTACAGTGATGAGTCAATGTTGGTGGGGACTGAAGATTATAAGTCTGCGAAAATAAATAAAAAAATGCAATGTGTGGAATAAAACAGAGACAATTTCTTTCGAGAAAATCCAAAGGATGTGACATTTATGCACGCCCCTGAGTGATCATCATCAAACAACCACAGAGCAGCACCAAGTTCACCAGATACATACAGTGTTGCTGAGCTGCAGCTGGCTGGTTAACCTTAGCTTGCATGCTTGCTAACACTATCACTAACAAAAGACTAATATGATCCATATGGGATGATTTGCAGTTAGTATCATGGAGCCAATGGTCCAACTAAAATATAGGAACGTTACGCCCAGGATGATGCTTGCTTGTGCCTATGCAGTCCAGCATGATGACCGGTGGTTTTATTATTAACAATGTTTTTCTGAATGTTACATAGATAACTTTTAATTCAAATAAACTCCGTATTAGAAAATGTCAAATGTCTCCAACGCTCAAGTAAAAAAACAAACACATGATCTATGTACGATAACGACCATAACCTTCTTTAAATGAAAGTTAATTAAAACCAACAGAAGTGATGGTGCAGCAGCTGAAGTATGACCGTTTTTTCTTTGAGCCAACGTTTTGTTGAGCTGTGCTGTTTTTTTTTTTTGTTTTTTTTGGGGTTTTTTTTGTCTTCTGACCACAAATCTGGATGCTGATCAGGTATTAATTAAAAACATGCCACTGTCAGATTTAATGCAGTCGTTGTATTAGCTTTGCAGCATCAGCAGCTGCAGCTCTGCGTGGCCTCCAGGCATCCTCGAGCCAGCAGGGCTAGAGCCCGTTCACTTCCACCTCAATTGATCGAGCTGAAAATGAAGTGAATACGCTATTCATTAGCTGTGAGAAGCTGCTAATCCTTGCTTATTTTACTCTAATTGTTGAGGTAAAATATGAGAATTTGGGGGTCTGTAAACATTATGTTGTTCTTTTGTTCGTCAGTATTTTTAAGATGTTTTTTTTCCTTTTAATTATGCATTCATGTCCCTCAAGACTGCCGTGTTCAAGTTCAAGTTATATCCTTCTCTTGACCCTAAATCCCCACAGACATCATTAAAGCCTTGTGTAATTTAATGTGATTTAATCTAAACTTGACTCCTAGCCTGCAAGTGGACCTGGGTTCAGAGAGCTGCCGAGGTCAGTTACAGTACAAATTGAAGAAATCTCCATTCACCTGCTGTAATTAAAAATAAGTCAAGAAATGAAAGGACTCTTTCCAGCTACATACACCAGTCCCATTGGGGTTTCTTGTTACCACAGTCAAGATTTGTTCCCTTCCCGACTGAAGCTGAAATACAGCTCAGCTGAGCCTCTCCATCACAGTTAAATGTTCAGTTTTACCTGCAGAAGCCTTTTCTTTTGTAATTTCCTTTGAGCAATGTCACCTCCTGCCCTGACAGAATTGACAGGGTTGCCGTCTACGAGGTGAATGAACTCAGCTGCATTTCTTCCTTGTTCCTGTGTGAGTCAGAGTATTAAAAACTATACAATGAAACGGAGGATGTAGGCAAGTATAAAGGGCGGCTTCTGTAATATTAGATCTGCAATTAAATGTCTTCTTTCTTCTCTCTTCCTTACCTGTTTTATATTTTTAACAATTTGTTCTTCAAGTGAAGACACAAGTGATTTCATCTGGGAAAATAAGACAAAAATTTAAACACTCCACTGCATCTGTATTTTGTACTTAAAACCTTGCCAATTGATATTTTTATGTTAACAGTGGCCACTGTGTAATATCACCTACATAACTATCACCTAACTCTCAAGTTTTTTTCGTTTTAGTATCTTTCAGCTCTTCTTTTTTGGTCTTTTAGCCTAAAAAAATCCAGCTGTTCACAAGCTTTAATAATCCAAACAAAAATAAACAAACAGCAGACAGACAAAGTTAGCAACTAGGTAAGCAAGCTAAAGAGGCAGATATTCCTCAATGGAGATGAACTAAATGGAAACCTCCGGTACTGGGAAATGAAGCCAATGTGGAAAAAAACTGTAAATCTTCAAAACTGACCCATTCAGATGATATTAAAGCTTAAAGTTGTGCATAATTAACAGCGTGGCCACTTTGATTGACAGGTAGGTGCCATTACAAACGGCTTATTAGAGCACCCAGGCATCATTCCGCCCGCATCGGTTCCCCTGATGACCCACGTCGATATTTAGATTAACCCGGGAGGCGAAAGAAGCAGTACATCCAACATGGCCGCGTCTAGTGCCGCATATTTTCGGCTTCAAAGCGGTGCTTCGGAAACCTACAGGTGACGTCACTCATGATCTGTCCATTCTTTATACTTCATTCTTTATTGCTCTAAACCCAAATGGCTAAATACTTATTTAATACTGCTTCAGTACCTCATGCAGGTTTTGACCGGTAGTTGCACAACATTGAAGCTTGATGACCTTAAAAGGCTTTTTCGCAGTATTTCAGAGTTCATCAAGATGATTGTGCGCAAAAGAATCACAGCTTGAAATAACACATTTATTGCAGTTATCTCAGAACGTGGTACAAAATATGCATTTAATCTCTATCCTTCTCTGAATGTGCATATTTAACCTTGTGCTGCTTGACAGCATTCACTTCAGACTTGGCTACCGTTTTGAAAGCGTTCTGGAAAATGTTACAAGGTCTGACCTAGCCAGACTCCCATTGTGACTATGAAATAAAAGTGATCAGGGCGTTCATTCAGACATAAGAAGGACATGAAT
Organism: Argyrosomus regius; assembly: GCA_946959425.1. NCBI lineage: Eukaryota > Metazoa > Chordata > Actinopteri > Sciaenidae > Argyrosomus > Argyrosomus regius. Next base: position 18,619,380 of record OX336897.1, on the reverse strand, counting down.
AGCTCGTTCTGCCTTAATCAGCTTTATAAAACGAGATTTTTTTTTATAAGCCAACAGTTGATTTAAGGTAAAATTTTTACATGAACTCACACACTGCTTATCAGCACTGCAACATCCCGTGTCTCCGTCAGCTGAGTATATGTGCTTTGATAAACCCACCAATAGGAAAGGTGCTAATGAGTGCAGTAGAAAATGTGTTGAGCGCCACAGTGCAACATGCTATCACCAATGACAGCAACTCAAAGATGATAGACAGGCCCGAGCAAAGCCTCCACTGCTCACCACAAAGAAGCCATTTCTAGATTATTCTATGAACTATGACAACTATTACATCTAATGGCGACTAAATGAGACTCTACGTTGAGACCATCAATCTTTTGACTTAATCAGTGGCTACCCAGGGATTTATCTTTTTCTATTCATTTAAGAACCAGTGAGTATCCACCGTCCCCCAGTGTATTTTTCCCCCCAGCTGACAAATGTTACTGCAGTCAGAATAGAAAACTCATATAGCAGAGAAAAGCCATTGATTGCTTTGCCTGCCATCACTGTCCTATTAAATCAACCTAGGGTTTTGATGAATGGCAGCTTGCCGCAAGATGGCTGACACTGTTTTTATCCCCCCCCCCCCATCTTTCATCGACTTGCAAGTGTCACGGCCTCACCTGTGCTTTCACAGACAAGGCCAGCTTGTATCCTTATGAATCATCTGCTGTTGCCTTCCTCGTGCTGGACTCCTCATTTTTTTCGCAGGGCCACTGCTTATCAGGCCACGTTCTCTGAAACATTCTAGGCCACATTAACATGAACCTATGAATGTTTAATTGTGGTTTATATTTACAGGCGCCTCTCTCATGGCCAGTTTACCACTATGTGTCTTTTGATCTGAGACAATGTTGTTGATGAAAGTGTGCAGGAATATTTTATTGGAAATGTAAGCCATCGCATCGCAGCCACATAGTGCTGTGTAATTGTATCTGATGCTTAGTTTGGCTATATCCCTAATTAATCAGTGATTTCCCTTATGTTTTAGAATTGCAAATTGGATATGTTGAGCCTTTGAGCTGTTCTTTACACCGACTGCATAGCTGGACTGGGAAACCCTCTTCATGGCTCCAAGCTAATTATTCAGCCTATGGATCCAGGCTCTGGAAGGCTGCCTCTGACTCTCTTTGTAGGATGTGTATGTGTGTGTGCCAACATAGCATACAGTAGTTGTGAGAGGAAACAAGTGTGCATGCATTTGACATTTCTGCATTTCAGTTTTTTGCATTTTTCCCGGTTATGAATTATATATGCATGTGTTTTATTCTTTCAACATCAAGTCCTGCTTCTGCTGTTTGAGTACGATGATTTCCTCGTGCATGCGTATCATTTGCTGGCATATGTGCAGTTTCAGGTTTCTGTGTTAATTTCTTTTGACAGTATGAAAGCTTTCTTTAAGCTAATGTGTGGGCTTTATGGCTCCTGAGTTAAAAATGTCTTTTCATCACGTATTCAAAGATGAGATCACAGGGAGTTGTCAAGAAGTATTTCCAGACATGCAGCCGAACAATGAAAAGAAGCTTGTGTTCAAGTCAAAATAATGTCAAACACGCACACTTAGTTGATACTGCAGCAAATTAGACCGTCATCTCATTCTGTGTTGTTACAAAACTGTTTTATAATAATTTGGTTAGCGTCTGTGACCCTTGGTATACAGCTGTGAGGATGAATTAATTGTTATGAAAATGATTCTGCACATTGCGCTGCCGTACTGTGACAAAATATAAAGACGGAGCTTTAGTCTGGGTCTGGATTTCTATTTTCCATTTCTGCAGAAGAGAGCAGCTTCTGCGAGCTCAATTAAGACATTCACATAATGAATTTAAAAAATACCGTTCTTATCGCACACAAAGAAAATGCCCTCCTCTGTTAATTGGCAGAAGAGAAGTGATGAATGCTAATGAGTAAAACCTTTATGAAACCATGCATTACAGCACAATGAACAAGAGCACTTACCGTGCGTTGGCTCTGAAGGTTTTTGTTTGCTTGTACTGATGAAGCTCATTTAACTTGACTGTGCTGGATGGAGATTGTTAGTTGCCTGATGTGATATTGGCAGACCAATGTCAGACCGAACCTCACCGTTAAAGTTGTGAAAAATTATACAAAAAGTCGGTTTACAAACATAAAATGAGATAATCCAAGCAAGATTGATGCACTCCTTTATGTAAGTTTTATAGACAATAGAAAATATGAGTAATTGTAGTTGATATGTTTCTGAATGTTATTTTTCTTTGCCCGCGTTCCTCTTTGTAATCTTCCTGTCTTCTTCTTCAATATTTATTCAATTAATCTTTGTTTTGGGTTTGGTTTTTCTGTACGCCTCTTTAAGAAAAACAGGAAATGCTTGGCAGTTACAGCCGCATATATCAGTCACGGTCTCAAACAAAACATCGAACAATATTATTAACAAACTGGCACCGTATGTTTAAGAGATGTCAAAAAAAAAGAAACAAGCCTGATTTGTTTTTTTTCACGATCATCTTTCAGCGTCCACTGGTGGACAAACTATGTAACGGCAACACTGTTTCAGTCAGCTGATAATATCAGTCTCTCTAATTTATTGATCAGGCACTAGCAAGAGACAATACAAGGCTATATTCCAAAGTATATCAACGTAATTTAAAATGAGGTCTCTTTCTGATTTTTATGTAAAAATATAAAAATCGTTTTCTAATCTCTGGACTCCAAAATAAATCATTTCCGAAAACTATGATGAAACATGTCTGTACCTTTTTAAAATGAAGTAGTAAAGTAATTAGAAAAGTACTTTTGAAAATGAGAATTGATGACAAAATATGTTGCAATTTCCTTCACAAATAAAATCTAACCTTGCGGTAAATGAGAGAAGTACCCGTAACCATGGTTACTGTACACATCAAAGATGGCAATGAGCCTCAAAATACTTATTGCAATAATTTGCAGAAATTATACACAGTTTGCCAACGAAAACTAGACTAAAATGTCTTCTAAAAACTAACCTCAAAACAACATTCAAGTTTTGTGTTTTAGGTTAAAACCAAAATATTTTTCGTCAAAGCAGTAAGACTAAAATGAAATCTAACTGCCAAAGTTAAAATACTATAAATACTTAAATTAACCTTACTGTATAACCCTCCCCACACTCGTGTTTAACTTGTTACCACATGAATTTCAAATCTCCATTACGGTAATGAGTAGAAGACTAGTGGAGAGCCCTCGTCTCGCTGTTCTCTGCTCCACACAAACCCTCACATTCATGCAAGCAGCAGTCAGTCTCTCATTGCACTGTAGCCGCGTGGCTCGGCAGCAGCAGCAGACAAACAGAGGGGGGCGAAGGACAGCACGAGTTAGCACAGAGAGAGAGACAGGCGCTCTCATCAGTGACGGGCTCCCCGGCTGCGTGGACAGAGCTGTGGCGCAGGAGGAGCAGAGGAGAGGTGCAACGGGAGGACAAGCTGCCTGAAAAAGCAGAGCAAAACAGAGGAGCAAAACGTGAGGGGCCAGCGAGAGAGGGAGGGGGAGAAAACAACGGAGAAGAGAGATCACTGAGGGGAGAGAGAAGTCATTCGGAGCAGAGAGAGAGAGAGAGAGGACCAAGCTGGATGAAGCTGACAAGGACACAGAGGGAGGAAAGCGCGCAGAGAAGCCTTTCCTAACGGGGGAGAGAAGTGAGGGAGCGCGTGCACAAAGTGGAAAAGAAGAGGAAGAAGAAGAAGAGGAGGAAGAGAGGGGAGCCTGACAGGAGGTCGAGCTTTGGGCTTAACTGACACGACAGCGAAGAGGAGGAGGAGCGTGAGGGCAAGTTGATGGATTTGATTTGGGCAGAGTATTTTTAGAAGGAGGAGCGGAGACATGAGAGGAATATTGAGAGATGCTGTGTTTGAAAAAACTAGAGGAAAAGAAGGAGAAAAGAGGGAGAGATGCTGAGATCAGAGTGTGACAGAACAGATTATCTCTGGTTGGGTTTCCCGCAGGAAACCGGCGTGAGTCTATGTCCGCGTACGCGCATGAATGCCTCCATGTGAAAGTGTGTTGTAGCATGTTTCTCACTGTGGTTGTGGTGCTGAGGAGCAGGTCCGCTACAAGATGAAGCTACCCCGCGGTTACCCGCAGGACCTGATGACACTGGTTCGAGCCAAGTGGGGGGGGAGACGAGGAGCAGACCAGTGACATCACAGGGAAGTCAAGGCATCAAAAGTGAGACTGCAAAGTGGGGACAGAAAACAAATGAGCACGGGGGACTTCTGTGAATTAAATTAAAGCTTGTACTTAATAGTGACAAGGAACTGATTGCCGCCTCTGGCTGCTGAATGCCTCTGCAAGTCAGTGAAGCCAAAAAAACACACACACATACACGCACGTAACTCAGAGGAAGAGAAACCACAGCGCTGGAACAAGGCAAGCTCTGCTCTAACAGACTGCAGCACACCAACCAACTCCCTCTGCTGTCGTCTCATTATTTTAATTACCTTCCCTTCTTTCATTTGTTTTTTTGTCCTTTCTGCTTAGCCCATGGTATTTTGTATTCTATCCTCCTCTCTCCCTCTCTCTTCCCCTCCCTCTTCCCCTCGCGTTTGCTCTCTGTGTCTCATCCTCTCTTGTTCACTGTCACACTAACTGCGGTGGATGCTGGAGTCACTCATGTAGAAGCCACCTTGCTTGGAGCACATTTGCTTAGCAGATTTTTTCTTTCTTCTTCCCCTGCTTGGATGAGTTGGATGATTGGAGCACTCTCAGATCGAGAGACCAGGAGGGATGACCAACAAGTAGCTGCTGCTGAAGGCATCAAAGACGACTTCAAAACACAAATATAACATCCATACTTCTGCGCGTGCCCACGGCATATTTACAGTTAAAACCGCATGGGTCATTAATATTTGTAAGGCCAAACACATATCCAGGTGTGGATTACAGTAGTGGATTTATCCTGGAGCTACATGTGGGCCCCAGCCCCTGAGGCCTGGCTGGGAAATGAAGCCTTTCCCGCGGCTGTAGGAGCACTGTGGGCAGCTATGGCCCTGGAGGGACGATGTCTCCGGCGGGGATCCCCGGCCATGATCAGAAAAGGTCGTCAGCGGCGTCGTACAAAGCCAACTCTGGCACGGGTCACTTCCACTCTGCTGTCAAGGACACGCCTGCACGGCCTGAGGCATGTTTGCATCCCCGGTGGCTCTGTGGGCCACAGGGCCTTCTGGTTACTGGCCTTCTGCACCTCCTTGGGGCTGCTTTTATCTTGGTCCTCCAACCGCCTACTCCACTGGCTTTCCTTCCCCACATATACACGGGTCCACGCAGAGTGGGCCAAAGAACTGGCCTTCCCCGCAGTCACTATTTGTAACAACAACCCTATTCGCCTTTACAAGCTCACCAAGAGCGACCTGTATTTCGCTGGCCACTGGCTTGGCCTGCTGCTGGCCAACCGGACAGTGAGGCCAATGGTTCTGGACTTGCTTCAAGAGGACCGTCAGGCCTGGTTCACAAAGCTGTCGGACTTCAGGCTCTTTCTGCCACCCAGAAACTTTGAGGGAACCAACCTGGAGTTTATGGATAGACTGAGCCACCAACTGGATGACATGCTCCTCTCATGCAAATACAGAGGAGAGCCATGTGGCGCGCACAACTTCTCTTCTGTAAGTTCATCTTTCTCTGTTGTGCTTTCTGTGTCCAGTATCTCGTCTTGTACTTATCATCTCTTTGTTATCCATATCTAAACATCTACTGCAGTTTAAAAGTTGCAAATGCATTGCATAATGCTGACAACATAATCATTTATTGTTATTTAGTGGGGATTTTCTTGTGACCTACCCGCTTTAATGGCTGTTATAAGGCTGTAAAAACACAGTTTACAAGCTGTTGTAAGTTCTTGTTACCAAAAAAAAAAAAAAAAAGATTAGCAAATGTGTTACTGCCAGGGAAATTATTAAATCTCTGCCAGAGCTCTTGTTAAATGAATTACATCAACAAAGATAGCAAATGCATTCAAATCATTTGCATAACTGTGTGGAAAATGGCAGTAGCCATGGTCTCATAATAACATGGATGAAATGGGTTACATATGAGCTGGTGGCTAAGCATAACTGCAAACCATCCATATCAACCCCCCGCCCCTCTAGAGGACTTTACTCTGTGTCTGATCATCCTCATATCTGTCTTTCTGTGGGGGTGATTGTGGGTTTGGGGGATTTGTGTACCCGCTCTTCCTTGTGAACTCCCCTGGCTCGCCTGAACCGTGGCAGATGTTTTCTCTATGGTAATGCAGACGCTCAAAATGTCTTTGAAACTTTTTTTCTTTTTTTTTTTGTCGTCTCATTTGTGTTCTTTGTTCTTTGATTTGTGTGCTCTATGGCACTGTAGCCTCAGAGTCAGTAACAGACTGACTGAGAAATGGCAGATAAATACCTCTGTGCAAAGGTTGTAAGTGCTGTGTGTGCTGCTGTGGCGTCTGCTGCCTTTTCTTCTCATACTTTCTTCACACATTAAAAAAAACCCTACTTTTTTCAATAATGGCCATTCACTGCGTTTACATTGTTACAGTAGCTCTTGTCTTCATTGTTAGTGGCATGGTCCGTCTTTCTCACAATTACCCGAGATTGCCGAGAGAGGTAGATTATATTGGGTTTTAAATAAACCAGAACTGACATATATATTTAATACCCTGCCTTTATTTATGTCTGGCTGGCGGGGTCTTCATGTGGCATTGTGAAAGACGTCTGTTCCATAGATTTCTGTCACTGAAAGCATTGAAAATAGCACAGCTCGCCATTTGTCCTCTGCTATTCTCTGTTTGTCTGTTTTCTTCATGACATTGAGTCGCACAAACAGAAAATCATATGTTGAAGTTTTCTAATGCATTTAACCTCTTGAATGTCATGGAGTAGACTGCCCATTGTTGAAAACACAGACGCATGTTTGCCATTTGAAGGCAATGCAATACAATACAGCACTCAACCAAGCATACAGTATATAAAGATCTCATGCTTTTGTATTTCATTAGTCTTTTACAAGCTCATGGTCAGTAGTTGTTGTCTGTTCTTATTCTGATCAGACTGTATGGTTTTTATTCAGTGTTCCAGCTCGGGTGAGTGTTGCTGCTCTTTGTGTCCACTTTGTTGAGTCTCTTTTCCTTCTGTCATAACCAGGACAAGCCCACTGCCATGCAAATAAAGTGTCTGAACAATGCCTTCAGCACTGTATCCATTAGAGAGAGTTCAGTGCAGCGTTGGAAAGGTAGGGTTGTTTATAGGTTTGTTGGTCTGTTTGTTTTGTTACCTCGGAGTTCGCAGGTCTGTTTTTAAGTCAGGCTAATAAATTCAAGATTGTGGATTCACAATGACTAATACCACAGTTAGCTGTTTGTGGATTTGAGTGTAGTAGCTCTTTGCCCCAAGGTGAAGGGTTTTCTGGCATATTTTTTTCGAGCATTTTGTAAGAATGGATCAAGCTGCCTGATAGTAGAGGTAAAATTGTCCTCTTAGAGCTGCAACTGTGCAAACTTTAAACAACCATCTGTACACTCAGTCTGAAATATCAATAAATCTAAAGGGGGTGAGACCATGAAGGACAAGATTGCTGCAGCAGCCCTGCTACAAACACAAACAACGCTGTACAGGCTCTCTTATTTTGATCCCAAGCTCACTGAGAGCAGTAGTATTTATAATAACATACAAACTTTAAGTGTGTTTCTTTGGTTTCTGAATATTTTGGTTGTTACGTGGACAGTGTGTTGGATATTGTCAGCTTTATTTTTGCAGATCGGAGTCACATCAATGCCCCAGTTCTGCCTGCTTCCTCATCTTGTTCTACCTCATAGGGGGCCTTGTGCCGTTAACGGGCCCTTGGTGGCTTTGCTAATCTCATTAGCCTGCTGCTGCAAGTCAGCAAAGACTCCCCGAGGCCTATTCATTATCACTGCATTTAGAGCACTGTCACTCTAAGACCAAATAGGATGCAACAACCAGATTAAACAGGGGATAGGGAACACACACATAGACTTCTGAGTGAAAAAGAGTCCTTGTCTTATGTGTGTGTGTATGAATTCATATATCTGCATGCATGATTGTCTTGTAGGACAAGTGAGAAATCCAGAGTTGATAGAGGTTGGGTATTACAGGCTTTAGAGTACAGAGGATGCTTTGAACTGCCAAGCAGCGGGTGGTTTGGATGGAAGAAAGGTACAGCCAGAGGAGGGGAGTGAGAGAAGTTACAGAGGAAAAGCATCTGGTTGGGAATACAAATGCATCCCATAATTCTGGCCAACCTCTTGTAGCAGCAGGGTTTCATGTGCTGAATCTCTGTATCACAGTGAATGGGAACCAGTAGAAGCCTGGCTAATCAATAAATCTATTAGCTTCGTGCTGTAGTTTATGGTCGTCTATTTTCCTCCCACATTTTCAGTACTGATATACTCTCAGTCAGCCCACAGATAGTCACAAGTTCACAGCAGGGGATAACATAGCTGGAATAAACCTTTCCAACCATCACCAATAAATTGTAAGCGATACCTTATCAAACCACAGTTAGGTAAGCTTCTCCCTGTGGAACAGATACACATCTCCACCTTTCCCAATCGCCGTGCAGGACTAGATAACTGCACCTGCAATGACAAATTAAACAGTACTCAGAGTTGGAGAGCAGAACCATTCACACTGGAGTCAGGGTATATCTAAAAAAAAAAAAAAAAAAAGGTGAATCTCTTTGCTCAGCCACTGTAATGAATCAACTCTATCTCCAGAGAAATCTCATAACTGCAGGGCCAGAGCATTGCTGGACTCCAGTCCTAAAGTGTTTGGCTACAGCAGGTTTGATCATGTGTGTTTTTGAATCGTGAACTATGTGAGGATGATACTGTGTGTCCGATTTAGTGTTATTAATGCTTGGGGTTTATATTAAAGCTGCTGCAATGGGTAACTTTGGTATTTTTCAACCTGGACCTTATTTTCCCATGTTTTTGTCACAAAGTGACTAATGGGGACAACAGTCTTTGAATTCGGTCCAGTATGGAGCATGAGAGTGCTGCAGCTACGAAATGGGCTACAACCAGTGTTGCCAACTTGCCAATTTTCTCTAGATTTAGCAACTTTTCAGACCCTCTTCGTAATTTATTCCTAAAACGGGAGTAGTGACAAATTTAGCGCCTTATTCAGACCATTGGGGAAAAGGCAAGAAATATATTCAAATATTATATTTTAATTCATTCTCATGCATGGCTCTTCTGCCGACAGCGCCGGGGTCCCCCCCTCTCCTCATGCTTCGTGCTCACAAGCTGCAGTAGGTGAGGTTTTGGAGCACAGACGTTTCTCTCTCACACTTTCTCTCTGAATCTCTTGATTAGGATATTCCTAGCTTGTAATTATGTAAAAGGTTGATGTGATGTTTTAAATATTGAAATAGTTTGTTTAATTTTCTCCCTCCCTTTGTAGAATTTAAAAAAAAGAACGTTTTTTTCATCTTTTCAATATACAGTGTCCCTGTTATGAGTTCATTATCTGATTTATCTATCTACTTTTTTATGTCTTGAAGTGTTCTCTTTCTCACTGCAACAACCACAAAACATCACGTGAATAAAATCATTATGATGTCATCCATATGCAAATTAGTGCATTGCTACACCCAAGCGGCTTCCTCAAAGTCTCCAAGACATGTCTCTATAAGTCTCCAATATAAAAATGTCCAACTTCACAGCAGAAATAAACATGTTTACAGCCTGCCACTTCCCTGAATTTTTATGTAACTGGACCATTCAAATTATATAAATATTGTTTAATATGTGGACGCTTTGATTGACAGGTGGGTACCATTACAGGTGGCACGTTTGTTTGAGCACCCAGGCTTCATTGAGCCCGCCTCAGATCTACCCGTGAGCCACATCTTTGCCCTCTTTAGATTAGTTAGGAGCCGGTGAAGGCAGGACTGCCAAGATGGTGCTGGCCAGAGCCACCACACCCTTCACAGAGTCTCTTTAGTCCATGTTTTATACAGGTATAGGGGGGCAACGTAATCTCTGCATCAAAATATGTGCACTAAAAATGGTTGTTTTTGCCACTGCCTTGCTCAGATTGTTATTCGAAGTGTCTAACAGCACAGAAAAATGAAATGTTTTCTGTACCCTTCTCTTGATTCGGATTGTGAAATCTCCTCTGTGGGCATAAGGTCACAGCACCCACAGGAACACCACCAGTCTCCAGAGCTTTGTAGCCGTTTTAGCAGCTGGTCTGCCTCCTCTGCCTGTTCCCCTCTTACTCTCTCTCCTTGTTCACTCTTCATTTGTAGTTTTATTTGTATACTCCAGCTTAAATAAACATGAGCGACCATCGAATTCAAATTCCTCACCCGCATTGTTGAAATCAGCTAAATATTCAGCCATGACATTGAAAATCTGTTACATAGACACTAAGCTACACTTTCTGTACTTGAACAAACTCTTCTTGGTTGATACTAGAGTTGAGCCGGATACTCAGAAATGAGTATCCGGTACGGATAAAGCACTTTTGCAGAGTACGAGTATTATACGAGTCAATATCTGTGCCCGGATTGAATGAAAATCCTCACTGGGTAGCTGACTGTGTCTGCGTTCTGTGACAGGCTAGTCACAGCGCCCCTCCCCTACACACATACAGATGTATTGTGTTGCTGTGTCCCGCTCTGCTCACTCACACACAGAACAGCTGTCTGTCTCTCCCTCAGTCACTCAGGTTCGCGGGTCTTTTCCGTTAACGTTTAGGGTTTCTTCAGCTTCAGGTTTGTTTTTACTTCGGTTTGTACTTACTTATTAACCAGTAGAGTTCTGGTAAACGTGGGTTCGTTCAGACGTGGGGCTTGGTAGAATGCGACTCGTGTTACGTCTCTCTCTCTCTCCCTCTCTCTCTGCTGGTCGTTTTTTTTTTGCTCTAACCAGTTTTTTTGACTTTGTGTCTGACACTTTCTTGATGTATTTCATAAAAACAAAGTAAAGGTAGTAGTGGTATAAATAATATTACAAATTACGCTACACACACTCACACACACACACACACACCTGATGTGGAAATAAAAAAATCAGAACCAAAAAAAAAAATCACACTGATCATAAAAAAAATTAAAGTTAAAAAAAGTAAGTTATGTTGAGTATGAAAACTCTTGTTCATTACATTTTACTTCATAATTGCAACCGCATGTGTTGTATAAAGCTCAATGCTGATGCTGTCCTGTAAATAGTTTTCTAATCAGCAATAAATTTAACAATTTCTGATCAACCCATATTAATTGCATGCTTAAAATAACATACAGGTTAAAGCCCCGTCCATTTCAAGACAACCAGACCCACTTCTGGGTTAAATCCAGCCCACTTCCGGGATAGGCCCCGCCCACTCCAAGTACAGATACGGATACAGATAATTCATATGGTTAACAGATACAGATACAGATACAGATACAGATAATGCTGTACTCGCTCATCCCTAGTTGATACATTACTATGCTCGCATTTCTAATGCTGACTCTCTGCAACAAGTCACCTGACCTCTCTCGAGATTTCAGAACTTCTTGTTGAGTGAGAGTTGGTTAGAAAAATGAACAGATGATGTCTCATTTCTCTGTAGTCAGACACTTAACCAATCTGGGCCTGTAAATTGCAAAAATAAGCACTTTTAACATATTTTGACAGTTGTGCAAATACCCATGAGGCTTACATAAGGCCCCTTTCTTGGTGCAGTGCTCCGACTGAATACTAGACCAAATTCAAAACCTGTTGTCCCCATTAGTCACTTAACACAAAAACATGGGAAAGCAGTGATAGGCCCAAAAACTCTGCAAGTTATAGTGTCTTTCAGTTCATTGTTTTGGTTTTATGGCGTGCAACTCTTTTGATTTAGTCCCACCGATGACATTCTGGTGAACGCGGTGGAGCATTTAGCAGCTGAAGAGACAGATATTTCCCTCTGGAGTGAAACAGAGAGTGAATATTGGACTTAGATTCAACGGGAGACCAGAAACAAGACTCCAAATGAACACCAGTGTTGCTCTGTGACTGCTGGATGTGTAAATCCCTAACTCGGCTCACTCGTCTTATCAACTTAAAACACAATAATATGTCCCTGTTGGGTTTACATCTTGTTTCTTCTGCCTGCAGGTTGCAAAAAAAAAAAAAAAATCAGTTTATGCAGGTATAACTCGATTAAAACTGTACTCATCTGTGCAGGTATGTATTTATTAATAGTTTGACATTTAACTAAAAAGGTTTAATTAATGAAATGTAAGCTCAAGTTGCTCATGGGGAAGGGTGCAGATTAAAAAACAAATCATTTCCTCTACTGCAATCACACAATCTTCTGTGAGGTTTACATTTAATCTTCTAAGTCAAAGTTTCAATTCAAAATTAATTTACATTCTTTTTCCAGCAACGTATACTTTTCTGTCTTTTACCCTCCTCAGTTTTCCTTCTGCTGACGCTGCGGGTTAACAGAGGTAGAAAGGAGCTTCTTTGACTGCTCTCTCTCTCTCACATCCTTTTCGTCTTGTGACAGAAATCCTTCTTTGGTGGCGTTACTGTTCCACTGTACAAAGGTTAATTGATTAAACATTGCCACGGCCTGCTCTCTAGGATGTGTTTAGGTTTGAATATGTTTCAGAGCTGAAAAAGGAGTGTGCATGTACATCATAGGTTATTCCCTGCATTGTTCACACATCTCATTGACTTACTTTCAGCTCCAACTTCTATTTTTTCTTCAGCTCTAATTATTTGCAGTTTTATCGTCTGGGCTTTGGGAAAACTGAAAAATCTGCACCACCTGTTGGCTCTTGCTTTCCACATGAACCATATGAACACAATGATGAGACTAACGGAGGCTTATTTGAGGGCCCCCGTGAAGCTGCCCGGAAAGCCCGGTCAATCACCGCTGAGCCTGGAGGGGCTGCTGATTGAGTTTTAAGCACATCCAGGTAATAACGCAGGTCTCCTCTCCTCTCGTTTGTCATTGACCTTTTTAGTAGAATTCTGTAAAGCTAGACCATGAGCTATTGATCAGGCTTGAAATAAACAAGAGTGGGAGTCAGGTGGAAGTGGCTCCAACTAGGCTACAGCAATCTCATTAACACAGGTGGCCCCCTTGCTTACCATTCTCCACACCCCCAATCAAATTTCCTACTTCAGTACAAATGGCTCGAGTGGTTTTATGAGCTCTAACTTCCAGCTTATATTAAAAACCATAACAGTGCTGTGTCTTAATATGAATGGCCACAGCGCTGGTCATTGATATGCCACAGCCTTTGGATGCTGCCAGCATCCAGTAACCGTTTGACAGCCAGCCATGGGCCATAGCGAAACCGTCACCTTAATCTCCCGGTGTAATGCAAGCCTTGAATGCAGATGGAAAGATTATACATGGTTAGTATTCATAAGGTTGCATTGATGCATAAACCGCAGGACTTGTTAAAGGTTAGTGTTTGAAACAGAAAGCTAATGGATGCTGTTCTCCTCCATCGATACCATTAGCTGAAGCTGCGTCCAGTCTCCACAGCGCCTTACACAGACATACAGTTAGTGAGTCACATGCTCTTAATGTATATCATATTGTGAAGAAACAAACAAAACATTTCGTGTGGCGTCGAACAAAAGTGAAGACAGATGACTGCAGCATTTGAAAAAACATGCATGTTATGTCTTGTTTGACCTTTTCTCTCATCGCTCACTGCCAGCGGCTCATTTCTCGGACACACACACACACACAGACACACAAACACATACTGTACTGAAGTTGTGCATACTACTACACCCACGATTTAAATCTATATTCACACTCTGGACCTTTGGGCCCACCTACTATATTATCTATGTACCCTGTGTGTGTGTGTGTTGCAGCATGAAAATGGTAATGGAGACAATGTAAGAAAACAACCTTTAGCATAATGTAATACAACAAACACTGCAGCAATGAGAGTCTCAAATATAACCTTAGACTTGCTTTGACACAACAAAGCACTATAAGCGTTACAAAGGTAAGATTTATTGTAGTGCTCTGAGATTGCACTACATTGCACTGCTGTACCTGTTAAACTGTTTATCTCAGATGTTTTTCTGTAAAATAAAACGCAGTAGGCTCATACAGACAGTTTGGTTCTGTCCTGACACCGCCATGACCTCTGCATCACAGATTATACCATCGTTCTCACCACCCACACTGTAAAATTTCACGTCTCAGTGTAATTACAATAGACGAGTTCTCCAGCTTCAAATCAGGTGACCTTAAATTGTCTAATTATCATATTCAGAACCATTTCAGAACTTATTATCATATTATAGTATAATTAAAACTTCAAATGATGAGTTGATTAAATTTCCAAGTTAGCTTATTTGGAAACATTGTTAGCTTGTTAGCGCATTACTCAACATGCTTTGTGTTTCGGTTAACAGATGGATGGTAGAGACTTGAAACCATTTATGTCAAGATGACTGTATGTTTACAGAGTTGGTGAAGAGTTTATTTACATTAAACAACGTGATGTGATGGGTGATGTAACAATGTAAGGCATCCTGATTTGTTGTTTGGTAAGTACCAAGACTTGGAAGCAAAGTTATACTAATTAACTAAATACTAAAACTAGGTGTGGGGAAAAAAAAAAAAAAATTGTTAACTGATAGAAAACTAATAGAGAATAAAAACATGCAGGAAATGTCATTAGTTTTAGTCTTTGTTAATTTGGTCATATTTGTCAAAACAACAAGCTGGAGGAGGTATTAGTACAAATGTTTATTCATACTCTATTCTGAACTTTTATTTGCCACAAATCCCTCCTATATTGTAATAAAAAATAACCGAATAATTAATGAATCAATATAAACTGAACTGGAATGAGAAAACTCACTCTGATGAATCAAAAGAAAAGAAAATTAAAAACATGAAAAATAGAAAACTATTATAACTCTGCTTGAACGCTGACGTCCGGAACTAGCAATTATGATAACTCTGGTATGACATGAAGCTCCATCCTTCTTTGTCCTCTTTTTTTAAATTAATAATAATTGATGAAAATGACCTGATGAGTCATTCATTGTCCTCTCTCTGATCAACAATAAAGCAAACCATGATGAAAATACAGTCGATTTTCACTTTAACAACATAAAACCTAGTCGCATATCATGTCCTTGTATTTCTTCCATTATCTGTAAATAGAGCCTCTTAAATCTTACACACTTAGGTTGGAAGCACCAAAACATTCAGGCAGCATGTCACTCATATTTTCTGTTCGGAAAAAAAACAAAAAAACACATTACATCCCTGTTTATTTGAGTCTTTCCAA
This sequence comes from Argyrosomus regius, assembly GCA_946959425.1. NCBI lineage: Eukaryota > Metazoa > Chordata > Actinopteri > Sciaenidae > Argyrosomus > Argyrosomus regius. Next base: position 18,604,080 of record OX336897.1, on the reverse strand, counting down.
GAAACAGCATTCAGAGTGTATGGACAAAGGGGTACTCGATGTCCATCCATCATTATAAACCTTTGCTTTTGTTAAAATGGGTTGAAATACACTTGAAGGGGACTGTGTGAGAGAAGCACTGCACTTTCACATAAACAACCTGTTAGTGCTTGAAGGAAAGCACGGGGACGGGGAACAGAGCTGGCTGTGTCCACAGGACTTGTTTGGCGGATCAATCACCAGCAGGCACGGCACTGACACTAATATGGGCCTCTCAGCGTGTGATACTGGCTCTGTCTGGCTCTCCTCATAGGTGTTCTTTACCACGTGACAGGGCAGCAATCAGCCCACAGCCATAAACACACAAGATGCAGTTGGAGGGAGAAGAAAATGGTGTAGCTGAATTCTGCAGTACATGATCTCTTACAAAAAAAGGGCCTCAATTGAAGTCTAAACTTTTTCTCTTGCGTTTTTTTTTTCAGTAAATCAGACAATCTACAGTCTTGTGTAAAAGGTTAATAGAGAGGCACATATGCAGGATTTTAATGGTTATATTTCATTTTCATTTTTTCAACACGTTACAGACAGGCCAAGAATATCTTTCTAATTCATTGCATCCCACTGACTTTCTGTTTTCACACTTTGAGGATGAGATTGTCGCGCTGTTGAAGCCCATTTCTGCATTCTTCTGACCTTCCCTGGGCTGCTTCCATCAATGTGTCAGGCATTATGAAGCGTGGTGGTGCGTGGGTTGAAGTCCGTGGGGATTAGCCGAGCTCTGAGGATATTTTAGGTCAAACCGCAGCTCGCAATCTGAAGGCACAAGTTCCCCAGCCCTGGGCGAAAATCGTCGATTCAGCCATGTTACAGATATTAACCATTCTGTTTGAATCTCACCTAGTCGCAGCCTCTTTATCACACTTGGTTCCCTAATATGCGTTGCTGGCATGCATTACAAAAGCATCTGATTAAATCAAAGGCTTGTGGATCATAATGGTGCTTGTGTAAGCCACCTAAACTACGTGCAGCAAAATGTTCGTGCTTTTATCAGATTCTTGCATTCAATGCCGCTGCTTTTCACCCAGGAAATGTCCCTGCTGGCAGAATTTCTATGGTTTCTGGTGCTATCTGTCAAAAACCAGAGAGTGGTTTCTTAAAGCGCCTCTAGTTTTGTTTTCCAACTTCCAAATCAGGAAGGAATCTCAACATAACAGAAACAAGATTTCAGACGTAACAATTACTGCTGCCTTTGTGCCTTTCAGCAAGCACCCAGCTCCTTCAGTCAAGATCAGGGATGAGCAGGTGGGTGTTTGAGCGTGTGTGCAACTCTCTCCAGCCTGCAACTGTTGCTGTAGATTAGAATCCTCTGAGCAAACCTGTTGAAATCAAGGTTGAGAGCGATGGGCCGCAGCAGAGGCAAATGTGAGCAAAATTGCTTGAAGCTCACAAGACTTTGAAGGAGAGGGATTCAAGCGTATTCTCCCGAGAGACTCGGTTCCACTGATGATGCTTTAGCTAGCATGTACCTGTGCACTCACACATGCTGTACACACTGCACATACACATCCCTGTTTCCTACATAGACCTTGAATGTTGTTCTGAATGAAGGACCCACAGTGCATTCCCAGTGACACTTCCTGACCTGTTGGTAAGTCAGTTGTGTTGAACTGGATGCTATTGATGTCAGACTTAATTCATATTTTATAGCTTTTCCACAAGTCAGTAGCTCAGTATTGGATTCTTCTGGTCCGTCAGATGTAGCGGCTTGAGAAATAAATGGATAATGCAGTGTGTGTTGCAAAGTGAAGATAGCTGTAAGTGTGTATTTAATCATTTTACACCCCATACGATTAGAGTCACTTAAATGAATCAGGAGGCGCTTCCCTTTCCGTCTTATCATCTTGGGATTCCAGCAAACGTCAAATATTTTATCCCCCGGTGCAAGACTGAGAGGAGTCCGTCTTGTTCTGGCAGGGCGGCTGAGAGGAGACGGGGTGGAGGCGCTTTTGTAAGTCGAAAGGAAAAAGAGGTAAACAACCTGGAAAAGGAGTGGGCATCAAGAGGCAAAGAACACAGCGGCTTGCTAGATTTAACCTGAACAATATCAAAGAGAGAAACCTCTCGGAGATCTTGAGGCTCCGTCAATAATGTAACGCGCTGAATGTCGGCGTTGTTTGTGCTTCCCCTTCAGACGTGAATATCTTTATGAATAATGGAAACACGAGAGGCAATACGCAACAATTCATCCTCTTCACTCAACAGCAAGCTGTAATTCAGCTTTACCTTCTCACCCATATGTTGTTGTATAAATAAATACATAAACGTGTGAAGAATCTCCATTGTTTATATCTACAGTGGGTGGCAGATATAATGTAATATTCAGTAGATCTCCCCAAAATGTCATGCAGGCTTAATTACCGAGAAACCGCCTGCAGTCTTTGCAAGAGAATATACAGCGTATACATATTATTAATATTATTTATTTAATTGTTATGTTTGTTTTCTGTGTCTGAAGGATATTTGGCTTAGTCAGTCTGTGGATATTAATACAGCAGTTGGTAGGTTGGTATATGGATATGCAAAAGAGCAGAGCAGAGACACACTAAAGAAAGACAAGAGTAAAAACGTTTGTTGTATAAGCAAAAGGAAACCATAAAATGTGAAGCGTCTCTGTCTTCATGTTTTTCAGGCACTGGCAGTTCACCATAAAAGTTTTTTTTTTTTGGCCTTTTTGTTGCTATGATGCTAGAATGAGAGCAACACCAGCAATCAAGACACATACCCAGTTTCATGTCAACTGAACTAAAAGGTGCATATGAATCCATTTCAGTGATTATTGGGATTGCTTGTTGTCGCTGAAATTGGAAAAGAGATGTTGATGTTTTTTTTTTTTTTTAAAGATTATTGTTGTCAACAAAATCCATAAAAACACTGAAAGCAACAATCTGTTTGTCCATTCCTGTGGCATGTCCAAGCCCATTTGTTCTTACTGGCTTTCGGTAATAAGAAATATAAAAAACAGTTCCTAGATATAAAGTTTCTTTAAAAAAAGGCTCAGTAGTTTTCCAAAACAGCTGAACACTGTAGCCTTTTGTAAACTTACTCATACTGGAGAATCGTCCATTTCTCGTGGAGTATTTTCAGTAGCAGATTTCCACACATTTGGTGCTCTAGTATTGAGTTTTTCTGGCATCAGGTTGCCTGTATGTGGACTCAAAATAAAGTACAGTGTTTTTGGACAACAGTGGAGATCTGTGACAACAGAGGAATGAGATAAATGAGCAGGCAATCTGAAAAATCCTTGTTGGTCTTTTCATGGGAGCTATTGATGTGAAGAAAAGTAAAGAAATATTGCTGCCTTTATCCTTTAACAGAAGAGCTTTATTGATGAATGTGATCACAGGATTACACCCTCTTGTCAATGAGGAATCATTCAGCTTTGTGTGAGTAACAATTCTATCATGGCCAAGTTTGAAAATGAGATTCAGGTTGCAAAATCTGGCGTCATCCTTCAATAGCAGTGTGTACATTAAGTCATTTATATGGATTGTCACCCATCTGTATGAACAACAATTTGGTGCATTTACTGTTTAATACATAAATTTCCAGTCTCAGCAGTCTCTGAAAGTTAATTGCCGCTCCGTTAGCAGAGCAATTAGAGAGCCTTTTTCATTCCTTCCTCACAAATACGCGTGTTCCCAAGCACAGACTTTCTGAGGAAGCCCACATTAGCGTTGCAGCACTGTAAATGTGCTCGCGCACTTTCCCTCCTCAATAAATGAGACCCAGGACTCTCTTTCACAAAATGTTGTTTTCCTTACTGTGTCCGGGCAAAGCTTTTGATTCAAACGAGTGAAATGGGAGATGCAAAGTTCTAGCTAAGAACATTTCCAAGATGGATTAAGATGTGAAGAGGTTGAACGACAAAGCCCAGTGGCATATTGCCCCTCAGAAGATCATCAGCATTATAGTCCACATCCCTCTGGCATCGTGGGCACAGGTGGCACAGGCTCATTAGTCAAACCCCTATGGTCCGTCTTCCACAAGCAAAGGGAAATATGGACTCCTATTAGCACCTCCCCTGCTGCGCCATGCGGTATTTGTGTGGGTCAGGACATGTGTGGGAGGCTGCTACAAAGAAACAGCCAGGAAAACTGAGGCAATCTTGACTATTTTATAGAAAATATATATATATATTTCACAGTTTATTGAGGCGTTTCTTTTCAGAATGGAGAAATCTACACTTCAGCTCATTACAAACAATAAAAATAACACAGGATATTTAAATTGGCATCATGCAGCCTACCCATGCACACGTGTTTCTGAGGAAAATTTATTCAGACTGTGTAAATATAGAAAGGTACAGTGTGCAAAAAAAAAAACAGCAGGTAAAAGTAGATACTGTATAAGGCTCGGGGAGCTTTCTAGACTGGCAGAGATTGGTGTCAGACTTGGCAAGCTGAAAGTGTTGTGTAGTTTTCACTCCCTGTCTCGCTTTTCCAGACACATACATACAGTCAAGCCCACCATTAGTTATGAATACATTCATGCTGAAGGCTAAACACAGTGTAACATAGGAGCCTGTATAGTTCGCAAACACTTGCACATAATGTGAAATCCAAAGATGCATCCGAAGGTGTAACAGATTTCACAGGCAGCCGCAGGTTGTCTTTGGCATTCACGGCGACGTCTCCTTGTTGGCAGACTGTAATCATTCTCTGCTGCACGCTATAGGTTCCATATGTTAACAGCACTCATAGCGATGTACTCTCCACACAAGCTATATCCTGTGTCAGAGCCACAAAAATGCACTTCTCATATCGTTACCGTCCTTAACAGATGGCTTTCATGCATTTTCTTTTTTTTTTATCTTTGAACAGCATTAAATCTTCATCAGCAGCAGAACTAAAGCATATAATGGCTCCTGAGGTATCTGGTAACACAGATTGGTAACACAGGGGTCTTCTTCAGTATTCATATATACTGTATCTATATAAAAGTAATGTAAATACGTTTCTCTCCTTCCTCTCACCTACTGACTGGTATCTGTACACAAGTCAGTTTCCAGAGAGATTGGAGACTTGATTGAGCCGAGCACAAAGAACCAATCAGAGAACTGAGGCATACATTCGATTTATGCATTATGAGTAATCATTCCAGGCTTCAATGACTCCCCTAAACAAATGAAATGTAGATTAAAGGCAAATGCACAGCAGTGGTGTGTGATGAATATCAGAAAACTTCATGCCTTTTGTTTTCTATTCAAGCCCACCACAGTGACACTGCAGGCTGTTTCACATCAACATAAATATATAAATGATATGTGTGCACAAAACTATCTGCAGGTGAGGTGTTCAAAGATGTGACCTTGGATTGATAACGATTATTTTTGACTCTACGTGCATTCTGAAAATGTCACTCACATTTATATCAAATTTTATATTTTATTTACATTCAGGCTATCATCTCCCTGTTAAGTTATGAAGCACTTGGTAATGTCTGCTTCAATATGAGTCCATAAATGAATCATTCATCATTTTTCTGATGTTTAATAATGATGATTGCGAGATTGCAGCAATTAAGGTTTTACAGGTACGTGATGAATTAATGGTATGGGCGCTATAAATAGCCACAGCCGTGCCATAACGGTCATGTGTAATGATGGCTGTTCTGATGCTGCTGAAGGACCTCGCTGAGGTTAAATTGCACTTTTCCTTCTTCGCCACTCTTCTCACTGACAGGTCTAATGAGTTGTGGAGAGAGCGCAAGTATCGACGTGCAAATAGATGTTTAAGGCTGTCAATTCACAGTTAACTGCGGCATTAGAAATGAAGCTGGTGTGCTCTTCAAAATGATTGAGATTTGTAAAACATAATCAGGCTTAAGAATGCGTATCCATATTTGCACAAAAATCTAATGTTATCAAATTTGCTTCCTGGATTGGCACATGCCAAACATTGTATATTGACTACTACAGTATGTCTGTAGCACCGAATCATAAATTTGGGTTAAGGAGCAACCATTGTGCGCTTTGGTCATCAAATGACACAACGCAACATGATGTGGTTAGTCTGCGCTGCACTTATAGTTAGAAAAATTATTTTCTCAGTTAGCTTCATACTATGAACAATAATGTCACATACTTCTGTGTATCAAGGATCCGGCAACATTAAAATGCAAAAAAAAAAAAAAAAATGACATGACTAACTTTGAAACACTCCGAGTGAGATGAATTAATCTCTATCTCTGCTAGGGGTGCAGGGGTATGCTCAGGGTGGCCTCAGCGTGTCATCGAGCCACCCTTTAAGGACCGCCCAAAAAAACCCTGGACTGAAAACTGGTGAAAAACTGTTTGAACCTCTAACTCCACATCATTCAAAGTCTTTTCACATGTTTTCAGCAACTATTTTCCAACATATTTAATGTATTTTGAAAGAAATCTTGACACAGTCTTCAAATTACAGTCTAATATCTGTTGGTGAGGGTGTTTGAATATGTTGTCACTTCAAACAAAAAAAACAAAAAAAACGCACCCACGCAGTCCCAATTACTGAACAAACATTGACCTATTTATAAGTTCATGTGGCAGTTTCTTATTCACACATCCAGCTGTTATGGAGCAGCGTTATCATCTATTTTGAGTCTGGTCACCCAGTCCAGTATTCACACTCTTTTAGTTCTCTACAAACTCAACAAAATGCTGCTAAATGCTCCACTATGTTCAACAGCCATTGCTCTGTTGTTGCTGAGCAGGTAGTATTCAGTGGGATTTTAGAGCTTTTCACTGAAAAAAGCCTCCTGCGGCAGCTGACAGTGACTCAGAACATTAAAGTTGAGGGCAGGACAGCTAAACAATGAAACCTGAGGGAACCTGAAGATTCGGACGATGATTCTCTGTAGGTTTATGACCAAAGCGACCCCTGTCCCATTGCTGCCACAGTCATTTGATGTTTTTCTATTTAAAAAGAAAATGAATATACTTTGAAATCACATTTTACTGGCTTTAATATCAGTGGCTTGCTTTGTGAAACCGATTTAAAGTCATACACGTACCACAGTCAGTTGTTCACATAAACTGCACTCTGTGTATCGTACAGGTCATGATTTAAAACAGTCTACAATGAAGTACTTAACGTGGTAAGGTATTAAGTTTGGTTATAACTGCAAGTCGTTAATTAGCCCAAAATGTCACAAATTCTCACCTGCTGCTTCTAAAGCTTCACCTAACTAAAAATGCTACTAAACCTCTTCATGTGGGCCATTTTCAAAGGTCAGTGATTAGTACTCAGCCTTGGTTCCTGTAGCATGTGGACGGTGTGCACCAGTATCCTCGTCGCATCTTCAATTCCCCCGAGGCTTTGTGATCTGCAGGCCCCGACGGCTGAAGGTGACGGCTGAACTGACAGCGGGGGTAGCTGTTCTTCTGAAGGACAGGTACTTTTTGCCCCTAAGGGACTTGCCTTGAATAGAGGACAGGGGAAGGACATGCGGACAGGAGCCATCCTCACTGGTGGTGACAGCTTTTTAAACGTTTTAACTAAACCCACTAAGATACAGAAAGTGGAGCACGGCCCGGAGCAGAAGTCAGGCAGGATGGAGTCCTGGAGGGAGGACACAGGACTGACCAAAGCCTCTACTGGCTTAACCGAACCGTATCAAATGTTCCTCTGTAATCATTGATGACCGGAGGAAACATTCTCCTTTTCAAAGTCAAGCGTGCAAAATGTAAATCCCCCCTTCCGCCATATCACCATCAACAGTAAGCAACATGAAAACCTCACTGTTTTGTCTACTCCACTCCGCTCTCTCTGGTGATGTTGCCAGTGGAAACACAGTGCCGTGGTGAGTAAGTACCTGCCTGTGGTGGTTCAGGTTGTTTGTGTTTGAGTGCTCTCCTCCTCAGAATGGCCATTTTCTCCCAAAATATTCAGCAGCACGTCACCCATCTGCCACTCGCAAATAAATGATTGTGGTAATCGGCTCCTGTTGTGTCTCCGGGTTTGACTTGAGTCACTGTTGGAGGAGGTTATAGGCGGGGTAATGATAAGGCATGTTTAAATATACTCAATAGGTGCAGTTTATTCCAGATCACACCTTCCCTCACATTTTTCCTCCTCCGTCTTTGAAATAAATTTCCCTGGTCGAAGGATTAAAAGAGTCGTCTCCATTAATTCCAAACCTGAGCTAATAAAACACAGAATGATTACACATTGCCTTGATTTCACAGCTCCTTTAGCTGACGACAGCTCAAAGCGGCTTTGACATCCCATCATTTGCCGAGGTCGTGATTGCATTTTACACTGATTATACATGTGCACAGCTGATATGTCTGAATATATAACAAAAGATAATTTAATGAAAGACTGTGCATAATGATGTTTTATTAATGGTAACGGTGTTAAAATCCTATCTTTTGGCTTTAAAATTCGAGAAAATTTTCTTGTCTTTCACAGTTTTGTGAAAGAAATATTTCCTTAAAATATTTTGCTATTATTTTGCTGTCCTCGTGGCAACCTTTTATTTTGAAGGACATGTTCATTTACTACTTGAGATGTGAAATCCTTCCAGAGGGCGAGAAGAAAATGAAAATTTGAACGAAAGGTGCGCCGAATTTTCTTCCTGACAACAATGAAGCTCTGATCTATTTCTGTGTTCATGGACTGCTGACAAATTGAATCAAAATTCAATTTGTGTTTCACTGCACCACCAGTGACATGTCCTGTGTTAAAAGTTATTCTCTGTCTGATAATTAGCGGAGAATAAATGACACTAATGAAGCAGATGAAAAAATACCTTAAATGAGTGTACAATTAAACGGGATGTCAAAAAGCTGTGCCAACTGTAAGTCACTTCCCCTCCCATCCTTAATGGCGCGATCAAAGCAGACACACTAACTGAAGGTGTCATCTGTTATCTGTCACATTTCTCTAAAAGTCACTGTTTTCAGAAAAAGAAGTAGCCAGGCAGGTAGCAGCATGTATTTCCATTCCTGTTGCCACCCTGTTAAGTCTTACTTCTCACACCTTTGCCCTAATTTTGCTGTTCTGATTTTCTTTCTCATACGCCACCCCTGTCTCCTTCCCTCTGTCTGTCAGCTTGAGTTAGCATCACAAATGGTCACCATGTTTCTGAGCTGTGAATCTACGATGGTGGTATTTTGTCAGTCCTGTCCAAATATCACAGTAGCCTTCCTATCATGCCTGTTGAGCTGTAGGTCAGGGCATCTCGTCGACCTCCCAGCAGGCCTGTGGAGTTGTAATACGGGCAGCATTGGTGTGCTAAGCCGCTGTCCTCGCCAGAGCCTCTCAGGACCACATCAGAGTGATCAGACAGAAAACTGTCAAATCTCTTCCTCCCCCCTGTTGGAGCTGAGCTAATCCGAATTGTGTGGGTGTGAGAAGGAGGGAGATACAGAGAAATGTCTGTGGGCCGATGGCTGGATGCATTGATGTGTTTTCACATTCGTGTTCAATGCCGTCCATCTTTTTAGCAGCCCACTATCCCAAAAAATTGCATCCATACTGCATGATTCAGCAGCTGACGATGTATGACCAAAGTTGACGTTCAGCACCAATAAGCAGGTTGCCCTCGTGTAGCAAGGTGGAAAGTGAAGGTCTTGAGGTTGGGTTAGTGGGTGTGTACCGTGTCTGGCTTCCAATTCAGAAGATCAAAGTTCACTTCCCAACACAGACCTGCAATTAAAGTTTGCCTTTGTATTGACCCTAACCACAATCTTTGCCTAACCTTAATGGAATAGCTTAACATTTTGGGAAACGTGCTTAATTGCACTCCAGCAGAGAGTTAGATGAGACTTTTCATAAAACTCGTAATTATGAGGCTACAACCAGAAGCAGATTTGCTTAGCTTAGAACAAAGAGTGTAAACAGGAGGAAGCAGCTGTCTGCAGGTAACAAAATCTGCCAACCAGCACCTCCAAAACTCAATTAACATGGTATGTCCTGTTTTTTGTTTAATCGGTACAAAAAGTGACTCTAAAAATTACAATTCCCTGTTTTATGGGGCGTTATGTGGCAGACTACGCTTAGTTGCCACTTTCACAGGTACACTTGGCTATAAATCCTCCCTTCATGAAGGTTATAATGTTTAGTTGTTGTTTAGAGGTTGTTGATTCATCTAATCATTCTGGAGGAGTTTATGGTGCTGGGGAATATATTGCATTATACAGAGAGCTGTTTCTGTTATATAGCTGATCCTCACTGATAGATAAAATAATAGAAACACTTGTCAGCAACACAATGTCAGCGATGGTGTTCCCCTGAGTCTAATGTTACAGGTCGACTGTGCATGTTAAGATACCTCTAAAATGAAACCCAACTTCCGTCAGCCTCAGCAAAAATAGTATGCTTACATCCTAAATGAACAGTAACATTCACAGCTGAAGCACAGCTACAGTTGAAGTAGCCTTAAGGCTGACTAAGTGCAGTTTATTTTACAGCAGATTTTACAGACTTGTTTACAGAGTAATTTTCCCTGCTCTGCTCGGAAACAGGATGTGATATCACTACTCGGAAACGCTGAGAGGATCCGCCCTGCAGTTTGTAGTCTGGTAGCGTAGTATTGATCCAAACATGAGTAGTGGGAATCGTATGGGAAACAATGAGTAAAAAACAAAACAAAAGACTCATCAAGACGACATTGTTCCTGTTAATTAATCCTGCAGACTCGCAGATCAAAGTTTGATCCCATCTGACAGAGCTTAAGTCGTCAGATAAACGGGCCTCAATGGCAATGAAGGAGAAACAGATTGAGCCTTTACACTAATGAAAGTTGAACTGACTCAGTGTAGGTGAGCTGGAGAGCTGAGTCCTTAAGTGACTCTGTGCAGAGGATAAAGGTTTTTTTTTTGTTGTTTTTGTTTTTTTCTGATTCAGTTTGGATTCCACCCTCAGGCAAAACTTGACAATGTTTGCCACGTTAAGGATGTGTCCTATTTTTTTCCCCTCCACATTTTACCCATCTAGCAATTTTGGTTTCTGGTTTTTAATGAGTATTAGAGCCTCATGTGGTTACTCGTATCCTGTAGCTATGGTTTATTTCAATGTGCACTGTCTATGAATTAGTCTGCAGAATTTGGTTTTTATGTCTACCTTCCCCTGGTAACATGAGTTGCCCTCATCTTGAACTGCATAATGTCGCCCATCGGAGAGTTTCCTGGTTTGCAATTCTAAAAGTGTTCAGTTTTAAACTCAAGGGCAGGGCGTCCTAACATGTTCCAATCTTTTAGATGTCACTGGACAAAGAGAATTTTGAACTGAATGGCTAAATATTTTTTTCCCCGTTCATTTAGTCATGGTTAATAACTTTGACACATGTCAGTAGTTGACAAGTTGCTCTCCTCTTTAAGACTCACCCTGGTTGAACAGTGTATAAATGTCTGAGGATCTAGCCCATTTATTAGGTATGCTTTGTGATGTGGCTGGGAGAGTGCTGTGGTAAATAATTCAGCTTGGGTTGAAGCAGACTCAATGGGAAATGGAAATGGTACCATTTTTTTCACCACATGTGAAAGAATGTAGTAGTCCACATACACTGTGTGTCACGAAATGAGTTAGTGCTGCACAATTCTCTTAATTTAGTATTTGTGCGATAAAGAAAAAAACATTAATTGGACTGTTGTAGTCTATACATTTTGTATGCGACAGTGTGACTTCAGCACACTGAATAACATTTGGAGGACGCAGTCTGACGTTCTTATGAAAGTCAGAGGAACCCTATCTTATTGTAACCATGACGATGAAGGTCCCTCAGTCTTAATGAAGTAGTAATCTTAAACCAAACCATGAAATTTTCCATTAACCTTGTTTTTCTGACTTACATTCAAGCAAGTCTATCAAAAGCCTCTCTTGGAGTTGTGTGTGCTGTTTACTTCCAATGTTACTCACCAAAATGCATTATGTGAATCCTTGAGAGCTAATGAGTGTGTTAAGAGCCTTTCCTTCTTCATAAAACCTTGGCGATGTTGATGTTCGTTGATGTTGTTCTTTGCCTTTGTTGTGTCACCTCAGATCAACAAAAAGGAAACCATATAAAATATTTTTGAATCAACATACTGGCGTCAGAACAGAATAGTCCAGAGTAAAGTACAGTACAGATTTCTTGTCTTGTTGTAAGGATGTGATAATTATTTCTTTAATCTTCTTGAACATGAACAAGTGCTGATTTAACTATTTAGGGTGGCGGTGTGCTTGAGTTTTCCTCAGTGTCCTCAAATTGTGGCTTTCGCTCTTATCATTAGAATAGGATAGGATGGATACGACATGACACGACACAACACGATATCTTTATGGTCTACAGGGGTGGGATTTTGCCACACTTAAAGGCTCCATTACATATTTAGAAACAATTCATGTCAATGTCTGTGGTTTAAATCTTATCAGTCACTTTGTGGAGTTAAGTTTATTAATGGTGCTTGGGATGAAGGATTTTTAATTACATTTTTAGTTGGCACAGGGACTCTATAACACCTCCCAGATCACAAAGGCTCAAACTGGCTGAAGCGAGGATTGAAGACATCTGCCAGGATGCTCCTCACTTCCTTCCTCGTCCTTTCTGTAAAAAGTCGAGTCAAGGCCTTTTGAGGTTTGCCCAATAGTTTTGCTTTCCACTGACAAAATCCTTGAAAGATTATTTTTAGATCTACAGTTTAGGTGATCGTACCAGGCATATAGGTGAAAAGCTGATATATTCTCAGCACTGATTCTATAATTTTGGCCACTTAGTTTCTTTTTAAATCAGTTTTGATGATCCTTTTTCTCATTTATGTACATAAAGCTAATATTTGCTTCTCCAAAGTTTAGCTTCCTCCCTCCTCCTCTGCGTCACATTACGTTGACTGACAGCCTGTGTGCTGTATGTTGCGTGGTCGCATTAAAATGTCACAGTCACTGCGCGTATATAAGTCAGGAGGTTGCTCATATGCAAAAGCACATTAGTCAGTGTTGTTTATGAATGTAATCAGTTTGAAAAACGAGAGCATAATTATAATATGATTAATGCACCGTCATAGTGTGGGCGTGTGCGCTCCCACATGTGTGCATCTGTGGATATGTGGCAGTCTGTCACACACCAGCTAGCTGATGCAGCAGTGGGGGCGTGTACAAATTCACCCCCATCAGATATCCATAATTAAACATTTAAACTCATGTCCTCGCTGCCTCTAGTAATAGACATGTGTTGCGTAACTATAAGAGGGTGAGATGGTGCATGACTGATGTGACAGATATTTTAAACAACTCAAAAATGATTGAGACAGAAGGAGTTATTGAATGTGCTCAGATGATCTCTGTATCTGTACCTGCGACATTTATTCTCCGTGGAGACACGTGTAGGAAGGTAATCATTTTTGGAGAGTGGTATTTTTTATAACCATTAATGTAGATGAGCCGGGAAATCCATCTCCATAACTCGTAGCGAAGGCCTGCCTTCTTGTCTTGCCGCGCTCATTAACAAGACACATGGAAGTCAAACCGACTCAGTGGCATGTGTTGATGCGTTCATCACAGTAAACAACCCCCCCCCCTCCCCATGTTGATTACTGCTGTAACTTATACCCACTGTTACAGATGCAGAGCTTTAATTCATCTGTTCAACAGACCTGTGCTACCTCTCAACCACAGGGAAGCAGTACGAAGCTGAATGGCAAAGATAACTCGTCTTATTCAGCCGGGGAAATAGCCAGTATGTTTTCCCTTTATGATCCATTCCCAGTGTGCCGTCCTGGGAGGTGACGAGTCACCCAGCAGCAGACTTCCTATTAAGCCACCTGCCATTCCCCAAACACACTTCTAATTAGCCAAACGTTAAGATTGGCTTGAACACAGCGGGGGCCGTAAATCTTGTTTAAAAGCTTGTAAATAAGATGCATAAATCTCGGCAGAGATTAAACACATCCTGAACCGCGCGGCAAAGCGTTTGTGTGCTAGCGTTTCTTCCTGGGTTTATATAATCATGGTCCGTTTGAAGCATCATAATATCATGCTCTGCCTATCACAACTGGCAATTCACTTCGGAACACAAAGAACTCCTGAGGGTCCTCGAATAAACATGCAGACACACATTTCCATCCTTATTTACAGAAGGCCCACAAGCTGCTTTAAGACTGCAACAGTCATTGTTATGCATGCAGCATTGTGTCCGATGTGATCCTATCTTTGGGATTTATCGGGGGGGGGGGCTGTGGTAATTTGCAGCTCGTATCATGTCCAGCTTTGCAAGCTAATAGACAACAGTACAAAGGCTTGATCAAAACGCAGTGAAGCATGAAGCGTTTTCTTACCGTGCATGCTATTTTACAGATTTTCTTGTAAATACAGGTCTATAGCTGTCATAATATTTGGCTTCTGCCCTTGTTTTCCGATAAACAATGCCGCTATGATCGAACTGTCTGGAGGGTTCGAGGGTTTCCTGATAAAATTACATTGATTAGATTAAACAAGCTACATTCAATAAGGAAATATTCATTACGTTTTTATTTAATACAGGAAAACCTGCAGAGGCACTCGCAAATCAAACACAGTCCTATTATAAAGGTAAATTACATATAGATATAGCACTAAGAAAACTGTGTTTGTTGTTTTTAATTCCATAAAGGCGTTTTTCACACATCATAATCACACCATCTGTCATACATTTGACTGATCTGGTCATAATAACAGTGCATAGACTTAGGTACAGATCCTCGGAGACAAGGTGCAATGTATAATTTATTTTTTCTGCTTCCAAGACATTACGTGGCTTTAGAAGTTTTATCTCCGCTGCTGAGAACTTTTTTTCATATATCTAAAGCTCCTTTTAAAAAAGCATTTATTCTGCAGTTATTCTTACCCAGCTGCCTCAAATCATGCATGATATTTCTGCTCTGGCTGTCAGTCTTGTTTATTATTTCCGGATTTTCACGGATTATCTGGGAAACCCCCAAGACCTTCGCACAGCGGTAATTTTGAATCATACCCATTCAAACTAAAAGCCTTTTGTTTTTTTATTTTTGATGATCTGCTTGGTGTGTGATGAAGCTGCAGCTCTCGCTACAGGCACAGTCTATAAAGTGTTGCTGTATAATAAGTGTTTCTCCCACTTTGGTCCTTTCTACCCTGAAGAGCCACCCATCCTGACCTGCAGAGCACTGACCTTTGTCTCCATCACAGCTGAACTTGTAGTGCTCTGTTCCAGCCAAGTGGGAAGACAGAACCACTGACCCATAAGATTACATTTTTAGCCCTCTGAAAAAGTCTAAAAAGGATGTTGCAATTGCCCTCCCTTGTTTTCTCTGCTTGTATTTTTTTAAATCATCCAAAATACTTTCTTCCTTTTTAAAAAAAATAGATTTGTAAGACAAATGGTGCTGCCGATAGCATCTCAAATGTTGCACAAGGTTGGAGCGTCCTTGTCTTAATGGATTAATAATTAACAAATCTCTGGATTGCAGAAGATAAAAGAAGTGCTGCGTTGCCAAAAGTGCAATAAAAGGTCAAGAGAGGGACGACAACAAGGGAAACAGAGCAAAGAAAAAGCACACGTGTGAAAATGAGAAAAATGAGTTACACCGTGAAGTGGAGAAGAGGGGAAGTACGTTGGAGAGACTTTGTGAATGCAGCTCTCGTCGGCTGCATATCTGAGCTCATGCTGCCGTAGCTCTGGTGCCTGCTGCTGCTGCTGAATTTTGGTTGAAACTAAAAAATTGCCTGACTGTGTTACAGTTCACAGCCCACAGCAAGGTCTATTCCAGAAACCTGCCCAATGTAATTTCCCCTGCGGCTGGAAATGTTTGCAGTTTCTCCTGCGACCCTTTGAATCAGCTTTCAGTCACTAAACCTTAACATGCCAACAATTAATTTCAGCTACTTGGATGCATATTTACAACTATTAATCTCAATACTCTCTCATGTTCCAGGATTCTGAGCTTTAGCAAGTAAAAAAGCTACTAAAAAAAGGCTAATCAGTTGTTTTCAGTCACAGATAAGGCTCAGCTGTCAGTAATATCCACCAAGGGGATGGAGCTCTTGTATGGAGGCCAAATGGGCCACTGTGTTTGTCAGCGGCAGCCTGGCTTGACGGACAACCTATGTCTCTGGAGGCTTCAGACTGGCTGCTTCTCAGGCCACGGGCCAGAGCTCACCAACACCCTCATGACTCAGATATCTTCACTCAGCTTGCCCACTGCACTACAAAACCACCTCCTGCTGTTGTTCTTGGCGCAAGAAACCAATATAAGCAGATAGAAGCTGACTCAGCCTGACCTGTGCTACACCAAGGAAGGAGGTTGAGATGGAGTAAAAAAAGAAAACCGATGATGCACGGATAAATTTGCACGTTTTAGTGACGATTCATGTGGACTTACAGAGCATCATGTCAGCTGCTGTGATGTTGATTTGAGTGTAAAACCATGTCGGTTGCCATGAGAAGACCTTTGCACTCAACAGTGCTGTAAATGTTCACAGAGACTGTACAGCTCACGACTACAGCCGCACACACACAGCATAAAGATTTTAATTATGTGATGGAAATAAGACCACCCCAGTAAATAAAAAGCAGTTGCTGATGAGTTTATTACTCATGCTGCCATATGCGTGATTTATTGGTATTTTTCGTAACAGCTTAGAAAAACTGCACACACAAGTTTTATAGTTTCATTCTGCACCTGGCTGTTACAGTCGGAAGCGAGTTGCTTTGTTTATGTGACATTAAAATCAGATGGATTTTCCCCTGCATGGCTTGTGTTAACCTATTGAGTTTTATGTTTGAAGGTTAAATTCACAAAATCTCCCTTCCCTCTCCATGTCGATCACATCGTTGTTATCAAATTTGTACTCCTACAACACTGTCGATGACATTTATCTGCAAAATGTCTTTTTTTAGACTATTTTTAGTATCTATATTTTCAAATTCAACTGCAATATATATCAATATGTAACATATATCTGTAATCAAAGTCAAAATGGTAATTACCAAAAGGCAGAAATTTAAATTGAATCTATGTTTCGACAGTGACGGATTCTCCTACTGTATGTTAGTGTTTTCAAGGGAAGACTTGATTTTTTGGTACCACTGACAATGTCGGGTGCAAGTTATTTGATTGGTGCTAGACTCCTTTCTATAATGCAGCATGAACACTGATTGGACAGGAGCTGCCAGTGACTCATCAAAAAACATTAACAAAAAGTAATGTCCAGTAGCATCGGTGCTAATGTTAGCCAGCTAGGCTAACTAGCTTCCACTTTACAAGTTAAATGCAAACATATGGGTCCTTTCAAATGTTGTAAATGCTCAACTGCAAAATTTCAGTAGCCCAGATTAGAAACTAAGCACTGTCTCTAGATAGAGCACTTTGTGTGTTTTTTGGCCACCGTAGTTCCTCTTTCATGCTAATGACAGGGTGAGGCGAGGGGACTGCAATGCGCAATCTCTACCTGCCTCTAAATCCTACACACTGGTCCTTTAAATAGCTATCGGTTGACATCCAAAGTTTGTGAACTTGCATATTATGAAAGTTGTCAGCCCGTCTGTCTCAACTGGCGCCATGGGAAATGCCCTCCCAAGGCCTCCTCAAGGCTTGACTTAACACAGTTTCCACAAATATGTCCAAATAACGGCTTTATGTACTTTTGAAAAATTGAAAAGAAGGAACAACAGCTGTAGTGTGGTTATAATGCCTCGTTCCTCCATTAAATGTCCCTTATTGTTATGATAAAATATTAAGGTGCCAAGCATTTTCAATTCATGGTCCAGGGAGAGCTATTACCATTCTGTTGTATAACACCTTACAAGAAATGACAAACATGACTCACAAGGCTGGTGGTGGTGTGCTGAAAATCCATAATAATGAAGTGTAAAGATGTGAAGTATTCTTTCCAAACATAACCTCTCCTCTAGTCTCTCAGAAGTAGCTTCAATGTGATTAGCTCAGGATTTACGCTACACATCCAGAGTGGAATCCCTTTGTCAGGTTTAGAAGCAGGTCAAGCAGTTGGCTCTGATCTGCTGCTCGACAGCTGAAGTAACGAAGACAGCCTCCTTTAAACGTTACCTAAAAATAACATTTTCAGACGACAGAGCCCAGACAGAAGAGCAGAGCAGGCAGACCTCCAGTCTAAAGCTACCACAGCCGTCAACTGTCTCGTCTCCCGCTGTGAGTTTACAGTTGTTGAATGCCATGTCAGCACGCACTAAGAGCTCAGAGAGATGTGAGTAAGCAAACAAGCCAAGTCACATTGTGTTTATTTCTAGCTTTAACCAACATGGACCAAGGCATCTCAACCAAACAACCCCACTTACATGTTTTGCATTGCTGCAAGATCCTCAGTCTCAGTTTGCCACTTTAAATTCAAGAGTCTCAGTTGAATTGGGCGTTGGAGGCTCTGTAGCAGGTCTCCTCTCATTTTATTTTTGATGAAGCTGTTTTAGAGCCTGTTTGTCATTCTCAGTCGGTTGTTACGCAGCTCGTACCTCCCTGGTGGGCTGTGACGTTCTGATTGCCGGATCTGCTGCCGGTGGTGTGAGTGTGTGTGTGTGTGTGTGCGTGTATATTGGGAGCTTGGTGTGCCTCTCAGCGGTGTATAGTGTGTGAATCCAGAGGGTGTGACGCTCCTGTCAGAACATATTATATAAAGTGTGACGTCCACCGGAGAAACGAGGCCAAATATTTTAGATGTGCAGAGCATGCCTTTATGAGACTACAAAACCTACTGTCATAGATTCATACACTTTACTTATTAATCCATCCATCCAAATGGAATCTAATCGATTTGTCTGCGCTATATGGCCGTAAGTATGTGGACCCTTACATGCCTTAGAGTTCTTTGGTTCTGCTTCAGTTTTTTAATGGTTTAAGCTCCGTAGTTCTTAATGATATTGAAGACATTTCTGTGCTTCCAGCTCTGTGGGGTAGACACTTTCCTGTTTCAATATGACAACGCCATCAAGCATAAAGAAGAAGTGGTCCATATAATCTTTTTTTTTTTTTTTTTTGATGTGGAAGAACTCCTGCACAGAGCCCTGACCTCAAACACCCCATCCAACCCCCACTGGAACACCGACTGCGAGGCCTCGTCACCAAACATCAGCGGCTCAGTGGGAGCAAATGCATGCAGTCAGGTTCCAAAATGTGGTGAAAAGCCTGAAACCAGAAGAGTGGAGGTTGTTGTTGCAGCATGTTAATAAAATGGAAAGTTCAGCAATCACAAATGGGTGTAATTTTGGGGTGTTCACATCCATTTGGTCATGTAGCGTAGGGCAGAATTTCAGCTAAAATTCCAGTGAGGAAAAAAAAAACTAAAACATTTTGGAAAAGCACTACAGTTTTATGGCAAGAAAATGTAGACTGTGATATATGTATTGATCAGGATCCACTATCTGGAGCTGAAATAGTTCTCAATAACATACATAGACGTGCCTATCTGTAAATTGAACCTTCCATTTTCTCTGAGGACCCCCTTATCTCTTTTTTTCCATGTCAGTATCAACTCATTCTTCTCTCCTTCATCTGGTGCTGCTGTGTTTCTGAATGAAAGCTCGGGGGTTTCAGGATACTGGATGATGGCAAAGGGAATAACAAAGGAATGTTTCATCAATGATGTTAGGGCTGGGCACTATGATTGAAGTCTCTGTTTGAATAATAATATTTTTCTTTGACATCTCTATATCGCAATATGACAAATATCCAAAGGCTTAAATGTCTGTGAACACCTGAGTGTTATACCCACATGTGATGGTTGAATAGCTCATTCTTAAAGCCTCCACTCTTCTGAAAAGTCTTTCTCTTTCTGAACATGGCTGCACATTTTCAGCCGCAAGGGCATTGTTGAGGTCCAACAATGATGCGCACTGGGGACTGACTCGCCAAAAGTGTTGGCTAGCATTATCTGGAACTGAAATAGTTAGATGTTTAGTTGTAGAAAATTTGTTAACAGCTATTTTCGTTAATTAATCGCCGAAGTCACTGTTCAGGCTAAAAGACCAAATCATTGCTGATTCCAAATATTAATTATGAGGACTATGAGTAGCTTTCCATGAGTTGTGTGAAACTTAAAATCACTGGAGGTTTTTGAACTGTTGATTGAGAAAAACAATCAATTCCAAGGCATAACCTTGGGTTTGAGGAAATTATGTTTTTACAGCATTTTCAGACATTTTTAGGCTCCAGAAAACAATCGGCATATTAATTGCTGCAAAGAAAAACAATCATTATTTGCAGCCTGAACACTATCTGTAATCGCCTGAATGCAGGCACTGTAGGCGTTGTCCAGTGTTCAGCCAACCAATGAATTGAACTCTGTATGTGCTCATGTAAAACTGTAATATTCTGGTCTGCTGAAGCAGACGTCGTTTCACTTTTAGGAATTCTTAAAATAGTCGCCAGTCTCAGGGCTCATCATTATCATCTCTTCCCTCACTGACTCGCCGAGCTCCTGCTCCCCCCCCCTCCCCCACCGTCCCCTTGACTCACCCCTCCGTTTTCCAGACATTTTATTTATTCATACCCTGCAGAACTATGTTTTCTGTTTAGCCTTTTATTACTGAAGCGGATCGAAGCAGATGTTTCTTAAAAGTGATCAGTCAATCCGTCAGAGGGTGGAGAAGACATCCTGAGCCTGTGCAGCGTGCATCTGTTTGAGTGTGACTTTTTCGTGTATTAAACCAGGTGATGGGGAAAGAGGGATGTGCATGTCAATGACAGCGATGACAGCCAGCAAATATGAAATAAATCATAGTCCAGTTCACCTTATCATAAGCTCTGCAGCTACGAATCTGTTGAGAGGGAGTGATTTATTTTCTTTTTTCTCTTTTGCGGCTGTCATGGTTTCAGAGTGGAGTCTATATTACAGAGTAAAGAAGAAAAAAGGAGGGGGGATGAGATCCTTTGACTAAAAGAGTTGATAGTCAACTGAGTTGGAACTGCCTTGACACTACTTGTCATCCGATTGAAAGCTTTTGATGTGAAGAAAACAGAATGGTAGAAAAAATAACTCCTGGCTAGACGCTGAGCCATGGGCTTACTTTGAAGACTCTTGGGTTCATCTCAACTTTTTATATCCTTGTACGTGCTCATGGCAGCGCGTGCTTCGTGTGCGCGTGGATCCTGCTACATACATTCACGCTGCTCGCTCTTTTACTCTTGGATTTTGTAGATTTGGATGGAAAAGATGGAGGCCGGGGGGAGGAGGGGAGGGGTAATGAACACTCCAATATTCCCCGCAGTTACACTGAAGGATGTGGATCGAGGTCACATTGAGCATCACTGCAGCTGAAACATCAAAAGCCCTCCTGGCTCCGTACAGTTAAGTGTGTTTACAGAAGGCCCCAGTATGTATCGATGTAGCAGCATGGCAACGGCCAACCTCCAGGGATGTCTGTGTACATTTGTGCATGTGTTTGTGTGTGAATTTGACTTGATCTGTATAGCGCAATATGACAAATATCCAATGTCATAAATGTCTGTGGACACCTGAGCGTTATACCTACATGTGATGTTTGAATAGCTTCTCCTAAATAGCCTCCACTCTTCTGAAAAACCTTTCTCTTTCTGAACTGAATGCAAGGGCAGTAAGGTCCAATGATCACAGTAGACGGTCCATTTCATCCCAAAGGTGTTGGTCGGCACTGAGGTCAGATCTTTTTGCAGGCCAGTCAAGTTGTTTCACATCAAACTGGTCAGGGGGCACTGTCAGGTTAAAACAGGAAAGAGTCTTCCCCGAAATGTTGACACAAAGTGTGAAAATGTCCTTGTCTCCTGTCATGGATTTTCCTTAATTTGGATCAAGAGATTTAGCCCAAACCATGAGAAAACATTATTCCTCCTGCACCAAAGGTAGTGTTCTCCTGGCATCAACTAAACCAAGATGTGTCCTTCAGACAGCTGTATACTGAATTTTGATTCATAGCTCCAAAAAACACATTTTCACTGCTCTGGAGTCCACTGGTGACACTCGTTGGTTATGGTGGCTTTTCTGGGTGCTGAAAAGTCATGGAAATCCATGTCGTGAAGCTCCCGAGGAGCAGTTTTTGTGCTGATGTTGCTTCTTGAGGCGGTTTTGGAACTTGGTAGCGAGTGTTGTGACCACGGACAAATTATTTTTACACACTTTCTGCTTCAGGACTCGGCGGTCCCATTCCATGGCTTCATGGCTGAGCTGTTGTTGCTCCTAGGTATTTCCACATCACAACAACAGCGCTTACAGTTGACAGGGGCAAATCTAGCAGAACAGAAATTTGACAAATTGACTTCTTGGTAGGATTTTATCTGTGAAACAGTTCCTGAGCTCTTCATATGGGTGGATGCAAATGCGTGCCTATATGACGTGCACAACTTTTTGTGGCAGCTGAGCCCAATAATTGGTGTGTCTACATACTTTTGGCCATGTAGTATATAAACATGAATAAAAAAAAATATATATATATATGCACAATTGTTTAAAATAACTTTTAATGTAATAAGATGGTGTTTTGTGAAGTGTCAGAATCGATGAAGTTAACAAGTAAACAGCATTAAGCTGACAGACAGAACAAACATGCCGGCAAGATAAGAAAATGTCTGCTGCTCGTTTGGTTCTGTTTGGTCTCAGCTTGCGAATGTGTCTGCTTGGTGTTTATTGGTGCGTCTCTGTATGTATGAGAGTCTCTGTACTTCTGTGTCGACTTTATTACCTGCCTTCTCAGTCGGCAGCACAGCCTTCAGTTGACAGCATAGGTCAGGGGCTGCTGATCCTGGACAGACCAGAGGAGGATAAGCTGGCTGAAGTTATCGTGAGACCAGAAGCGGAGAGACTACAATCCTCCGCCTTTCAGCACATTTTATCAGACAGAGTAACAGCAGGATGGAGGCAGAGACGCACCGATTTTTGATGGAGAAATTGTCTTAAGAATCTGGCCCGGCTGTGACTGTCTACTTGAGACTGGAGGCTTTACAATCTCATCTTCTTAAAAGTTTCACTTCCTTCTGAAGGGAGTTGTTTTTGTCGGCAGAATGCAGAGTGAACGGCAAGGCCGATAAGCCCCAACACTTCCAGACTGACGGATCAGCACTCTGAAACTAGGCAGGGTAATCTTGACTTTTTATGCTCTTTGGCTCAGATTGTCCTAGCTGTTTTTCTTCCTCTCTTGTCTAAATGAGTGTGCATGTAAAGGCTGTCCCCAAGCAGGCCCGTTAAGCCATTATCAGACCTGTCTGGGCTTTTATGTTTGCCCACATAACACGAGCGGTATGCCTCAGGGACAAAACTGCTGACTGCCACAAGCTCGCAACCTCGACCTAAAAGCTTATCGGCCTCACGCTTCAGGCAGGGATTATGCAAATCAGAGACTCAGGTGAAGCATCAAACAGGCCTGGAGTTTTAACGGACTACTGTGTTTCACATGGGGCATTTGACATTAGCATGTATGCAGTGTGACGGTTAACCACACTTTTCACGATTCCACAATACCTACGATTTCAGTAACACTTTTCTGAGTCCTGCTGCCTCGGTTACTCATGCAGGTGTTTTCTTCTCACCTTTTCATCCTTTTGCCAGAGTTAAAAGAGGTACTATCAAAGAGGTACTACTGTTTTCAGGGGGAGTAATGTGAAAATGTGAAGTGTTTATTCAATCTACGCATAAATCTCATAAATTGAGCCTTCATTCTGCAGCAGACAGAACTGCATGGTGAAAGCGAGGCGTCTAGGTGAACCCAGATGGTGTCATTATTCGATCGCCATTACACTGTGCAATCAACATTTACTTCATGATGATAGACCGGTGTGCAGGGTTTAGTGGAGTTCCCTCACCTTCTCCTTCCTAGCGTGAAGGAGAAACTACACTACAAATAATACCGCCTTAACTAGAGCCAGTGTAAAGTTTGTCTGTTCTAGGCTACTGTAGAAACATGGTGGTTCAATATGGCGGACTGCGTGGAAGAGGACCTGTGATATATCTGTAGATATAATGGCTCATTCTAAGCGTTAGAAACATAATAATTCTTATTTTAAGGTGATTATACTCGCACTCAAAACACACTAATGAATATTATATTGCATTTCTGCCATATTCAGTAAACAAAATCTGACCTTCTGGACCTTAAAATTAAAATGTATAAATTCAATGCGAAAGTCTTCTTGGTGAGTAGAAAACATTTCTTTGGGGGAATGGGTTGTGCTGGAGGCTGTTTGGATTATGATAATAATGAAAGAAGGCCTTGATTTTTATACTCCTATTCTCTTTTTATTTTCATATATATAATTGTCTGCTCTGATGTAGCATTTTATTTTATGATGAAAACAGCTTCAAACTTTAATTCTTGCTGCTCACTATCAGATGCTGCTCGCAGCTCTTCTGCTTTTCACGAATTACGTAAAACAATGGAAATAAAAACGAATGGTATACAAGCATCTAAATAAAACAAAGAAAAAGCTCAAACCTAGGGGAGTTTTTTGAGAGATTTTGACATGTCAGACAACATTCTTTATTTAAAAACAAACCCTCACCCGGCTTCAGATGTCACCAGGAATAAGCGATCGCTTTCAAAGATCTGTCATGTTTAAAACTGCATGAGATAATTGAATTAAAGATTGACACGCTTCTCCCATCAGCCACAAGCCACTGAACTCCTCTCGGAGCTCACATGCCTTCGCTGGCTTCATTAAAATGTTACAAGCTAACGCTCAGCGGGGCCTCACTTTTTGACACCATCCTGCAAATACAAAAATATCAGGCCGTGCAACACTGCCACGGCTTAATGGAATGTCTCAGACTGCGATCATTTAAAGAAAACATACTAACATAATTACATGTCAAGTAGAAATATTACAAATAAAGAGACAAGAGTACATTAACAGGTTTATTGGCCTTGTAGGGAAATGAAGTTGAATAATGTAATCTGTGTTATCTCTGTTTGGGGACAGTTCGTAAAGGTAGCCATGTTTTTTTTTTCGAGGTTTTTATTTGGACTCCTGTTACGATTTTCTTTTCAACATATGGGAGAAGTCTCAGCTCCTCTATACCTGAACACAGTGGGGTTAGGCGAGGAGTGGTGCTACAATTTGTAAAAGTAAAGATTAGACTCTGTGTGCCCCACTGTTCCAGCTCTAGCTAGAATCCATCCCCTGCTGCTGGACTTATTTGCTCAAGCCAGTGTTCTCTCTTATCCCTGTCTGAGCATTGGAGACTCCGATTTAACAAAGTTCACTTCTGTTTCCCTGAACAACCCCCCCCAACACCACCTTACCTACAATTCAAATATTTTGTTCTGTTTTTAGAAAAGTCTCCTTTTTTTAATCTCCACTTAGAGGAGGTGTCAATCCGCCCTAATCAAGTCGTTACAGATTTCACGCGGCCTCATCCGTGTGAGGAGATTCGCCTCGGCTCCTCCTCCTCCTCCACACCTCCGCATTTCTACAAACTCCACGGCACGCTCCTGGCTACTTCTATTCAACCAACTGTTTCCGTCGGGCTATCCATCTTTGGAAATGAGCACAGGAATATTAAATTCAGGGTTGGGGGGAAATCAAGGTTGCTCTCCGCGGTTGCACGGTTGCACATAGAAATGTTCATGTTAAATGAACCGTATGTAGGGACGGCTTCTAATCCATTGTAATGGTGAGATGAGCTCCATAATGACTTTATTGATTTGAGGTAGCTTCGCAACAATAATTAAAAAAAAATGCGAAAATGCTGTTGGGATGTCCATGGATAATACAAGATACTGGTTCTGTTTATACAAAGAAATGAAGTAACGTAGGAAGAAAACAACTACAGTGTGATCTGCACAACAAAGAATTTAGTGAGATTCATTTGGTGAGGATGTAATTTAGCTGTAATGTCAGGACAAGGTCGAGATGAAAGCTGCAGCAGTGGCGGGTTTGCACATTTTCCAAATAGCTTCTCAAGAGCTTCAACAAGAGCAAAATGCTAAGAGATAAAAGGAGTGTGCTGCCGCCTCACTCCAGGCTGGTTTAAATATATAGACAACTGCCTGAGATTCAGCCTTCAGATGCTGGTTCAACTTCCAGGTCTCCCCACACATTTAGCCTCTCAGGCGGCAATTACATATGCTGTGTTCTCAGCAGGCTCCTCCAGTCAAAACACTCATGTTTAATTGTGAAGCTTAGCATGAGATGGAATTCATAAGAAGAAGGAAAAGACGTGCCTTAACTCAGCGCCATAAAGTCCAACTAGACACATGATGGAGGTCCTTAAGGGCCTCATTGAGACCAGAGCTGGGCCACGTTCAAATTCTCTTCAGTCTAATCAGGTTGCATATGGTGTGGTTATATTGTCAGTACTGTATGTGTAATACATGTGCTGTGTGACACATATTGCTCATCTCTTTAACCATGGCTCATTAATTGGTGACATGTGATGCTGCTGCCAGTGTATAGAGTTGCACCTAATTCATTTTCTTTCTCTATTAATCTGCCGTCATTCAGACATTTATTTGTCCTGGCATTTGCTTGTAAAATTATGTAAATGATTAAATATCAACATAGTTGCTAATTAATTTCATATCGATCATGGGTTTCTTAGCTTTATTGTGTCCTCTCTCTCTCAGCTGCACGTTGGATCAGGTCTAATTATCCTCGGTTCTGTTTGGGTTGGGTCTTAATGTCCTCAGGCCACAATTTTAGACTGCTCAGCTGTTAACTTTTGTCAGGTACATTAAAATTATGAGGGAGGGAGGAGAGAAATACGTTTAAATGACAGTTTGTTAGGTACCCAGAGCTAAAAAATAATGCAGCCAAATTAAATGTCAAAAGTCAATAAATCATACCTTCATGAAGGTTATAATGTTGAGTTTTACTGACATGCATTTCCACTATTTTGCCCATTTCTATGAATAAATGAAGGCTAAAATAACAGAAACACCTCTCTATATTATGCAAAACAGTTCAATTTTAACAGAAAACTGAACTTGATAACCTTCATGAAGGTTATAATTAGTCGTATAATTAAGTTAAGCTCTGTGTACCTAATAAACTGGCAAGAGAGGGAGATATAAAGAGATGTTTAAAAAGAAATGCTGTGAGAATCCCAAAGAATTGATGATGATGTTTTGACTGATATGTGTGTCTGCTGGCATCAGTCAGTGCATCTCTGAGTTTGTCTTTGTTTGTCAGTAATAACCATGTTTGACAAACGATTTAGGACAAGCTGAAATATTGACAGTTTCAAAATAAAAACTGGAGAGCGAAAGAAAAAAGGAAACAAGTTCGCAACAAAAGAGGAACAAATGTTAAGTGCTGTCAGAATCTCTGTCAGAATTCAGAATGTAGCAGGTCAAATGAGGAGAAGACTGTTTCCCTATTCTCTCCTGTTTTGTTTCGGAGCGGTATTTGGGTCTTTCAGGACCTCATTTCACCAACTACAGAAGAACTTTGCATTTTTGCTATTCCATTGATTCTATTACAGGTTGGATTCATACACCTCCGCCTCGTATTATACGGCTGCTGCTGCTGAAATCAATAATGAGTTTAGAAATGACTGAGTAAAGGCATTTTCTCACATATGCAGGTCCAGTATGAATTTATTCAGAGAGGATTTTTACTGCGGAAAAAGATGTGTAACCTGACCACCTCCTGTGCTCTGTGAATGAGACAGGAACACGGTCTGCATGTGTGTCTATTCTTTTCCTGCTGCCTGCCAGCTAGGACCATGTAGCTCGTTCTTTCCTCTGATGTATATGGCAGAGGTTTCGCTGCAGTCTTTTAACCTCCTCCACGGCAAAAAAATATATACATCACGCGTACAGTATCAACTGAGATAATGCATCCAACCACCATCAATATTCCCCTGAACGGCTGTAATGTTCTGCTACTTTTGCAGTTCTGTACCTACAACTACAACTTCAGCATTAAAATAATCAGCTGCTCACGGTGTTGGGTTTGTTTTGAGCACTGTTTTGTGTGAACATTTTAGCCTTGGGTTGAAAAAGCTTTAATACTCTGTATTACAAGTAATGAAACTGTGTAGGAGCTCAGTAACATTTTATTGAATCTGAATCCA
The DNA here is from genome assembly GCA_946959425.1 of Argyrosomus regius. Lineage (NCBI taxonomy): Eukaryota > Metazoa > Chordata > Actinopteri > Sciaenidae > Argyrosomus > Argyrosomus regius. The sequence continues at coordinate 18,576,115 of OX336897.1, read as the reverse complement.
GGATCGAAGCTGCTTAACAAATCCCTCTTTGCTCGTTTGAATTCAGCTTTCAGCATCTGTTACAAAAGTTAGAAATAACTCACGGCTCAACTCGATATAGATTTGTTTTTTTGTTGACGGAGGAGGCAAAAACAGTTTTCAGTGGCAGCCAATTAAATGTTCACAACCTGTAAATAAAATGAGCAGCAGAAGAAGATATGGTATGGTTATTGGGACACATACCTGACCTAAAATAACAGGTGTGGCCTATTTTCATGAGCGACCTCATCCAAATCTTGAGGCCCCTGTGATGTGCACAATTTATTGAATGACCTTCTAACTGAGTGAAAACACACCGTCCACCTGCCATACAGTTAAAGCTTCTCTCTCAACTCGCAAATGATCTTGCTGGCTTCCACAGGGTGTCATTTGGGGCTTTTTGGCACGTAACGTACAGCATTAACATTCATAAGTTATAGCGGAAATCATCTGCTCCTGGCGTCAGCTCCACTTAAAAATGAAAAGCTTGCTTGACACGGATGTTTTGTATTCTGCTAATACAATATAGAGAAGGAGTTTTCAAAGTGAGATCTTCCTCAAAAATTAAAAGTGTGCTGAATTCGCTATTATCAGTTCCTATCAGTTATCACTTTGATTCTTAAGCAGCTTCTGGACTTCAAGAGCTTCTTTTTTCTATGAATTATGAGCAGATTTATGGATGTTTATTCACATATTATTCACGTATTGGAGATAATGATATCCTCAACAATAGTAAGTCACACTGAATCTAAAAATATGTGTTCAGATTTTATTGAGTTATGACTCAGAGAAGAAGCACAATTTTGACGCAGATTGCCTCAATAGAACACTACAGGGGTTTAAAGTACCTAATATTAACACCGCAAGCTTTGCTGAACTGCTGATCACGTTGACCGTACTGCAAAAACAAACTTTATTTTCTTTCATTTAATTTTTTCTTTTTTTGGTACACCAGCATCCACCTTTCCCCCCTTCAACTCTCCGTCTCATTCATCTCACAGCTTGAAAATCACTGATATAGAGCCAGGAGAGACAGAAGATTGGTTAAGAGATTTTCTTAGCTCCAAGCAAAATAAAATTGGTTATTGGAGCCCGACCGTACAGCTGTAAGAAGCACTGTCACCTGGACTTTGGTGTTCAAATCTTTAAAGCATTTACGACAGTTCAAACAGTAGCAAGCAAGAATAAAATAGTGTTTCTTTACACAGGATTTGGTAGTAATAGCAAAACAAAAGACAAATGCAATCCCAAAGCCAAGTTCGTCCAAAAGAGCGGCAGTTACTGTAACACCGGAGATCATGATTTTTTTCTTCCGCTGCCGCCAGTATTTTTCCTGCCATTTCAAGGCTGAGTGCCCGGTTGTTTTTGGAGCTCTATTTTTTCCACTGAGAGGACACTGGCAGTAATACCAGCAGTCACCGAGCCCCACAAATAATTTATGTTGGTCCAAGGAGGGCAGTTGTCATAAGTGTGCGGGAATACACCGGAGTTAAATTACTGAATCGTGAGTGTTTTCTTCTTTTCAGAGCACTTCAGTAACAACCAAAGTCATTTCTGCTTTTAAATTCTGACTCAGGTTCATGCATAATAAAGAGTAATTAGCTAATCTGTGCAATAAGTAGAGTAGTTACACTTCACAGCTTCTGTTTACAAAGGTTTATTTTATTAGTTTCCGTTTTATATTTGCAATCAAGCGAAGGGTTTGAAGTTATGGATGCCATTACTGATAAAGGCTCCCGTATTGGTGTGTAGGTGCGCTTATGCTTGAAACTGTGTGATGCAAACGTGCGTATCTGAGGGCTGGGAGTTTGTAATGAGAAGTGGAGTCCAGCAGTCGCACATAAGAAGTGGAGAAATAAAATGGCTCAGATGCAACAATCTCTCATCTCAGAGAGGTTCAAAGAAGATTCTCCTTCGTTGGAAGCTCCTAATACGAGAGAGCTTTATTCCAGATTTCTTCAAAACCACGTAAGAAAAAAATAACTTGGCATCTGGGATCAATATTTAAAAACACAGATGGTTGTGTCCTTAAAAACAGAGCTTTTTGTGTGTTTAAAGGTTGTTAGAAGACTCATAATTCATAAGCGACCCAAAATGTCCTTTTTGCTTTCCTGCCAACAGTCATTTTATCAAATCAGATATTATTTTTCTGAAGGGGTTGATTCCTTTTTTTTTTAGAACCACTCTCAAAAAATGTAGTTTGTGGACTGATGATGGTAAGTGATGATTGCATGTGACCAACCATGTCATATGTTCACTCTAAACATTATTTAGGCTTCAGCAATCGCAGCAGTTAACTAGGATTGGCTGCTAATCATTCAAATAAAATAAAAAGCTGTGTTAATGTTTATGTAAGAGGTGACAGGCAGCAGCTGTGTGCCTCAATTCCAGTTGATTACAAATTGCATCCTGTTTTTGTGGGTTTGACCATCAGTGATAATATGTTGACAGGAGAAACATTTATTTTTTATTTTCTTAAACACAAATACAAATGATCTTGTGTGCATAAGATAAAATATAAATTATCCATGACTCCTTACTTTAACACGAAAAGCGTTAGTGAGTACTTTTACTTTTGATATATACCTTTTTTTTTTCTTCCTTTCCTTAACTTCAGTAACACTTTCAGATAATCTGGCTAAACTGTTGTTGTTGTCTGATTGTTTCTTTGTAGTGATGTCACATATTACCACAACCAATAGAAACAATAAGATATAAGTTATATAAAGTAATAAACCAGAATGATCCATCATCATGGAGCTTTTTGAGAAAGTTCATCCCGGCAGAGGAAGGTTTTTAAATGGACTGTACAGTGTACTACTCCATCTGAAATTCACAATTTCCCGTAAAACCAATAGTTACACAAAATGTAAAATCTTAAATACAAATAATATCCTGAATGTGTTTGGTTTCACCTGTGGATGTGGAGCTGAACACAAGCAGAATACGACCCCATGTTTCATTTACTGTTCTTAGCTGAAATATATTGTCAAGAAGTATACATTATGTATCGAGTATGATCATTTATTATTAACCACTTACAGTACAGCGTTAGACACAACATCAACATCAGAAAACTTCCAGTTACCTATATAATACAGTACAGGCTGTCATGATATCAAATTTTAAGTACATGACCGTCGTGAACAAAATTCCCAACGAAAGAAAAAGTCAAACTCATCTTCAACTTTTAACTTTTGAACTTTTTGTTTCTTTTCTGGCAAGTTGATTCCACTCGAAATACGAGTGTAGGGAGGTGGAGAGAGAGTGAACCACAAGAAGAGAACGTAAACAAACCAAATTTACTTAAAAGGTGCTGGGTTATTTATACAATATTATTATGTGTGTCATTAACATTCATTATATATTGCGGTTATTGTCAATGCGGTATATCACCACACGCCTAATGTACAGTATATATTAAAATAACATGGTGGTATTTTGGGGATGACTACTAGACCAATACAAGACAATTTCAACATTTGAAAATGTACCCAAATCCCAAAAGAATATCGTCTCATATCAGGACATTTATGAGATATTGATGCACGACCCAGCTTGAAAACTACACTGCAATGAATGCTGCGTCTGTTCGTTTTTTTGTAAAGACGTGTCATGGTGGTATTTATCCAGGCCTATGGTGATTTACAAGGCTGAAGTTTAATTTGGATGGTCCAAATCGTTTTCTATTCACTGGCTACGGAGCTGCGTTTGATGTACAGACAGACTGTTCATTGTCTGGCCCCGCTTCTTTAGTCACCATTTACAGTGACTCTCCACAATGTCACAGACGAGGCCTGACCTTTGTTTTAGTCCCACTTGTTGTGTCCTTCTGGTTGAAATTAGACCCCAGCAAGAAAAAAAATCCTCCAATACTTTCATTAAATCTGAACTATAAAAACAATTCCACTCAGAAATGTCATTGGGGATTAGGGCTTAGTCAGACTGAGACATCATTAGTTTTTCATCCTGTGTTCTGGGCAGCTGAGCTCTCCTCTCCGGCTGACAAAAGCACCCACCTCCAACACAACTCCACAAACACACACACATGGTGCTGTCACCGTGTAGTGAATAGCTCTCTTGGCCCTCAGGTTGGCATCCTTTTCAATCCCCCCCTGCGTGCACGTGTGTGTGCGTTGATGCCGATTGTGACTGGACCTCGTGTCACTGCCATTTCTGCTCCAGCTGGAGGCCTTTTTTTTTTTTTTTTTTTTTTTTTTTTTTTTTTTTTGAGGTTCTGAAGGTGCCGGGTGTCAGATGCTAATCCAGCAGGACTAATAGCAGCCAGCTCTCCTCCCTCACACACACATACAGTACATACACTGATTCTCTCCACGCCTCTCACGGTCGCTCACTCCTTTGGATGCTGCTGCTGCTGCCGCCTGTGCTTTCCGCTCCTGCTGTTAAGCTCTAACGTCTCCTCCAGCTGGAGCCCTGGCTCAGCGGCTGGCTGCAACACAGAGAGAGACAATCGATGGACAGATAGCGGCGCTTTGCTTTTGCTCGCTGTGTGGTGCTGGATGGAACAGAGTGGGCTGGTTATGATTTACAAAGCTCTCGACATCCAGCATTCATTTGCAATTTGATTTCTGAAAGAGTATGAAAACATTGCAGTTTGCATCAAATCACATTAGCATAATTCAGGGAAACGATGTAAGGATCACCGCAATTATACCACGGTCCCCCTGTAGCTGAGTTGTTAGACCCTGTGCTGTAATGCAGACTGCTGTGATACCATGAATGTGCTCTGATTAATTATCCATCTAACGGTTTAAACAGACACTTTCTCAGTCTGACCTGCGAGGGCTCATATCATAATCACCTGTGGGATTCCACTAGTCATGAATCACATGGATTCAAATCACATTTAACAACACAAATCCAAGAAAATGGATTCAATTAGCTCGGTGGGGAGGAACAGTATGGGAGCCACATTCACATTATACACACTGTGCATTAATCATTTGAATTTATTCTCTTTCCATTAGTCTTCTACTTGCTCTTTTATTTCTGTTTCCTGTTCTCTCTCTCTCTCTCTCTCTCCTTCTCTACATCCTTCACCACTCGCCTTCTGATCAGCTCCCTCGTCCTCCAACTGGTCCTCCACATGTCAGAGGGTTGAGAGTGTTGTACTTCCTCTGCAGAGAACTCCTGCATATGATTTAGAAATTATTCATCAGTGAAACAACAAGCCACAGGCAACAGGGTGACAGCCTTTCTTTTTTTGTTTTCCATTCCTGTAGTGAACCTGACCTAAAATAGCGTCAAAGCTATGAAAATAAATAAATAAATAAATAAAAGTATGCGAGAGCAGAGAGTTTTAAAAACACAAAATGGGGCAACGGATCGATCGCTTGAGTTTTTACAATGTCTTGTGGTGTTTCGGGACGTGTGAACTTTGCGGTGGCTCACTGGTTCTCTAAGTCCTCAGCAGCATCAGCAGGGACCGGGAATATGTGCGCCATAAAGAATTGATCTGTGTTGGACACGAGATGAAAGAGGCGAGGCAGAAAGTAGCACGAGAGACGACAGACTTCTAATTAAATTGGACAGATAAAGGGAAGATGAAAGGCAGTGAGGAGAATATGTGCTAAAAAAGGTTTGACTGTTTGAATGCAGCTGCACTTTCATATTGGAGATATGAGAAAGGTAACAGAAGCACTCTTGAGAGACTTAGAAATTCGGGTTACACATGCATGTCTTCTCCACGGGGGAGCAGGGAGTCACACCCCCCCCCCAGTACGTTCAAACTCATAGTTTTCTGTTTAATTGCACTTGATCGGGAGGAGACAGCATTCCTTCTGCTAAGAAAAGTGTCGTGCAACAAAATAAACAATAGAAGAAAGTGTGTGTATGTGTGTGTACACCTGCTGGTAAAGAGATACAGCGGAGGTAAAAGAGGAAGCAGACTGATGAGATGCAGGTTGAACATGTTGCGTTGCTCAAACAACACACACACACATAACAATATTGTTGGCAGCTTGTTTCCTGTAGTATCAAAGTTAATTATTTCAGAGTTTGTCCAGGATGAGAAAAAAAATGTTTGTAGAAGGTGCCAACCTCCATATCACCAGCTGTTGTCCTGAAGGTCTCTGTTATGGTTACCTGCTTCATTAAAACTATAAATATATATATATATATATATATTTGTGATCCTGGATAATAACCGGTATCATAAAGCTGGTTATCACCGTTACGTTACAAGACACGTAATCAGAAATGGAGCGACGCCTGCGAGCTAGTTCAGGCAGACGACTCGAGCTGCACGGACGTGACGTGCCTCACACCCCACGGTCATCCAATCCAAAAACACACTCTCCCAATTCATTGGTTAAGCTGCAAAATCTCCCATCTCCCCCTCTGCTCTGCTGGCCCGCATCAGCATCACTGCCTGTTTTTCGGCCCCAGCACCTGCAGGCTCCGAGAGGTGTTTAAGATATTTGCTCAACACTCCTCAATATCTCTATCTATGCATGAGGCCGGAGCCTAGATGGCAAACTCTAAATGTATTCTGCCGCTGCAGTAAAACATTCCAGTCGTGAGTTGTCTGACTGCAATATGAATGTAGTATTGAGATGAGATAAAACACTCAGGTGATCATTTTCAGTGAGAGAAAAAACACATACAGCAACAATTAAAAGTGACAAGTGTAATTTAAAGATTAGATAGAAGAGAGATAGATAATTTAATAAAAAATGCTTTAGAAAAACTAGAAATCATTTCCAAAGGTAAGGTTAGGTTAAGGTAAGTAAGGTTGAGTAGTGAATGCTTTTGCTTTCAGGCGGCATAAAACACATAAAAAGCAATATATCTATTGGTCTTTATTACTTGTGACATTATTTGGATACAAGTGAAATCACAGCCTTGCTTATTTTTCTTTCTTTTTCTTTTTGTTGGAGGATGAAACAAAGATTCCTATTTGAAACCTGTTGTGAAAAAGAATGTCGTTTCGAAATGTGCCATCGATATTTTTCAGAATTAAAATGGAAAACCAAAGTACGCCTTTTTTCAGCATCAGATCTTTCAAACCAAATGACAAATCCAATATGTCCTCTGTCAAACAACCTGCATGAGCGTTATCACCCACTTGAATGTCATCCAAAACCATTAAAAGTGATTAATAGGAAAATGATTCTTATGACTGTTTAATGATTTGCCACTGCGATGGCTAAAAACTGCTTTGTTAAGGTTAGTGAAGAGTGTGGTCATGGTTAAGGTAGGAAACAGGATGTGTTTCAGTAGTTGGGTTGTCATTTTCAGAGAAACTGTTTATCCAGAAGGGTTATATATGATACTGAAGAAATAAAATGTACAATGATGACATACATCACTGTTAAGTTTTTAAGCTGTCAAACTCTAAGTAAGGCTAAGCAACCAAATCTAAACTCGCGTTTTCCCTCTGGCTGTTCGGTTGCTTCAAAGTCAGTGTCTCTGTTAGGAGAGAGCTGGTTACTGATAACATACTGTACGTAGTTTAAATAAAGTATTTTCTCTGATAAAAGTAAAAGCAAAGCTGTAATGATTAGTCAATTCATTTTTCATCCTTCAAAAGACTAGATGCTAATAGAAAAATCTTTATTTTTCAACCAAAACTATCAAACATTCACTAATTCCAGCTTCTCACCTCTGAGGATTTGATGCTTTTCTTTGTGATAGTAATATGAATATTTTGGGCAGCGCATCCTGATGCCTAAATGACTGAATAGGTTGATTGCTAGGTCCCGAAACAACATAAATGACCAATCGGCGAGTACCAGTGACCTCACCCTTTATAATATGTCCCCTTAATTTCTCATTTCCTCCCGTTACAACTACAACAACCACTAGAGGTTGTTGTAACAATAAACATGAATACGGGTCTTAAGAAGTTGACGGTTTTCTTTTGAGGACGGGCTGATTTTTCGATATTGACAGTACTCGTTACTTGCATACCCCATAGCATTTGCGAAGCTCTTGGATGGCAGCTTGTGTGTAACATTTAACATTTGGTTTCTTTTGTAAAATGGAAATATGTGTTTGAGGAGAAAAACTGAATCTTTCTCAACGTAAGGCATCAAAGCATAATTATAGTTTTTATCTCACCTTTTTGTCAAATAACTCTTAACCCTGCCTGATTCCCCAAAATATAAAATGTTTGTTATTGCTATATCAGTCGACATATTGAGCAGTTATGACTCACCTCAATTGTTAAAGTCATATTTAGTGTCTTTTTCTGATGACAGGGAGCACAGAGAAGCTGTCAGGGAGAAAATGGCAAAAAAAAAAAAATGTGTCCCTTTCCTCTTTCATGTCTGTATTCCTATTTTATCATCACCTGTCACCCAGATACAAGTAGATTGGTGAATTCGGTTTGTTCAGTAACGCCTCAGGGCTGTAGAGAAACAGAGCTGCTATAGACCCATCACCCTCCTGACTTTGAATCACTGCATATATAGCCTCGTTTTGTATTCAGTCCACAGAGGATTGACTTGCCATCACCTTTAATGTTGAAGCCACATGCAGATTGCTGAGGTTAAAGTGTTTCTATGTAGTAAATGAACAGGTCAGCCCGTGACTTTGTGCTTCAGAGAAAATCAATTACATACTTAATGAGGACTGGATTGAATGGTCTAAACACTGTTTCATGCAGAAGTAGTCGCATTTATTTCTGCACTGTGACTCTCCACTTTCTCCCTCTGTCTTCCTTCCCTCTCCTATACTCTTAATTTGACTTATTCTAACAGGATTTCTCTCCTCGCGTCTATATTTAACTCTACTTTCTTTCATCTCTCTGTCAGGGTTACCGATTCAGAATTCACTCAGGTATTAATGTGACTTTTCAATCACTTTTCCATCACATGCTCACTTCGTGCTCTCCCCCCCTCTCCACTGAGACGACATCAGTCGCTTGTCATCCACACTTTTCCTGTCATTTACATGACTCTTGTATCAACACGCCATGCCTCACACTGCGAGTGTTTTTCCAGTTGTCGGAGCAAATATTGAGATGAAATGGTTGGACATGGAGCCCAGACTGATGTGGGAGGGAAATAAGGGAGAGATAAGGCAAGAGTGAGTCTGAGGGGACAGAGGAGAACGGGAACAGATAAAATGAAGGACGAGGAGGAAAAATCAACATGAAAGTGAGTGAAGGTGAACTTGTGCTCTCTGCATATTAGTGAGCAAGGTTAGACTGCCTTAAGATATTCTTTGACAGTGCTGCATTCTGGACTGGAAGAATTCTGTTGTTTTTATACCATATTTTAGCCTGTCCAAGAAACAACTGTGAGTCTGTCTCATCGTGTGTTTTTACTGCAAAGAAATGGTCAGACTGAAAGACGACTCGCCACTTTTCGAACGAGGGGAACTCAAATAAAAATCAAGCCTCAGTCCACACGAACAAACACGTTGGTCTGAGGTGAAAAGGACTTTGTTCTATTAGAAGCTGTCATCGAATGCAGTGCTTGTTTCAACATTTGATTTACACCATAGTAGGAAGCACTAACGTCGCCATAAAGATTTAATAAAGGGGAAAAAATTGTTACAGGAGTGCATTCAACTTCATGGCTAGCTAATTGCACAGGCGACTACTGACAAAAATACACAGGGCATTACTGTGGAGAGACTTCCACTAAGAGTAAATCTTTACATCTTTCAATTCACAAGCTCCTGACTTTTCCTGGTATACAATATATCTGACAACTTAAACCTTTAAACCAACATTATGATTTATTTAGAGTTGCTGGTCACCTGGTGGATATAAGTCCAGTGTTTACTCTCTTTAAGCTCAGTTGTTGGTCTATCAATACCACAGGGAAATACTTGTCTCATTATCTACTAAGTGCTCCACTGCTCCAGTGTTCACCGGCTAGTTTCTAACTGTGTCTGTGCTGTTGGCTGCTGAGCAGATCGTGTTCAGAGAGGGTTTTCAAGCTTTTTCAATGAAAACAGCTGCAACCGAAAATGACGCTATGACATGAGAGCTTTGAGAATGAACTGAAACACTGAAGTTGTGGGTCAGTTTTGGTCTATAGCTAATTTTCCTGTTCATGGTGAGTTTACTGAGTCCAAATTTGTTATATAACTCACCTGTTTAAATGATATTAAGGCTTAAAGTTATGCAGCATTAACACCATGGCCACTTTGACTGACATGTGGGTGCCATTACAGATGGCTTGTTTGAGCACCCAGGCGTCATTCAGCCCGCCTCAGCTCCACCGACGATCTACATCTTCGCTGATTTTTCAGGTAAGCCGGGAGTCGGAAGAGGCAGGACTGCCAAAATGGCGACGACCAGAACCACCACACTCTGAGCTTTAAAACGGCTCTTTTAGAAAACTATGGGTGATGTCACGGATACGACAACCACTCTTTATACTGTCAATGGCTGATACTCACTAAAAAGCTATGGAAAGCTGAAGTGAAGTGCAGATTTGGTTATAATTGTTGATTATAGTGATTACAGCAGCATTAAAAACACATGCAAAGTGTAGCAAGTGTAGTTTTAATATTATGAACGCATGATTTAGATAGTTAGATAGTTGAGGTACTGGCTAAGTACCAATATAGTGTTTACTCATTGCTAGTGTGTTCAGCAGTTTTTGGTCTCCTGAAAACTTGTTTCATCTTTTATATATTTGCAGTGTTTTGTCATGTGTTGTCGAAGTCTTGTATAAGTACACATTTCTCTCATTTCTTAACTTGTGCTCTCTCTGCCACCATACTGAAATGGGCATATACATAAACCCCTGGATGAAGTATGCACATGGCTGTATACGTGCTCGCTGAGTTAACTCTGACACTGAGCTACCCTCGGCTTTCATAGCTTTTCAGCATCTGTTGTCTCTCATTCAGAACTGTTTTGCTTTCTCGAATGTCACATCTGACTGAGCTCCAAAACCCCAACAAACCTTCTTGTTTAAATCCTTCAAAAACAAAGAGAAGAGGGGAGATGCAGCAGGTAGTGAAGAGGACAGTGGAGGAGTGGATGACAGCATTGACAGTCGCCCCGAGCAGCAGGGGTATCAAACTAAGAGTTTTGTCGTTACAAGAAGGACTGAGCTGCCTGACACTGTGTCCTCAGCGCTGCGGTTCAAACTGTCAGTCGAAGCCTCCGGGTTTAGCACAGAAACACATGGAATACTAAATGCGATCATTAAAAAGAGGTAATTTTGTGTTTTAATCACATTCTGCACGTGAGATTCAACACTGCTGACCTGTCTGAGAAATAAAACAACTATAATATAATTATTTAATATATAAATAAATGTCAATTTTTATAAAAGGAAGAATTTACATAAGAAAAAAGTATGCCTTTTAATTGAATTTTTTTAATTAAAGTGGATTGGAAAATTCATGACACAAACATCCTGTTTCTACATTTTGTCTTGGAAAAAACAGGCTCAGTGCGAGCTTAGCTTTTGATACCAAACCCCAATTTGAATTCAATGAATGATTTAGCTCTTGTTCTCTATTCCCAGTACATTTTTGGCCTGCATGTATCCTAATGTTAGAAGCATGTAACGCTCAAGCCTGCTTCAGACTGTTGCCAGTCGCCTCCAACCAACAGCCTGCTGTCACCCACAATTTGAAGAACAATTTGTGACTACTTGGCTATGCAACGAGGCAGTCTGAATTGTACGTACAGAATAGGCCCAGACATGGGAGGCACTGGAGGAATAGAGGCACACGCACCCTGAGACATTTGAGGAGAGAAGGGATATATTTTATTTATGTTATTGCTGCGTGGTTGTACACAGGCGGAGTGACAGGAAGCGTGAGGAGGGAAGTGGCGGCAGAGGAGGAGCGTATGCCAAACACAAAAAAGCAGCGTGGAGAATAAGAATCAGGCATTAGGCTACATTTCCTCTGTTTGAAAAATATACAAACCCTGACTTTATGACTTGCAAATGACTGAAACTGCATAAAACCACAAGTTCTGCTAAAAACACTTATGCAGTGTTATGGCACTTCACTTCTGGAAATCTACGATGCAGTTTAGAGTCCTCTTTGGATTATATACAATGAATTACCACATTTATTGAGGCTAGTGTAGAGGTAACAAAAAGTATATACAACCCCCATTGCCACTGTAAAGCGTTAGCACTCAATCTTAACAGAAATGCAGTAAGCTCAGGGATAAAATGAACAGATGTGAGGCTAGAGGACAAAGCGAGGCTACAAAATTCAGCAGCTTTGGCTTTGACCGTCCATCTGCTTATAGAAAATGCACACAGGACAGCGTGGCACAAGCCTCAGGTTGATTCATAGACATGGAAATGTTGTTTTTATGCTACCTGTAGTAGCAAAAAATGAAAGGCTCTGCATTTTTATGTCAGGAGGAAGAAATGGCATCATATTAAGAGCATTGACACATCCTGTAACTCATGCGTTCAGTGATTTAAAAACAACAGCCGTAAAAATGCAGATGTCTCACGACTCTCTCTGTCAGAGCTGCCTGCAGTCTTCTGACTTCTGCCTCTGTGAAATCAAAACACGGCTTCATTACCAGTTGTTCAAAGAAATGCTGCAAGAAAGAGGCAGGATGATTTAATGTGAATTTGGAATTTCGTGTAAAATTTTTAGTGTGTTTGGTAACTTTTTTTAGAGTGCTCCTCCTTTTTTATCTTTTCACATTTTTTTTTTGTTGTTGTGTGTTATGGCTTTCGAGTGTTCCTGTGAGAGAGGTTTTGTGTTGTGTGAGAGTGTGTGTAGTTAATAACTTATGCAGCAGGGGTCTCTGAATGGGAGGTTGTTTTAATGATTTAATGGGCCATTCAAAGGATTCATTCCACTGGGAGCCATGGCGGCTATCTGAAAGATATGTGGCTGCCATTTTATAGCTGGCGGGGGATTCAGAGGGACTTCTTTCACACCATCCTATACCTGTGTTTACCCTTCATTTGCTTTTGGTACGCTTTTTCATGTTGCAGATTGCACATTGAATATTGCACATTTCTAGTCTAGCTAAGCAGTTTGCTCTGGCTTTGTTGCACATTATGACAACTCCCCCTGAGGATTTTTTTATTTCCACCTTAAAAGACCTCACACCTAGACACTTCTTCTCCTCAAGGAAAAAAAGGCTGTTAGATTTCTGTCTCACTTACTCCTCCTGAGTTTGTCTCGTCCTCCATCTCAATCCCCAGCTCACCTTGTGGTGTGGGAGATGGTTTGATACCAGAAAATCGCTTTTGCACATAAATGTGAAGAGGTGTGTGTTTCTCTGCTGAATCTGCAATTACTCCGGGGTACCTGTGCAGATCTAGGTATGCGTTATGCGATATCTCTCCCAAAGTCTTGTGCAAGACTGGAAACCAAACTGTAAAAGAGTAGCTGTATGTAAGTGAAATGAGAAAATTACATGTAAATAAAGAATTTAGACGAGGTTTTCCTCCAAAACAAACTACAGAGTGTGACAGACTCTTTACTTAATGACAGATAATGTTGTTTGATTGTTTCTTTCAAACATCTCATTGGGAGAAAAATATATCCTGCAAACTAAGTATTTTTTTCCACAAAAACATGGAGGAAGTGGAGCAGTCTTTTCAGTTTTGAGCCATGTCTTCAAGTGACAAAGCCAAGGGATAAAAGATTTCATTCAGAAATAGAGGAGCCATTGGTTTCCACTGAAAGTACCTATTTCAAGATTATCTTCATAAACATCCTCAATGTTCCTCTGCCTAGACACTCCTGCATAAACCAAAGTTACCAAAGTTAAACCATAAATTTCAGTCCGTTGCTATGGAGAAAAAGCTATTTAGAGGCACAAATTAAAGCTTGAACAAACACATAGTTGCAATTTGGACCAAAACATTAATTCATAGTTACCACTTTCAGGGGAAACAAAAATGTACACAAAAATAACATTCAAAACATGAACTTTACAACAGTCTATTACAGTGTGCAAGGATATTTAAAGCAGTTATAGCTGGGGGCACAAAACTTTACCAATGTCTGCCTTTTTGCAGATTGGTTGTCTGCATCTGTGGCCAGAGGGGAAGAGGGTGAAGCATGGGTTGATGGAGTGGCAGAGGTCATGTGCTATGAGCAGTGCACTACAAGTGGTGTGGTGCCAATGAAGGTTGGCAGGTTTTGAGTGGGGCGTACATTTATTTTGGAAGACGTGATTTTCAGTACCTTGTTTCTGTCAGCGAGGGTGAGCATGATGAAATAGTAGGTGGCACAGTACAGGAGGACAGGTTCAATAATACTTTGATATAGAAAAAGCTGGAGGTGGAGTTTAGCTGAGGGCGTGCGGATGGCAAAGAGTCTTTGTTGGCAGCGTTTATGGATATCTGTGATCAGATCAGTTCAGTTTATTGTCCAGGATGATGGCGGGTTATTTAGAGCACTCCACCATCTCCACTGGCTGGCCATTGATGAAAGTGGTTACTTTATTGCTCGTGTCAAAGATGAGTTCCTTTGTCTTGGTGACATTGAGGAGGAGGTAATTGTCGACTGTGGTGACAAAATGTATTCATTCCATGATTACCGCTTGGTAAAGTGGGCAACTGGAGAAGGGGTTAAAACATTGTGATGATGGGGTGATGAGGAAACTGGTTCCAGCAGATGAAGAGAGGGGAAACGTGGAGATGCTCGAGTTTGCTGATCATCACATGCTTGGTATTGACGACAAAGCTCAAATCCATAAAGGAGACCGTGTCATAGTGTCCAGCGGAGGTCAGGTGTTGGAGGAAAATGTGGAGGACGCATGCCACAACATACTCTGCCTCTCTTTTGGCCTTGTAAGTGAACTGGGAGGAGTCCAGCTATGTCATTGAAAACTGACCCAAATTTTAAGAGCAAACTGATTAATGATGCTGAAACATTCAGTCCACAGTTAATGGTGCTTGCGACATAATTTTAAGAACAATCAATGACATTACTTCTCGGTCCACACATTTTTATGTATATAGTGTTTTATAGATATTTTCTAACACAGTAGCTCGTGTTTTTCATGCTCCAACTGTCACCTAACATTGTCTATGCAGAGCATGAACAGGGCAACACCCAAAATAACTCTACCCACTTTTGAGTGCTTACTGTTGGCACACGGTAAGTGTTGATCCAGACGAGAGAACTCTCCAGAGCAAATGATGCCTCGGGTGACCTCTGCTATGGTGAAAAGTCTTTGATTTTGACCTTTCATGTTATCAGAGTGGTCCAGCAGGAGTTCACCCAGTAGGGGAGTTGTTTTTTTACGTAAAAAAATATTCACACGGATCACAGTTCTGTGAAGCTACAGTCCGTATATACGGTAAATTCATTTAAAAAGGGTTCTTGTTGACTTGTGAGATCTTAATTTAGAGCTGCATGTTGCCTTATATTTGCTGCTGTGCCTCCTCACTGTCCTGTCACTGGATGTGCCCACTGCACAATGAGTCCAATCAGGGAAGGAGACCGGCCTGATTTCTCATAACTTATCACCTAAGCGAAGTGGAGCGTGGCTGAGTCATCGCGGCTGGCTTGTATCATCAACCGCTGCGGAGAGGGGTTTTTAGCACTGTCAGAGTTAAATGTCAATGACACCGCTGCCCAAGGTGCACCACGCTGAGAGAACAGTATGCCTATTGACATTCACCTCATAGGAGAGTACGATCAGACCACATCAGACTCTCAGATTCATCTACAGTACGCCCACACAGATACCCTGGTAGAGATGGTGAATAGACGATACGTTCGCTCTTGTTTTGTACTGCAGGAGACACAGACAAGAGTTTAAACTTTCTTTTTTTTTCTCTCTGTTTCCTCAGAATCTTGTTTTGTGATTGTTGTGTTTTCACACATAGCTGATTTTAGCGCGTGCCTTGTTATTTCTTTCACATTGCAGATTGCGTTTCCCTAATTTCTAAAGACGTTTATCTTATCCGTATTTCACTCTCTTGTTAACTTTTTTCCATTTCTCTCCCTCTTTTTGTCTGACTGAAGCCACACAGTAGGCGTGACAGGTCATTAAGCACAGACTTAAGGGTCTGTTGATCTGCTGCTGAAAGTACTTGTAGGACAGGCAGGCTTCTTACTGTGATCAGAAAGACATGACAATCCTCACATTTAATTCATTATCCAGACCCCCCACTGCTCACTCTGCCTCAGGTAGAAACAAGAAAGAGGATGGAGAAGATTAAAGGGCGAAGAAAGATTTGGCAGAGTGATGAGGAGGAGAAATGAAGACATGATGAGCGCGGAGGAGTGGATGGTAAAGGGAGGCAGCAAGTAAGAAAAACGTGTTTTTAAAGTTGGCATGTGTTAATTTTTAACCATCAGCTTGCCGTATTACCGCCTTCTTTTATCTTTTTATCTCATTCTTTGTGCAATTGTTTTTATTCATTTTCCAACAAATCCTCCAAATTAAGCAATGAATTAGATCACGAGGCCGTGGTTCCCAGTCTCAGCAGCCCGGGGGAGCTGTAGAAAGAGACCAGAGCTTTTTAAGGAATAAACACGCGGAGTCACGCCAGATTTTTACTGGCAGGAGAAAGGAGAGCCCAGAGTTAAATTTAATAAACTTTTTGGATTAATGGATTTATCTTTACTCTGTGTGCAGACAACCACTGTTGTTATTGTAGTTACAGAGCTCTATGATACTGGTCTGTTTCTTGATTCACTTCTACTGAACTATGCTAGCAAAGCCTTCATTGATCCGAACTCCGTTCAGAAAACAAGCATTTCAAAAGTTGTTTGCTTGTCATTATAGTTTTACTTACTATGTTTGTTATGCACCTAGACACTTAGAAAAATTGTATATTGTTAAATTGTATAAACTTGTATATGAAAACCTACTGGGCAGTAAATTTGATTCTGATTCTGATCATGCAGACAGTTCATTTGGCTCCTTTTGATCCATTTATTGTAATCAAATCACAGCAAAATCTGTTTATTTTTGGTTCATATGGTTGTAATTTTAGTAAGTTAGGTTGAGCAGTTCATAGTTACTTGTGTGAATAAACACAAATGATACTGCAGTCATATATCATAACACATATTATAACCACTTGGCATTACTGTTATGAAAGTTTAGAAAGTTTTCGCTATACATTTTGAGGTCATTGCAAGGTTTATTGCAAATGTCTAACTGTAAATAATCTCGGAGAGTTTATTTACAGTTCTATTCTTTTGGAACATGCGGCCAGGAATTACAAATCGCCCCTTTGAGGTTATGGAAAGATCGAGGTGGTGCTTAAAAAAACAACAACTTAGCAACTCTTTCAAAGTTTGACAGAGGGAACAAACAGTGGCCTCATGTGATGAAGTCTGATGTTTTGTTGTTGCCCTCACAGTTTCCTCCTTTGTAGATTGAAACTCTGAGATAAAAACCTCCCATGCCATTACTCTTTGTTGTTCTGTGCACAATGATGCAGAACAAAGAAAACGTTCAATTCAGAGTCTGGGGCAGTTAGTGTGCCATTTTTGGCCTTCAGACCCACGTGTCTATGGTAAAAATCCATTGTAGATGAGGGGAACAATATATATGAAAGAATACTGAAAGATTGGATTAGCTGCCTTTTTAGTATAAAGCACTTGCTGACCAAAATGAGACAGTAAAAGGTGTACTTTCAGCAATTGTCAGAAGAAAATATGCACAGGTGATAAAAAAAGAATTTCAAGGTTTCTTTAAGTTCAAGTGAACCAATCAGGCATCTCAAGTTAGTATTTTACAGGCAGCCCCTCGCCTCACTCTCCTCTTTGTAGTGTGAAGAAGAAATTACGGGGGCCATGAAAAGGCTCATTCTAAGATAGCAAAAACAAAATGATTCTTATTTTCAGGTGATTCTATACTAATGAAAAGTTGTGCATATTATATTCCCAATTTCTGTAGAGCCCCCTAAATCTGACACACTGGACCCATTAATATTTCTTCTTTTATTCATTTAGCGGCAAATCTTAAAAGTTATCTCACACTTTTCCTATAGAGCAGGTCTAGACTGTACTCTTCATAATTTCATCATTTAATGAACCCAAAAATTCCCACCATGAGCAAGCACTTGCCAACAGCTGCAAGTAAAACTTTCTTTTAAGAGGCAAAAACTTGAGGTGAAACTGGATCATAGTGGGCAGTCAGTTGGGTTTAGAGAGGGAGACAGTTGGAGAAAGATGGGGGGAGGATAGAGACAGAGGGAAAGACAACTATGGACGTGAATATAATTGGTTCAAGCACAGAACCTTGTGGAACTCCATGAATAACTTTGGTGTGCATGCAGGATTAATCGTTAACACATACTAACGGAGTCTGATCTGATAAATAGGACTTACCAGCTTAGTTTGGTTCCTTTAATGCAAATTAAATGTTCAGGTCTCTGTAATAGGATGTCTTGGTCAATGGTGTCGAATGCAACACTAAGTCCTAACAAGACAAGTACAGAAACGAGTCCTTTGTCTGTTGCAATTACAGGGTCATTCATAACTTTCACCAGTGCTGTCTGTGTTCAGTGGCACACTCTAAATCCTGGCTGAAAATCCTCAAATAAACTGTTGTCATGGAGAAAGTCACACAACTGGCTGGCTACAGCTTTCTTCTTGGCTAAAACCTGTGGATCTAGAGTGGGCTTTTTAAGAAGCCCAGAGGTATTTAATCACAGCTACTTAAAACGACTGTGGTACATATTATGATAATAAAGAAGATTAATCATATCATCCATATCTACTATAAACTGCATGTAGTATGCTAATGCATGCTAATGTGTTTGTTAAAAATTCTTCACATCACAAACAAAAATAGAGGTCTTATTTTGCCTTTCTTTCAAAAAAACCCTTGCAGTTTTAATTTCACGCACAGTCCAAGGAGAAGTGATGACTATTACTGAGTTACAAGATGAAAAGTCCATACATTAGTGACCCACCTAACTCCTGGAACACAGTGCATTGTTGTTAAATGTTGCATTTATTTTCTGTAAAGATTTAAAACCCAGTTGAGAGTGATGCCTAATTACCGAGTAAAAAACTCAGGTTAAATTGATGTAAGTCACATACTGTACTTGATGTTGAAGGACATTTTGTGATCACCTCTCAGTACCCATCCCCCAGCAGACAGGCAGCGGTGTTTGTGCGTGCATCGGCATGGCTGTATGTGTGTTTGATCAGACGCTAATTAAAAGTCAATTAGCCTGCAGCCCAGTGGGTGACTGACCTCTCTAAACACAAGAAGGATTGGGGATGTGAAAACCTCCCCAAGCTCATTATTTATCGTGACACTGTCCTTCTCCCTCTATTTACCGCTAGCTCATACGGTCTGTCCACCTGCATATACACTGACCATCATTACCAGCTAAAACACACATGGGGGTCAGCTCTAATCTGGAGATACTGACCATCACCGCATGGTTACTCTAAACTCTGATGTCCTCTAAATAAGGCATATAAAGTGCCTGCTTGACTTTCCTCATTCCATTCATTCTTCACCACATGTTGGTGAATTACACTGATGGAAGCTGTTTTTTTTCTCCCCACCTTAAAAACACAGACTACTTCCTTTCTAGGAGAAGAAATCAATGGTGGATTGATTGAACAAGTGGCCCCCCTGCTTGGGTTTCATGGTTGTAGAGTTGTTGAAATTGCAGGTTAAATATAGAACACCAATAATCCCAACACCATTTATCACTAATACTACTTAATACTGCAATTTATTTTCCACTGTAAGTAATTATCTGCTGTTTCGGTAAAAGTTGGCCAGAAAGTGTTGCTAAATCCTGCTGCAAGATTGATCATCTGAGCATCTATCCTCTCAGTGAGTAAATCTAGCTCCAAATGGGAGATAAATGTAACATTGTTCATGTACTTCCACCAACGTATCTAACAGTATGGTAGTATAGGACACAATAGGACACAATAGGACAAATTAACAACACTGCTTTGTCATGCCCCTCCACATGCCATAATATGCCATAAAATTCCCTTAAGCATCACTATGTGACACCTTTTTCACACATGGTTAACACTATGAAATGGTTGCAGTTTGGTTATTTTTAGGAAAAGATCATGATTTTGGTTAAAATAAATACATGGCCATTACCGTTACCATTACCAGTGTGGGAGGCTGTGGCACAGGAGGTAATCAGTCTGCATGTCCAAGTGTTCTTGAGCAAGATACTGAACCCCAAATTGCTCCTGATGCTGCACCATCTGTGTGAACGGTTAGCTCCCAAAAAATGATGGGCAGTTGGCACCTTGCATGGCAGCCAATGCCATTAGTGTATGTGTGTGTGTGTGTGTGTGTGTGTGTGTGTGTGTGTGAATGAGTGAATTAGATATGTAATGTAAAAGCGCCATGAGTGGTCAGAAGGCTGTATAAGTCATGAGACATAAACCTGGATGTAAACATGGGTGTGAATAATTCCATGTGAAAGCCATATCGAGCATATGATCAAAACTGGGATAACTAGTTCATACTCAATGTGTATAATTTGAACATGTCAGACCTCTTCCACAGACAATGAAAGACAGACAGATGCTAAGTTGAAAGACTCTCCTCACAGAGGCTTCAAAATTTTGGAAAATTTTAGGTTCCTCAAATTTAACTACAAAGAGTACTTTTTTTTTTTTTTAAACCAAACTGTCTGGTCTGTGACGCTTTATATTAAAAGATAACACAGAGATGAGAAGAAAAAGATCAAACATCAGTGAGACCATCTTTGTCTGGAAGCAGCACTCACTCACTCACTGTTCTCTAGGAGACAGTTCAGATCCTCTTTTTGAAATGTTGCATGCCTCATGCTGTGAGGAGAAATGTGACGATGCCAAGGTGGCAGCATGTTTTCATTTGTGGAAAAATGAAATGAATCTACAAGCTATCAATTAATTGGGACAGACTGACACCGTGAATATTTCCATCGCTTCACACAGCGTCATCACTTTCATCAGGGAAAATATTTGCCTGCTATGTTGATAATAGACCAATATATCGGATGTTTTCTACCACACAGTGTACCTCTCAAACTTTAATTATCATCACTGTCGCAAAAGTGGCTGTGTATAGCAACATGAATACAGATTTTGTTGTTCAATTTTGAATCAAATCTTCAATGCATCATATATAAATACATTCTGAAGGTAATATTAACAATGTGCAGGAGAATGAGATGGTTTTTCTAATTCACATGGCAAAAATCAATTATATTGCTAAAGTGAGGCTAATGTTTCCATTGAGAAGAAAAATAATAATTAATCCACCTTACATTTTCAAGCCTTCTCATTCACTTCTTTATTTTCTTGTTTATACATGAGGCTGCACTCAGCACATGTTGTATAAGAGCATGTCCTCGTTTGACCTTTAACACACATTAGTTTAGCACTAGTGTATTGCGGGAAATGTGAAAACGTAATCTTCTATAATGCTGACTTCCAATTTCTTTTCAAGGATGAATGATAGAATGAAAAATATGCAAATTGTACATTGAAAAACTGTGCAAGTCTCGTGGGATTTGACAGGGTGGAAATATGAAATGCCTCCATATGTGCAGCATAAAATCATGCAAATCAGTCATTGTGATTCAGAGCCAGACCTGTATGTTGATGGGATCGGCTTTGTGCCCTCATACAGCGTATAAGTTTGTGGACTGAAGGGAGGGTTAGCACCTGCTTGTAAGATCCGTGTTCCGATAAAATATACAAGGTGGCTTAAGAGTTTCCTTTTACCACTATCAGAGGTTGAAAGCAGGCTGTTAGTGTGGTTCTTTGCGGAGATAGCTGGACGAACTGAAGGACACTCCCTGATGGTTACAAGCAAAGGAAGTGAGAAGTGGATCTTATCACTTCAGTATTTCTCTTCGGCACGACTTCCCGCAGGTCTGCATTAGAAAAAGATGAACATTCAGCGATGAGTGCTTTCCTTATGCATAAAACCGAGTGCCTCTGAAAAGGTTGTGAAAAGGCTTTCAATGTACCTCCCATCTTGCCTCTGTACCGTGGGACATGGCGGCTCTCTTGCTCGGGCTGAAATGCCTCATCAAGCATCTCTCTTTGGGTAATTGCAGCAGAGTGTGAGAGTTCCAGAGAGCTGAAAATGGTGACACAGAGGGAGGCAAATACCGCCACCGGACTTTTTCTTTGTTAATTAAGCTCCACCCGGGCAGCTGAAGGTGCTGCTGGCAATGTACAAGGTGTTTTCAAGGAGACTGACATTTTTATTTACATTATTAATACTTGCTGCAATATTAATTATTTGTCCTATTTCCAGAAACACCTGTTATTTACAGACTCCTGAATATTAGATGATTTGAAATGACTGCATATGTTCAACCAGCACTCTAGTGATTCATCCTTGCACTGCTGTAACATTAAACTCACAATAGACAATTTAAAAACACGATCAAAATTTTTGCAGCAGATCCAAATATTGTCTTTAATCTCTGACTGAACTGTTTGCTGTCGAGTTGCATTGATTATGTAGGTACCAGGGGAAAGAAGAATACATGGAGGAAAAGTATGTTAAGCTAGTAGAAAATAACAGAGCCCTGAGCCTCTAGCCTCAAATAGAGATGAGGGGCTACTGAGGTCTGGTATTCTTATTTCTTTCTAGCTCCACACCTCCAGATTTTGTTCATTTTCCAACTTGTAGTCTTCAGCTACATGTAAGAGGGAAGAAGAAGAGGAGGAGAAGTTTGCCCTCAGGGATCGCTACCAGAAAGCCTCGGTTAGGTTTAGGCACCGAAACTACTTGGTTAGGTTTAGGGAAAAAAAGAAATGCCTTTTTGCTGACCGAATGCTCCTGTCCAACGCTGACTCAAGTGGAGCAGCAACACATATGCAGTAATACTCCCCAACACCTTAATTCAGACTTTGATGAGTAAAATCAGGAGTTCTCCTTTAAAAATGGCTAAATATACAGTTTTGCGTTTGGTTGCGTAAAGACTTTTGTGCATGTGGATTTCTTTTTTCTTTTCTTTTTGACAGCGACACCATCTGATTGTGGTTGAAAAGTCAAGAATGAACTGACATGCTAATGCTGTACACGTTTTATCATCTTGCATTTAGTTTTTGCTGTATACATACTCATAAAGCTAGTAAAACAAGACTGTTCCCCCTTGAACAGCGACAGCATATGTCGAAGCGAATCCCCAAACTAATTTTGTCTAATTTTAAAGCCCTATAGCAGGAGGGCAGCAGCAAAGGTTCCACAGGCTTCACAAAGTTAATTTACAGTTTACATTTTGAAAAAGAATTAATCCACCTTGCATTTTGAAGACTTTCAACTAGCAGTAATTATAACCCAAACCCCTAACCCATGATCTTTCACTTAACCTGACCAAGTTGTGTTTGCACATAAACCGAACCAAATGTTAACCATAGTGATTTATTTCTCCAACAGTTATTTGTAACAGTTAAAAAAAAAAAGCATACATATGAACACAAACCAAAGGAGCTCAACTTTCATATTTTAATAACTCAGAAGCTTCCAGTCCAGTCAAGTACATAAAATAGATAACATATAAAATACATAACATTGGTTCATAATTACCTGTTTCAGCAACGTAACATCAGTATGTTTTTGTTATCAGCCTTTTATATCTACTGACGTCACGGGTCCTATTCCATGGAGTGGTTTTAGACAAACCAAACACAAACTCTAGATAGGCAATTTTATGGCAGTAAATATAGGCGATTGCAGTCCCCAACTACACCACTAGATGTCTAAATGACTAAATCCCACACACTGGTCCTTTAAACCTAAATGAACCTACACATAAAAAAAACGTCACTCATATCTGACCATATTTGTTATTGTACGTAGATGCTGGTCTTGTTAGTACTTAGACAGGAGTCTTTCTCTCTCAAGGTTCAAATGATGTGTTCACAGGTTTTTGCTCTGGATTTAATAATGTCTCATAACAGCTCATAAACTTGATGAGAATGATTTCCAATGCAGTAAGCAGCGGTCATTTAATTGGAGAGAGACACACTGTCAGCACCTCGTATATATGTAACACCTGCAACACCCACCTTTGTTTCCTTTCTCATACAAATCAGGTAATTGGTGTTAGTTATGAGCCAACATCTAAGGGATAAAATGATTAATGAAATGGACCGCCGTGTGTGTCCGTGTATGTGTGTGGCTCTGTAATGAGCGCCATTTTAATGGCGATAAAACTGTGAGACAGACAGACAGAGAGCGAGAGAGACGAATTGAACAAATACAGAGAGAGCATACAAATAACAACGAAAGAATAATGAGCTGACGTTATCCCTAAAACCCACAGTGTACATGGCTCATGGTTCAGTGTCGGAGCAACTGAACAATCTGAACTCCATTCACTCATGAGACTGTTTGTGAGAATAATTGTCCAGTGATGTTATCAACTTATTTGAATGTATTTATTACAAATGAGAGGCTGCTCTGTCTCACACACAAAATCTTGTTTTCTACAGTGATTCATTTCTCCCTCGGAGGCTCGGATGCTTGCTTTCCATTTGTAATCTCAGACAAATACCATGTTGACTAGACTTGTTGCATATATAGACACACACACACACACACACAATACTAAACGTTCATAAAGCACATTCATCCCACACAGCAGCGTGTACGCTTTAAATTTCACACTTAATGTAAGCAGGCAACCACAGTCGTCTGTCAGTAGTGAGAAGCTCATTAATCATTCTCATTTCCAATAAAGATCATTATTCATCACACTGAGGCATCGCCCTGCCCACATGGATGAGGCAACAATATATATGTCAATATCAGCCAGTAGCTGTCAGGTTATTTATTTATTTATTGTTATTATTCCCCCTGTGGGAATGCATGCTATTATTTGCTACAGGCATCCATTTTTCTTGCTTTGCCCGAGCTATGCAGAAGCATAATGAATGTTAGTGTGAGGAATCCCACTGGCACACCTGCTGCTGATGATAAAGGCTCACTGGAGGGCAGATATGTTGAGTGTAGCCTCATACCGATGACAAATGCTACACCGATTCACGATCCACATCAAGAAATTTTGGGTTATAAGAAATGGAAAGGCAGGAACCTCCACATTCAGTCAGGCTTTAACATTTTATAACATTTAAAAAATGTTGCTGCAGCAGACAACAGGAGGACTGATGACTCGCCTGGAGTTTCAACAAATATGATTTATACGTTGACTTGATGTCTTTTCTCATAAAGTCTTACATTGAAACTGTGGTTTTGTATTATTTATAGAGCCCAGTCTTAAATGCAATATTTTGATTTTCTCCCTTTTAGTAGATTCATTCTTTTACTTTCACAATTGATCCGTAAGATGGAAAATGAATGTGTTAGAGTAGCACAATGACAGAAAAGTACAGATAGAAAAAAATGAAGAAAATAAATAAGAATTGGACTCTAAATTGGCCGTAGGTGTGAAAGTAAGTGTGGATGGTTGTCTGTCTCTGTGTGCCCGGTGATGAACTGGCAACCTGTCCAGGGTGTATCCCGCCTCTAGCCTAATGTCAGCTGGGATCGGCTCCAGCCCCACCGTGGCCCTTATGAGGATAAACGATTAAGAAAAATGAATGGATAAATAAGAAATAGCGTTTGAATAATAATAATAATAAATAAGTTATAATAGGTAATAATAATAAAAGTGCATTACTGTGTGTAAACAAAGCGACAGTGGTGTGATCAGTAGCAGAAAGTCAGCAAAGTATGATATATTGGACGCCACATGTAGTGTAGTATGATGGAGAATCACATATGAAATATTATTGTGTATATTATGTACTATTGTATTTATATGTAAGCTTAAGAGTAACATGACAGAAAATGATCATGAGTTGCAGCATAAAATGTAGTTACAGAATTTTTTTGTGATATATACCCAAGCAGTCAGTCGTATAGTTTCTAGCAGCTCATCTACGTTTACTGGGATCATATACAATGATCAATAAAACTTTAGATCTTGCATCCATCATCTTGCATAACACTTTCACTGTAGTGCGTTATTTATAGTTTCACACTGCCAGTGCAGGTCAATGTATAACATCAGCATCTATTCCAAGTTTAAGTATAACTAACAAATGCAGAGTTTTAGACAAAAAGAAAATAATTCAATGATTTTTAGGAATTTGTGAGATTTTCTCCGGCTCGCAAGCATTGAGGAAGGTGTTGACTGTATGAGAGTTTGTCATCAGGCTGCTTCAGTCAGTTAATTAGAACTAAATTATAGTGTATGATATAAAATCCAGTTACCCGGTCATGGAGCAGGACGGTGTAGATGGTAATGTAGATGGAAAGGATGAATCTGTGGAACAGATGGACCTGTACATGAACAGATGGACTTGCACTCCCCACCTCTGAGCGTTCACATGTCTTTTGGGGAGAAGCTTTATGACTTTCTGCTGCTGCGACGTGGACTCATTGCCATCGACTCAAGTTCAGCCATCAGGAAGAAAATAGCAGAATCAATACCTTTGTGTGTATGAGCGCGGCAAGTAATGAGAGAGATTTCATTCAAATCCAGTGTTTGTCCTTGATTTGAATGAGGTAATGTTGTGCGATAACCATTTCATTTGTTGAAGGTGATGTACTGAAGGTGACAGACTGTTTGTCCCTGTGATTCTCTGCATATCTTTCCTTTGTCATCCTCTTTCTGGAGGTGAAAGTGGCTCCTTCAGCTTTGGAAAGGCCAGCAGCTCATGATTGAAGGCCTGACATTTGTCAGTTTCCCCTGTGTGGGAGGTAGAAACCAGAGGAGTACTTGCCCTGTTGTTGACATTTTCTGGGACTGATAGGATTTTTTTTCTTTTTTTTCATAAAACGGGGAAAAGCGAGAGCGTGTCCTTTTCTGTCCTGCAGCTGATAATGTCATGGGAGAGGCCTGGCTATATTGATGTATTCCTGATGTAACTACATGACAGATCAGTGTTACCAAAGGCTCTAAAGACCAAACCTTTTTCCAGGGTCAGGCTGTGAGGGTACAGGCAGGTAGAAGAACATAGCCACCATATTCTGTGTGGTTTTAACTGTTTGAACTTCTCTTGCAGCCATTATTGTTGCCGCAGAGCCAAATAAATCACACTGCGGCCGGACTGAGCCAAAAGATTTCTTACTGACGTGAACAGATTGGGCCAGATGTAGCTGCTTCACGTTGCAGTGGTTAATTATCTCTCCGGCAATCTACCTCAATACTTGTTTTTCCTGACATGGGTGGAGTTCATGCTGGTTCCAAGCTTTCAAATCAACACTGAATAAAAGAAGTGGTTTACAGTACAGATACGTAAGTGAACAATTTTAGTCTTTAAAGACAAAGTTCTTCATAACAAATCTTTAGTTTAATGTCTGGGATGCCTGTTGTAGGCAGAACTGCAAAAAGAACATTCATTGGTGTATTCAGGCTTCTATATTAATCTGTCATAAATAACAAACAGGTCTAGGGGAAGAAACAGCTAAATATGCTTTATCTTACCATGCACATGCTGAATAATTTACACAAGCTTATTCTGGGGCATTATGCTTATTACTGTTATTACTATCCGAAATGCTGCACTCTTAAACAATGCTGCAGTACATGCTTTTAGATGGACTTAATTTTTTTTAGTGCACCATTTTTTGAGGCTTAGCCTCACCTACAAGCATTAGCTCTGCCTCAACATATTGGAAAATATATTATTTAATGCACTGTTCGTTGGAACCAGCTCCCATTCAGAGCTGTCCTTAATACCCACCTCTATTCATTTGTTAGGGAACATTATAAGACTGTGTGAGGCAGATGGCAGCTTACCTGGTAGAGAGAGCACATACCCCATGTACAAAGGCTGAGTCCTTAACGCAGCAGCTTGCATTTGATTTTCAACTCTCACTCTCAGCTGCTACTATCTAATAAAAGCCCCCACATTGATTCTATGGGGAATGATTTCTTCATTTCATTAATTAATCCCAGTCATCCACAATGCTGTCCACTCCACCGAGCTTGAGACGGATGCTCTTCTCTTCCTGATAGGTCTGCTGTGCCCCCTTCTTGTAGCGATGGTAGTCCTCCATCATGGACCTGCGCTTGTCCACCAGCTCCTTAGACGCTTTGAATTGGCTCAGACGATCTTTCTGCTCAGAGATCTTTGGGTGTTTCTTAAGGTCTGTCTTGATCTCCAAAGCAGCTGACAGAAGCGGTCCTTGTTCTTCCCGGGAACGTCCACAGCCAGTATGCAAACATGAACAACAAAGCTTCGATAACAGCTTTGGAAATACAATAACTAACTAAAAAAAAAATACATGCAAGTCTTTGACATTTCATTTTGCAGTACAGTATCTGCTTGGCTAAGGTAAGGGAAAGATTGTGGTCTGGTTTAATGCAGAAAAGTTTCCCACTGACTTGAGACACGACGCCGATGTCAGGCTGAATAATGGAGTCTTGAGGAAATGAGCTTTTGTCCCTTCAGCAGTGAGAAGGATCTGAAAGTGCCTTTTTTCCCCACTTGTAACTCAGAACGAGATCGATCTTAATCTACTCATTAGACGTGTTTGAAACCATTTTCTCAGACTGTGCCAATAAACACATGCACTTCCTGCAAACACAAACACCAGAGTTCCTACAGACAAACACATTTTAACAAGGCTTCACGAGATGACTGATAATCTGCTGATTTGATATTTTTTTTAAGGAATTTGAGGCCCTTGCTGCCAATACACGCTGCTTACTGGATGCTTGATACAGAAAACACATACACATGTACACACACAGCACATTGAGACTGTTGGCAATAATTTAATCAGATTTTACATCAGTGTGTCCCTCCACCCACCCTCTCGCTCCCCGCGTATGAATGTGACAAACTAAGGGAAATGTCTTTTTATATATTTGGCATATCTGTTCCTAGTGATTCCCGGCGTTTCTGTTCATTTATTTCCCATCACTTTATCCAATTTCATGCAGCTGAATGAGACAATGCAGACATTATCTGAATTCTTTCTCTCTGCTCAGTCCATGAATTCACAGCGAGCCGGGGTTTCCATTGTGAGAACTCCAGCTTGATGGATCGTAATAGAGGGAGACATCACGCAGTTCTGACATATTGGAAATGCAAGATCAGCTATATTCATTTCTGCAGATGGCTCCCCAATTACATTTAGCTGTCCATGTCACTTGTCATTTCACCGCTGCTATAATATTATCTGTACAGCAGAGGGGACCCACTGCCATATTGGTATTTCGTTTCACTACTATGCAAATCATATGCTGCTCTTGCACAACCCTGACAACGTGGCATGGTTCATGCTCCACACGCACAGATCTGCACTTTTATGACTGCAGGGATTAACGGGAGCAGCAACCTCACAGACAGAGACATAGCTTCTGAGTGTCCTTCTCCTTTGATCCTCCATATGAATATCAAACAGTTTTGCGTGACAGTGAAAGCAGGATATGGATTGTAATTATCGAAGGCTTACCCAGCAGACAGCAGCCTTGCCTTAAAATCAAACGCCCAAAATCTGTCTTTTGAGTATGAATCAGTCACCAACTGTTAAACCGGTGATGTAGTAACTATGTTTTTATTAGTGTATGATCGCCTGAAAATAAAAATTATGTTTTTGTTACCTTGTCATGTTGAACAGCCATGTTTCTAGCCCAGAACAAACAAACTAAACACTAGGGCCTTTTTTATTTTTTACATTTCATGGCCACTGTAGTTTCTCTTTAACACTATGAAGGGGAGTGTGATGCTAAGGGGTTGCAATCAGCAACTACAGTACAGTGCTATATCCTTCACACTGGTCCTAGTAACTAAAGGTTGAATGCAGCGTGGTAAAAAGTAAAAGATGTAGTGGAGTAGAAGTATAAACCACTGATTAGGTGAGGCTGACCCTATCTGTTACTTTTCAAAGCCAACAATCTGCCACTCTTATCCAGTTCACAACGTGATATATATATATATATATATATTTTTTTTAATTAACTGTATTATTAGGTTTTTGTGTACAACTGAGTGCAACAATATGAACATTCTCCAGGAGAACAATGTGCATATTTCTCTGCCTTCTGGTGCAGTCAGACAACACGTCTAAGACCTCCGATCGAACATGACCTGACCCTTCGCCTGATAATCACACTCAGTTGTCATGTTGTTGCTATGGCATTATTCAGTCTGGCATGTTCTGGTTAGCCTTTTTTTGTTTTCTCTAATTAACAGTGACTTTCATATCAGTTCTGTCCACAAAATGTTCAGTCGATGCTTGAGCTGTGGCAACAGTTGCTGGGAGAGGTTGACTTAATGTTTGTCGATCGAATAAACACGTCAATACAAAAGTTATTTTTTGTGTCAGCTAACTTACAAGAACCTGCGCAACTTGTGTTCATCCTATGCTTGTATCCATTTTCCCTTGTCTTAATACCGCCTTCGGCTCTTGTTTTTGTTTTTTGCCATACTGGGGGAAAGAGCTGTCAATGAGCACATCACAAAATCTGTATAGATCAGAAATGAAGGTGGTGATTCAGAGGTTTGGAACTAGGCCAGAAAACTTTGAGAAAATGGGCTATGTCAGCTTGGGTGCAAAGAAACTTATCAAGCCATTCTTGCATCATAATCTACTTCTCCACTGCCAATGTTACAAACTGTTTTCCCCACAAAAATGGCTAAGGACAGTTCTTCTGACTCAGTCTTGTGAAGCTCCACTTGAAGCACAACTTCAGGTTTCATCATAACAGAGCAGCTCGCTCTTCAATATGTTGTTTCTTGGGATGACTGTGAATTAAAGTAAAGAACAAGTTGTCTGGGCTGAGTGGTTCATCTTCAGGAGTGGGTCATCAGAGATTCAGAGATTTACAGTCAGGTCATGTGGAGCTGGTACTTCCTGTTTCCATGGTGTTGTATAAAATGTGTGGGTCTGCTGTATATTTGGTGAGCTCATTTCCAGAGGTATATAGTTGGGATTCAGGCTGTGCTGCTGTGCAGGAAACTTCTTTTTTTTTATTCATCACAAAGAAACACCCAAAGTCGTGATTAACTCTGCACTACAAGAGGTCCCATTTTGAATTTTCTGAAGCCTAATAATACCCTGCAACCTTTATGTGAGGCGTCTGGGCAAAACACTGGACATAAGTAATGAGTCAAAAAGAACTTCATATGCTTCAATAGATTCTTAACATGTTTGATCTGACAGAAAGCCACCTCATCTTTTGAGCCCTGTTATAAGCATCCAGACAGCTTTGTATTCATGTTCATTCATATGCTGATTATGTATTTGTAGGGAAACGCCCAATTGCTCAGTCGCTAACTCGCAAATAAATAGTGTTGGCGTGCAGTTGATTATTATTTTTGCTAATGCTGGTAATTATAGTTTCATACAATAGCAGGCATTAAACGTGATCTTTAGGGAATCCTACCACTCTTGACACTCTGATCAGCCCACGCCTTTGCAAATTTTGTCTTCCCCTTCCTGTTTATTCAACATGACTCACACCGAAAAGACAAAAATCACCAGAGAAGTAAAGTCATTGATTTGGTGTGCTTTTTTTTCCCCAGCTTATTTGTCTGATTTGTTATTTCCATGCATGGTGATACACACACACACACACACACACACCATATTTTGCCTTCTCTTTCTTGATTACTGTGACACACATACATAATCTTTTAAATTATATCTCCAAAATCATTAGCAATCTCGATGATCAGTGGTTATTTCATTGCTGTCTGTGTTATTTCATGGACCAGTGGCTGTGCTGCACAGCAGATATGAAATACTGCTCCAGCATGACTGCAAGCTGCTGTCAGGTCAATACATTACATTGCATTATTATTCCAGGGTTATCATGGAAACTAAGCCAAAACTGCAAATTCGTGAGCGCGACTCACTAACACAAAGAGGAAAATGTATAGATACAGGGAGAGTTACTTCCTCGCCAAAGATTTTTTATCCTCTTTTGGCCCACTGTCATTTAATTTTTTTTTACTTTCCAATATAAAACACCACCTTGTCAAGATACTGTGAGAGAGTTTTTCATACAGAGGCTACCAAGGCTTCTTATAGAAAAGCCTGACTCTTTTTCACACTTCTATACAATTGTGCATGTGTCTGCTGTATCTGTGTTCCACCATGAATAAGATAAGATAGGACACGTATAATTTTTCAGAGAGCCACACTTTCTCTTCTGAATTTCAACAGAAAATGCAATGAGCTAATAAATCAGTGCATGATTCATGGCCAGCTTTATACATTACTAACTCCATTCTGCAAGGGTCAGGCTGTCATGGACAGACTTTTTGTTGTCAGGACAAGCTTTCGTATGTACCCTGTACTGGTTTTCCTTTTACAAACAACCAAGGATGCATTTGCAGCCAGAGAGCAGACAACGCATTTTGTACAATGTCATGACAGCTTTTATATCTACAACAAAAATAGATATGCAACACATTTTTCACATGTTGAAGTAAAAGATGCAAGACTTCTTTTATGCACACAGTGTGTATTTCTTATTGCTCCTTTGTTCACAAATGTGTTCAAATCCATGCAAGTGCTTTTCCTTTGCCAAGATAATCCATCCAACTGACAGGTGCAGATTAAACAGCATGACTAGTCTGTGACACAGGTGCGCCTTGGACCGGTCACAATAAAAGGTTAAAATGGTCATTTTTACCTTGCTTTCATTGGAATATCAAGATAAGCCAGTCATGTTTCTTCAGGTGTTGAAGTGGAAAATGTCGGAGCAGATCACGTATGTATGTATGTATGTATGTATGTCCTATATGCTAATGTTAGAATGTTCGTAATGACATAACATATCTTCTTAGTTAAATTAACTAAACTTCTCCAAAAGCTTGGTTTGTTGATTTACTGCTAAGTAAGTAATGTAATTAAAGTTATTACATTTCACCATGAGTGTTACCAGACGAAAAGTCAGCGGATCACCAGAATTCTTGACATAATGTAATTGAAAGCCATCTAACAGTTTTTACAGTCTGAACCAATGTAGTAGACCAACTGACTAATATCTGCATATATAGAGAGCCACACTGCTAGCATGGGTTAAAAAAACACATTAATAGACCTTTTTCACGGCAGCCATTTTGACATGAAATAGTAGGTGAACACAGGTGTTACCAATGATACTAATTAAAGTTGCGTTCCATTCAGGTCAAACAGAGTCAGGGTGCTGCTGTTGGTTCACTGGAAAGGGGCCGCTACAATAAATGGAATGGAACCTTGATTAGTATCATTGGAAACACCTGCGTTGAGCCTATTTCATGTCAAAATGGCTGCTGTGAAAAAAGGACTATTGCTGACTGGATACAAACTCCAACATGAAACTTACTGACCTCCACACCATTTGATTTGCGGGGCACTGGATGTGAAAAACAAAAGCAAAACAGATCCCTGCTCAGATAGTGTGTCTCTGGTTGTATAAGACAGGTGAATGCAGCCACAGTTGCCACCTTGAACGAGTTAATGGGTATTTTGTTTTCGATCTCCACAGCATCATTGGTTATTAAAGGATAATGAGGCTTTGCAGCTGATATTGATTATATTTGGGTTGAGGAGGCTCTGCCGTGTTACCAGGTCTTTTATTTTATATCAATAGTTTTGTCAAAGATAAGAGCTGGTGTGAAGAAAGGTCACACAAACCAGAGGGAGCAATCCTTTCCTCTGAGCAACAACCTCCTCTTAGATGATTCTTCTTGAAATTCCTGAAATGTCAGAAGGTCCCTGTCAAGAAACCCTATTGGAAAGCAGGCCACAGCTGACAATGGCTATAATCTTGGCAGTGCATTAGGCACATCTTCGCAGCCTCACAGAACTGACATCCTTTCCACATATCATTGTGAGAAATACAAGATGTGTCATCTAGTCAGATGAGTTGGTTTCCTGTCTGTGATTAGGAGCTGCCACAGGTCTCCGACTCTTTGCCCATTACTCAGCCTTGCATCAGGCCTGGCAGAGACAGCCAGACTGTGACAGGTGAGATAGAGCCCCATCGGCCATCAGCAAGAGGTGACTTATTAAAAATAATGACTGGGTGTGTGATGTGATTGATGAGTTTGGGGTGACAGCTGGTAGTCCATAGCTATATCTGGACGCCTTCTGCACACCGACATGACTGACATGCTGGGACAGACGGAGAGCGAAGGAGAACATGTCATTTTAATATTAAAATCTTTCTGCACCTGCAAGAAGAAAGGGTGGTTGAAGGGAAGGAGAGCAACACAATTATTATTCAGGGAGTACAAGATGTTCGACCCAAGGTAACTTCTCTATTATTTGCTGTCTTTCTGAGGCACCGTCGGAACCTGAAGACCTTGAAGAGTACACACTATAATAAGGAGAGGAATGAAGTAGCATAGGGCACTTAGGATAAATATATTTTAATGGACTCTTTCCGTTTACAATAGAGTCATACTGCCTTGGAAGCTGCAGAGCATATTGAGCAAACTTTTCTGCTGTAGAAACCTGAACAAAAACGATTGACACCTAAAGGAAGATTTTCAAGCTAGAGGTGACTTTTGACTTTAAAGAATAGCACAACATTTTGGCAAATATGTTTATTTACTTTCT
The DNA here is from genome assembly GCA_946959425.1 of Argyrosomus regius. NCBI lineage: Eukaryota > Metazoa > Chordata > Actinopteri > Sciaenidae > Argyrosomus > Argyrosomus regius. The sequence continues at coordinate 18,541,683 of OX336897.1, read as the reverse complement.
TACCAAGAGTGCGATAATGTTAAAAATGGAAAGAAAAAAAATACACCTCTTAATGCCTCTAAAGTTGCCTAATGTTTTGTCTCATTTGTTTATCTGTACATAAACAGAAATAGTAGGAGTTATGAGTTGGAACTATTTCTTGGCGAACAGCAAGCAATGACTTCCAATCGGCCTAAAGTATTTTTTGTCACACTGAGGTTGCCAAGTTTGGTACCATTGTGCCACAGATACTAAAACCAAAACATTGTGCTCAACCACGTATAAACTGTTCCATGGATCAACGTTCACCTCAGGTTTTATGTGAGGTTCTTCCTGATAGTCCCTCATGAGTCTGCTTCCCTGATTGGGTTTGATTCACCTGTAGCTATAAGACAGGACTCTGTGTCCTCCCCCGAGGCTGGAGGTGGTGGTAGCTAGCTATCTAGCTGGTGGGCTTTTTTGGCTTTGAACTGTCTTTCTCTTGATATACACAGCCCAGAATTCATTTAATAGTGAAATTGGTGCATGGCATAGAGTCCAAAACAACAAATTAAATATCATTTTTTAATCATTTCAGTGTGATCAGTATGTCCACTGTGGTCTCTCCTGGCATCTCCCCAGTGTGTCTTACAAGTGGACTGTTTCAATACCCCAGATCAGTATTGGCATCACTGCTGTGAATGGATCAGGTACCAGTCATGGCATGACTAATCCATGTTCAATTATTAAAATGAAAATTCAGTATTTCTGCTATCAGTTACATTCATTAAGTCTCAACGGCCTGCCAGCTGAGTTGTTCGTGTCACAGAATCCTGGATCAAAAGACCATTGGTACAGAACATTTTTGATTGGTGTACCACTACTAACGAAGTCAAACCTTGTCCCAATGTGTGACCTTAGTGTTGACCCCCCACTTATTTCCTGTACACACTCTGATCTACAGCACTGAAAGAGATATAACAATAATATCGATTTAGAGATGTTGGTAGACATGATTTTAATTGATGGACCAGGCTAGATGTTTTTTTCCTGCCTCCAGTTTAAAACAGATTAACCACATCTTGACTCCAGCTCTGCACAGGCATGATATATATATATATATTAATTTATTTTTTATGTTCCCATGTCACTTTTAGGGGAAAATAACATATAATTGCATTTTCCTTCCTCTAAGGCAGTATTAAAGCTGATAGTATGGCCTTTATGCATTGGCCAGCCAGGAGCCTCAGTATATGATGATGGATTACACTGCAACACTCTTGTTAGAGCTTGTCCGTCCTGATCCTCCCAGCTTCTGCTGCATGCTCTCTGGTTAACAGGATCCACAACCTAAAGCTTCATAATGGGTCTGACATGAAACACGAGCCCAATCCTTAAAAGCAGGCAAACTTCAGTTCAATTGCTCCTATTTTAAAGGATATTTAAAGGGCAAAAGATGAATGGTGTTTGATGAGGAGGAGTCTCAGATGCTGGTGAATCAGATAAGAAATCAGTGTGAGTGGAAGACAGCTGAACGGAGCGGGAGCCCATCGAAAGCCAGCATGATATCGATCAGTTCCTCCCAGCAGAGGTGAAAGCCTCTCTGTCTCTACGACCACCCTCTTGTAAATTCCATTAAGCCAAAGAATTCTTCAACACACACTCCACGTCGAAGACAACAACCCCGGTCAGAGTTCAGACACAGGGATTTAATTCACCTCCTCATTTCAAGAGGAGTGTTTATCTTTTGATACCTGATTAGTGTCCCACTTTCTCTATTTCCCTCCTCGCATTTTTATCTCTCGCGCCCTCTTTCTCTTCAGCCCTCCCTCTTCCCTGTTCATGAATACCATGTTGGCAGCAGTGACTGAAATCCTTGGTGTCTTATTGCTGCTTGTGCTGCCTTATAAAATGAAATATTATTGACTGGCATGGTAAACTTACATTAGGGTGAAATGATTAATATGTTCCATAAAACTCAGAATGTGTTTAATGCGACATGAAATATGCTTGGTTTGATGTGAGTGTTTAAGTTGCATGGGAAGCTAGCTTGGCATGCAGGTAGTGGAGTGGCGTGCATAAAGCCGTAATGATGAGTGAGCCAGCTCTGTGTGTGTGTGTGTGTGTGTGTGTGTGTGTGTGCTTAAACCCCTCCTTTCCCATACTCAGTGCCAACCCTGTCGCTAACGCAGCAGCCCTCTGCATTATTTATCCCCATAGCAGTACAACCACTTCTCAGCAGCGGTAGAAAGTGCACACCTTGCAACTCAAAGACCTTTTTCATAAACTTTACTCCTCTCTTCTTCTCTCAGTAAGCCTGGAGGATAAAAGGCCCCTCTTTTTTTTCTCCTAACCCCTCAAGCTCCCTTTCTCTCTGCTTTGGTTTTATCATAAAACGCCTGCTAAATTCTCCCATAATGGATATTGATTTGTCAAACAGTAACACCCGATCACAATAGACAGCTTGTGCGAAAGCGGCGTAACCTTGAAACTCGGAGCTGATAAAACTTGTTGGGTGACTGTTATGTTTAACATTTCAATTTACTCCTCAGTGCTTTTCACTTTACGTCCCGCCTGCCAGCAAAGCAAATAGGATGAGCAAGAGAAGTGTGCTATTATCTGCTTATTCTGTAATGGGAAAATACAAGAGGGGTGACAGTGGAATGTCATCCAGCAAAAAAAAAAAAATGAATACAGATCTCAGGAACGTTTTGTGGAAAGGAGTGTCTGTGTTTTATAATGGTGCATAAACAACACAACTGACAGAAAGATATAGCAAAGTCAGCACGCAGGACCTGATGAACAAGCTCTTCAGGAAGCCACGTCCAATCTCAAACGGGCCATAATATTACAAAAGCAATGTACTCATCATCTGGTCTTTCTGTTTATCGATTTGAACAGAAAAAGGTCCGCCTGCATCACTGAATCAGCGCAAATAATGAAAAAGGATGTTTGAACAGAGGCCAACGTAGAAGATATGCTCTTTCTTCTGGTAGATACGGCTTTGCTGTGTCAGTAACATTAAAAGTTGTATTTAAATAAATAAATACAGTGGTGCACTTCAGGGTATTTTGATGGCTTAGATGCTACATGGACAGAAGGAGATAAATAAGAGGCCAGTGGGAATGGGAGCACGAAATAAAGGAAAGATAGCCTCCCCTTTTCTGGAGCAGTAAGCTGCCAGTCTTTTGGCATCACGTCAACCAACCATTTGCAAAGCACTGATAACAAAATAGGATTGTATACAAGAAAGCAAGATTAATTCAGAGTGGTAGGGGTCCAACATGAAGAGCTTAGTGACTCCATCAAAGAAAATCAGATATTTAGAGTTACACACTTTTATGAATTATTGTACTTTTTCCCCTGATGCACACATATGTATGTTAAAAATTCTTTGCATCAAAAAGGATAATGTTTAAATAATCTGATTTGTGGGTGGTTGGTGCTAACAACTGACCTTTCATCATGGCAGGAATATACACTAATGGCCACATCACTTTTGACTTCTACTCAGTGGGAGGCAACACACAGCAAACAGGCGAGGTCATGGCATGTTTGCAGCTCGGCGCTTCCAGACATTCACACTTGCAGCTGTGAATACTAATCAGACACGTTTTGTTGGTCAAAAGGCATTTTAATTGGCAGCATAGCTGCGCGTGCTCTCGCTTGCAGGTCGGCTCTCAGACCTCTGGCTTGGAAAAAAGGGGGAAAGTAATGTGATACTGGCAGCAAGTGAGTTTGACTCCATTGACATTTTATGCAAGACAGTGTTCAAAATTTAACAGCAACAACAAGAAGAGACAGGAGCAGGACTCCTTAATTCAAAGTTTTTGTTATATTTCACGGTCATAGAGCATGAGAGGTTAAAGCAGCATTCATGTATTTTTTTTCTCTTTTGACCAAGTGATGGCAGCAGAACAAGCTGAAAACACAACATGATAAATTATTACATTTAGGGATGTCACAACAAAAGCAGTGTTGATGATGACTTAAAAAATAAATAAATATTGATACCATGTTAATAATACACATAGGAGAATATCATGTAAATAGTCCAGCACCCCTTTGTTTTCACTATGTGGTTCACAGTCAGTGTAATTGTTCTTTTTATAGGCTATTGTACATTTATGGTTACAGACTCTGTATCATTTGCCAAATTAGAGAAAACACGCAATAAACGTTAAATAGGAATTTCATCTACAGCATTAAGTTTCAAAATTTTTGATAGATATTGCGATAACATTGGGAATTCTGTTGGCCACTGTAATGGTGTGGTGAAAATCTGATATCGTCATTGATTTATGCTCAACTCTGTTTTGGTCTCCACCAGCTCCTGTGCGCAATATCTGGCTCTTTAGCTGCTAAATGCAGCTGGTCACTAACTTTGTCCTATTTCCTGGCAGAAAACATATAGTGGGTTCTATTTTAGCTTTTTCACGCCATACGCTGCTGAAAACACAGATGAGAATGATAACAATAAACCAAACAGCGACTTATAGGCCATAAAAACCAAAACAATGAGCTGAAAGGATCTAAAATGCTCCGTTTCTTTTTTCTTTGTGCGTTTGCCACTACAAGTGAAACCTTTAACAGTGCGTAATTTGAGCAGTTGTTTACATGAAAATATTGATGAGTGCAGCTTTAACAAAAGAAGGGGTCATACCTCATATTAGAGCAGGTTATGTGGACATCAATCTAATTACAGGTGGAAATCTGTATTGACCCACTGGCATTGATCGAGTGCCACCCAAGCACAAATTGTCATGGCTTTGTTTTTTACAGGCAACCTTCTCCTTCATTGATAGAGATGACAAGTGGGACACAGTTCCTAACCCAGACAGTGATAGTCAATATTATCTATTTGCTTTTTCACACGTGCAATTTTACTTGGTAAATAAGAATGGATAAGGCTTTTTACTATACACGTTCTTCAGGCAGAGCAGTGTTTCCTGGGCTATTCTGCATTTCTGGACAGGTTTGAGGACTCATTACCTTCTCCCATCTGACAACTCCACCTGAGGCGGCAGATCAGGAGGAAAGTGAGAAAGAGGGAGAGACAGAGGCAGGGTCAGCGGGGAGGATTTGCAAAATAACAGAACCCCACTGTCAAGGTTTTGTTAGTGTCTTTGTCATCTAGTGGCTGAAGAGGAGCCTTTTGTGTCTGTCTGAGGTCTAATGGGATGTTGACCCGGCCCTGGTCCTGTCTGTCAAACATCATCAGTCTTGACAAAAGATGTGAAAGAGGGGTGTGCAGTGTCCCCTTGGAAGCTATTCTTCCCTATATAAGAAAGCCAAGGGTGAGGGAGATGTTGACAGTCGACTCTCGGGAGCTAGTTGTTTAGAAAAGAAAGTTGAGGAATATTGAGTCCAATCTATGCTTGCATCACACACATACACGCACAAATATATAATGGAATAGCAAATGACTGTTGGGTAATTACGCTTAATGCTACAATCTTCGACCAATTACCCAGCGAGGGTTAAATTGAACACTTCAATCTCTGGGGGGTTAGGACAGCTGCGTAAATGAAGTTCATCACAGGCATCATTACATTTCATTCGGGAGAAGTCAAGGTTATGTGGACCATGTCAACGCAAAGTTTCTGCTAATGAAGCTGGGTTCTGTGCAGTAAACTTGTGGTTTGATTCCCAGGCATCAGCAGACGAGGGGAGATACGTGTTGGACCATCACATAAAACCTCCGTGGTGTATGTCTTCTCTACACTGTGCCACATCTCATACCTGCAAACCAGGAGTGATGGTTCCATGAATATTTATCTGTTGCCCTCTTCACTTCGCTCTGGCACTCCATGTGTGTCATTTATTTTGTGCAGATACATATCTGTCAGGAGCACCTCTGTTTAGCATAGGTGAATGAACCTGTAATGTGGTACTTCATATTCTTCCGATCCGCGGCACCTCTGTGGCAGTATGGTATTAGCTAGTCGATCAATCATGTCGGTAAACCATCCATGAGAAGGCCAGTGTCAATAAAGGAGGAGGAGGAGCATGAAATGAAAAATCCATCTAATCCAGCTCTGAAAAAGCAGCTTTCTGTGGTGCACTTTGCCTTCTATTCTTGTTGTCCTTTTCAGTAGCATAAAACATCAGCGGTAAACAGCAGGACTGATTTCAGTACTTCAGAAGTGAAGTGTTATTTCCTTGGCCTCAGAAATTTTAACCGCTCCCGAACAATCAAGGGATGAAAATTTAGAGAAGCAGTAGTAGCAGAGATTAATAATGATCTAGGTGGTAAACAGTAGCTTTCATGGACCACAGACAAAAAAATAAGGTTGTTAGTGTTTTTGTCGACTGGAGTGCTTCTTGATCTTTCAAAACACATACAGTAACTATAATTATCATAATCGACATTTCTGTCACTTTTAAGACAGCCCGGGCCAACAATTCTGCACCTCTGTTAAAATCATGTTTGATAAAAGACATTCATAACTTCTCATAATGGATCAACTCTTGATGGTTGTATTATTGTAGGGTTCGTCATGCGAGGATATCTCTGGCATAAAGCACTATATTAATTTACCTTGACAACAGACAGGCTAACTTTTCAGTAGCCTTGCTAAATTCGTTAACATTACATCTTACTGCGAGAGGCTCGTCACACTGCTGGGTGGACTCTTCTTTCTGCAGCTCTGCAGCTTTTTGATGCACAGCTTGTGATAACAGGAGGAGTTAGTGGATCGGTCAACTTGTTGGCACCTTTCTTAAGAATTTGGTCCAAGTTTTTAGATGTCACTTACACACAAGCATCGTGTTCTGCATACATTTACATTTTGACATTTGCATCTTTTTCCTCTTTCAGATCAAATATCAGCTGCGGATTGCATGTTAATACAAGGTGTAAGTTTATATTTCCTCTAGCAATTAACAACATATGTCATAGATTGGAGTCTGAGAACATCATATTGATGTTCAAATTTTAATTATATCATAGCTGTCCAGAGGGTATCACTGCTGTTGTTTCCCATCAGTCACTTCCTTCCAATCAGTCATTGTAGGAACGAAAGTGGTTGTTATGGTGATTACTATTCATGAATGGAGACCTCACAAGTACAGTCTCATTTACATGTATGCGTCTGTTACACGCGCTAACACACACCTCTCAAATAAGCTGCACTCTGCAATTTTAACTCAATCTATTATTCATAAATGCCTCAAAGCTATTTAGTGGCTCTTAGTGAATTGGTGGTGGTACAGAGAAACATAAGTGGAGGAAGAAATCGTTCTCCACATACAGCACCTCTAGAGTGTGCGCGTTGTTAAACACACACACACACACACACACACACACACACACACACACACACACAAACACTAACACTAACACACGCACACACATTGAAAGAATTGAAAGTTTCTGATTGAGCTTGTTGAATTTGGAGCTGGTAATGGCAGGGTTCTCTCAGCTCTTAAGCGATAACTCGGGAAATTGCCTCTGGTGTTCTGACCTGTTGCTCATTTTGTTGGTATCTAAAGTTGCTTTACCTAATAAGAGCTGTGCACAATACAAAAGCTGAAGGCTCCCTCAGAAAGAAAGGTATGTGAGAATGAAGGAGAGTGCCTCTCTGGGAGCCTTCATTTAATGCCAGACCTGTTCTCCACAGAGACAGACACTCCACAATACCAGCTGTAGCCTTGAGGGAGTCATCAAAGACATTGACCATTATTCTGGGAAAAAAAGGGAAAATAAATACAACCATCACGGCCAGTGTGACCACACATTAATGACTTTAATCCTGTGAATGCAACTGATGCAATTCAGCTCGCGAGTTGTAAAAGATGGTGCTCATTTTGACTTTAGTTTCGTAAAAACGTTAGTCATAAATGTTGAACTCATATCTGCACATTCATGGTCAAAGCATGGTGGGAGCTGTGAGGTTGATAAAATGATTTTCTTTTTTTTAACTATTTGATATAAATAAGTTAATTGTTTGTCAGAACATGTAGACATCTAAAAAAAAAACCAAAGAATTTCAAATTTCTGACCCACAAAAACATGTCCTAGAACATGTGTAGTACATTTCACATGCAAAGTGTCAGAGTTATCCTAAAAATAATAATATGGGGCATGCAGGGATGAGTGTAAATAAATGGAGTTCAAATGAACTAAAGAGGTTAAATGCATAAGTAGGGGACACAGATGGAAAATGTTTAACTGATGATGTGCTACATCAAACTCTAATGTGAGAGAACACACTGCAGCTCATCATCATGCATTTGATTTCCAAACTGATGCTCTTGGCTTAAAAACCAACATCTCCTGCATGGTAGTGAATTGGCTCCATTTATGTACAATTAGCAAGCGCATGTACTGCTGTGTTATCTTTGCAGCGTGTGTGTCTGTGTTAACGAGTCATCACTCATCCTCTGTGTGTGTGTGTGTGTGTGTGTCTCCTCTCAGGTGTTCACGAGGTACGGGAAGTGTTACATGTTCAACGCTGCAGAGGAGGGGAAGACGCTCCGCACCACAATGAAGGGAGGGACGGGAAACGGCCTGGAGATCATGCTGGACATCCAGCAGGACGAGTACCTGCCGGTCTGGGGGGACACAGGTAGATAATGACGGTCTCCAACTCACACCACCACCACCACCACCACCTTCTTCCAAACTGTTCTGTTCTTTTTTCTGAAGAAGCAAAAAAAAAAAAAAAGTATATTAAAACTGAAAAAATACAATCATATCACAGTCTCAAAGTGAATTTGGGACTGTGATGAAAATCCTATAAAGTATTTAAAATTTTATTTCCCCGATTACGGGCCTTTGGGCAACAAGTGTTTTTTAATTTACTTTATTTAATTTAGGCATAATTAACACAGAAATGATTCATTGTCCTCCTGATGAAATCACTTCAGGGACAGTTTCACACCCAGAAACTCTTATTAAATTTTAAATCAAATAACGCTCCAGAAATGTGTGAGATTGTGAGATTGAAATGATCAGGCCTTCAAACAGCTACACATATCTTCTTGGATATAATACATATACTTAAGGTCATTGCAGTGGTTAATAATTGTTATGTCAAAGGACTCTAACACTCTTTTTCATGACTATTCCCTCTGGTAGTGTCCTTCCTACTGATGGATTTGCCCACACAGCCACTAAAACGCTGATTTTTTTAGAGCACTGGCACCTTTTTTTATGTCAGCTGAAGCACGCTGTGGACATCAAGCTTTTTCTGCTGTGTGTTCACTCTCGGAAAGGCTCTTAACAAAGTACTCAAGACATTGTCAGTCGCTGCTCCAGCTCTGACTGCCTGTGATGATATTTTTCCTTAGAGCACGTAGACCTCTCAGTGATCATAATGCATACTCAAAGCCCTTTCAAGTCAAGCACCAGAGCCTCTTTGAGAATCTTTATTATAATGTACTGCAGCTTAATGTTATCCTCCATATTGATGTGCGTGTTGGAGGTCTCGTTAGTGGTTCAGATTTAGGTTTTTAGGGAGACTTGCCGCTTGAGTGGTTCCACGGTGAAGCTCATTGACTGGCCGGCTCACGTCTGAACCAATGGAAGGGCAGACAGGGGAGTTCCCACAGCAGCTATCCAAGCTGCGAGCAGCCCAGCAGATGGACATTATTTACTCTGGGCTCAACTTAAAGAAGATCCATCATGAAAAAGTCAGCCTCCTATCAATACTCCTCATGTTCTTCTATAGACAGCCGGTCCCTCAGCTCCCTGTCCTGAGCTCCTCTCGGTTTTATTTCCGTTTGAACAGGCTGTACTTCATCCACCACCCTGACAGCATGTGGAGTTTCGTCTCCCAGCAGGCACCAGTTTCCAGTGCCCTTGTTTAGCCCTGCGTGGTTTAATTAGCCCGATGAGCTGAGTCAGTCTCAGCAAGTGTAGCCGTGTCTCCTCAACTGAACTAAGTCCCTACACTGTGCAGACATGATGGGCACACATTGCCCAGGGACTCTTTCCTCATGTCCTCCCACCAATTACCTTTTTTTTTTTCAGTCCAACCCCAACACCTTCTCCCCTCCCGTGTCTTTTCTTATTGTCCATCATCTGGAGGCCAGCAGTCAGTCTCTGGGGTTCTATTAGCACCCTGCTGTGTCCTGGACGCTGCAGGGCAGCCACAATACTCCTCCTCACTTCATCATGATGGACAAACATAAAAAAAAAAAATAGCATGTTTCATGGTGTAAAAAAAATGAGCAAGACTGATATACAGTAAATTTGAGTGGGGGAGAAAACAGATGGCCAGTTGCCTGGATACCCAGCTTTCTCCCTCACTGTGCTGCTGACCAAACTGCTCAGTGATGAAAATAATAAATGTATGTGTCCATCTGTTACATCCATCCATACTGTGGCTGTCCAGAACATATTTTCCCAAGTGGACCTTAAATATGTTGATGTACAGTATGTACAGTTTTTAATTACATAGATGGCGAGCTCAGATGGAGAACATCTCCGTGAAAACATGTCGCCCTCTCTGAACTTCGATCCTGAACATAAGCTGCTTGTTTTTGTGCTTGCTAATTTCAGAAATGCTTCGAGTAGTTACATAAAAGTAATCAAAATTAATAGCTCCCAGCACATGGATGCTGACAAACTTTTTATTATTTAAAAATTAGTTTTCGCACCTGTGCACACAAACTGTCAAATTGTTCACTTTTAGATAATTAGTTCAACTCCTGCTACGCGCTGACCTTTTTAAAAAGTCATCTAAAGTTTCTGCTTCGAAACAGGACTCTTCAATGTCAAATCCGTCTAGCAGCCTTGATCAAAATAGTCTGTTTACTCAGCAGCGGAGGCTACAAAATGTTTGCAGTACGGGGAAAAGCCTTTCAAACACATCAGAGCCTGTGAAAGTGTGACATTCGAATTCTGTGTCTTCTTATATGCACACTCACATCTTTTTTTTAAAAAACAAATCATACAAATCATCACATCCACGGCGCTCATGTACAGAAACTAAAGTTGAATATCTGACATTTCAGAGTTCCCAGGCAACCAGTTACATTATACTCACCCACTATGCCTATTTTTAACAGAATCATTGATGGAGAGATGCAGAATGTCAGAGATATGAACAGAATTATTGAGTTATTGAATCTCTGAAAATGAGAGACAGACATGTTACACTGAGTTTTTTAATCTCTCCCTTTTGCTCACTTGGCTTTGTATCTGTCTGAGTCTGAGTTCTATGTCTCCTTATGTTTTTCTTTTCTCCATCACTGTGCCATCCATCATCCCAGATCTTAGCTCCCATTTTATGTGGCAAACAGGCGAGTAAAGCCTGACAGGCATTTGAGTGCAGTGCTAAAATCTCGCCATGCGTCTGTGCTCTTTGTGTCTCCTGTTATTAAATCAAATTGATGATAAAAAAGAAGAAAAAACAAGCTGAGAAGAAGGAGCAGAAGGATGTTTGTTCAACAACAGGTGACAACTGAAACCAAGTGCAAAGTGCAAGTAGGAAGTTCTTGATCCTTTTATGTTTCCTTCTTATGTCACTTCCACTACTTCACTACTTGTGGTGTTTGATCAGTGTGATGATGTGCTGTCATTGTGCAGCACAGTTTCCAAGTGGCTGCATGTATATAAAATCATGTATTTTTAATTCATGCTGATGTTGGTGAGTTTCAGCTGCAGTATGATGAGTGACACACAACATTTTCTGTCACAAGCAACTTCCAGGCATGCATGAGTTCAAAATAAAAATATCTTTACTTGGATTATTTTCACTGCACATACATAAATATTAGCTCATCAGCACAATGTGGCTCCATGCTGCAGGCATTTTACATCTCCTGCATGATGAGCACACTCTCCTTTGTCACTCCCAAAAAGACCCCTACTGTATGTTGCCCACAGTGCCTGTGTGAGCCTCACTCATAGACACCGCAAATGTACCTGATTAAATATGAGGTACAAATGTGCAAAGACATATCAGTACATGAGTGAACAAAACAAATAAAATAATATAGTACATTAAATACATTATAATGACCAACCTTACTGTGGGTCCCACATTAATCTTTGTTTGAAAACAATATCTAAACTCGTAGATCATATATATTATAGGACATAAATATGTCTAATATATATTAGTATGGATGATGACATAAATACCGATGAGAAGTGCTCAGAATATACATGCCAACTGGGAAATTAATGGGCTGATGTCATCATGTGACATGAACAAAAGCTTTAAAACAGCTACTGCCACCTGAAGTCAAGAACAAACTGTTGTAAACAAACTGTAAAACTGCAAAATACATGAGTGAAAGGATCATGCAATGAAAGAATTCTACGTAAAACAAGACAAAGAAAGAGTTTCAGCTACACTAGAGGCTGTGGTTAGGTGCAGCTCTGCTTTGAGCTACTCACAATAACAATGCTAATATATGTATAACATATTCACCACCTTAGTTTAGCATTTTAGCATGCAAACATTAGCTAATTAGCACTAAATACTAACTGCGGCTGAGATGAATGGAGATTAACTTTGTAAGTATTTGGTCAGATTATGATTTTGACCTTATAGTCAGTAGTATTCACCCTCTGTGGAGCATAAATATCTGCACCAATTGTTGTGGAAATCCATCCAAAAGTCAGTAGGATTCATCATCTGGGGAGCATGAATGTCTATACAAACCTGGACCAAAGTGGTGGACAACCAACAACCTGATATAACCATCCTAGAGCCACACTGCTAGTGTGGTTAAAAAGAGATATAAGAGAGAAAAAAAAGAAATATAGGAGAGTAAACAAAACTATCAGTAAATATAATATTAACATATTTACATAACATATTTAATTATTTTATAATTGCATAAACAGTTAGAGATAACAGAGGACATGCTTGTTGAGTTCACTTTGACATGAAATTGTGCTTCAGCTTGTCATCCCCATGTGTTCAGCACTCACACTTTCACATTAAACGCTCAATTTAGATCAAATCTGACATCCTGGCTCCTGACTGTGACAGAAAGTGTAAGTGAGATGTAGAGAAAGGAGAGGAGGAATGGTGTTATTTTATTTTAAACATACATACATCGTCACTCATGCGTCCACGGATCAATTTTCTCATTTACCCAAGTCGAACTTCTCTTTTCCCTTTCATGTTTTCCCACAGCGAGGATCACTTGAAATGCAGAAGGAGAACGGCAGATCAAATCAGAACGCCACCTGAATTTATTCACCGTCATACAAAGCAACATGATCTAAGTTGTGATTTAAGCAGCAGATAGCATCTTTATTTAGTTGACCTTCCTTACTTTGTTGAGTCATTTGAAGGCAAATGAGTGTGATAGTGGTGATGAAATACATAGTAACTACAAATCTATGGAGATATCTTTGATTCTGCCGAAGCCGTGGCCAGATACGACTAACATCGTTAGCCACGATCCTCTTGATCATCTTTTGATAAGGAGAGCTGATCTGACTGGAGCACAAACAAGCACAGCGAACCCCGTCGGCTCTGATCTCTCAGACACAAACACACTTTTTTTATTGTTTCTTCAGGCATGCAGAAGCAGTGTGCAAATCAAATATTTAATTTCCACTTTCAGCAAGAGATCATTGTCATTTTACAACAACACAGGATTTGTCTATAGGGTGACTGGCCGCTTTATTCAATGATCTCTATGTTTGTAGCATCACTGTTTACTCTGTACACTGTACACTGAACACATTTGCATAAGCATCTGTTTGGTCATCTGCTTCGAGCATAGCAGGTGGGTATAATGCAGTGAATTTGGATGGGAAGTAGAGCTGAAACAAATAGTCGATGAATAGGTGAGAGGATGGAGTCATATTTTGAGCAAATGATGCGATAAGCGACTGAATGTCATCTGAAGACATCACTGCAGGCTTTAGGAAAGTGTGATTGGTAGTTTTTGCTGTTTTATGACATTTAATGGACAAAAGATGAATTGTTTAATCTGATAAATAATTGATAGTAACAGTCCTAATGTGAATTTCACACATGGTTTTATTTCATTTAGAACACCCAGTGCCTCGTGTGTCCGGACCAAAGGGCTTCGGGGTCCAGAATTTTGGACCTGATCCAAAACAGGCCCATAAAAAACCTCCTGAACTGCAGAAATGTATTTTCAAAGGACGAAGCCTAATCCGTAATAGATCTGAGGACAGTCAGAACCAGTCTGAAATAGAACCAAGGATTATTAGACCCAGACCCACAACACCAACATTGGCAGCAACATGATACATCATACAGTGGTGGTTAAGTAGAGAGTACGCATCTTGAACGGTCAAACAGTGTCTAAACCCTCCGGCTTTCTGACATTTTCTACAATTCACTGCACAAGGTGATTGTCCAGGAGTGCAGAAGTGCTAAAGTAAATTACGTTTAAACTTCTCTCTCAAGGCATCTGTCACTTTGTGTTTGCACAACTGAGTGCCTTCCAGGAAACGATTATGTGAAGATATTTAAATGGTTATTGTGTTTCAGCTCTCTTTGGTACAGCCTGCTTTTTACCCTTCCATTGTTTGAAAGTGCAGCTAATAACACCCTTGCCTTCCAACATGGTCGAACGACACATTGGACAAACTAGTTTGTTTCCAGCATACACCCACCTTTAGTAGCGAGGTAAAGTTACCCCAACAAAACACTTTTCTTTCCTGCCATGATTATGGAGCACCACGTGATCAGAGCTGGTAACACACCCACTCAGATGTAGGCACACAGACCTTGACAGAGTTGGATCTTAAGAGTCAAATATAATGAATATAATTTTGATCCGTCCCAACTTGCAGTCCGGTTGTTTATGAGAAGATCTTTGCATCTTTTATGTGAGTTGTCCTTGTCCTGTCTTCTGTTCCTGTGTTATGTCCAATTGAGTGTGAATCAAATTCAAAATGCAGTTAATTAAAAACGTAGCATTTCACATCATCTGGCTGTTTATTCATCTTGAATGTCACCTTTGTTGATAAAATATCTATTCAAATTCAGCTGATAATGGTTCAGAAAATGCCATGTTTCAGCTTGAGGTCAACGCATGGCTGTCCTTAAATTACCTAGTATTCTTTGCTCAAGTTAATATATATCCATCCAGTAGATTAGCAAGTGGAGGTTTATGTCGCAGCAAGTGCTTTGGTTGACAAATGAACAACACACAACAGCTGAACAAATAGATACAAGAGGGAAGGGTCATTTGAAACAGTGATTAACAAGCAGCAAAGCTTTGTTGAAAAATGTAACTACAGAAGATGGCATATTATTAAGAGATGAAGTTGATTTTATTTGAATCTTTTCATTATTTTTCCTTGACAAAAACCAAAACCAGCAAAGATTTACCATGCTACTATTGGATACACCGCTCATCTCAGCCCAACGGTGTATATCTCCTTGCTATAGAACACCATCGTCGTACAAGTGCTATTAAAAACACACTAAAGAGTCGCACAGTAGCACTCCACAACATATTCCTTTATCTCAATAAACACTGATGTACTTAGTGTCTATATATTCATGTTGTGCAGACGTCACCGTGCAGGCTCAGGGATGCAGTTCTTTGTTTACACTGTTTAGTGCTCGTTGTAATGAAAGAATATCTCACCCAGTACAACAGTATGGCTCTTTTATGTGTTTTTGATCGTTTTTGGACAACGGCGGCTAATTATCTAAGAATCAAGCTGTGCTATGGCTTCTAATGGAGCCTTGGTTCAACAACTATTATAAAGACATATAGTTGGGTACGTTGTGTTTTTCTTTTACATGCCACATTAACACAAACAACTAAACTTTATGACAAATTATGATCAATGATAGTCATTAAATGACAAATAATACTTTTAGTTTTTCATGGTTTGGTCTGGACACTTAGTTCTAATTAAGGAAACATTTAATGCTGCTGCATACAAAGATATTTATATAGATATATATACATATATATATATATATATATATATATATTTATTTATGGTTTTATTTCAACGTGACAAAGCCAGCTCTATAAGATATGACTGGTTTAATCACAGTGTGATCAACTGTGATTGAATCCAATTTTGTCGGGTTAATTAAAACAATTAAAATTAAATTGAATACATTTACTACTTGATTATTGTACTTGATTTGGTTTTATTTGATCTGGCCTCATGATAATAATATAGACATATGATTAAATCTGATATATAATTCTATCTGACAAACTGAACTTGAGTAGCAACAACGCAGAGTTTCAACAATGATTTGCCAGGAAACAGATTTGAGTAACATTAAAATGTCAGACCAGATAAAACATGCACACAGACAACTCGGACTCACTAGATTTCAGCGCAGTTTAAAAAATCATTCAAGACTAATATATTTTGAAGTTTAAGATCAGTCTGTAGCTTGTGCCAGAAAACCTAAACACTTTCTTTCCTGGCTCAGTTTGGACTCTGGGAACAACAAATTGATTAATTGCAAAATGCACAGAGAGCGAAGTTTAAAATGGGAGAATAGGTAAGACATTTGACAAGAATGGCTTTGTAACATACCATTGATTGAAGCGGCATTCATATAAAGCGTAAGCCTGGTTTAGTCTGCTTTGCTTGAGTCTTTTTGTGCTGGTTTATGAATATGACACTCAGTAAGGTGTGGCTTGATTTGGCCCTAGAGGACTGGATAACACTATAGCCAAAAGTATGTGGACGTCTTTGGGATGACTGTGAGCCAGGCCTTATTACCCAACATCAATTATGCTCTTGGGAGCAGGGTGAGGACAGTCAGGTCCTCAAATCCTGGAAACTCTAGCAGAAGAGTAGAGGCTGTTATAGCAGCAGATTGATTGTTTAATTAGTTTTTAGTTTAGCAGATAGTTGCACTGCAGTTCCCTTTCCCTGTGTGTTAATACACACAAAGCTAATAGCCTCCTAATGGTACAGCACACACATTAAAAAAGGACAAGTGTGTAGGATGAGACCTAAAGGACATCAAACTTTTTAGTCGCATACACAGTCCAAGACCTTCATTACACAGGACATGAGACTATATTTTACAGGACAGAACGGACACTGCACAAAAATTATATAACTCGCACACACACATAAACACAGAGTCAGCAATCTGTCATCATATTTCACACACACACACACACACACACACACACACACACACACACACACACACACACACATTTAGAAAAAAAACAGTGTCCACATTTATGCGCTCAGACTGACTATCTCTCACAAACAGCCAATGTTTCCTTCACACGCGGACACACACACAGCTAAAAAAAACATGTTTGATCCCTTCATCTATTCCTTAATGTGCATGCATCCAAGCTGTCGCCATATCAGTCACTGCAGACGCTTGATTGATGAGTGTATCATAGAGGGGCGATGCTGCTGTGTGTGTGTGCGTCGATAAATGTGAGGCTGGCTGTGCTGAAAGGCTTCGATGTCTTGGTTGCAGAGCGCCTCGAGGTGTCCGGCTGAGCGGCTGGCAGGAGGAAAGCCTTGATTGAATGTCCGGGAGCACACCACTGAATGCGAGGACATGGAGAGAGAACTTTATCGATTTCTGCAAAGACAGCTCTCTCTCTTTTCCCATAAATGTTATAGCTCTCTTCATCTTTGCCCATGAGTCTGTGTGTGTGTGTGTGTGTGTGTGTGTGTGTGCGTGCATACCAATGCTCTGAACGGCAGGGTGAAGGTCCTTTCATCTACCGAGTCCTTCTTCACTACCTGTGTTTGATGTCAAGACAAATGGGGCAGTAGAGAGCATGTGTTATAATAAACACCATCGTAAAACTGTGCGGGTTTGAGTCAAAAGCTCCAAACTCATCCATCGAACGGTCGTTTCATATAGGATTTTTTTATTTTTTGACTCTCTGCAGTAGCATCTGTCAAATGTAAACAGCTTTTTTTTTGCTCCTCTATTCCCTGAGCAGTTTATCTGAACCACTCAAAAAAACAAATATATTTATATTTTTTTCCTTTTTGCACATCTGTTTATTGACTGAATAAATCAGCTAACTGGGTCTTTACATCTGTCTTCCCTTCTAGAGGACACAGCCTTCGAGGCAGGTGTGCGGGTGCAGATCCACAGCCAGGCGGAGCCCCCGTTTGTTCACGAGCTGGGCTTCGGCGTGGCCCCCGGCTTCCAGACTTTTGTAGCCACACAGGAGCAGAGGGTAGGTGTTCCACTGACACACGGCTAATAGCTTTTTTCATCATTCCTTTTCCTCGTGCTGTTTTTCATTTAAACTAATCCACGTGTTCAGTTTATCGCTCAGAGATAAAATGTGATAAATAACTTGCCATAACAGACATGATGGGATTGTGTGCATGCGTGTGTGTGTGTGTGTGTGTGTGTGTGTGTGTGTGTGTGTGTGTGTGTGTGTGTGTGTTGGTGACTGAATTTGTGGCTGTATGTGTGTCTCAGTACCCTCTGGGACTCTCACTTGGCCTCTGTGGTCACTTGGTAATTGTTGACTGACAAATGATGACTTCCATTGGCTTTGACCTTGCTGGTAGAGAAGTGCTTCACTGGAACTGAGCTCCACTCAATCACACTGAAGCTTTGTTCCATCACACAGGACGGATATTAAAGACTGCAGGTCTCACAGATATATACAGGTGCAGGGATTTGACGTATTTAACCATTTCACTGTCACCAGAGGCTCCCGCTTCACAAGGTTGTTTCTCACCTCTTGTCATTTCCATCCGGTTGATTTAAGCTGAACAAGCTTCAGTGATCTGTGCTGCCAAGCTGCATGTCTTTATGTGGCAACTAGGAGTCCATTTTTCCAAGGTCCTTAGTGCTGTCTTCCATTGTCAATGTTTGTGTCTCTTTTTCTGCCTCATATTAAGCTTTTAAAAGTCTACTGGGGGATTTGAGCAGACAGATTTCTCTCAAGATACATTTATTGACCACTCATTTTAATAACGGAGCTCCGTTATATCAGTGATTTTATTTTCCTTTGGTAACCGCCGGCTATCACTGAGTATTTGTATGCATTTAAAGTTTCAATATTTGATTTATTAGCCACCTGGGGATAGCAGAAACAAGCTGTGGACACATATTAACACCTTTTATAACCTTTATTTAATCAGATAAACTTTATATGGGGAACACACTAGTAAACATTTGCCTATTTATTCATCCACACATTCATTTGGAGTTGAGATTCTGGCCACATGGCAAATGTGAGTGAAATATTCTACTAAATATCTGCTTTATTAGCCACAACAAGTCATTATGATTATGATTTTGATGTGATCCATTGTCAGGGGTGGACGAGTCAATTCAATTTTCTTCATATAGCGCCAAATCAGAACAGTTATTTTATGACACTTATAGATGACATGACACTCCATACAGAGCACGTCTACACCGTATTCTTTATAATATTATTTACAGAGACTTAACAGTTTCCACCATGAGCACGCACTTGGTGACAGTGGCAGAAAAACTTCCTTTAAGAGGCAAAAACCTCAAGCAGAACCCAGCTCATGGTGGGCGACCATCTGCCACGACTGGTTGAGTTTAGAGAGGGGAGGAGGAGGCTAGAAAGACAGAGTGATACAAAGATGCACAGTAGCAATAATAATTGATAACTACAACTATAACTCTAATAAAAATCTGACTAGTTGTAGTAATAACGATAACATCAATAGTAACTGTAATAGGCGTCAGGCAGGACTACAGCAGCATGCAAAACCACAATCTATCTAGGCGTAGCCACGATCCATGAGAATCTGCAAGACGAGAAAGCAGAAAAACTCTGGGGAAGCTAAGTTTGTATCATGTATTAATAGGACATGAATGTGTACAGATGGAGAGGGAGAGAAGAGAGCTCAGTGCGTCATGGGTAGTCCCGAGGCAGTCTAGTCCTAATGCAGCATAGCTAAGGGATGACCTGAGTCAGTCCTAACTATAAGCTCTGAAAGTCTTAAGCTGACTCTTAAAAGTGTTGATGGTGTCTTCCTCCCAAACCCAAACTGGGAGCTTGTTCCACAGAAGAGGAGCTTGATAGCTGAAGGATGTGGCTCCCAATCTACTTTTGGAGACTATAGGAACGACAAGGAACCCTGCATTTTGGGAGTGCAGTGTTCTAGTGGGGTAATAGGATATTATGAGCTCTTTAAGATATGATAGTGCCTCACCATGAAGAGCTTTGTGGGTAAGAAGAAGAATTTTGGGGGATTTACAGCTAGTCAGTGCAGAGAAGCAAACACTGGAGGAATATTATCTCTTTTCCTAGTTCAAATACATGGACAAGTTTTTCTATATATGTTTGAAGCAGGTTGCGCCTGATTTTTGAGATAGGTGAAAAAAAGGCAGTCCTTGAAGTTTGTTTGATGTGGAAGTTAAAGGACATATCCTGATGAAAAATAACTCCAAGATTTCTTACGGTGGAGCTGGAGGCCAGGGTGATCCCATCTAATCCATTAACTATATCTTCTGATAAAGTATCTTTAGTTTTGGAGGTGTTTGGGTCCAATTGCAAGCACGGTAATGAAGTACATTTACTTGAGTACTGTACTTTAATATACTACACAGAGTTGTTAGTTGGTTATGAAACAGTCTCAGGGTCAAAAACAAACGTTTTTTCCTCTAAATCAATGAAATGGTGGGAAAACAACCGCTTTTGTCTACAAAGTCTAAATAAGTCGGTTACCACCACATTTAACTACTTGGAAAGCTCAGTCACATTTCATACTCATCACAAAGACAAACAAAATAAATAGCGATGGTAGTTGCGTGTACTGAATGACAATACCTCACTACATCACAACTCAGTGTGGTGCTGCGATATAGTCACCTCAGCGGTAGGCAGGAAGGAGCTGAGGAGATCTATTTGAAGATGGTTAAGTCTCCTGGGTAATGAGCCTCCAGGGTTTCTCTCTCCTCATCTGTCAGCCCAATTCTGTGACTGGCAAGGCGAAGACAGGCCCTCCTCTGCCTGCTGCGAAAACACTGCCCCTCTCCACAAGCCTGCACAGTGGGAAACTTAACAAATTTAGCTCCAGCTAATTAATACAGAGCTGAACTTTGTATCAGAAGTCTGGGAAAAATCCTCCTGCTGTGAGAAGTTCCCACCTGTCTCTTCAAGCTTCATCTTCTGCACAAACCCGGAGGGCACTTTCAAATATACCCAAATACAATCACATTAATGATGATTAGGTATCTGGGGCGACGATATGTGATGGGGCTTTGTGGAGCATGTTTAAAAAAAAACTTGGTGATTAGTGGATCTTTATAATGGATACCAATCAGCCTGTGAAAATGACTTTGACAAAGAGTTTAAATGAACTCGTTTTTGGCTAATAACATTGGGCCTAGATCAAAGCCATTCAATCAAGAGAACCAAAGGCACACAGTACACAGGATGAGTCCTCACATGCAGGCAGGCAATTTTAAATTTAAGCTCTCCAAACATAGAAAGCGTGCCTCAGTTGGCTTTGGACTGAAGCTGAAAGGGCATGGTGGTCCCTTGGTTGAGAAAGTCATTCTTCCATTTATACCGTTTTTCCATTGCCGTCTCTTGATTCAAGCTCAGGGTCTTTGTATTTCACTTTAGCTCCTCTGCTGCCAAAAGAAAGAAAAAAACCAGCAGAGGGACTCTTTTTTTTTTTTTTTGCAAATGTGTGACACTGCACGCCGATTTGATGTTGAAGTCGTGCTTGAACCAGCACTCTCCAGTTTCCTTTTCAGCTCACCCAACCAGCACTAATGCAATGACCTTATTAAACTCACCATGTTCTCATATCCAACTTTTTAACAATGTCCCTTGCTGACCAAATTGTAAAGCCTAATTAAAGCATTGCTCTGTTATAACAGGGGAACATTGATTAATAACACACAGTGGGGCGCAGGCATCACCTCTTATTAGATAGACCGTAATCAGGTCAGCGGGTCTCAACACACTGAAAAGTGATATTGAGCACCTTGGATTATCTGATTACAGAGAAATAATCAGATCTCGAATCAGCCACCGCTGACTCTAATTAGACCAGAAGTGAAGATTAGCTGCGATATGAAGGTGACTTTAAAGGTTAAGGATTGCTGAGAACCACCTTTCTTGAGTCCCTTTATAAAATAAATAGCGTCCAGATGTCGGTTTTCATTGGTGGTGCTTGCTGGTGGCATTAGTGAGGGCATGTTTAATTACCACATGAGACATTATAGCCCAGAAGTAACCAAAGGCTTTTGGACGTTGAAATATTCAGCAGGCTAGATTGCTGTTTGAATTTATTGTCCTCAGTGTTGGTGAAGTGATTTCAACTGCAGGCCTAAAGCATCAAGCTCCCTTGGAGCAGAGACACCACCTGATAGGAGGGGCAAGGTTTCAGATTCTGTCAGTACTAACAAGCAAACTGTGGCCAAATTTCACCTGGCAGGGTGTTGTGTTTTGCCTCATCCAAAAAAATAGCTCTTTTGGCAGAAACCGTAGCCTAACTTGGGGATGCATTGTGATGACAACGAGGGGAACTGGGGAACAGAGGGTGGTGGGTGATGGATACTGAGAGCATGGCTACAACTCGCTGTGTGTGTTGTGGAGCAGATGGGCCTCCACACTGCTCGGGCCTGGTATCCCTCGTTCCTCATCTGCTGTCCCAGTCCTCGGAGCTGCAGGAGCAGGAGGAGAACATTTGGAGTTTTTGTGCTCCCATCGCCGGGTGTTGTGGGATTTCTCCAACAGAGTCTGGCTATCTGTTGAATTGTTTTCCGCACCGCCTGGTTTGTTGTGAGGCTCTCCTGCTTCTCTGTATTGGCTGGGTTTCAAGGACTAAGGAATGCGTTTTGCAGAGCTGCTGTCAGGGTCTGTCCGCATTTAGGGCTTAATACATGGGTTTTCTCTGTGTGTGTGCAGGATGTCTGCAAACCTGGAAAGGTCTTAAAAAGTATTAAAAAGTCCCTGACAATCTTTTTCTTGCTTGCCATGCACAGCAACATTCATTCTGTCTCTATCTTTTTATATTTGTGACTGGTGTGAGTCGATTGTGCATGCGGCAGGCTGTTTTTAAGGAATTGTACCTGAACCAGCTATGAAGTACTGCAAAAGATGTGTTAATAATTGTAAGCTTTGTTGTCCCTTTTGGTTTTCTGATGTTCTTTGACCGGTATGACCATGAAAAAGATATCAAACTGCACTCTAGGTGGTATTAAAAAGATCCTTAAAACTCTTACATTTCATTCAGTGTGTGTGTGTTTGATCTTCGAACTTAACTCACACCTCCTTCCTCACCTGCAGCTGACCTACCTGCCTCCCCCGTGGGGAGAGTGCGAGTCAAAGGCTCTGGAGTCGGGCTTTTTCCAGGTCTACAGTGTTACCGCCTGCAGGATTGACTGTGAAACACGCTACATCGTGGAGAACTGCAACTGCAGGATGGTGCACATGCCCGGTAAGCACCACTGCTGGTCTGACTTCAGCGGGGGGAAAAAAACAAACATTTTGTTGGAGGTGGGAGGAGGTATTGACCATGCAGTCAGCGACAGAAGTTTTCAGCAAGGTTGCAGTATTTTATGCAAGATTAAACTGCACTGAAGCCTCATATTGATATGACAAGTCAATACTGGATTTTAAAAAGCCTTGGGATTATGTATCTGGCAGGAAAAGGGTGCTGCACCTCACGTGTTGTTTCTAGATTTATCCAACTGTTTATACTTTGTTTGTGTTGACTTGAAATCCTCCTCTAATGTATTTAATTCAAACTGTTCCCAGGTGATGCTTCTTACTGCACACCTGAGCAGTACAAAGACTGCGCTGAGCCTGCCCTCGGTAAGTACACACAACCTCGCGAACGTAAGTTAGGATGACACACACACACATACATCCTGGTTTACATATCGTTATTTTTCCTCTCTAGGGATTAGACTTAACTTTTTTTTTTCCTGTTGATGGAGCTTTAGTGCTAAACCTGATTTATAGATGAGCAACAGCAGAGAGAATTTTAAGAGACGGCTCAACTGAAGAGCAGCTACAGTATTTCATCATAAATGCCAAAGCACTGAAAAAGAAAAAGAGCTCAACTTCAGGAACGGGTGATAGTCACTGTCATAGTGTATGTCCTCTCTGTCCGTCATTGGGCCTCTTTTAAAAAAGAAATGGCACCATGAATGAATAACTCAGCATGTAGATTCTGCAGGCACACACACACACACACACACACACACACACACACTGGTCTGCTAATTAGACTGCAGCACTTTATGGTGAAAAGTGAATGTGTCATTACTTAACTTTTTGATTTATCAAGAGAACAGGATTCATCTCAATATTTCCCTTCGTGTGTGAAGGGCTCATCAAGTCTGTAACCAACATCAGAGCAGACAGGGACTGCAGTGTTAGAGTTCAATTTAATGGATGGATGGTCAGATAGATAATGGCTCATATTTCCTGCATTGAGCTAAATTATATATCCAGTTAAGAGGGGTTTGGCAGCCTTTACGCAGCCCTTCAAATTCAAGATTTTATATGAACTTTGTCAGTTTTATTAAGTGTTGGCTCGGCCAGATGTTTTAAGGTATTGATTTAATTTTCTTTATTTTGTTTTTTTTTTTATGAAACTGTGTTAATGTCCCTTATATTTTACCTTTTGCCAGAGACCTTTGTACACTGGAGACTCATGAAAGCCAGATAAGACAGTTTTGCGATTTCATCTAAATTAAATTCCTTGGAGTGTTTAAAAGTTTTTATCAGTGTTATAGTACTCAAGATCGGCTTTGGGCTCAAGACTACTTTTTGATCTACCTCATTTTTACTCGGTCTTGTCTCTGTCTCAGACAAAGAGGACTCTGAATTTTATTTCATTGACCTCTCAAGACCCCAAAAGCGGGGATATCACTAAATCAGATAATGAGAAGTTGTGGCTGTCTGGGAGGATATGTCAGACAAATCTTCTGTAATAAAATGTGGTTTCCTAAACCGCAAAGAATTCGTCTGCAAAACAGAGTTAAAAAAAAAAACACACACACCAGTCTGAAAATTCTCACCCAGAGATTTGGCAAACATTAGTTACATTTTACTCACTTATGTACTGTCTGGCATACTGTCTGACTTTTCTGAGACTTGCTACCACAGAAACAGACCAGAGTAACAAGGACTGTAATACAGATCTAGTGTCTGTGTGTCACAGTGTTAAACAGACATGCTATCAGCTCCGATCACACAGTATGCCATAATAATTGCAGGAGAAAAATCTGTGAGTGTGAACATTTTGGATGAGGCCTAAGCCGTGGGAGGGGTACACCACACCGAGCTCGGAGGTTATGTGAGCCTCCTCAAAAATGTAACTACACACTGAACACAAGAACTGTGATTGGTCAGCTTGTGTTCCTTCATGTTTCTGATGCTGGTCGGGCTTGTTAACAATGAAGAAAACATTAAAGAAGTTGTAGACAGACTCTCAGTAGTCTTTTTCTGTTTTAGTAACACAGATCTAACAAAGCCATTATCCTGCAGACCTTCTGTTCACTGCAATCCTGCTCTGTGTGAATCACTGAACATAAACACAGTCATTGCACAGCGGTAGACTTCTGTTCAGTAATGAGACGAGGCGGAATAATGTTACAGGTTACCTGGATGGAACTCCGGTTCTGTAGGTGTGTGTGTGTCCAATTTGTGTGTGTCCAATTGTTGCTGTGCAACACAAAATAAATAAAAGACTGTAAACACAGTGGGGAATATAGCTAGAGCATTATACAATGTGATCATGAATGATATTGCACATGTATCTAGTGTTGCTGTGGTGATATCAATTCCATTCATTGTATTGAGTTAAACAGCTTAAAACCTGAACAAACCACAGCTGTCTGTATGGTAAGATTCAATGAGTTAAGTGGTTTTATTATGGACCCTTTAAAGCTGCAGTTAGTACACAGTGCAAAACCTTCCACATCTCTTTCTGCTACCTGTAAAGCCACAAGTTGAACAGCTGCAGAAGGAGCCAGGTATCCTGTGAAACTTCCATCCTTGTATGGCTCACAAGCTTGTGAGTTTTGGCCCCCTCTCGCCATGATTTGCCTTCTAAAAGAAGCCCCTCCAGCGCTTCGCTGCCCCAGGGCAGAGTGCCCTAGGCTTCAGAGGCAGCTGCGGCCCATTCTACAGTGGGAGAGGCTGGTACCACCGCCACACATACACACATACTGCTTCATCTTCAATCAGCATCCTATGAGGAATTACCGGCAGCTACGGCATGAGCTGTGTGAGTGGTTTAACGCTAGGTGTGCGACAACAACAACAGCTGCAAACATCACTTATATCAAAACACGAGAGTATTTCCTCATTGAAATAAACGCAAAGAACGGCACTGAAGCCTTTTCTTGATGGAAAAGATGCTTTCACACTTCAGTTACATTATATGGTTCATTGATCTGATTGGTTGAAGCTTGCCCATGATATATAATGATAGAGAGATGTTTTATCCAATCATCTGTCAAGTATTTTTGTGCCTGTCCTTTTTTTTCTTCAGTTTACAGTGAGTTTACATCTTAGATGGTTCTGTGACAAACCATTTAGCATAGTCAGATTAGTGTCATGTACTACTGTCAGGATATAGTGACAGACTGAGCAAATATACCAACAGTTATTTTTATTATCCACTGCCGCTTTAGAGACTTCATCCATTTGGGTGTGGTTAGAGGCGCAACATGCCAGAAAGTGTCAACCTCTAGAGAGGAGTGCAGCTTTGTAAGTGCATTATGTTTGATGGAATTTTAAAAAAGTGTGTTAAATTTGTATCCAGAATTAGAGTTAGACTGTAAAAGTACAAATAAATGTGAAACTAATGAGATTAACCTTAAAATTACAAAGAAAAATGTGAAATCGTTCGTATAGACACAAACATTCATATAATGAGCTACATATTTAATTACAAATCATGAATGACATTTTACATAAATTTGTGTGTAATTTAAGAAAGCAGAAAAATGCTGTTATTTTTCTGTACTAAAATGAGAAATAACATATTTGTCATTATGGGCACAGTACTAAAAATAACAGTTTGCCTGTTAATTTACAGATAATTTCTTTAATTTTACAGATTGTATACAATTTTAAAAAATGGAAAATTACTGTAAAACTGATTTTCCATAAATCTACATTTTTCTACAGTGTCAGTGATATAATTAATTAAAGCCACTGCTAATTCATATTAATTCTAATATAATATGCATTTTTGATAAATAAAAGCTCAGTGAAAACATATTTAGCACATATATAATAGGTGATTCATGGGCGTACTAAGTAATGTATAACCTTATCAACCTCATCTGTGAGCAGCATCAAAAGAACTTTCTCTCCTCCCACACAGTTTTATCTGCTCAGCCTCCTCCACCAGGAAAATTATTTCTGGAAAGCAAGAAAGCTAAAAAAAACAAAACAACAACAACAACAACAAAAAAGCCGAGGGCAACAAAACTTTCAGGCAATCAACATCAAGGCTGCAGGCTCCCACACCATAAGAGCATCCAGTGGAACTCACCAATGTATCATTAGCATGCACTCAAAAACGTTACACGTTACACTGTATGATGCAGGAGCGTGGAAGGCTTTGGTGCTTATTCCAGACGGCTCTTTTTCCCCTCTCTCTTTCCTGTAATTGGCTTCATTTTTGGAACACTAAGGCTTTCGCAATCTCAACACACACACACACACACACACTCACTCACTCAGCTTGGATCATTGAATGCAAATGAATTCTCGTTTTAAACTCAGTGCCAATTTGCTATACCCACCAGAGGAGATTTCACATGGCAAACTTTGACTGGGTTTTTCACTCTATATAACTGTGTCACTCAAGTTTTGGAGACGCCGCTGAAAATATTTTTTTGATAGGAGACGGCTGCATTTGTTGTCAGTGAACTACCTGCTTATCTAGCCGCTTGCTTTTGGGGGAAAAGAGATGGCTTACAGTTATTTCCAATTTCTGTTATAGCTGCTAAACAGAAGATTCAACCAGCCAAAACTGTCTAAAATTGATTAAAGTGGTTATATCAGTCGCCTTCCTGTCAAAGATACCTATTCAGACTGTTTCAGGTGATATTAAGAGCTAGTTATGTTATTACATTTAAAAAAAAAGTTATCAGAAAGAAATGTTTTATGCTAATTTGGTCTTTTAGATTTAAATGTATGTGAGAAAAGGAATGAAGGCGGCAGACAAAGGTGAGATGCTTAGAGAAAGAAATCAATCATTTCAATGCCCGAGGCCTTGCTCCCATGTATCCAATAACATCTAATTTGAATAAAAATAATAGACCACTGAGAAGCCATATTGAATTTCCTCCTGCAATTACGTGACTCTGTGGCCTCGCCGGCTATTAGTGCACCGTGGGGGATAGCTGCCTCGTGCTCTGTGATCTGTGGGTTTGGCCACAGAGAGCTGTCTCAGTGAGAAATAAGCTTGATGACTTCTCCTCTCCTTACCATTCAGAGAATAAGGGATGGATGTGCCGGGGATATTTTAAATCCGTAGAAGACTTTCTAAGTCCAAAGAGAGAAGTTTTTGATAGTGAGAAAGGACTCTGTAATCTTTGGTGAAATTAAATGAGATCTATTTCAACTTTGCAACTTCAGAAATTCAGTTTTCAGCTTAAGAAAGTGATTTGTGAGGAGTGTGAGCCGTCTCTGTGCCGGAGAAGCTTCTGACGGAGCTATATATATATATTTGAAAGGCTTGGGTCGCTTAACATTACCATCACTGTGAGAGAATTGGTGTTATGTAGGAGGCTGTGGGTTTAACATGAAATCATCCAGTGCATTTGAGTCTCTTCTTTTTTTTCTTCTTCTTTCTCTGAGTCAAACTACTGAAGCAGAGCAGTGAATAGAGTCTGGCATTTCTACATCAGGACTGTCAGAGTGAAGGCTGTTCCACAGCCTGCTGCTGCAGGGCATGTTTGTGTTTGGTGCTTTACATGTTTTTTTTACATTTCTCTCCTCTTTGACTTTGATAATGACATTGACATGTACTGTCATTAGGGCTTTTATGGGGTGAACATCAACATGACTCAAGGCGCAGTGTGAATGGGGCTGTGTGTGTGTGTGCGTGCGCAGCCGTGTGTGTTATTTGTACGCCTGTGTGTGCACAGTCTGTGTGACCTCTGTTTTTAGTCAGATTAAGAGAAGAGAGCATTTTTCTGTGGTACTCAGAACATAGATGCTCTGAGCCCAAAGCTGCAGAAGCTGCAGGCTGGTACTTTTAGTTTGAACACAGTGAGCTTTAATGTTTAGCTGCAGTGAAAAAGCGTTGACGTACAGCTGCTCTAACACGCTACAAAGATGTGGCTACCCAAAGGTAATGAGCTGTGGTGGGTATCAGACCCTCTGTCACAACTTGATATGTTACTTCAGATTAGTAAGGTGTTAGTTCACTAAAGTAGATATGCAAAAGAGCAAAGAGAATGTAAAGCATTGATGTCAATACATTGAATTTTTCAAACTGTTTAATGGTTTTAAACCCTGTGAAATATTTTTCATCATTTATAAGAGTCAGAAAATAGTGAAAAATACCAAGTCAACATTCCCAGTTTCTAAGCTGATGGTTTCAAATTGTTTGTTTTGTCCCAAAGTATGACAATGTTCAATTTCCAATTATAGAAAACTGAGAAATCCTCATATTTCCGAGGCTGGAACTAGTGAATATTGGGCATTTTTTTAAAAACTGAATTCATCATCAAAATAAATGCATGATTGTGTTTAAATTTATGTGGTTATACTGCAATGTGTTTACCTTAACATATTGTAAATTCTTTTTTTCAATTTATCACTGTAGTATTTGAAAATATAGTAACTCATAATAATCTGTTAACTGTAGTAATAACTTTATTTTTTATTAACTTTATCTAAAAATAAATATATATATATTCTTTTCATATCTTATACTCCTAATGAAATATACTTTATGTTTTGCAGTCCCTACAGTGAGTTCATTTTCTCAGAATAGAATAATAAAGGGATTGTTTGATTTGTGCAGATGACTCTCCTCCTGGTCTTTTTTATTGCATTTTATTATTACAGCTCAGTCTGGGCAGAAGTTCTCCATATAAAGAAAAGGCTTTAACTTGCCAGTTGAATATGACTCGTCCTTTGCAAACTTGCATAGTGTCAGCAGATATTTTCAGAACCACACCAGAAACTTCATACTATTCCTATTTCAGCCTATTTCAGCCTTCCAAGTGAATGAAATGTAAGGTAAAGTCTCTAAAAGAGCGTCTTTCCTTTGTGTTCATCATCCTCAACCCATCCTCCCAAATCTCGTTCCGTTTCATCTCCCGATTTCACGCCCCACCTCTCTCCATCACCCCTCCTGCATGAAGCTAAACTGTCGGCCGTGGAGAGCAGTAACTGCATGTGCAGGACGCCGTGCAACATGACCCGCTACAACAAAGAGCTGTCCATGGTCAAAATCCCCAGCAAGACTTCGGCCCGCTACCTGCAGAAGAAGTTCAACAAGTCAGAGAAATACATCACGTAAGTAGCCAGAGCTTTTTATCGTGGTGTTCGCTCTCATGTGACCAGCAGTAGGCGATGCAAGAGACTTATGTATTTACAAAGTTCATAAAGTTCCTATCATGTTCTGTTACTGCTCATAATGTTAGAATGACAAACAAAATTGCCTGAGTGCTAATATTGAACCAATTCAATTTCTGAAATGTTCATATACACAGATTTGATCTTCATTCATACAAATGAGCAGTTGGCACTATTTGTAAATTTATATGCACCAGTTCCTAATATGGTTTATCATGTGATGTATGCCATGAATTAGCAATCAACACACACGGATTGTGGAAAAATACCTAACCTGTGGGTTTAAAACAAGCTTTCCACATTTGTTCACTGTCAACCAACCAAGACAGACAAACACATTTTCAAACCACACATTTAGAGTCTCCAATTTACCTGTTGTGGAGGGAAGCTGAGCACCCAGAGGAAACTTTAACAACTTTAAAAAGGATGCATGCATGCAAATTTACTGCAGAGCGGCTTGGTGTAGAATCATTATGCCAGCACTAACTACTGAGCCGCTTTGCTGCCCACATTGTTTCCTAAAGTCCTTTAAATGAAGGGTTTAAAGAATTGGAATCTGTCTGGCTGTGCAACAAGTGTGTTTTCCTCCCACAGAGTTTGTGTTTCCTGTTGCTCATTGTGTTGCTTGCCAGGTAATGGCCTGATGTGGGATTCATTAGGACAAATGTCCTATTTTGCCCTTTCAGAGACAACATCTTGGTGTTGGATGTGTTCTTCGAGGCTTTGAACTACGAGACCATCGAGCAAAAGAAAGCTTATGAGGTGGCAGGTTTGCTGGGTAAGATTTATCCTAATCCTTTTTTTTTTTTTACAAACCTGGATCCAGACTTCGTTAATCACAGCCGTGCTACTTTTGAAATGATGTATTGATTCGTGGGAAATGGCTGACCCTGACTCGCAGCTAGTATAGTATAGATAGATAATAATGTGAGATAATTGTAAGATGCCTGTTTGGATGGAAACAAACTTTCTGATGAGGTCATTCCAGTAAGTGACGAGAAAACACTGGCACTGAAAAACTGTGATTTCAGTGGCAACAAGCTAAATGACAATTTTGACAGTTCTTTAGAGATAAATCAGCAAATGAAAACAGCAGCAATTAGCCTCTCCCGGAGCTTCAACTGAACATAAAGAGCTTGTCTTTCTTTAGTTTGTTGCTGTCACTTTTTCAATATGTACCAATTAATTGAGACAAGTGGTGATCTTCTGGAATCCTCTGGGAGTGAGTAGCAAAATTAGACCCCTGTTAGTTACCAAATAAAATGGTCAGACGTGATTAATTGTAACTGAAATCCAGGTTGCTTAGCAGCATGTGATTAGTGAGAAACAATACACAAAGGAGGTGGATTCTTAGTACCGTACCTCGTTTGTGTAGCTGGCAGGTGCAAACAGAGGATCAAGTTGCAGGTTTGTTTCATTGCTTTAAAAATTTTGCTTTTTTGTATTTTATTTTATTTTCACTTTCTGTGCACACAGTGTCTAATGAAGAGAGAGACAGACAGTTTGTTTTATTAGCCTCACTAGCTAACGATCAAAAAGTGATACAATAAAGCAGAAATATCACTGTGTTGCTAAAGACATGGGTAAGGACTACTCTAACAAGCTCTTGTTATGTGTGAAAGTGTCATTTCCAGAGTTTGTTATTTTCAAATATGAGGACATTTTGGAGTGTCTTATTTTGTCTGTAATATGGCCACTAACCCCATGCAATGTTCAAATTTTAAATTTTAGCCCACTTACCTGCAATTTATTATATCTTGCACTCTGATTCAGAACACATTCAGATGCACTGCCTTGCAACTTTAAAGCAACAATATGTAAGATTTTGTATTTTGTGCCCCATACCGCTGGCGTAATTATGGACAGCCGTACGTGTGTATTTATGATTGTATTTCTAATGAACAAGTCGACACTCGGCAAACATGAGGCAAGCACAACAGCACAAGACATAGCAGCCTGCTAATATTTATTTCCAACAGTCCAACAGCAAGAAGCCCAGCTCGGCGCCTTTTATTTCACAATGATCTTGCCAACAAATAAAACAACAAAATATTTACACTTGTCTGGCGGCTTCTTGCTCAGTCACTCTCTCCTTTTCTCCGCTTATCTTCCTACATCACACTACATCATCACACAGCCCGGTTACATTGCCCACTTGCCCGGCTCTGGTTCTGGCATGACACCGGCACTGTGCTCTCACAGCATTCTCCTATATCCCAGGCCTAAAAAACGTCTCCCAATTCCCAAACTTCCTCCCAATTGTCCAAAGCTTGTGTGATACTAATGAAATCACCAATAGCCACAAAATGCTCTGAGCTCACAGTCTGGGGAGACATGTTACTGCTAACTGGGCTAACTAACATTAGCTAACAGCAATTAAACCAGAAACAACAGAAAACATTTTCTCCATAAAATATGATCCAGTTTCACCAAAATCAGTGTCAATAGTTGTTGATGTGTGACTTAGGCCGCATTCAGAAAGAATCTGGTGCTGTACAGTACGTTCCAATACAAACAGACAAGCCCCCAGCAGCCCCCTACACCCCACACACCGTCACAGAGCCCTACGGCGATTCACCGCAGCACCTGATCCTGTCTGAATGCTGCCATAGCACTGTAAAGCATTACCTACTTCCAACAGCCCAGAGCACAAAGAAACATAGTGCAGGGAACAAGGTGTACGAGTGGGAATGACAGAGACACTACTTACCTGATTGTGATTATGATTTTGAAGCTGTTATTTTAGAGAAGAAAAGTTACACAATGTTGCTGTAGGGTAAAATAGTTACAAAATGCAACTTTAACAGATTCCTGCCAGCCAGTCAGAATGAAGTATTTCCCCATTCCCCAATGGTCTAAACAAACTTTATACATCTCTTTTTTTACAGGTGATATCGGTGGTCAGATGGGTCTGTTCATTGGAGCCAGTATCCTCACCATCCTAGAGCTGTTTGACTATGCTTATGAGGTCAGTCTAAGGTTGCCATTTTTGCACTTTTATTCCCATATAGCCAAAATCGAAACATCTAATTACACCCACGCACCACTCCTCTACCGGCTCTCACAGGTTCTGTCGGTGCGATAAACTTAAATAGCTTTTGTTTATTTGTTTTTCAGTTAGAGCATTGGCCTCGAACGCTGACAACAGAAACAATGTCACTGATAAAATAGCAGATAAGAGCTGGATGTACATAAGAGCTGATTGAGATGAAAGCGTGCATGGTGGTACTTTTCTATTACCTTTGCTCTACTATGTGCTGAGCTTCTCATGCTGCTTTCGGCTGCACAGGGTTCTGACAGGCTCATAATAGTCTTCGTCTCCCCTAGGGTTTCAAAAATACACAGGAAAAGTAATTTTCAAGAGACTTTTTTGTTCTTTTTAATTGCCATAAAGGAGTAATGATGATAAGAAACCCATATGACGCTGACATAAGCAGTTTTAAAGCAACTTTTAACCGGTTTCACGCTGAAATAATTGTGATGGTTCAGTTTGTTGCCGCATTTGCCACCTAATTACTTTTTACTTTGAAGTTAAATGTCCCCGTACAGTCAATAATTACAAGAAGAGCTCATGGAGATCTTTTATAACAGACTGAATGAAGTGTTTATGACTTTTATTTCTGAACCTGCAGGTGGTGAAAGACAGACTACTGGATTTACTGAGCAGAGAGGACGAGGAGGAGAGTCATGGAGAGGATGTGGTAAGCAAGGCCTCTAACCTTTTCTTGTCTTTTTCAGACTGAAATGTGTAAATGGTGCGTGTGCGTTCAGTGTAATTCCACTCACTCATGCATATCAAACCTTGCCCTTTCCCTACCCCTCCACACAAGCCTATACTGTAGAAAGACCACCGTAGCAAATCTAAGACTGTTTTCAGACGAGCAGTAGCATGCTAATTTGGAAGAAAAAGCTCTGTTCTTTGAGGGAGCTCTCAAAGAACCAGCAACAAGGACTGGGAGAAACTAATCCCCTCTCAGCAGACAAAAGCATGAACATCAAATATTAGTTGAATCAATAATACCAAAAGCTATGCTATAAGGAGAAGGTTGAAGTGGTGGAGGAGCTGAAGGAGCAAATGTTTGCACGCAAGTGCCAGAAGCGTCAGGTTAAAATGGGCACCGTGCCAGCCAGAATATGACTGGACATTGC
Organism: Argyrosomus regius; assembly: GCA_946959425.1. NCBI lineage: Eukaryota > Metazoa > Chordata > Actinopteri > Sciaenidae > Argyrosomus > Argyrosomus regius. Next base: position 18,507,129 of record OX336897.1, on the reverse strand, counting down.
TGGTCAGCCGGTAGCCAAGCAGCAGTGAAAAGGCACTGATGGTGAAGCATGAATAAAGCAGCTGTCAAGACTGTGGCAGCACCCTGCTGAGCATGGATCTATGTTTGGATGACTCTTAACCCATTAGACCAAAATGAATTCACTTAAACCAAATCAATGAGATCAGTGGATTCATTTGCTAAAGGATACAAAAGTTTTATGCAACATGCTCCATCTGAGCATAAACTACTCCATTGGAGTTGATGGTTAAAAATATTAAACTAGCACTAAAACTCTTTCAATCTCTTTTTCCAGAGTTCCTGCGATCCGGTGGCAAACCACTCGGAGTCCATCAGCCATACTGTGACAGTCCCCCTGCAGACAACGCTGGGCACCCTGGAGGAGATTGCCTGCTGAGGCCCTCCCCCCTTCCCCTCAGAGCCAGAGGCTGCCTCTACTGGGTGGCGCTACATCCTCTGTTAGGGCATCCTGCAGGACCTTAACAGGGGAAGGAAGGGGGCGAGGACAAGAACAGAAGCTGGTCTAAGGACAGCGCTGCGCTCTGTCACACCGCCCTGTCTGAGGCACTAATGGGGATTAAGGAGCTGTCGGCCGGACTTATCGGCCCTCTCTGTCACCCTGCACTGTACTGTAGTTGGAGGGTGGCCTCCGCTGTGTCAGACCTACAGGGGTCTGTGTCTCCACACACCCGCACACAGAAAATCAGAGTGGGTGAGGCAACTACCCATAAAGGGCGCTCATCCCTGTGCAGCATCTCTATGTAACAAACACATCATGTGTCGGTCACTGCCAAATGAACTGTACAAAATTGGTTTTGAACTGTCCAAACTGCATGCGTCGATCTATCTTGCTCTCTTTGCTGATGCATACGCTGGACTGCAGTGTTGCTTTACTGTACATGTGTGCCATTTGTCTCTCTATCTGCAGGACAGGCCTGTCACAAGGGCCCGGGTGAGATATCGAACTTCGAATGTACAGAATGAACATATGGTTGTTTAAAATCATAGTTCAGATGTGACCAATCCTTAGAAAATCTACTCTAATGAGCAATTTATCATTTATTAATTAATTAATTATCTTAAAGGGGTAGGGGTTGGTGATGTGTGTGTGTGTGTGTGTTACTGGGGGGGGGGGGCCTGATGATTACGCTTTGTTTACTGAAAACTGAGTGAAATCTGAACATTTTGCAGCCTGCATTTTGCATATTTTGTTCACCTGTCGGTTTCAGTTTAATCAGTTTACTAAAGGGCATGTTTGCTACGTGACTCCCCGGGTTCTAAGCTGTTCTCTACAGGCATCTTTAAAGGGATGTCATACTCTTTACTGTTAATTTATGTGAATAAATGACTGGCTTCTGGCTGCTGCGCCTCACCACAGCAACCAGCTAAGTGAGGTAGAATCTGAATTTATTTGCCTGCCAGACAGCAAGACGTGTACAAAACACTGCAGCAAATGAATATGCCCAGGGTGTTGTTAAAACATTATTTCATTAAGAGAATGTCAGGGTGATATTTCAGACAGCTATTATCACTTTATTAAGGATGGCATTGTTTTGTCCTTCACAAAAAAAAAAAAAAAAAATCTCCAGTCTGGACAATTTTCAACAATGATTATAAAAATGATAACAAAAGCACCATGTGGAGGATTCAGCCAGGAGGTTTTTTTTAGGATACAGGGTCTGCTGTGTTATGGTGTAAATATCTGTGTTTTATTTTTCTCATAAAAACGGGTACCATGCAGACATGCCTGAAGCAGATCTAATTTAAAAGAACTTTGGTAAAACATCAACTCCAGGTAAAAAAAAAACAAAAAAAACAAGTGAGTACATATTTGTCATATTTTTTCATAATGTTAGTCAATCTGCAGCTCTGGGTAGGTGAGAATGTTATGTAACAGGCAGTAGCATTATGGGGTAGTTGAATGTCATGTTAAAAATGAAAGACACACTCTGCTATGAGCACCAGGCATCTTTTTCAGTACAGGTTTAGCTTCAGTGTCCTCGGAGGCAACAGTTTCATATATGTGGCTTTACACCAAAAGCTTGTGTGAGACCATGTGGAAGATTAAATGTTTTAAGTGTTTTTTTTATGTTGGTTTTTTCTAATTTCTGGTCCATGATCATCCTAGCATGGTCTCTGTCATCATGGTAATGTACATTACAGGTAGGAATGAATTCAAGTGCTTTGTGAGACTGTTTGAATTATGATTTCCCATCTGTGGCTCAACCTGCTGTCTCTGTGTACTATCTCATGTTGTGGCTTCAGAAGAACACAATCCTCGGCCGACCTGCAGAGAAGACAAACATGTCTCGCTTCTCTTGGTGGTAACGACACTGGCTGTTTCTTCGCTCTACTTTGGCTTCAATCGACAGCGTTTTTTCATTTTGTGATGCAGCATACAATGTGTGTTTTTAATGTGAAACAATTAAATTATAAAGTTGTTTTGCAGTGGCGTCCTGTTGTGGCAAGGCTAAGCGAGGAACGTTTATTTGTATCACTTCTTTCACATTGCTTTACATACATGGTAATCTCTATCAACATATTTTCATATGAATGCAGAATCTGTCAGCAAGGGACCACAATTTTTGTAGTCCAAGTAGTATTGACCAATCCCATTTCACAGGTGTAGGGTAAAATGCAATCTTGGACCCCATTGGCTGTCGTCTGAGCATGATTTAGATTTTTGTTAGCTTTTTCTAGGAGATTATCAGAAATATGTCTTGGCCAGTCTAGCATTCAATGCAGAGGACATATTGGCCCGGATATCCATTTTCCACATATCTGCTGGCTACACCGGAAGCCCAGAAACATTAGGCGTTTCCCTCCACAGGCTAAATCGGTATCAGACAATAGGCGAAGGGTTCAGAGATAGCATTCATTATATAAAAGATATTAAAAAAAAAGATGATAAGTTTTGCAGTTTTCAGTCTAAATCTAAAGTATTGGACAAATTTGACCTGAGACTTTAAACCTGCAAAAGTCAACCTGCTGGGGGCTCTAGACAAAAGGTCAATAGGATTCATCCTATGGGGACCATGAATGCAGGAACAACATTTCATGACAATCCATCTGATAGTTGCTGAGATATTTCAGCAGGCAAAAAGTATTGGACTGGCAGAGCCATGCCACCAGTGTGGCTAAATAGAATTTAAAAGAAATAAAATAAAATGGAATATATAAATAACAATAAATGATTTAAACAGAAAAATAAAAAGCTACAGTGCAGTGAGAGATATGAATAAATAGCCTCAAATATAATCTAATAAAACGCAGTGCAGTAAACAGAGATTTAAGCCTCACTTTAAAATGGCTGAGAGACGGAGAGGAGCATACCTCAAGTTTTTCCATGTATAGCCTCGCAGGACCAGTTTATGTGTCATTTCTCAAGGTTTGAACTGACCTAACTCAGGGACATCCTCAAGTTTTATACGTTGGAGTTGGAAAGAACAGAATGAGTTGGCACAAAGCACCTGACAACTCCTGCAGAAAGAACTGAGGAGTGGAAAGCCACACTGGATCAAATGTACAGCAGGTTGGCAAGGTCCAATTTTCATTTGACATCCGTGCCACAGGCTCTTAATATTGGCCCAAGTCTTCTCCCATTTAGCCTCAAATGATTACAGCCACTTGGACAGCGGAGCAGTCGCGTCACAGCAGCGGAAAAATCCACTTGAAATCTGATTTAGCTTGCTGGTCAGGTTTTATTAAGCATCACTACTTTTAAGACTATCTAACAGCAGTAGCACTCAGAGAGCACCATATCTGTCCTTTCTCCTGGCTATGCATTTGTTCCATTAATTCAGTGTAATAGTGCTTTTGATTCGGATGTACAGTACTGTGGGCTAAGGGATTGTCCTCACAGGGACTTGGTTTAGTTTAACTTCAGAGCATAGCAGCAGCAACATTGTTTGACTTAACTGTTGTAGATTCACGGTTTTGGTTTATTTATATTAATATTCAACACATTGCCTGAGACTCTTATCTGAGAGCTGCTGGCTCGGGTTCAGCCTCAGTTCAGTCTCAGTTCATTTAGCAGATATTTAGGCAGTGAAAATTGCCTGCAGGTCAGCCATAGTGCTTCAGAAACTCATTGCAAACATACTGGTTGCCTTGGTTAGATTGGGAACTCACACAGAGCAGAGGCTGCACGAAAGAGCATTGTAGAAACAATAAGATCAAATACTTAAGTGTTTCATGAATCATATTATTGTGCAAATGCCAGAAGAGAAAAACATTGTGCTCAGCAAAAGACAAAAAGGGAGCTGGGGTATGTAACTCATGTCAAAGTACAGACAGAGTCTTTGCAACCAAAATTTATCAGGATGTCCTCTAAATTCTATTTGCTGGGAGTAAAATGCAGATATATTTTGGCTCTACTTTATTCACTTAACAAAAGTAATTTAGGTTGTTTGTAACCTTAGTTAAAAACTTCAATTTGTACACCTCTGATAGCTGAGATAAAAAACAACATCTTGTACAAGGTGGCCTTCAAAAGAAGCTATGGGTTTATCTGTTTCCATTGACCTTCTTTTGCCTGTTTCACAATAAGTCGTTCAGTGACTGTCTGATGAAGATGAAGAGGTGGTGTGTGACAAATTAAAAAGACTCAGCCCTGAAGCCAAATGCTGAAGAAGGCATAGCCAAAAACCTCTTTGCATTTTTATTCTCCTGTGCTTAACATTGAAACTGAAAATGTAATCAAAAGAGTTGTATTATTTATGTGATCTCTGTATGCTAAAGCAAGAACACAAACACCTAAAACTGTGTTACAGATGTGTCTACGCGTCCCAGCAGTGGTGCAAACACTGACTGATTGAGCAGGCAAGGATATCTGGCAGCTGTGGGCTAACCTGGATCAGGTCATGTTCATGTTTGTTTACACTATTTGCTTCCTGACTTTGTCATCCCCGACAGCCTTGTTTTCTCACGGTGACCTGGGACAGATATAGACCACCTTCTACCTTCACTGATACACCTGGAAATGAAGGAGATCCAGATACTGTACATCCATTAGTATGTTAACATGTATGTTCATTCAACTTGTTCACAAAAACTGCCTTAATGTTACATCATTATGTAAGAAGCAGTGCAAAATAGGGCTAAATTAATTTTTCATTTGTTTGGTCCATAAAATGTCAGAGAAAGTATTTCTCAAGGCGTATTCAAAAGTCATGTTTTTCCAACCATGAGCCCAAAATCCAAAAATATGTTGTTTAATATGACAGAAGTCTGAGAAAACCAGCAAAGACTCACCTTTGAGAAGCTGGAACATGTGATTTTTTTGACACTTTAGCATAAAAAATGACTTATTAATCAACTAATCACTTTCAGCTCCAGTGCAAAATGTAAAACAATCTTTATTATAAGCACATACGTTTGGCAGGTCATTATTTCCTTTGTTAACTTTTTAGATCAGGATATTAGTTTCTCAGCAGATCAATCAAAAACTACTTAACTGATGTAAATGAAATTACTTGGAAAGTTAGGAAAGTTTTCTCAGCAGCTGGGCAGAGAAGCACGTCTTCTCCTGCTTTCTTTGGTTCAAGGAGCATTATAAAATATGCATACTGTAGGTTATATTAATTTCTGCCTGAACAGACTTTTGTCTGTTTTAAAAACCTTCTATCATCAAATTTTCATTCAAAATTCACACTAAAATAGCCACATAAAATACTTGGATGTTTTATGGATATTTCACATGATGCATATGGCAGTTTATTAACCTATAGCCTGTTTGACGAACTACTTGACATAACGCTAAGGTGCATTGTGCAGCAATATATTCAGGATTTGGATCCATCTCCAAAATTCAACTAATTCGTCTGTTCAAAGGCAGCTCGGGATCCAAAAGCAAATAAGAAACATCTGTTTTCTTGTTGAGGGCATTCTAGTTTAGGCGTGTCATTATCTACATTGTGAATTTTAAATTACATTTTGTTTATTACATTTATTCCTACATTATGAGTTTTTACAGAAAGGCTTTAGCCTCAGTCTGTTTATATCTAAATTATTTCATAAACGCAGAAAGCATTTTCATCAGTAAACTAACACGACATCAAGTTGGATTTGACTCCGGTTTGATTTAATCTTCTCAGCGTTCACAGTTAATCAGGCATTACACGCTTGTACTCTTCATTCATGACAGAGTGAGAAGCAGTTTGCGCAGAGTGAGCAGATTAAAGAGAAAATGAGATAATTAGAGTTGGAACAAAAGACAGAACTGAACTGACAGTGAGACAGCCACTGGAGAGCTGAATGAAGAAAGTACAGAACATATCAGGGAGGAAGATTGAAACCAGGGCCTTATTTTATCTTTTTCACCATTTGTACTAACCCTTGACTGAGTGGGAACACCATGTCTTCCATTAAATCCTCTACCAGTGGCTATTTCCGGCCTGCATTCAACTCAGTCAGGCCACGTTGAGTTCAGTGCAGTTAACCTTGACATCTATTATTTATGTCAGTGCAAATTTGATGTCATAAAAGTGAAATTGGAAATGAAATTGAAATTTTTAACTCAAAACAGACACCAAAGGTGGAGAGATGTTGACTTGACATGACTGAATATGATCTGATCCACTGGGAGAGTTTATTTAATGAAAATAGTTTATTTTTATGTTTGTTCTCCAAACAGGTGCCAATATAATATATACTCCACCGGCTATTACCTGAGGCTAAGTCATATTTAATTACCAGTTGACTTTCCTTAAGCAAGTTGATTACTAATTTAATCACAAGCCATAGACTCATCAGGGCACTCTTTTCATGTAGTCCTAACGAGCCCTTGGGAAATTAGTGGCATTCCGAATAGTTAACGTGGCTAATAATCCATTCAGCTAATGAAACGACACACGCATCCACCTGACCTACTGTGGTGTGTCAACATTCCTGCGTTCCTTCAGGACTCTTTTGCAAACGTATAAGTGAGTCTGCACGTGACATGATAATTACTAAAACAGGGCTGCAACATCCCACATGTCTCTCAAGTCGTCACAGCCTGACGAGCTAAAGCCCCGTGCAAATTCCCTTAAAGAGATTTACAGGAGGACTTTGAAACTGAAGTTACAAAGCGACGTGTGTCGGGCCGCGCTCATGTGCACAATGGAAGCGTACCGTCAGATTTTAACTTAAACTTGGCTCATGTTTTATAAAATCTGGTTTGTCAGATTAGGAAACTTGGCATTTGTGGTGAAGCTCACAGACGGATTTAAAATCTACTTTGCTCACTTGTCAAACGTGATGTATTATGGCCGACTTTGTCATAAACATTTAGAAAGAAATAAAAACAAAGTTATACTACACATACTACTTTTTTTATCAGGGGTCACAAGTTAAAAAATGATTGGAGCCACTGATTTAATCTGCAACAAGGCATTTAATTTTGTAAAGGTATTATACATTTTTATGTTAATCTAAAAAACACTATAGTTGTAAAATAAATGTAGTGGAGTGAAAGGTATGATATTTATTGGAGCAGAAGTATCATAAAATGTAAAGTACATTACAGCTGCAACTCTAATTAATGACAATTTAGTAAAGAAACGAGGAAAAATACCAAGAGAAATAACATGTCAAATTATCGTATTACAATGGAGTATTAAAGCCAAACATCAGGGAAAATTGGAATTTATTTTTCCATTTCGAGAAAAAAGTGGAAGAAGAGCTGACTTTATTCTTGATATTTCAACTTTATTGTCAAAATACAAAGTATCTATCTAATCTATCGAAAAATACAGATAATGACATTTGTTAGAGCTACGTGAGGCTGCACACAGTGCTTTGAGCTAAATACTAACATGTTAACGTGATCACAATGACAATGCAAACATCCTGGTATTTTGCTTTATGTTTATCATATTCACCACCATGGTTTTGAGTATTAGTAACGTTTACTAATTATCATCAAACACAAGTCATTAGTTTTGCAGGTTTTTGGTGATAAAGCAAAGTATGGGACCAAATTCTTACCTGATGGCAGGCTCAGACTGGCAATCTGGCCATTCTGTAAGCAATGTGAGAAAACGTTTGGTTACACAAAAAATTTCAAGAGACTTCTTATACTGTAGAGACAGTAAGGCCTCCCCCTGCCCCTTCAAGTGGATCTGTCCCTGTAATCCCAGAGGTGAAGCAGGCAATAATGAAGTGAAACTGAGACAGAAAAAACAGAGATTGAATCAAAAAATTCAAATAAAATGGATAAATGAAGGAAAAACTGAAATGAGGGAGTGAAAAAAGGTCATAGGAAAAAAAGAAAATCTTGAGGCTGATGCTGCTATGTAAATGTCATGCTTGCGTGCTCTACAATCTGCATGCCTGAAACATTAATGTTTCTAAAGACATAACTTTACCACAGACATAAAGTTATGTGTTGTTACACATTATGAGGAAAAATTTTCAGGGCCAAATTTTGTTGTATTCCTCATCCGATGTTGTTGTTAGATGAAATGTCAGGTAGCCTTTGCGCTTCATCCTCTGGGGACCATGAATCTCTGTACAAAACTGCACAGCAACGCATTTGTAAACTGTAACAGTTGTTGTGATATTTCAGTCTGAACTGAAGAGTGGATTCACTAACTGTCAACATCCCTGCAGCCACTAGCAGCTAAAAATACCAAAATATAAAATGTTAGAAATAAAGTGTCTGTCATGTTATCTTACATTCTTGATATTTGATGAAAAACATTTTGAAATTTAATTTTACTGAAACAAATGTGAAAACTGAAAGAAACATTTCTCTTTCCTGAAATAACACAAGTAAAAATGTGAATGAAGATATTGATCGTCTTTACATCAAAACCTCAATAAGAGAACAAATAAAACCCTCACGTTTCTTGTATCTCCTGACGCCACAGGTTGTAGAGCTTGCACATTTTTAGACACGTTATTTGAAACTACTGAACACACTCAAGAAATAGAATCTAATCTCAATCTTTCCAGTGTAAATATAAAGCCTACATGAAATTCAAATTTGGATTTAAATTGGCAAATGAATAATAAAAGAAACCGCAAATCCCAAAGCAATCCCAGTCATAATGGTGGAACAGGTTGGGGAGCGAGCACGAGTGCATATGAGTATATGTCTGGGTGTGTGTCATTGTGTTTATGTGAGTATGTGTCAAACAGTGATAGATAACCACCTGCAGGGGGAGATCTGGGCCAAAGCAATGAAACAAAGGACATGAGGGAAACCTTCACAGCCTCCACAATTGTAATCATTTGTTCCGTGGCTCTTCCATTACTACTTTCTACAGGTTACATTATGAAAAAGTCATCTGGAAAGATTGCTGTGTGGCCTTCATGCTGTACAATATCTAAGAGGCAGCACTGATGAGATTAGATCGGCTTGTAGTGAAGAAGCAGACCACTGTTGCGTATTATCATGACCAGATGTTGAGTTCTGATTCAATAACATGCGGTTTTTATCAGTATCACTCCTGAGAAATATATATTTACCGGCTTTTTATTTCATCTCGTGTCTCAAAGCACAAGTGAGTAAACACAGTCAAGTGTGACATGGCTCCCAGTGCCTGAAGGCAGTCAGAACTAGGATGTTAACATTATCATCACAACACAATTTAAGGGTGGAGACATCTTCAACACCATCTCCTGCCAAATATCTGCCCCATACTGGGCTGCCTCATGTTCTGCTTGTGCCATCTAGTGGTGATTTCACAGCTCACTTGATATGACCTTAATAATATCTCTTGTGTACCTTTGATGACATTATTTAGAGGCCACATAAACCTTTACAATCATGCAATGAAGGGGTCACTGGGTGGTGATAAAACTTTATTTAATGGACAAATAATCCAAAATTCAATCTCAGAGATGTCTTTTGTATAGCAGCCACCAAAACTTAACTGAAGTGTGTCCCAGTTTAATTGTCCATTATGATACGTGGCCAATAGTATGCAGAGCCAAGTATTCCCCTATATTCCCCCATTCCAAAATGATAGGCAGCTAAAACATCCGCTCCACTCTTGAAGGCTTTCCGCAAGATTATGGAACCTGACTGCAGGGATTTGCAAAAGCATTAGTTGCTAGGTTGCGATAAGACGTTTCTCGCAGTTGGCATTCCAGTTCATCCGAAATATTTTCCCCTTATTATTCATGAAGGTGCACAGCTGTGCAAGCTAAACACACTTCCAACAAGGTAGAAGACAGCAGTTGGTAAAGCATTAATGAATGCATACAAATATACCCAACTCCTGTGGGCTTACAAGACACCAACTGTACAACTAGAATATTTGAGAGCTTTCTGGAGGCATTTCAAACATGACCTACCACAAACAAATGTTCATCCTCTCAGCAGGACCGATGGACACCCTGTGGTTATGGTCACTCTGTGATGTCAGACCTGATAATTGAAAGCAGATTGTCCAACTGTCCCAGTATCATCCTAAAATACATTGTGTGGCTATAATGAAAATTTCACATCGTCTTTATTAATCACTGAAGCTGTACTTAAACTACTGCAAACGTATTTTCAATCCCAGCTTAATGACCCAAATGAGAGAAGGGCACATCTGTGAAAATTACATGCAACTGCGTATGTGCCATCCCTTGTCAAATTTTGTCTAGCACAACAAGGAACACATCCCTTGATTGGGTGCGGAATCCGGAATGGTGGACCGTGCCACTGACAATAAAAACTTTATATTCAGAAAAAATTCTGAAAACTTATATCGAGGGGTAACCAGCGATTGTAAATACATTTAATGGTGATAACAGAAAGAAATGCCAGCCATAAATAATATCAACTTTAAAATTTCAGACACATAGTTTGGGCCATATTGTAGATGTATTTAAAAAAAATATAGAGAGATTTTAAGCCTTTTAATATAATGGCAACATCTTGCAGCAGCTCTTGCGGTTTCTATGAACAGCAGTGACAGCGAGTCCCTGGACTAAGTGACTCAGACTGCAGCTGACTAATCAACTCTTTGGCAACACCTGTCATCAGCTGACCACAAACAACAAACACACGCAAAACAAGCAGATGGATAATGGGTTGATTTATGGCAAATTATCACTGTTTACACACAACAAATTAAACATCCATATACATATAACATATATATATATATATATATATATATATATATACATACAGAGAGAGAGAGAGCTTTTCTTTTGTACCACAAAATGTATAAATCTTAGACCAAACATTCAGAATTATGTGCAAAGCATAACACTGTTTGTAGACATCCTCAAATCTTCCTGCAATCCTTGACAGAGCAGTCAGCCTTTTCTAATTCAGTGTCTGTTAGAAATTAAAATTTAAACACTTATTTCTCAGTGATTTGCATCTCAACCCCATAATTCAAACAGGAAAATGAGCCAGAAGTTCACCCGCTTTAATCTGAAGGTCATCTCATCTATCTCCAGAAAAAGCCCCCCAGATGAGAGCCGTTCTCTAAATTCCACTATATCTTCAGTTGGGGCCCTAAACCTGAATTACATCCAGTCTGGCTCATACAGAGTGCTGCTGTGCCAAACACCATATACCTGTAATTGAATTCAGATTCAATCATGGCTCAATATATCATCATCATTTTAGCTGCCTTCAAGGCCTAAATGAGTTCAAAGGCTCGCCTCAGACGAGGCTTATGTTCATCTTTTTTTATTATTTTTCTGCTATCCATACCTCAAAACACACTCTATGACTACTTTAGTCTCTATTAAATATAAAGTTTGTTGACTTCTCAATTTAATTACATTCTACCCTCAGTTAATTAGGTTTACAGTGTTAAGAAAATCTTCTAAAAAACTCATTATGATTAAACATAGAGAATCCAAACCCCATCTGAAACTATATTAAAGTAAACACACAACTAATTACACTTCTCTGCATGGTTCCACTCACCGCCTTAAATATTTTTTTGTATTCGTCCTCACTTGTATTGTCTTAGTACATTTTTATGTAACTTAATAGATGTTCTCAGTGTGTACAAGGACAGCAAGCGTTCATTTTGCTAAGAACGTGAATAAGCTTAAAGTAGTCTTTCCTTTTGATCTAAGTGTTCTGCAACAGTCCAGCCTCTTTATGCTGAAGCCTCTGTAGAAATATATAATTGTAGATTTGACATATAAAAAGATTATGAACCTTAAAGCGGATTTATTTCCACTTCTTTAATTTTATTGAGCAAAAAGACTGCAAGGCCATTAAACTGTAAATCATATAGGCTTGCAGGAGAAGCGAGTGAGTTTTTAAAGAAATAATTCAACATTATAAGAATTTTGCTTGTTTTACTTCTTTCTGACTGTGTGATGAGAAAATCTGATGATTGTCTGTGTGCTAAGTATGTAGCTGTAGAATTTCTGATTGTGTGTTTGTGCTCTCTTGATAAGAGCACTGTCTCTGGCTATAGTGCAGGTTGGCAGATATGGTTAGTGAATACAGGTTTTCTCTGTTCAGACACCACGGTGCCAAACTTGGCAGCCCCAGTGTGATGGCAAGCTGTGCACAGTCACTGCACCTGGCTGTTGTTAGTCAAGAGATTGTTTCAGCACAAAATGCCACCTAAAGTCACATTGTTGTGTTTTAATCATGGCTTCTTTCTACAACTAATGGATATTAAAATCCATACTTTATGTTGTGTTAGCATGCTAATATGCTAAACTAAGACAGTAAACGTGTTAAACAGCAGCGCACATCTGCATGCAAGCATTGTTATTGTGTGCATGTTAACATGCTGAAGGTTAGTGTTGAGGTCCAAGTGACCTCATGAAGCTCCTAGCATGGCTATAGACCTTTAGCCTTATTACATGTTTATGTACAGGTTAAACAAACAAGATACATCATGTTAAGTTTAGAGGTGAAAAGAGTTGAACAACTTTTCATTAGTTGGCTAGTCGCAGAAAAAATAAGGGGTTTGTTGCAAAACTGACCTTTCCTGACATTTTCACTTACCAGCGCATTGCTGCTAATTGTACTAGCTAGTTAGCAGTCCAGTTACCTGATTCTACCCAGACTAGGAGGTTGAAGTAGCTGGGCAAGTGGGCAACTGAACCGAGTTCAGCAGTCTCCGAGACCGGCGGAGATCAGATTGACAAAACTATGTCCTGAAGAATATGTCCTGTACCAAGGTTATTTGTACAGGACTCTGTGAGTATTTGCTTTTGTTAACATGTAAGTTATTCATTCCAGTGTTTTGAACAACCAGACATTATACTGTGTTGACATAAATTAACAAAATGTTCAGTCTCCTTGCTGGTTGTTCGGATACATTCACAATTCATTACCGCTTTTGCCGTTAGCATTTAACAGGCGGCTGGCTTCATGCTCCATGTAAAATGAATATTTTAAAGGCTCTTTATTACTCTCTTGTATATCTCTGTAATGTAGCAGCTCTGGCAGCCTTGGAACTCCAACCATTTTCTTATGCCCCAACCCTGCGACCACTACTCCACTAATGACTAGTCCACCATATTTAGTCATAGGCAGCCCTAAACATAATGGTGATCTTGATCTTCTAATTTTAATCTTGCAAAAAGGGCAAATAATTTTGTAATGTTGTGAACTATTCTTCTCAAATATAAATGTAATATGAATATAAATATAAATCCATCGATATAGGTTTGGAGAAAAGCTTATCATATGATTATTTTAATTAACTTTATTTGTTGCGTAATGCAATAGTTTTTTGACTCCAGCTGTCTTTTAGTGTCTTAAAACAACGGGGAACTGGTCATTTCTGATGAAATTGGTAAAGAAGCAAAGAAGCAGAACAAATCTTCAAACACTGAAACTGCTATAATTGTTCAGGCCTCGTGGCGGCTTCTGTAATCATTGCTTTCCTTTAAAACAGACGTTTGGTTGTTTAGATTTGGCAGGTACGTATAATAGTATGTGGCCTCCATATTAACTGCTGAGCTTGTGAATCACAGCATATTTTGTTTGTTCATAATGAATGTCGGTGGATCTATGTGCAGCCTCAGCACACCTTCACACTAATGTAGTTCCATTTTCCCCGTGGAGCTGCTTCACTAATTAGAATGATTGTTACCCAGTTTAATTGGCTCTGTCAGCGGCAGTCTCAGGAGTCACAGGACGCTCGCAGAGGTAATTGCATATGAGAGAGAGAGAGAAAGAGAGTCGATGATGAACCCTCAGAAAATTTAGGCTACTGAAAAACCGGCGCTGCACAGGCAGAATAATGGGCTTCCTATCTTTTTTCAATTACAGAAACTGAATGCAGACGGTAATGAAGAATTAGTGCAAAGTCCAAAAAGGTGTTTACTGCAGGAAAGTTTTTAGATTTCATGTGGAACAGTTTCAATCATGAAAAGCAGAGTATGTTTCCTACCATTTTCTCATATTAAATCTGATATAATATTTATATTTGTCTCAGACTATCTGTAATCTAAAAGTAAATTTCCAAACTAATAATTAGAATCTGACTTCCGGTTATGGCAGCCACCTAGGGAGACGTGCTTCGCGCTGCTCTGCCTTAGCCACTAACATTTCTACTAAAAAATACTCGCAATTATAACATAACTTGGTAATATAGGGTGAGCGTGGATATTGTAATGCCGAAGGCTGCCAGTGTAAGTAAAGGAAAAAGCAAACCGTCAAAGCAGCCGAAGCTACCTGACTACCGTGTTAGCAGTGATACACAGAAAGCTAACGAGGACATGGCGGAGGACGAGGCTAGCGGAGGGGAGACACTCGGAGGTGCAACGGCGGATGCGGTGCTGACTGCTATAAGCTCCATGAAAACTGAGTTTACTTCAAGATTTGATGGAGTTATGGCGGCGATAGAAAATATGAGGAGGGAGATAAATGAGTGCACAGAGCAAGTGCCGCAGGCCGAGCTGCGGATATCAACCGCCGAGGACGACGTAGCTGGTTTGCAGGCCAAAGTCCACACACTGGAGTCCAAAAATAAGACTTTGGAGGACAAGCTTTTGGACTTGGAAACCAGATCCCGCTTAAATAACTTGAGACTGGTGGGTCTGCTGGAGGGTACCGAGGGACGGGACCCATGCTCCTTTTTGGAGAAGTGGATCCCGGAGGAACTGGATGCTGCGGCTAATATTGAACGGGCACACCGAATCGGACCAGCGAGGGACCCAAAGGTGCCACCGAGAACACTTATAATGAAGTTTCTCAACTACAAAGACAAGCGAGCAGTTATGGAAGCTGCAAGGGCTAAAAAGGACCAGCAAGTACGGTTTTACTCTGACTTGGCTACGGGGATACACCAGTTGAGGAAGAACTTCGACCCAATCCGTACATGAAGACCGGACTTATACTTTTCAAACGCCAGCAGAAGCTCGAGAGTTTGTCAGGAAGATCCAGGAGGACACCCCAGCGGGAGTTAAACACAAATGGTTGATCATTTGAATACGGTAATATAATACCTGAATTATGGTGCTCAAAATCACTATTACAAATTCGGCTTAACCTATGTTCTGAAAGCGTATTAGTGTTCTGAAGGTAATTTCAGTTAACATTATATTATTTACAGTGCATAAGTCTCCACTTCATGATGAGGCTGCAATGTGGGCCCTGGTATCAAGTGTTTACATTGATTCACAGGCAGTCATATGAAAAAAACGCACACACTAAAATACGTTGGGATTTTGAACATACACATTAATCTTAGGATACATTTGATTTGTGGGGCATACTTGATAAATAAAAAATGTTGTTGGGTATAGACTAAAAACAAACATGCAAACAAACAACATAGCGGCAGAATCTTTTTTTTCTCGGTTAGAGAATAACAGAGTGGTTTGACTGATCCTCATTAAGTGTGGAACAGACAGCGATATCGGGAGTTAAGATGTTTTCAGGGGGGCTCTCACGAAAGTGGGAAAGGGGAAGTAGTTCATGTTCAGTGTGTTGGATACGTGTTCAAGAATCCATGTTTGTTATGATCCTCCGTAAGTTTTTTTCATATTGAAGAGGAAATAGGGCATGCCATTGATAATATGAAGTCAGGAAAAAGGGCAGGACCAGATGGTCTTCCAATCAATCTATATAAAAAATTCAAAAATAAGTTGCTAATACCACTTTTGGAAATGTTTCTGGAGGCATTTCAGAAAGGCAGTTTTCCACCCTCTATGAATAGTGCTTTGATTACTTTATTGCCAAAACCAGGTAAACCTTCTAACAAGTGTGAAAACAATGAGACCAATAAGTTTGTTAAACTCTGACCTTAAGATATTACGCAAACTGCTGGCAATACAGAAAGTTACTGCCAATTATTATTAATAGAGATCAAAATGGATTTATAACAGGAAGGCAGGGTTTTCACAATGTAAGAAGAGTATTGAACATTATTCATACAAACAAAGAAATGTCAGATGCAGCACTCTTATCATTAGATGCAGAAAAGGCCTTTGATAGGGTCGAATGGCCTTATCTTTTCTATGTTTTAGAAAGGTTTGGAATTGGAAGTAATTTCATAAAATGGGTTAGGGTGTTATATAATAATTCTACTGCAGAAATCTTGACAAACAGAAACATTTCAAAACCAATAAAAATCAGTAAAGGGTGCCGGCAAGGTTGCCCACTATCTCCTTTATTGTTCATACTAGCAATTGAACCTCTCAGTTCACATCAGCAATTTTGTGGAATAACAGTGGGGCCAACAGAACATAGAATATCCTTATATGCTGATGATGTTATTCTATTCATATCAATCAATAATGAATCAATCGATAGATGGATGTCACTACCAGTATCTATAATTGATAGAATTCATATTTTAAAAATGAATATACTGCCGAAGCTACTCTATTTATTTCAAAATATTCCTCTGCCACCTCCTCCAGATTTTTTCTCAAAAACTAAAAATATGTGTATTTATATGGAAGATTTATATGGAAGAATAGGAGGGCAAAACTTCATTTGTCTTTGTTATATTTGCCATATGACAGAGGGGGCTTAAAGTGTCCAAACTTAATGTGGTATTACTGGGCTGCGCAGCTGAGGTCTGTTATGTTCTACTTTTCCTCCACATTGGACTGAAATGGAGTCTCATGGTCTGGCGTTGCCTATTGGTCTGGTGTTGCCTCTTCCCTCATACATATACTCAGACATAGTAAAAAGACTAAAGAAACAAACTAAAAACCCAATAGTAAAACATATGTTAAAGATATGGTATGACGTTCAAAAATACTTAAAGGAACAGCATATATTATCTCAATATAGTCCAGTATGGGGTAATCGTTTTTTTGTACCAGGGAGAGCGGATGCAGGTCCAAATGGTCCAAGACCTTTACTTGACAGACTCAGGTATTATGATGTCTTTTGAGGAGTTGAGCTTTAAGTTTGGCCTCAACAGGAAACATTTTTTCAAGTACCTTCAGCTTAGAAGCTTTGTTAAAGCAAATCAAAATAATTTACTTACTAGATCCCCACATTCATCCTTGGAGAAAATTATGATAAAGAACAGTTTAAGAAAGGGTATCATATCAGAAGTTTACAGGTTGCTGACATCTTATTCATCAGAAAATGCACAGTATAAGTTGAATACATGGAAGGAAGACTTGCAATTAGAAGTTTCGGATGGGGATAGGAAAGCAGCCTGTGCTAAGGCTCACACTGTGTCCATAAATACACATCTTAAACTTATACAGTACAAATGGTTAATGCGTTGGGCTTATACCCAGAGAAACATATAACAACAACTATAGTAGGAATGAGCGGGCATTTATAGACCTCAGCTTGCTTTATGCTAAGAAATGTGTTGCATTATTGTGGAAAAAGATTTATAGACCAAGTACTACTCAATGGATAAGACAGATGTTAGCAAGCCTTCCATTAGAGAGAATAACTTATAACTTATAGGCTAAACGGCATGTATTTGGGGACATATGGAGCCCTTTCATCAACTACATTAAGGACTTGGATTTAACAGACGAAGAAGTGGATGACTAATCTTTGTGGACAATGCAGATTCCGATCTTGTAAGATTTATATTGTTTTTCTATATATGTGTTTTAATTTGCACTAATTACAAACAATACTCGATTTTATATAGATTACCATTTTCTTTAACAGGAGGAGCATTCCTGTTCTGAGTGTAATGTTTTGTTTTGTTTTTACTTCTGTCTCTAAGTAAATGCAGCGATCTTACAGTATGGAAGTTGAATGAAGATATACGAATGTAAAGGCTGTATGTCAAATGTTAAAAACTGAAAATAAAATAAAAATATTGTGGAAAAAATAATAATAATTAGAATCTGCAACATTCATTGACAGGTCATTTGATGCATGGACTAGACACCAGCTCAAAGATTTTCATCGGTCATTTTTGTAAATGCAGCAGTAATACATTAAGGAGCTAGTAAGTACTGAACTTAAGTTCAATTTTGAGGTATTGTACTTTTTACTCCATGATCTTATAAATTAGCCACTCAACAGTTTAAGTTGGCATGGCTTAAAATGTTTTTATTTGTCCAACCAATGCTATAAATCACTGGTTCCCAACTATTTTCCTGAAAGGACCCCTTTTCTACCACTGAGTGAAGTTACAACCCCTGACTAAGTGACATATTTTATCATATTACATTCAGTGCATGACAAAATCAGACCAGAACAACTGATAAACTGTACAGTTAACCCAAATCATGAACGCAGTAACTGCAGGAAGATTGTATAAAATGATTGATTTGGATTTTGAGCAGATTATTACTCATCAGAAATGAGTTTTCCGGATAATATATATGATAAGATTTTAACAATCATACATACTTAATGGGCTTCTTTTTTGAAAGTTGTTTTAAAGTGCCTTAAAATCAAGGTGACCATCTTGAATTTAAGGCATGATCCCACATAAGATCAGGACCCCTAGGTTGGGCACCAGTGCATATAATAATATAAAACAGAATTTTGGCATTTCTGTATGAAAAATGATGATTAATAGATTATGAAAATAGTTGCCAGTTTTATGTCAATCAACTCAAATTCCTTGTTGCTTTAGTATAAATATGATATATTGCTTTACATAAAACTACCTGATAGCTAGAATATTAAGGCTACAATATTAAAAATGCAGCGCGGTAATGCATCAGTATTAATAATTCAACAACATATGAAATTCTAATGACACAGACAAAGGGCATTTGTCCCAATTACTAGTATCTACCAGTTTGATATAAAAATCAACTCTGAAATGAAGTCAAAAATACCTTTTTGACTTCCTAAGTAGCTCCTGATAACTACTTTCTTCCACCTTCAAAGTGAAGAAATGAAATTGTTTGAACTTGGAACTCGGGTTTCTCTGGAGTGCATTTAAATTCTTCCCAGAACTTCTATTTGTTTTCACATTATCTATCACTGTGACAATAATCTTTCCCCGGTGTTTACCACCTGGACAACATCGCTGTTAGAATAGAGATGTGATGTGTGGAGTGCTCTTGTGGACACAAGCCGAGGACTCCTGGCAGTGTTTTAGATGCACTTAAATGAACTGCACTGAGGCTGAAACAGCTCGGAGGTAAATACACACATTAAACATTCTGACATTACAATGTGAGAACAAAGTGCAGGCTTTTGAGGACAACGCAAACGCTTTTTAAGAGCATTATTCAAATGAAATACCAAACATTAGATTCAGCTAGCTTTATTATGGCACTTTGTACATGTCACGTTACAAACTCAACATTCAGGGTTTCTTGGTTCATATAGCACATGACGAGATCAATAGAACATTGTATGTTTATTAAAAAAGAACAAAAGAGATCTGGAAGCTGCTTAATTTAACACACACTCAAGAAAATGCCAGTGTCATGGTGATAGTGTATCCAAAAAATTGTTAATCAATATAGATCATTGGTTTTGTCATTAATGGGTTTTTTTACAGGTCTAATGCTTACAATAAGTACCTTGAAGCTCTTGGTCGCTGTAATCATTTCTCCCCTCTGTACTTCCTGAAGTGTTTCAGTATAAGTAATGGGATACAAAAACCAGAAGCTAAAGTGATTCTCTTTCAACTTTTCTTTTTTTATATAACTTCCTTCTTTTTGCCTGAAAGCATACCTTGCTGAGCTGTGACTCGTAACAAAAACAGACAATTTTGTACCAGAATGACAGCAACATTGGAACATTTGGAACCCACTTGATTTGGCTTACTTAAACTTCCACAGCTCTACTGTAAACTAGCTTTAGACCAGGCTGTAAACATATTTTTGCTATAAAGTAGGACATTATAATATGGCCGCTTGTGGAGATTGACTTGTCCTGTAGCCAGCCTCAAGTGGTAGCTCGAGGAATTACAATCATGGCACTTCTGCATTGGCTTTATTTCCCAACCGTGGATGTTGCCACTTGGTTTCAATCAGCAGTAGAAGGCTACTAACATTTAGTTACATTAGTTAAGACACCAAGTTTTGTTTTGACAACTTGTACATTAATGTTAACTTATAGCAATCAGCTGTAAAATCAGTGTCGATCAGGTCTGTGCCTCCTGGCCAGATTCAAGTCCATCATTTCTCACCTCTGCAAGGCTCTGCGTCCCAGCTTCCAAATGAGACTGGCGATTTGTGGCTTAGGCTAAACTTTTGCACTTTTACTTAAAATGAGGATTGTGGATTTTGTCCTCCGTCACTTTTATTAGTATTGTGTTGGAAGGAAGGGATGTTTTCAAAACTAGCAGAGAGAAAATGAACAATTACAACTACCAAGAAAATACTGGGATTGCTAGAATTCTTCAAGACCAGTTGGAAAAAAAATGTGCACCAGTCCTTGAACGAAAAATATTTTGCCATTGTTAACGTTAGGATGACATCAAATTTATACTTGTATGATCTCAGGCCTTTAATTTGAAATTTAAACTAACAGTGATTTTCCTGTTTAATTGTTTCTCTAGAAAATGTTAAAAAAAAATTGTGAGCAATATCTGATAAAATTTTAAAACTTAAAGTGGGGTCAGATTGTTTGACCAACAAGAAAAAGAAAAGAAATCCTTGCAGTCGAGAAGCTGTAACCAAGGAACGTTTGCAATTTTTGACTGATAAATTAAAATATTATCAAAATATTTGTTGATTCATTTTCTGTTGATAAATGTATCAACTCATTGTTATTTTTAATGGATATTATATTTCCCATCTCAACACTGTATCTCTAGTCTGACAAGACATCAATAAAACAAAACCCTGAAGAAAACAGACATCTAGTCCCCACCACTTCTTCTGCAGTCAAAAATACAGATATGTTCAAGGAAACTGTACTGTACTGTACAAAATCCATTCCTGCACGTAAGTGGAGCATCTCTGGTCGGTGTATGTGAACATACACTGTGACAACCATCCACACACTCTTTGTGCACAGCATAATCCTACACACAAACAGATGTGGGTTCCCAGGGGTTGACAGTAAACAGGTTGCATTGAAGTGCTACGAGATCTTTCGTTGGCACACAAGGAGTAACATTTACAATATTTACATCTGAGATTAAATAGTCATGCATTTCCTAAAAACAAACAGTTCTGTAGAAAATAAAATTTTCACATTCCATTTGGATATAATTTTGTTTGTCAATGTGTGGAAATTAGATTTATGGTTTTAGCAAAAACGAACAATTTCAAATGGCATTCACTTAACCGTATATATCAATTACTCCTGTTGAATGTATGATTGGTTCCTTATACTGTACAGGATGCATGAGCAGTAAGAATTAACAGGAAGCATTCTGCGATTGGCATTGAGTTGAATAAAACTGGAAAACTTAAAAAACATGCTACTAAAGTACTCCAACAAGAGTCACAATAAAGCTGACTGACTGAGCAATCCTCTGAGTGGGATCCCAAACCTGACACACTCTAGTGAATATTGTAGCTAGAAAGAGTGACAGTGTGTGGAATAAAACACTTCTGAAACTACAAACTTTCATCTGTCCCTTGCCTTTGACATTAATAAATAAATTAAAACCAAACCTGAATAAATATGACTTGAGGAAGTGACAGTAAGACTGTGATTTTGGACATTTAAACGGCCTTGGGCCAAGACAACTGTCCATCTGCTGCAACACCCAAGACAATGAGGTATTCCTCTGACATCATCCTCTCCCTTTGGTGCCTCAGTTTATGGCTGTCTGACCAGCCCTGCATCAGTCACATAGAGGGAGTTCAGCAGACTCCCAGGCTGGCCAGCAGGCCTTTGTGGGGGTGGGGATGGGGATGGGGGGTCAGTTCATTAGGAGAGGACTGGTGCAGGACTTGGGTGGGTTGGTTGTGAAGTTCTTCTGGAGGATGCAGGGGGTTTGAGTTTAAGTTTAGGTCCGCACCCAGCTCACTGGCACCCAGAAGGATTCTCGCTCCAGCCTTTCCAAGATACCTCGCAGTTCTGCACAGGCACTGGCTGAGTCCTCCTTGATCAGGACCCGGTCCACCAGGTGTCCATATTGCTGATCAATCTGAATGGCAGACTGACGCATCTCCTGGAGGTCTTCATCCTGTTGCAGAATACAAAATGAAAAGATTTATCAAGAAAAGGGGACACATTCATTCATTCAACGTACTCACAAGGTTTACCCGTAAGCTGTGATACATCCCATGAACATACAGATGAGTGACAAATTAAAGGAAAACCTTGAATAAATGTGTGTAGAAACATAACGAATACAGGTGCTTCCACAAGTGCACTGCATTTGCATGGTACAATGAAGCAATTAACATCTAGTCATGCTCTGGGATATGTATAAAAAATGCTGAACAGACCCATAGGATCCAGATTCAAAAGAAGTGACTTCGAAATAGTTTGGGAACACAGATGGCAAGAGCTTCAGTCACAAAGACTGCTCAGTTGGCTCATGTTTCAAAAGGAACAGTGACTAAAGTGACTGAATCTGCATTTAGATCTTTGCGAAAGACTTCAGTTAATAGGGTTGGGAACTGCTGAGACTGTCAGCAAGAACAGTCCGTTGACAATCACATACAGAGGATATTATACTCAGCTGCAGTGCATAAACCCCTCATTATAAAGACATTTGAGAGTTCAATGGTGCAAAAACCATTGGCACTGGTCTACAGAGATATGCAAAAAGGTGATCTGGTCATATGACAAAAACCCATCCATTGCTATATTCTCCACAAGTGCATGTGTGGCATACGCCATGTGAACAGTACAGGCCTGACTACTTGACCCCTACAGTGGGGTCATCTAGTGGTTCTGTTTTTTGCTGTAGGGGGCATTTTGCTAGCATGGTTTGGGTCCACTTGTACCCTTAGAGGGAAGGGTCAAGGCAAATCGATACAAAGTTGTTGTTCTGTCCTGTTGGTAAGTCTTATGTAAGACCTGAAGGCTGAATCCTCCTCCACAACTGAGACAGTCCAGCTTAACAGAGAACAAAACTATAAGGGTGCTTTTGGCTACTGCTTGTAGAACTGTCTAACATGTTTTTGCTAAACAACCAGCCTAAGCCAACAACTAAGAGAGTACAGAAATTTAATTTCCCCTTGTGGGATTATTAAATTTAAGGCTAAATTCAATTAAAATTAACAGCCACTTGCAGATTGCACATGAATTTGCGAGTTGCCAGACTATTTGATATAATAAAAAAAAAACATTTGAAAAGGGGAAATGATTTCAAGCTTGCATGTTTAAATTTGGTCAAGCTACCCGAGTTTACCACTTGTGACATTCACGCACACACGCACACCTATACACACACATATTAGATACATAGTTTTTTGTTGTTTTTTCAGCAGTGCTGTGTGATTAACAACATATCCGGGGGTTGGTAATAAAAAAGGTGAAGGTTGTGCCTTGCTCTCAGTATTTATACCCTGCAGTGCCCCTCTCAATTGGTCCAGTCCATGTAATATATTTACCGGTGACTTATCATGACCCGAACATTTGGCCTTGAAACTCTCACAACCTCCCAAGTTGGCAAGAATCATCTGACTGCTCTATTAAATAGTATAGAATATTTACTGGTGCGTAAAGGATTATGTACTATTAAAAGCTGCAAAAGATACATGTACTACACACTAAAGATGCCCTTTAAGCCACTGAATTAGGACACAGCATCATTGCCAAGAGAGAACTCACTGTAATGCGGCCATGCTCTCCCCCTCCTGGTGAGGTGGCAGCACTGCGGCGACGTCTGCTCTCAGGAACACGAGGTTTGACAAATATTACATAGGGCTTGAACTCTGCTGTCCGCAGCCTCTTCAGGGCCTGGAGTGGTGGAAGATTTACATACAACAGAGCAAACAGATGTAGAAAATCAGACATAATAGGAGAAAGTCAACAGTGATGCATCAGACTCTCCACACACTGAGCAGATCTGAAGTGACTGCCTGCCCTCATCCACTCAGGCACTCGGCAAACTGCTGCTGCTGCCTGCAGGATCTGTAACTTATGACATGTTACGATGCACGTTAAACAAGATGTGCTCAGTGGTTGTGACATGAGCCCTACCTCAGGCTGCACGTCCACGACACACATCTTATTCTTGGCCTGTACAGAGCGGATAGCCTCTATACTTGTGCCGTACTGGTTCTCCTTGTATTCCCCATGCTCTATGAACCTTGGAGAGAAACAACACAACTTTAAGTTCAGCAGGAAGCAAATCATGTATGCTTACACAAAAACAGCACAGTGCCAACATACTTGTTGTTCAAAGCATCTGCGTCAAACTGCTGTTTGGTGACAAAGTGGTACTCCACACCCTCCTTCTCATGAGGCTTCTTGGGTCTAGTGGTATCTGTGGGAACACAAAAGAGGAATTTACTTGTATGTGATGTTGGTTCATTGATAAGTACTGTCAATGTGTATAAATGTTGGGTAACTCACGTGGTACAGCCACTGCAAAACGATGTGGGTTTTCAGCAATCACCCGCTGTTTGAGTTCATTGATTCGTGCTCCAAGAGAGCCTTTACAAGTCATTTGTGTGTTTAAAGGAGAGAAAAGGTAAAGATGGTTAACCCCACACACATTATCATGTTGGAAAAGACATGGCAGTCGGTTGCAACACATAGTTTGATCCACTAGGTGTCATTATTGTCACAGGAGAACATGAGTGGCTCAGTCTCACCAATCAGGACCACCAGACGGGGTCTCTCATGGGGCCTCTGCTGGTAGCGGGTCACCTCTTCATAAGTCAGGAAGTCAGGGTCTCCAGGATCAGATCCCTCTCCGGAAGAGCCTTGCCTGTCCTTACGACTCAGCCGAAAACTCCTCCGTAAACCAGCTACAGCGAGGCCAGAGATGGGAGGGAAAAGGAGCAGAAAAAAACAGAACAGATCTTGGATCAGATTGTCATGAACAATAAAATTATTTACACAAAATTACACAACATGAGTACTCTATTTGACGTCAATGATGCAGATATAATCTTTTTTTTTTCATGTAGCTAAAGCAAATTAGATAAGTGCGGTGAGCAAACATGTTTTGAATAAATTCAAGACCAACCCATTGATAATCATGCATTACAAACTTTTGTAAATAGTGCACATGGATGAAAATAGCTCACTCTTATCTGAAGTGTGAATAGTGTGAGATATTAGCTGAACTTAGAGCCAATCATGCTTCAACTGAAAACTGGATCACATGCAGCTGATGACAAAAGGTCAAAGTCAGGTAAAAGTCTGAAGAGACTGAAGCAGACTCTGTTTAAAGCAAAACATTCTTTAAATTCATTCTTTAAAGTAATGACGACTTTAAGCAATTCACAACAGATTTCAGTGACCCAAAATACACATCATTTTCCAACATTACGGTCCAAACAAGGCATGCTGCTTTGAAAGAGGCTACAGTGCTGAGGCAGGACAGACAGGACAGCCTGGCCCTGAGAAACACCACATCAATCGCAGAGAGCGACTGCAAATCAGGGTCTCCCATGGCCAGGACTGTCTGTATCCCCCCATCAGTGGTGTGTACCTGAGGGAATGAGCCGGGCACTGTACCTGAATAAAATTCCCAGGAAAACACCTGGCCACAGGAGGGCGCCACTGCTTTACACTTAGGAGAGACTATAACTGGCGTTAGAGCATCACACAACCCAAGCCTCACACCTCCACACAGGGTGAACGAGCAGCAAACGTGCCTGGTTGAGTGTGCAATGCGTCCAACGCAGCAGGGCCCTCATGGGGGGGGGGGGGCAGGGAGGGTGTTTTGGGGAAGGGGGGCAAGCAGTGCACTGGCCACAGCACAGCAGCAGGGGGGCAGTTAGTTAAATGCAAGGCGGGAGGAGGGGGGAGGTTTGGGAGGATCCAAACACTGCAAGGTGGAAGGGGGGCGGACGGAGTGATAGTAAAAGGGGACAGCTCCAAGCAGAGTGCACGATCGGAAGCACAGATACTGTTTTAACATTTGTGTTACAGTAAGCTCGTTGTGTTCATCATCATTCCAGCAGCTCACAGGATGTGGGGGGGAGGGGGGGTACATGGGGGTCAGGTTGGGCTGAGGAAGGGTGAGGGAGGGGAGGTCAGTGGAAGGGGTTGAGGATAAAGGGGACTAATGTATTTGTTCCACCTCAATTTGAATTGAGTAATGCCTGTTAGTGCAAGACAAAATACCTTTGTGTTTACCACTCAAAAGTTTGGGGCCACCTGTCATATTGTTCTTTACTTTGATATCGGCAACTTAATGCAGATAAAAACAGTTTAGTTGAAACATCATTTACATAACAGTGTTGCATGACAGAGGAGAATATTGTTGTAACCCTTTTTTTTGCCACTAAATACCCTCCAGAAAGGCGTAAGTGGTTGAAGTATTATAGCTTTTCTTGTTGTACAAAATGTTACATTTTTTGCAAACCCTTCCTACATAATATCACATTTTGTTTCTACAACCTAAAAGCATAAAAGATTATTCACAAATAGGATTATAGTATAGTGCAATAGTCCTCTCTTGCACTGAATCAAGCTTCCGTGGCAGGCGACCCCACAAACCTTTGAATGGAAGTGTATTTAAATGCTAGCAGTACCATCATTTACCATTACTGTAGTGATATATGGTCATGTTTCATTTTACAGGGCTGTACTTTCCTGATAATGTACAGGAGTGTTTCCTGAAAAGACCTCTAATTTGGTACTACATTAGGGCATAATAAATAGAATAAAAGAGAACAGAATGAGAAAATCTCTTGAAAGGGGAGCTCTAATCCAAGTGAATATTCATGTATTACTCATAATCATTCAGAATTTATTGGACTGTGTAAGTGGGCTAATTGAACACGTCTCTCATTACACCAAATGATGAAGCATTTCTCAGGAAACTTCCTACAAAGTAATAAGGAAGTTATAGACTACCAGCACCAGCATTGACTCTTTGTTTTATCTTGTTTTACAGTCTACGTGTGTTTTTTTTTTGTGCTGCGATATCTGACACTTTGAACTGTTAACTCTAATCATGCAGTGGAGTCTCTGAAGAGAAAGATCTGTTACTGGCACCTGCAGGGGTGTAAGATAATAATTCCTACACGTTCTTCGGTTACCTTGCTTTCACATTTGATACTAAACGCTCGTAACAGGTTTGTTTTTTTTCCACAAGTCTTCCCTTCCCTTTGCCCAAGTATCATCCATCTTCCTCCTCTGGCATTGTCTGTGACCCCCATCTCGTGACCATTTGAAACCTTCCTCTTATCCCTCAACCCCGGGCCCCAAACAGGTCAACTCTACAAGCAGTCATTTTGACCCCCAGCCCAAAAGCACCCGGGGAACCAGCGCACAGCCAGGCTGCAGCAGGCAAAGAGCAGATAGGGAGAAGGAGGTGGAGAAAGATGTGCACGCTCTCACCTATGTACTGTCCATTGAAATAGCCCTCACAGTCACAGTCCTCTGTAGGGAGGCAAGCAGGGAAAAGAGGGGGTAAGCACAGGGTAAGAGACCTGGAAGAGTTAAGGAGTAGGGGAGGTGGGAGAGTTAAAGAGGGGGGGCGGGCCATGGGCGCTGGAGAGGGCAGGCGACAGGCAGCAGGCAGGCAGACAGCAGGAGGCGAGAGTGGAGGGGCAGCCACGAGATAATGAAGGCAACAGCCACTAACGAAGGCTTGATGGAGAGATCTGACATTACGAGAGTAGAGGAGAGGAGAGAAGACGAGAGAGGAGAAAGGTGGCTCTCCTCCATCTGGAAAGGAGCCAGCTGTGAGGAGAGTCTCTGTGACCCACACACATGTAAACAAGCCTCAACTCCCCAAAGATGCACAGCTGAAGAACAGACTGTCTCACATACAGAAACCTACAAATCCACAATTCATACAACAAAAGAAAAAAATGTCATTGTTATTCATCTTAATGTCTAAATTCTGTCCTTTCAACAAATCTAATGTGTGACGTGTGCACTAATTTTAGAAAACAGACAAATGACAGGTGGGGAAAAAAAAGAAACAGGAGAAAACAACATTAAAACAGCAGCTGACACTGCAGCAGAGTAAAGATGAGGAGGGGAAAAAACAGAACAAGATAAAAGAAGAGGAGCTATTGTTATCTTTAACAACCTCTGCTTAGTTGAGCTAACGTCTCCAGGGATGCTGTTTTCTGCCTGCACATCACCTGGTTCAAACACACACACACACACACACACACACACACACACACACACATACCATACACACAATCTAGGCAAAGAATCTGTGTCCTGGTCTGCTGCGCTAACAGCAGGAGGGGAGGAATTAAGCTGGAAGCAGTAGAAATCCCAAACATTCACCCCACTACACATGCAAGCTCTCCACACTCACACCGATGCTTTGAAGCCTTTATGAACATTTTCACTTGTGTGTTTCGTGTGTGTGAGGATGTCTGCGTGTTCTAGATGAACTGTGTTTGTTGCTGCACATGTACCCACCTTTATCACATCCTTGGTCATCTGATATAGGATGCAACAAGGAAAAACAGAGTGTAAAACATTAGACAGGACAGATAAATGAATAAGATTTGGATATTTATGAAATGAGGATTTGTAGATTTTAAAATTTGAAATTTTTTTTTTTTTTTTTTTTTTTTTTTGTGGACGTCACAGATGAGATGAGGCTGGGGGGCTTTTAAAGGGACCCTGCTGGGATTTAAGGGAATTAATCAGAGAGAGCTACAGGAGCGTGGAGACAGAAGAGTCCCCGCAGGCTAGCTGTTTCGTGGCGTAGCAGGGTTAGCTGCCATATTGCTAAGCTCTTGTTGTGTCCCTGTGGCTCAGGCCTAATCGGATCGTGTGCAGCTTACGCGCCACGAAGAGACACGCCACTCACATTACCCACTCACCTGGTTGTTTACACGCTGCCTCTATAGTAGCAATTGAGAAAGTGAGAAGTGTAATGTGTTGTTGAGGCTTTGTCTCTCAGTGAGCGAAGGCTGTAACGCTGTCTGGATCTGCGTAAGATAAACTGCTCGTTGGCCAGATGGACCAAACATGAAAGAGATTAATTCATATCTGTCTCTGTGCCCCTACATCTCTCTCTCATCCCTTTTAAAAACATGTCGGCATAGCAGCAGAGAACGGACAATGAATACTAATGCCTCTGAGAATGCCAATTACCAGCAAAAAAAGGTCAATAAACGTCAATGAAAACATTTATCCTGCATTTATCCAGCGGAGATATGATTGTTCTATCATGACTGAGTACATTCGTTGAGAGAGGAGAGCTGATAGTGAGAGATGCTGCAGTTTAGTGGACTGTAATTATGAAATAATGCAGAAAGATGCAGTGGAATCCTGCGAAGCAGAAACTTACAGACAGGCTTTTTAGGGGATTTTGGATTCGGGAGCGTGCCCATTTTCATCCTGTAGGCCAGTCGCCTGGAGGAGAGAGCGGCGGGACAAAGAGCCAAAGAGGATGGAGGCAGGAAGAGAATCATCAGGTCAGAAAAACACAGTAAGCGAAAGGACAGGAGGGAATGTCTGACTTGTGGAGCAAAAGATTTAAACAAAGAAAGAGAGAGGAACATATAACACAATAAACACATTATGAGACAGACCACTGGTCTCAAACATGTTAAAGACCCCCACCCTATCATACATAAGAGTAAAACGCATCTTTTCGCAGCCATTTTATGTGTCTTTGTTTAGATGTTTAGATGGTGTGTTGTTGTACTCGAGATCGGGCATGGTCTTTTTAAAACGTCTCGGACTCTGTCTCGAAATTGATCACATTTTTACTTGGTCTCGTCTTGGAGGATTTTATTTCCAGACAAAGACACAGACTGGGGGAACATCACTGAATTGCCTGTGTGTTCTCTGATATATTTGTTGACATCATTGCTGTGATTGGATGTCAAACATTCTGCTACAAATGCAACCAATACATTTTTCTTACTGTTAATGGCTGTCCTTCCCTAACCCCCATCACATCTACTTCAAGAAAGCCAGTGCAGGAAACAGGAGAAGAAGCTGTGTCTGTCTGGGAGCAGACATAAAATTTCGCTTCCTAAACCACAAAGAGTTCATCTGCAAAACAGCATCTGAACAAAAACACACAACAATCTGTGGATGTTGCAATGCAACGCTGACTGAGATGGCCTCACCTTTTGGTGAATATTAGCTACCTAAGTAGGATATACACTGTATGATCTTGGTCTTGGTTGCATGCCCTCAAAGTCTTGGTCTTGTCTTGGTTATAGGTGGTCTTAACTACAACACTGGTTTGTATCTCTTTGTGGTGGCTCTGCGTCTGAAGGACTGTCTAACAAGAAACACCAACAGCCACTTGAGACAGAGGCTCTGTGCCCAATAGGACTGCTCAGTAATCCATCCTTGATGCTATGTATCTCTGTCATTAAATAGATCTGTGCTTGTGCTACTATTGTGCAGTCATGATGCATTTGAAGACATTGTTCTCATTTGTCATTGTTTTAAAGCTCAGAGGGCGGCAGGAACCCACAACATCAGCAGAAATGTGTTATTTAACCTTTTGCAGTCTGAGGCCTGTCAACCACTTTTGAGCCAGTTCGACAGGCGTTGACATTTGCATATATTTTATTATTATTTGTGCCTCTCTCTGTGTTTAAGCTGTGGTTATTAATCCAGCAGACGCTGCAGTGTTTGGCAGGGATCTCCAAGCCTGCTGCGATCATCTTACTGACGGATTATGACACTAACAGAATCAGCATGCGCCCATTCAAGGCTGTGTTTTGTTTTGTTTTTTCTCAACGCTGCTTTGATGCATCATCTAATCACAGTTGACCTCTCAAAGATGAACACATGAATGTGGGTTTAACAGATTACAAATGGCTAGATAAAATACGTATCACTGTGTGGGTGAACTGTACAGTCGTAGCAAGGTTGTTCATTTGAAATGTGCAGATACATGATGTGACACCCATCTCCTCCTGGGTGCTCTCACCTCTCCTGGAACTGTTTGGAGGGAACGAGTCCAGCTCGCAGGTTGCTGTCTCCCACACGCTTGGCCTGCCACCACGTGGGATCGTCTTGGGTCACAACCTGCAGGATGTCTCCCCGCTTGAATGGAAGTCCAGCTTCCTGGCAAGGCGTCGCTTTGTCTTCCAATGGGATGTAGTCAAACAGCGCTCTCATATACACCTGGAAATTAAAAACAAACAAGCTGTTTATTTGACTGGTTGCATAGACCTTAATAACCTGCTATTTAAATAAATAATTAATCTGGAATGCCACAGGAAAAAAAAAACAAGTGTTTCCTCTCAGCTCATACTCAGTCACTCATGCTTCATCTTACCTTGCTCTCTTTCAGCCGGTCCTCTTCTTTAATAGCAGGGATTATCTTTAGAGTGATGGAGCCCTGGGACTGGGACTAGATCACAAATAGACAGAGGGAGTAGGGGAAAGAATAACTGTGACTGCAGCCTTGAATTAAAGACAAACACTAAATATACTCCATGGTACCATGAGTTGGATTTTAGGTGGATTTTACTTCGAATGGACAATGGAGTTTTTAGTCAAACCACCATTTTATTTACCACTGGAAACCCTGTGTATAAATAAACAAAACATGGGCTGAGCATTTCAACTGTTATCCTAAGAAAAAACATTAAGTATTCTGCACATGTGCAGTTTGCAACAGATTTAATTGGTGCACATGAGTTTACTGCCATGCAGTTCAACATTTGACTTCATAGCACATAGGATGTGCTAATTATACTTTATTTATTCTGGTATTGTTTGTTTGTTTGTTTGTTTGTTTGTTTGTTTGTTTTAATTGCCTTGATGCAGGTAGATTTGGTTCAGTTCCACCTATAATTACAAATATTTCATGAATATGACTCTCAGAATCCGTCCTGATGACTTTATTTCCATTCATTCCAAAAGTAAGCAACACAGTTTCTTTTTTTTTCAATATAAAATTAATCTTTCAAAAATTAAAAAACGGAAAAACTGTGACTAATTGGGATAGAGTACTTATAATACTGTACTTATAGTACTATATTTCTGCATTTCTTTACATTGAAATTACAGCAGAACTGTCTGTCTCACCAGCAGCTGACTGATCTCATCAGGCCTCTTGTGGATCACAGAGACTCCGTTGACCTCCCTGAGTTCATCTCCTACATGGACCAAACCTGTGAGGAGCAAAAGACACAAGACCGAGTGCATCAATTACAATCGAATAGTCTTCACTGAGCCTCCAAGGTCTTTGGGGTTTATCAGTCGTATCTTAACATCAGTACCATTGTTAGATCCACAGATACGGCCGCCTCTGTTCTCAGCTGTGATCTATTTTGCTGCAGCCATAACATTGAAATCAAAGGCTGAGAGAAGTCAGATCAATACGCGTTTCCCTCAGGACCGAGCAGCACATAGCAGACACACTCATACATGTTTAATGTATGCATATAGCAGACATACAAAGAGATCTGAGGCTAACTCGGAAATCTCTCTACATCTTCAGTCTCCACAAGACAAGAGCTTTTTCCATCACTTGACGCAGCAAGAAAACGGAGGAAGACATAAATGATTAATGGATATGAACGTTGATTGGTTTACCTTCCCAGCATGCATGTTTCTAATGCCAAATAACACACTCACACACCTGCTTGTGGCTGATATTTCCATGGTAACGCCCATGAAAGGGTCTTTGCTGAGTGTATATCATGTGTGATTGATTCTCTGGGGACGCATGGCGAGCATTGAGTTTCAGCAACAACCACACCATCCCTCTCATTTATTCCCTCCGGCTGCATCTCTCTCACACTGTGGCTTTGATCTCACTGTCATTAGAGTATCAGGTTTGGATTTATTATATCATACATACATACATACGGTCTCACTGCTGTGTGGTATCGGCAGCCATGAAAAGTCATGACAGCTGTAAAAATCAGGAGCCTCTGGGGCGTCCCGGTAGCTCAGCTTCCTGAGGGCTGTGCTACATTACTGCAATGTCCTGGCTGTCGTCCATGTGGAACTTTTTTTTTTTTTTTTTTTTTTTTTTTTGCATGTCATCCTTGAGTCTTTTTTATTTCTTTAACTAGAAAGTAAAAAGTTATCTTTAACATGAACAGCCCACATTTAAATCTGAATGATGACATCTTCTGACGCCTCGTCACAGAGTGTCCATGAAATGTGAGAAGGGTCATGGCTACAAGTAAAGACCCAAAATAATCTCTGTATCATTTGTAGGAATGTTGGAGGTTTTGACAAACCAGGAGTAAAATTCCTGCCATAGTGTGCTTCCAGGCTAAGGATCTGTATCGGTGACCAGATGGGAGCAGTGTGAAGAATGGATTGAGGGGTTGCCTGGGGTCGTGTGCTATACTGCGTGCTCTGCGTATAATGGCTTTGCTGTTGAGGTCTGAGAGGTTGGGGATGTGGAAACCAATAATTTTGGCGTCGTGGGTGATGTGTGTGAGTTAGTTCCTATTGGAGGGTGGATAAAATGCACAGAAAACATAATGATAAGAGTTGTATATATAAAATATGCAACATAATGGAGGAGGGGTGGATTCACAATGAGGGACTGTGGATGTTTTTCTAAAAACTTGAATGTTAGCTGTTCAACCAAAGAGCAATTTTATTTGAACATTTCTTATAGCCATTCAGAGGTGAAATAATACAGTCTTTCATAAAATCTAAATAAAATCCAAGATATAAAGTTAGTTTTTTATGTATAATCGTTACATAGCCTTTTAGATAAATCTCACTCCCCTTTATACAGGTTGAGAAGTATCAGGTACAGGGAGCCCAAAGCGACAAAAAAAGAAGAAATGTAATTTACCACTTCTGTCAGCTGCACCTCCTCTCATGATCCGAGCCACAATTACCACCCCAGTGGCGTCATCCCGCCTGATAGTGGCTCCCTGGAGCACGACAGAAGAATATGGTCATTAACAGTAAAGAGTAAAGGTCTTGGTCCCCGTTCTCCTCTCCATTCTCATCCATCACAACTCACCAGAGGCTCCTTGTTTTTCACCAGCCTCACAATCTTCACTGACTCTTCCTCCAGCTCGTCCTCGAAGTCATCCGGCAGCGGTGGCAGCACGGGGTCAAAGTTCTTCTGAGCCACAGTGTCATGCACCGAGAGAACGGCCTGGTGGGACAGAAAACAGATGTTGAGCTGATAGTGTGCTCAGAGAGCAGCCTGACATCTGCTACAACCCGTGAACAGGTGAACCTGTCTCAGAGAGTCAGTCAAATAAGAGAGTCAGGGCAAATAAAAAAGGTTGCTTTAATGTACACCCGTGCTCCATCTCCACCTGTGGGTTTACCTTGAGATGTGGTGACGTCAGTAGGTGCAGCAGCTCCTTCTCCTCTGTACTCATTGGTCCACTCTGCAGTTCCTCTGCCACCTGCCGACCACAAAACACACATGAGCAGAGAGTCCCTGACCTGGTATGAACCTGTGCATGTGTATGTCGGTAATGTACGCCGCGGTTTACTGTAGAATAAATGCAGAGACGGACACGCAGGGGAAGATAAGTAGCGAGCAGCTTAGGTCAGCAGTTTCCCCTTCTGATGACTGGTGAGAGCAGCAGGATATGGAGTTTCATTAGATGAGTATCGGGATGATTCAGCACTTTGAGAACATTAAAATTCACTTTTGATACCTGCGTTGCTTCTCTGTGGGAGCTAACTCATTGTGACTGACTACTGTGCCCAAGTGGAAAAGTAATTTAGGGTGTGTGTGAGTGTGTGTGTGTGATGAACTTACATCCTCTGCCAGAGAAGAGGCACTGTGGAGGACGGGTGTTGGACTCTGTCTCTCATACTGTCTCAGCTTCTCATGAATCTGTAACACAAACATGTCGTTCATTAGAGCAGAGTTTCATAAAGGAATGTGCAGTTTGCAAGAACTTGTAGGCAGCCTAAGTAGGACTAAGACTTGTGTCTTAGAGATTTATGTCCTTATTTGATAGGAACAGCTGAAGATAAACAGGAAATGGAACAACATGCAGCAGAGGGCCACGGGGTGGCCCAGGCTGCTGTAGAAAGGACCCAGCTTTGGTACACGGGGCACACTCTCTAACAGGTGAACACCTCGGTTGTCTATTTTAATGCCTGACATGACTTATGTTTACAATTTTTTGTGCATATGACCTTCATTAGGTATCCCAAGCTCCTTTCACTGAAGACGTCTTTGAGGAAGACCATGTCCTCTTTGTGATTGGCATCGGGACGCAGCTGAGAGGTCAGCAGGGCCAACGTTTCGTGTAGCCCTGCAGAGAAGAGGAATAAGAAAACCCTCGTGTAGATTAACAACAGATGGAGCACAGGAACCTTCAAGCAGTATGGACAGTATGTGTATCCGTGCCAACTCATCTTACCCGCTCCTGCTGTGAGGACCGGCATGGCTTCTTTCATGGGTCAGTGAGGTGAGGAGGGGGCGGGGGACCTGGGCGGCAGGGGAAAGAGATAAATTATAAACTGACTGACTTATAAAATGACTGTTGCTTTCAGTTTCTGAGAGACTGAGAAAGGTAATGGTGTTTTTGTGTATGTGTGAACGTGTACGACTGATGTAAAGGCATCTGGAGACCGATGTGTAGTAATTCGAGTTGTAAATCATCTCTTTGTAGGCTTCATGCTGTAAGTTCAGGCTGCATTTCCTATTTCACAGTGCAATTACCTCATCTGTGAACATGTAGGTGTGTATGCTGCGTCCCTTTGCATTATAGAGCCATACTAGTAAGATAAACTGTCACTCTTGGTACTGTTAATCACACAAGTTCTCTCCACACCCTCCTACAACCTTTGTGTTGCGTTTAGGGGAGCAGGAGAAATGTGGGATAATTCAACACAAACCTGTATAAAATGACTAAAACAGTGTGTCATAAAGCTCTAGCTGACGGAGGACTTCAAAGTAACGGACAGCTCATTAAGCTGTATGTCATCTCATGCACACCTATAGTTTAATGTGTTAGCATGCTAACCTTTGCTAATCAGCACTAAAAAAAGGTACAGTGAAGGCTGATGGGAATGGTGTATACATTGCTAATAACTGAAACTAGCTTGAAATTTCTTTACATGTTATTTTACCTATAATGGGACACGTAAAGAGATTTTCTGCAGCATATACTGCACTGTACAGTGACTTTCCATATTCATATTTATTTCTATATTCTGTATTGCTGGCAGATCTTTGAGTCAACTCAAAGATAGAACTGGCTGAAGGACTGCACAGACTGCAGGATTATCGCAGCCCCTACCGATCAATATCTCTGTCACTCCACTCAATATTCTCCATACTTTCTCCCACTGAAAACATGAGTTAATAACATAATGATGACATATCATATCGATGACAAAACAGCAGAAAAACTTCACAAAGCCAAAACAAGACAACAAAGCTGCATGTTAGCACTAAACCATTGCCAGACCTGTTTAGATTTATTATAATATTGGTTGTGACAGGATATACGGAATAAATCAGTAGGTAAATATGGGCCTGTTGGTCATTTTTCAAAGATATGACATCTACACACAGTGTTATATAATCCATTGACATACTGTAGTAGTAGTAATATTGACAGAATTTGTATTTAATGGTTTAGAAAAGAGGCAGAGGCCCAATTGCTTAACCTGGCTGTCTGGCACTAGTGTGCTTGTCTGTTCTGTTTGTGTAAAATAAACATAAGCTCTATAAGAGATGTAATCAGTACAGGGCTGATCATGTTACAGTCTCCACCACCTTATGGAGGTCTGCCATGATGATGCATCTTTCTGTGATGTATTACCTTGCACAGACAGTGTAGAGTTTATATAAATGGTTATTTGTACACGTTCTTTCATAGTAATTCCATGTGTAGTTGGTTAAACTTGGGTGTTTTCTTCATTTTATAATGTTTGAATTTAGAGGTTTGTGCAATATTTGCTCAAAAACAAGTGAGTGGTTGTTACATAAAGAGACAACTGACAAACCTTTCAGAAACATGATAAATATGATTACTTTTTCACTATCTGAAGACGTAGGAGATAAGAAAACCTCTAGTGTAAGTCTAAACTGGCTTGTAAACTCTTCTAATAGAATGCTAGGCATTGTTCAATTTTATGAGCTATTGCCTAATGTGCAGACTGGAGAAACAGGCGTGTAGCAATGAGGTAAAAGCAGTTTTTACTTGGTCAAAGAGCAGGCTTACAGTCAGCAACATGAAGGCAGTAAGATCTGGTACAAGACCAAAGAGCTAAGACAGGCAAATGACCAGAACAGGAACAATGACAGCAAGGACTGACAGAGAATATCCAGCTCAGGAGCAGCAGACTCTGCAGTGGCAGCTACAGGACAGGTGAGGAATAGCAGCTCTGGGATTAAATGGTGTAATTAAATAGGGACAGACTAAACTGGGGGGGGATGAGTCAGAAGAGGACCATAAAGCAGATGAGTGCCAGATTATCCCAAATAGTTCATCAAGATGAGTGACAAGAACTTGGGTGGGAGGAAGTCAGGAGCTCCTGGTAATACAAGGATACTTGTATTACCAGTATATCATCTTAAAATCTCATCTCAAATTAGTCCAATGTCTTTGTCTCATATGTGACAACACTTCTACTTTTTAAAATAACTTGGTCAAACGGGTCAGTACAATTGTAGCTTGATTGTAGTGTCTTCATTCCAGATTGAAATATCTCGATGAGATATAACTGCAGACTAACAACATTCCCAGCAGCTATTTGTTTTTAGTGCTGGTTTGCAATTATTAGCATACTTACACGCTGAACTAAGTGGGTGAACACGTTAAACCTACTAAACATCATGAGGATTTAGCTCAAAGCACCATTGTGCAGCTACCATGGCTGTAGACTTGTATATTATGATTTATTCACATATATCATCATATCGTCATATCGACATATCACATCTATATCGTATATTTAATGTACACACACAACACAGAATAATTGTGTGTTTTATAGTGGCATAAAATTGGATTTAGGTTATCTATGATACACAACCTAAAAACATCAACATCGATATGTAGTTCAGTAAGTGAAGAGTTCCTGAATGAGGCCAGAGAGGAAGCAACATGAACAAACTGCAGCCATCTAAATCCTCAACTTAAAATGAGTTTGATCTCATCCATGCTGCTGTTACAGCGAAATAAAACAGACCTGAACTCGTCATATGTCTGTACGTCATATAGAAATGACAAATTTAATTTGTGTCTCAAGGTTTTATTGCAGTCAGTTACTCGCCCACATATAGCACTGTTAAACTATAGACTCTTATTTGGCATCTCTGCAAGCTTGTTCATGAGAAAACCGACAGTAAGTCAACCTGAATTTTACTTTAATGTTCCTATATTGAAAGCTTGCAATTTTCTCCCTCCTCCTAAAGCATTTCTAAAAGTATCCTTGCGCTTTGATGGTACATAACCAGAATATGATTAGCAAATACAGACAGAGACAGGAATGAGCTCATAAATAATGAACAAAGAGGATATTACAGAGCCAGAAAGAGGGATGAGAAGAAGATGAACAAGGGAGGCAGTACTTTCTTTTTGTTCTGTCAGGAGAATCAGTGGGATCAACACACAAGAGACATTCTCTTTATTCTTAAGTGTGTCAGCTGGGATAGTCTCCATATAACCTCACTATATTTAACTCAGAGAGCAGAGGAAAAAACATCAATACGGCATCTCTGAGAATGATAAAGTGCTTCATTCTAAATTGTACAACATATCAATATTTACTTTTCACTGATGTTTTTTTATGTCAGCAACAACCATATTCAGCAAAGAAAGCCGTTAAAAGTTACCTCCCATCTCATCCCACCCATCTTATGACTGATACAACTTGTAGATGGGTAGAAATAATGGGCAAATAAAAATTTAATGTCTCCCTCTTTAATGTGCAAAGTGCAGATTTATATTAATGACATGGTTTGCATGGATTGATTCATGATAGAGGACTGTACAGAGATACAAGGTTATTTAAGTTCTGGACTCTTTAGTATATGTCTGTCTTTATCATTTTTAATTTTAATTTCCGCTTTTCTTCTTTATTTTAATTACTAACACCTAATGGGTGTAGATCCAACTAAAACCATATTTAGTCATCCCTTTTTCTAATAAAAAAAATAATATGGAAATATAAAAAACCTTTAACAAATATAATAATCTAATAACAACAGTTGTCACTCACTGTGAACTTTCTCAATCCATTAATATAGTTTCATGTACACAGCATCAAATTACATACACTACACACACTATGCATCTATGTCTCTAATCTATAATTCAAGAACTCCAACAATGCATAGACTGGACATTGAAGTGTCTGATTTTGGTGGTTTATGAGGACATCTTACACAAGCCACTGAAGGGATGTGGGGAGCCGTCTTTCCCTTTTCCCTGGAGACAACTGAGACCAAACAGCTTCTTGTAATTTTAAGAATGCATTTGTATATTCAGAAACAAAATGGACACTAAAGGGTTTAGACGTCTGAGTGCCTGACTCTGTGAAAGGATTGTGAGGACCGGGTCCCTGATTTGATGATGATTTATGAGGACTATACTATATGACTTTACACAAATGTTTCCCAAAATGATTAAACTTTTAGTTGGTGTCACATGGTCTGTTTCAAAGGCTTGCAACATGATTAGAGAGTCTGTCCTTGATGAAGGATTAGAAAAATCTCATCATCATCAGCTCCTTTGTTAGTTCCACCACCAGCGCTGTCAAAATCAGCTTGAAGACAAGAAAAGCCATTGAGGAGAGAACAAAAGTTAATTAATTAGAGATTAAATGAGAACTACAGCCAATTTATGTGTTTCTGAATAATTCATCTGGATGTGGATGTGTTTAGAAATTGCAGCTTTTAAACAATTAAAAGCGTGCGGTTCATTACAATGCTCTGCAGCTGTTCAGTCACTAACTATCCTGGGAGAATGACATCATTTGCTGAGCTGCTTTTACATTGACGTGGTGAGGTCATCAGAGAGATGCATTGTGGGAGCACCTCTAAGTGGCACCCATTTGGGGGGGGTTCACGATCAAAGGAGGAGGGGTGTGGATTGAGATAGCATTTCATTAGTGCAGTGCTTTAATATTTGAAAAATCTGTACACACTATCATTTATGTCAGTATAAAATCTTATTTCTAGGCTAGCTTCAATATATATTCAATATTAGTACATAATTGATTGTTAGTATTATTTGATATCATGGAGCTGAGATACATGGGTAGTGTTTGTTATGACGTCTGTTACGTGGTCATAAAAATGTATTTTTGTGAGAATCAGATTTTGTTACTTTGTTAATTTTAGTTTATGCTGATGAAGAGCTCTTACAGCTGCCTTTGCTGCTGACCTGGTGGTAAACAACATCTTCTGGCCATCATTTTGTTTATGTGAGTTATATTCAGATGTTCAAAATTCAAAAGAAACTTGATGACATTGTGACTCTTTGGGCTCACAGTCACTATCTGAACTACAAGTTAACAGAGTTAGTACAGGGGAACTATATTTGTACTATCTACTCTTGTTAATACCAGTTTTTGTAGTTTTTACAGTTGTATAAAACTGGATGTTAGAGCACAGCAAAGGAACATGATCTTTTCCCATAAAGCTCAGCGCTGTCAAGATGGTGTGTAATTGATAAACAATGCAAATATGTGTGGCGAAGTTGAAATCTGCACAAAAGTTTCATGAGCATGTTCATCGAGTTACGCTGTGGGTAGAGTTAGCTCCAGATTTTGACAAGGAAGAAGAACGTATGAAATAAAAAAGACAATATCTTTGGTTCTGCCGCATTGATTTTAATCCTTCTCTACTATCCACCATGAGTCCAAAAATGTTTTAGGTGTACAATGCTACACCAGGACACTTTTGGTTGGAAAATCTGGTGTTAATGCTGATGTGTCTGGTTATGGTACTTATCAGTGCAGTGGTCATGATTGTGTGTTTATAGATTTTAAATTTAGTTAAGTTCATTGTGTATGCTCATAGTGAGTCAAGTAATGAATCTCCATCAGCAGCATTTCTGTTAACAGTGAATGAAATGTCTAAATCCCACTGAAAAGCAACACTTTGTGCTTCACAGAAGTGTTGCTAATGTGTATTTTTAATATTAGTATCAGCTCATTCTCTTAAACAAACATCAGAAAACCAGTAAAAATCAGTTCTTGTAAGGACCACATTCCTGCTTGTCTCACATCACTGCAAAAACCTACTACAAACATCAAATCGCCAAACGTCACTGATCCAAAAATAGACTCAGACATCTCACTTTTTGCATCTCGTCCCAGCAAAAATGACATTTTCAGTTCAAATCTAGTTAAGAGCTTAGCCGCGGATCACACGAACATGATGGAGCCCCAGTGAGGTCACAGAAAAAGCTCATAAGTCAGCTGATCAGATTACAGCCTTCATCATGCAAAGTTCATCTACACACATTTAGCTGAAACACAGACAGATCAGCCATTACTACAGCTGTGACTGCATTAATAACATGATCCTGAGTTAAATAAGAGATTTGTAAAACCAAATAACACACTTGTTCATCCATGCTTGATACACTACATTCATAAATAAGTAATCTCAACTCACAATACTCACATGAACACACAACCAACATACTCAGACATCCTGTCTCTGTGCTCCTCCCACTTCATCCTACGCTCTCTCTTTTTTTCCCTCTTTGTTTCTGTTTATTCTTTCTGTCCCTGATTCATCTTTTTCTTTGTCACACTCACACAAGCTCGTGCAGAAGCACTTTATTCTCATGCTTTCAGTCACGAGCCCTGGAGGTGGTGTGACGTCGTAGGGTTCAGCAGGGCAGTGGATGGCCCTCACAACAATCAACACAGTGCCAAGAGTTTCATCAGGTCTCTGTGATGCCTCATCCAGTAAAACAGGAATACTCAACTTGCTTTGACTGGGGGCAATTTCGCAAAATGACAGGAGGCCAGGGGCCAGTTCATAAACAAATATTAAAAATATTTATCAGATAAAATGAGTAGACATCAAGATCATTGATGACAAGACTTTAAAGTTGAAATCTTCTCTCTTCTAGTGGCGCTACTAGGA
This sequence comes from Argyrosomus regius, assembly GCA_946959425.1. Taxonomy (NCBI): domain Eukaryota; kingdom Metazoa; phylum Chordata; class Actinopteri; family Sciaenidae; genus Argyrosomus; species Argyrosomus regius. The sequence goes on along the minus strand of OX336897.1, from coordinate 18,464,807 downwards.
AGGTACACTACCCTGAAGCTGATATACTGTAAGCAGGTTCTGACTGTAAGAGCCTTAAAGATACAATAGAGCAGCCACTGCTATCCTGAAACTGAGCAGTGTTTTCCTGTTAGTTGAAGTAATAATTCTTTTCGTCATTGATTATCCTGTTGATTAAGTTTGCAAACATTTTCCAGAGCTGGAGGTTTTCAGATATCTAAAAGTATCAAATCCTCACATTTGAGAATCTGAAAGCAGAAAATGTTATTTAGAATGATGAAGACTTTTTCTATGCACAGACATAACAGTTTTCACCACAAACACAATTGTTGGGTCTCGCATACTGTAAATGTTGCAGCTAGAAGGCGATCCATTCCTTGACTTAATTAACCTTTTCCTTTCTTAGACTTAGTTTCCTACCTTTCACCAGACCTTAAGGTGGCAGCTCATTTTGGGAAGCCACTGACAATAAACCAAATTTTAGGTCTGAGAGTCATGCACACACACACACACACACCAAACACAACCATTAAGTGTATTTGTCTCCTTGAGATACACCTTTTTGATCCATCATCTGGAAACCAAAGCGAAGATCATTCTTAAGAATGATTCCTCTCCCACCATGTTTGCATCTGCAGTGCTGCAGTGCTTGTCTCAACAATTTCTCCAAAAAAACTGTCATTTGTCTACAGTCTATAAAACGACAGCCACTATTAGGACGACAGTTATTTGTTTCTCTGTTGAAAAGGTTGATTAGGTTTAGGGACAAAAACAACTTGATTGGGAACAACCAATTTTGGGTTTAAATGACTTCTTTACTAAGGTTAGAGAACCTTTGTCATCATGGTTACAATCAAAAATGTAGTTACGGTTAGATCGACCTCGGTCATGCTCTGCAATCTTCAAAAGATAAAAAAATTTTTGGTTTGATTCAAGAAACAAACAGCAATCTCCCTCGTTATAGTTCGATGTTTTGTCGTCGCTCTGTAACCGCATCGCCTCCTTTTTTTCTCGGCCACTAGAGGGCTTTGTTACTTTAACATAAACATATATCGCTTTGGGCCATTTGCGGAAAAAGGTATTGTTTTTCTTGGATGAACAGTCTGCATTGTTTATGTGCCTATGTATGTCTAAAGATGTTTTCGCACAAGATGTGCCATCTGGAGTGGTTATCGTGACGCCTGTGAGGGTATAGGGATCATTAGAAACACCCTTCAGACATAACAGCTCTTAATGAAAATGTATTGTCCACATTGCTGTGAAAAAGCCTTGGCATCGACACACTAAAACATCAAATGCTCCGTCAAGCTGTTCAGAGCAGGCTGCCTTTCAGGTTGACTTCAGTTTGCCAGATGATGGAGTCAACCCTGCTCCTATCCCTCCTTCAGGACCATGGACCCTCATTCTGAGCTGCGTGCCTTTACAATATGGTGGAGGATATTATTTCTGTATCAGTCACCAAACGATGAAAGAGAAGAATTTCAGCAATGCCAGAATGAATGAGTATTTAACACTGCAGGCTTGTGTACTACGGCATCCTTTCACATGTGTAGTGACACAAACAGGCAAACACACATAGCCACTGCTGGATGGTATATATCAATGCAGGTGTCCACACACACACACACACACACAGCTGAGTGACAACATCTTGGTCAGTACATGATCAAGCATCTTGGCTCGACTCCTCGCTGCCTCGAGAATGAACACCGCTCACACACAGCTAATCCACTGCCTGACAGTAATGGGAGGCAACACTAAGCATGTTTGGCCAGCGTCCAACATGCCTTACACACACACACACACACACACACACACACACACACACACGCATTTCCTAGACTCACACCGATGCTGAACACCACCCGCCATATAATCTCATATCAGGAGCAAACAGAGGGTGTGGTCACACACAAACTTATATCATCTAGAATGGAGGGAAACTACAGATGTTGACAGCTGACACACTCCTGAACACTGTCACTCAAACCCTGCACCCCATCTTCAATCCCCATGCACCAACCCGTTCGCTGTTGCACAGCATAGCACAGGCAGATGTTTATTTCCCTCAATTTCCCCTCCACTCTCTCTCTTTCTCTCTATTCTTACTTCCTCATGTCTGTGGAGCATAATACCGGCCCTCCATCCCTCCCTCTTTCTCTCTCCTCCACCTCTCTGCATCACTCTGCAGTGCTACGCTGCTCTGCTCTCCCAACATACAGCATGCCGTCAGCTGGCAGACGGAGGAAGAAAAGGAAAACACACACTGGATAGCAGAGCATCCACGATACCTCATGTTCACGCTGGAAGGAAAAAAGGCGTTAAAAAAAAAGACAAATGTGGACAGAAATGAGCAGGATCTGCCTTCTCACCTTCTGGTCTCTCTGTGTTTGTGTCCCTTCTGACTGCAGCCACACTGTTTCTCTCGCTCTGATTCCTCCTCCTCCTCCTTCCTCCTTCTCCCTCCTCCTCCACTGGCTGCTGCTCTCACAAACCTGCTGCTGCTGAGTGTCCGCCTCTTCCCCTCTCTTTTCTCTGCCTCTCTCAGCCCCTCCCCTAACCATCCTCCTCCCTTCACATCTCTGATGCTCTCTGTGGCCACAGCATCCGTGGATGAAGAACGCTGTAGAAGATTCGCATTTTGCTGCCTATGAGATGCCGAAGCTCCAGTTTGTGAATCTCATGTGTTATCAGTGAGTTCAAGTCACAGAACCGAGCATCTGTTTTTCTAAAAAATAAATCATCATACATCATCATTGACAGTATTTTTGAAGGTATTTCCACAATCCACAGACTCTTCTGTCTGTTAATAAATAATAATAAGTAAAACATCTGCTGCACAATAAGAGACTTTCTTATTCATTTACCAAGTTGCAATTTTCTAACAAAGCATTTTTAGTTTAGTACGACACAAGTAAAATATGAATGCATTATTATGAATGAAACTACTCATTATGTAAACCTTTAGCTCAAGCTAATCCAGCCTAATGCCACAGCCCTGCAGTACATTTTATTCTTATCAAGTCATTGACAGTTTTTGTTAAAACAGTTTTTTTGAGATGTGTTAATTCATCTATAGCATGATATTGGTGGCTGTAGGTTGTGTTCCTACAAATGACGTTAGGCTAAATAGCAGAAACTTCTCTGTTCAATGCAATTTTGTCCAACAGCAGCACAAACTACATCCTCTACCTACCCTACAGTTGTAGCAACACCTCAGCTTAATTAAAACCTTCATGAATGTCGAATTTATTGTAGGACTGTTGTATTATGCTGCATTAGTTTTAGCTAGGTGTACCTAATAAACTTACAATTGAGTGTATACAACAAAAAAAAGCATGAAAGCTGCACTAATCAGTATTTTTGTATTGGATGGATCAAATGACTTAGCTACCTGGTTACCCATCTCGTAACTTTACTGTTTTGGTTCACTGGTACCCGTTATACACAACCTGGCCAGCACAAAAAGTTATCAAGCACTATTAGCATTTAGCTACTAAAGAGCTTAAAAAGGAAATGAATATGGCATTGATCAGTTCATCAATTTGTCACATGGCTAGAAACATGAATGCAAATGAATGCTAACGTTGCTCCACGTCTGTACAACATGTTAATAGGCAAATAACCAAATCAGCTTTATAGGGTGATAATACATCAGTGTGGTGTTTAAACCTTGTCCTGCTGCCCCCAAGTGGCCAAAAAAAAAAACTATTGATATGGTTTTAATGTGAAAAAATACTGTATATACAGTACTTGATAAAACTTTTACATCATGTTCATACAAATCAAAGAGATATGCTAAGTTTTGGTTAGGGAATAGAGCTCCAACTTGGAAAAACTTTGTGTAGTATTATTTCTGATTTTTCAATGACCTGCAGGGATCTATCATTTAGGAAAACGTATTTTTGGCTCTGTAGCTGAAATTTGATGAAATTGTGTCTAAAGGACACAGTACATATGGTCACCGCTGTTGGAGTGAAAGCTGTATCTTCTTTTTTCTCCTTTCATTTTGTCTTTAATCCACTCTAACATGTTGTGTTGGCTAATTGGATGTGATAGGCTGCCTGTGATAGAGAGTTCCCTTCCCCCTCCTCTCTGAGCTTGGCAGTACTGAAGCTGACGTTGTGGCAGCCCACCTCCAGCTCCGAAGTGGCTGCTCGCTCTTTGTCTGCCTGCATGTAGCTCATGCAGCGGACACACAGCATCTTAATGATGGGTAAACCCCCCCTCTACACACACACACACCCCTCCATTCACATGATAATTGTGGGTGTTTCCAGTCTGTCTTTGTCCCTGGGTATCCCCCCTCCCACGTCTTCGTGTCCAGACCGCCAAGGACCTTAGCATACAAAGAAGTGAACTGCATACACAAACATGCAGTGAACATGCAGACACATGAGATTTCATTCAACATGAACTCAAAGGCGATGTGTTGTTCTTCAACGCATGAAAAAAAATCAAAGAAGTAAAAGTTATTGTCTCAAATTGGTGATGGCTTAACAACGTAACAATCTTATTTTTGTTGGGCTTCTGAAAATAATTTTATGGAACATTACAGGTCTGGACCTGCTCGTCCTGAGATAGATTTATAAATATATAGCTACATGAATAAAAATTGAAAGTTATTACAAATATTGTCATTAATAAGTCTTATATAGATGTTAAAACAGACATTTGGTAAATAAAATGACAAAAAATAACATTTTGTACTTTATTAAGTACAAATAAAATTTTAAATATTGTGCCATTAATCTGCTTATTGCTACAATCCACATGTTTCTGAATGAAAGCATCTACTACATCCTGTTTTTTGAAGCTGATTTATGTATTTTATGTTTTCCTGCTGATGATCACAAGCTGGACGTCCCACATGCTTCATTTCCATGATTGGAAGTTTTCATTTATACTGGAGATTGTGACACACATTAATGTATCACAGGTCCTTCAGGTCACATCTGGACACTTAGAGATGTCAGTCAATTTTAAATGTTGACTATTATACACTGTAAAATAAACCCTCAACTAAACCTTTGAGTCCTGACCTGTTACAGCCATGGCAGTGCAGTGGCAGCACTGTTCTCTGGATGTCAGCTGGACAGGGCGAGTATCTACACTCCAAACATCCCCATTAATTACAGCAGAGGTCGTTATGGGTCTTTGGCCAAATTGATTCAGAAGCATCTGCTAACCTCCTCCTCTGGGGAGCACAAGAGGCCGGCCTGATGTCCACAGCGAGGGGTGGAGCGGGAGGTCTAAGCTGGCATCTGACCCCACAAATAGGTCATAAACTGGATCTGTGTATGTGTTCAGTGAGCTCCAGGGGGACCACAAGGACGGTGCTGACATCAGATAATAGGGCACATGGTGGAGATTCTGTGAGCGATTATTTTGCGCTGAGTGCAGATGTGTCGTACCACAAAAATGATGCTGCATCACAGAATGATGAAGCCAAGTGTTTACTTACTATTAAAAGTGCAGCAGAAGCCAGACATGGCCTGTAGTGAAATAAGCCCGCCTCATTAACTTTTGTTTCATGTCGGTCCCTCTGGCATCTCTTCTCTTATTCATCCTGTGAGCACAAGGACAAAGCAGAAATGACTGAAATATAATTACTTTGTGCTGAAAACAAATTCTAATGCAACATTTTCTTCCACATTCTTCTGTACATTCATTTTTGTTAAAAAGGTCAAAGCTGAACTCACCTGCAATGAATCATTTCTCTCTGCAATGCTGGAGATGTTGTGTAGCAGCCGTTGTGTATAAACTCCAATTTGTGACACAGCTATTTTATTCAATAGAACATAAAGCATTGTGTTCTCTTTAGAAAGTAATAATAAAGAAAGTAAAATGTGCTCAAACATTTTGCTGTTAGACATTATTACTTATAGGATTGATAAAAAGATAATGGCCTTTTAGAGGATATACTGCGTGCTCTTGCCATTTTTTATTGTATTTATCCTACTCTTTAGGCGTTCTATAACCAGAAGGTTTAATCACAGTGACCACAAATTAATGTATCAACAGCCACACATCTTACAGGAAATAAATCTCTACTAGCAAGTCTCTACCTCCTCTCCCATGGAATAAGCATCTGGCAAGAAGCTACAGCTTAAACTTATTGAACTGCATTAAGGGAGATATCACTGCAGAGTATTTTAAGGATGATGATTATGATTGTATAAATTAGGTAAATAAATACTATACCAGACCTTGCAGATTAATATGCTTCAATGTGGGTTGCACAAGACTAAGCTAAAAGCTCAAAGATTGTTATTGTATCTGCATTGTGTGCAGATGTATCCTGATTTGGTTCAGCAGTGAAAGTACATGTCTGACTGCAGCTAAAACCAGACAGTAAAGTCCTACTCATAATCACTTCTGGTATTTAAGACGTATATTATTCTTAAATATTAACCCTAAACTTGAGCATGACTTAGTCCTGCACCACATCTTCTCCCGCCAAGAGCTACATGACTCTCCTGCTTACACGATTCAAAAAAAACAAAAACAAGAATGAATATTAGCATGCAGGTCAGTGTGCAAGACAGTAAACAACAAACAAAGAAGCAGGTTGAATTAAAAATCCTTCTAACAGTTAAGAACAGTCCCAAAAGTTGAGAGGCACGATGGCAAAAATGATAACCAAGGTAGCAGATTACAGACTGGAACAAATAACAGCACAGCCACATTGACAGTAATTATTATTATCATTAGAGTAACCAGGCATGTGTATATATGTGGGGGTGTTAAGTGTAATGAAGGTCAGGTAAGCAGAAGACTTTTGAGGGCAACTTAAAGTCAGATATTGGTGAGAGATTGTGACACTATGCCAAGAGAGTGTTTAAGACTTATTAAAACATTATTCACGTACAATTCAATGGATCCCAAGGACTGAAGCATTATCAGTGTTCACTCAACATGTGACTGATAGTCTAAGCTAAAAATAGTATAATATACTAGTAACTAGTATAAAAGGTTCACAAAAGTTATGTGTTATAACACTGTTCTGTTAGATGGCAAGGTACGTTTATTTATATCATACTATTCAAGCACAGAAGCGTTTTAAAGTCCTTTACATTTGGCAAAGCATTAGACCATTGAAAAGTACAATGAAGGGGAAGATTGAAAATAATAGTAATAGAATAGAATGAAATAAAATATAGAATGAACAATTTAGTTAAAGTTTTTTTTTTGCTGTACAGCCAAGCAACATTTTGCTTAGCATTCAACTGCACACCAGAATCATCTGTAACTTATAATAAAATTGCAAAAGAATATTTTTCTCCATTTATCTTCAAAGTCACTGTACCAGTTCCATCTTTTACAAAATGTACAGCCTGAAGAACAAATCATATTTCTGTTAAGGACCAGGAGGTTCATAGATCACAATTTGGGCTTAAAAATCTGTCACAGTGTGAACGAGGCAGCAAGGAAAAGGACTGGAAAAGCAGACAACCAGGCAGACAGGAACAGTTCAGTGATGTCGACAGTAAAATGAAGATACATAGGCTTACAGGAAAAAGCCAAACAGAAGCAGCAGAGGAGCCACAGGTTAACAGGAACGAGGCAGGGAAAAGGTGGAAGTAGGCACAGACTTATATTTAGATTTTGGTTCCCCTGACTGGGGAAAAGCGGCTGGTATGCAGCATATACTGATGGGGTGATTAGAGAATGAGACACATGTGGGCAGGTGGATGTTGGAGTCAGGTGATTGGGATAGGTGGGAAAGTCTGAGGACAGGTGGAGAACAGAACAGAACAGAACAGCAAAGCTTCAGACTGTAGAAATACATGAGTCTGGGGAAATGGCTGGAGGCTGGGACAGATGTTCCAGATGTTTTAAGACATGCTCGACCTGAAAGTGAAGGATTAACAGAGAGAGAAGGTATCACCTCTCAGTATAATAACTGCAATCATATTTACTGTTCTCTCTTTCATCAGATCACTGCTGTTTGTCTAAGTAGGAGACTTAATGTCCTCTTACACTAATGTCAGCCTGGCGCCACAACTTTCTCACCATTCTCTCAGCCTCCAAGAGTCATCAATATGATTGTCTGTCTGGCCTTCACTGCATTATCTGCTGGCAGTCAGACTTCTCCAAGGCCTCCGACTGCTCTCTCCTCTCCACCGTCTGAGATAATGACGGGGGAGATGGGAGGATAACAAATCAGGTTGAAGCCAATCAGGTTACAGAACCACTTTGATGGAGTGAAGTAAGGGATCAAAAACAAGAGCATAGCTTGTTTCCTACTTCATTGAAATGATGATATTTTGTGTCATCATCCAAACAGGGCCAGAGGGATGGCACGGGCCCCCTAAAAAATCCTATTGGCCAGCCTTGATGTGCCCCCTAGAGTGGCCTTAAGATGGTGGTGGGTGGGTAGTTGGCTTGTTAGTATCAGAAAATCTATACATTGTAAAAAAAAAATAATAATAATAATTTTTTTAAAAAAATGTTTTTTTTTAAATATATTTTACGTTATCTGTAAACAACCAAACTGTTATTTTAAGTTTTATGCCGATAATGAAAAATTAAATTTTTTTCTCATTTTTGTTCAAAACATTACTATATTATTAAACAAAGTATACCTTAAATTACATACAAAATTCTGTAAAATGACAATAATTATCTGTCATAAGATAAAATCAGCAAAAATGACCACAACAAGGCATAAGAGTGTTTATTATCCCCGAGAATACATTTCCATCCATCCATCCATGGTGAGGCTGGAGCCTATCCCAGCTGACTTTCGGTGAGAGGTGGGGTACACCCTGGACAAGTCGCCACATCATCACAGGGCACATAGAGACAAACAACCATTACACTCACATTCACACCTACGATTTAGAATTTAGCAATTTAGAGTCACCAATTAACCTATTAAGCATGCATACTCCACACAGAAACGCCTCACAGCAAGAAGGTTCCTGATTTAAACCTCCTTGCCTGAGAACACATTTATTCTCTTATAATAGAAAGTCCTGTTAAAAAATGTCCAGTCATCCACACTGCTTAAAAATGACTTCCTTGATTGATTTATTTGTATTTAAAGGATTCATGTCAGTCTAAATAGTTGAATAAACTAATTTTTTTCTAAATAAAAATTGGTGAGATGAATTTAAATGGTTTTACCCTCCATTACATCTCTAGTAGTAATTCTATCAAGAAGGTGTGAGGCCAGTGAGGACTGTGGAGGGTTTCTCTTGGCAGGTGTTACTTGAGGTCTATAAGGTTGCTGGGAAATGTTTCATAATTTTATGTACTTCACTGGCTGCTGCAGAGCGGCATTAGCAGAAGTGAATTACAGCCTTCTGTGTGACTTAATAGAGAGAGAGAAGAAGAAGGGAGGGAGGGAGGGAGAGAAAGCTGAGGAGGAGAAAGGCGGAAAGGATAACAGAGGCGTATTTCCACTCATTCACAGCAGTAAAGTAGAGCAGGTGGCTTCAGCCTCCTTTGTGGGCCTTTTGGCAGAAATTTATTAGATTGTTTTGTTGGCAATCGTGGATTGTAAACTTAAGTGTTTGCAAACTATCGCCTCCATCTGCCGCAGTTAGTAAGTCCCTAATCTTTGCCTCAGACTGCTTCATATGCTGCAGTCTGTCTGTTGTTTGTCTGTTGTCTGCGTTTGGTTGTGATGTCCCAGAACTAATATCACACACACGTGATATCAACAGACTGGATTTTTGTTATTTTTATAAACCCAGAAATAAACTCTGATTATTAAATTTAATGTTATGGGCGGTACTCAAGTGCTTCCAGGGAGAATTAGACAGATTTAGTGATCATGAATGAAAGAAGTGGCAGCTCATTCGTCTTTAAGCTGCCACTTACCTCCAAAATGTCAACTTCTTTTTAAGTGAGAAAAACTGCTTCTCAAAAGGTCGACACAGAACACGGAGAGCTGCAGAAAATGGATGGATGAAAGAAAGATCTTTGTGACAATGCATTTTTAAGAATCTAATCAGTTTTGTTTTGTCAACACAGAAATATCATTTATCATAATTTGTAAGTGTATCTGAAAGATTAAAGCTGCATTGATTTATATTGATTTATTTTTGACATCTTGTTGCAGCACTGTTTGCACAAAGTTATAACGAAGAACGTGTTTGCAGATCATTTCCTATTTACACATCTAGCAGACGCAGAGAAAAATTATAATTAATAATTCCTGAGAAAAATATTTGTCTCTGAAGCTGCTACATGTTCTTTCTTCATCAACAAGTTACTAAATATATTGTTATGACTGCTGTATCAGTGCTGTTCTTTCAGTTTCCAGTTTGCAGTTAACTTTACTGTCACAAATAACAATTATTTTCAGGATTTTCAGATTAATCTGCGGTTTATTTTCTTAACTAAACATTGTTGTTTTGTAAAGAAATTTCATTATTAAATTGGGAGAAAAGCCAATTTCTTTTTTCCAGAGCCTAAGATGAAACACACGTGTGTTTTGTCCAATCCAACGGACAAAAACCTGAAGAGAAGCAGAGCAGAAAATACACACATTTATGAGGATGGCACATTTTTGTTTGAGAAGTGAATTTTATGAAAATAGATGATGATTCATTTTCTGTTTATCCACATATTTATTGATTGACTACTAATATCAGTTCTGGTTTATTTTACATTTAGATTAAATAAAAAACACATACCAACTCACTTGTGAGTTTTTGTTTGTGAGTGTGTTGCTCACCAAAGAATCACTTTTATTGACCAGGTGTGTGTGCAGACATGAGGAATTTGAAAGATTTTTTCCAGTGCAAAGGATGCTGAAATAAATATGGTATGTACAGCAGGTTGTTATTATGTACGTGAGGTATTAATATTACAGTATATGGCGTGAGTTTGTGTGTGATGATATTTACATATTAAAAAAGAGCAAAATCTAAATGTAAACAGTGAGAACAATCGTTTATAGTTTACAGTTACTGCATCATTCATTTTGACACTGATACTGTGAGTCTGGTGTTAGCTGTTAAAATTTTCATAACACTGCAGTATACAGTAAGTTTCTTCATTAAGATGACTCATAAGCTCACTGAGGAGCCACATGTTTGTCTCACGTTAAGTGTGTGACTATATTTGAAACAGGTCTGATGTGCAGAGTACTGGATCTGCATCTCCTCCCATCATGAGCACAGCCTCTCAGGGAGGAGGAAGTTCCTCGAGTTGGCGGTCCTGCTCTCTTGTCTCAGTGGCTCGATGCTTATTGGATTGCGTGCCCATTCCCACAGCTCCAGCAGGTCAAATGACTGGGATGTGTGTAGCTCACGGCCCGCTAAGTGGTCTATCGATCAGTCAGCTGAGCCTGTGGGCTGATGGGATGTGCTGCAGCAGACAGAGCCAGGAGTTGGCAGGCTGGTAATGGGTACAAAATACGATGCATTCCTGCACAGATTAGAACTACTGCTTTGGCTGACAGAGAGAGGAGTTCATTACAGCCAAAGTAGGAAATCACAGTATAATTCAAGTTAATGGGGAATTCTGTTTGAATTTTACTGCAGGCAGATATCTTGAGAGAGTTTGAGGGTTTTAATATTTGCCTGTATCCCAATGAGAGAAAATTTAGCAAAGATAAAAGGTTTTCAGAATATATTTCTTTTGCACTTTAAGATCTATCAGCAGGTTCAGTTGTTCTGACACAGAACAGAAGAAGCCAGAAAAAGAAGAATTTCAGTAATCATACTTAGTAATGTTATACAAATGTGTTACATGAACAGGGGACAACAAGGGAAATTATCTGTATTATTATATAACACATAAAACAATGCCAGCAGCTGCAGGCCTTAAGTGAAACCGAGACACAAAGTGATTTCTTCAAATACAGAAAACAGAAAGACGTTAGAGAATGGAACACCTAAACTTTACAGGTTTAATTCATGCAGTAAAATAACTCTGTGTTAAATTCCAGCCCCGCAACTCGCCACAAATCAGGATGCTATGCAGTATTCACACGCTCTATACGTGCAAATACAAATGAACACGCCTCCTCTGATTCATACCCCCTTTATGCCAGTCACACTGTGTTCCAGTGACCCAGTGCCCAAGATTAAGGCCTGGCAAAGCCAGATTTAGCCTCTCAGCTAACCCCAAATCCCAGCTTTTAAGAGCCTGTGAGGAGCAGCTACAACAGCAGCAACACGCTGCCAGCTAAGTTTTACACAAACAGAAACATAAAATTTCTGATGCCTTCAAACGTCTCGTCACTCAGCGTGACAAATTGCTGCACAGCAGGCAGGGAGATGGAGTATTTCTAGGTAAAATGCAGTTAACAGCAACCCCACCTCCAAGAATAATCTTATTAACACTGTGACTCATGTGGCCATTCATTTAGGTCCAAAAGCCTTCTGCTGTTGTGATCTGCATAATGAACTACATCACCATTATTCATTTGAAATGAGAGTGGTGGTGTTTGCGAAAGCAATAGAGCAAATGAATTGTTGAACTCTGCGAATGCAAATTTTCAGACCTACTGAATTTGAGAACAGCCACTGTTTTATTACATTGTGGTAGATATATAAATCATGCATGCAGAGACGCAATGATTTATTGATTGAGATGTGTCCTTAATCCTAAAGCGGTGAATAAAAGACACCTCAATTACTCCACAGAAAGCAGAACTGAAGAATAACGCAGAGACAAAATGATGCCTGTGGAATTGTGTCGTAAACAAATAAGTTACATTTAAATTCAGTGTGAATCCTTGTGGTCTGACAGATGTGTTGGAATGTATTTCCAACATAAAACATCTGCTAGGCCAATTTAATATTGAAATATTGTTTACATTCATGTTTATGACCTTATAGTCGTCTTCTTCTTCTAAACCTTTACTGGTGTATCTTGGTGTGTTATCGCCACCTGTTGATCAACAGTGTCACACCACTGATAGGACTCAACAAATCTACACAACCTTTAATCCTTGGTACTGGCTTTACTTCTTCATTGTTTGTTTCCCAAGGACCCCACTGTTATATCTATAACGTTAATCATTTTTTGCCATTAAATGTTTAAACTGGCGACCATTCCCTTTGCCTTTGTAGTTAAGACACCAAAGAAGCAAATGTGTGATATTTTATATGGTCTATGAGCTTTGCAGGAACAAATAACTTCAATTGGTTGGCCAAAAAGTCATTCACAGATTAAAAAAAAATAATATTAATGCATAGTGACATTAGTCAGGGACAGGGACTTTGATTGACCTGAAGTCAATCAAAGAACATAAGAACAAACTATTAAACCAATAACCAATACCAATAACATAAATCCAAATAGACTAGTTTGAGATATGGGAGGGGTAGTGCTCTGTAGTCCACTAATCACACAAATAGAGCATATGAAAATACATTATTTTACAGCTGGAGTCCCCAGAAGTAATGCCCCATTTGACTTCTGAAACATCATCACTTCAAAATCATGTTTACCAGATATTCTCTGCGGAATACACATGAAGTATCAAGCTGATAAATCAATGTTAGGTATGTTTTTCAGCTGTTAAAGGCAGCCTGGGGATTCTAGGACCTGAAACTAAACATAATACAGTCTGCAATAAGTCAGTGAAGGATCTATGACCACTTTCAACTCTTCATATATCAATGAGAGATGTTCCTTTCTACACAGATGATGATTAGTGACACAAAGAGACTGTAAAAGACTCAGAAATGCATAAAAGTTCGAATTATGGGGCAATAAAGCTGCTTAAGTACTTACGTACGACAGTTAAAGTGCCTACATCCACCAATGATGAAAAACAAGACTGTTGTGTTTAAATTAATTTATTTCCATTGCATACACACACACACACATTCTGTGCCAATCTTCAATTATTTACAAAACATTTACACACTTATAAAATAGTGCAGTCTCAGACACATGGATAAATATATATATATAAAGAAATGTATACAAGTGATAATTGGCACATCCAGGAGACAGGCTCTATCACCAGCGTTGCATGTTTCCTATCAAACTGACCATTAAAACAGGCACTTTTTGCAAGTGCAGCTTCAACAAATAGAGAGTACTTAGCTACAATATAAATCCCTTGAAAAATACCCAGAACCAGGGATCCAGCCCTTTAGTCATACAAGACTTGTATCTCTAAAAAATAATCACACCCATTCCGAAAAATATCTGGTAGCCCGTGAAAGCCCACATTCATTATATACCATTATTATATATTGATTTAAGAGGAAAATTGGTGGTAAACTTAACACACACTTTAGTGCAATTAGCAAAGTAAGAAGCTTAAATTTAAGACTACAGGATGATTTCTGCAGCATAAAAAAGTCAATGGGAAAACAGTAGGAGAAATATACTGAGCAACGACGACATCTACTGGTTATAATCAGAACCAGTTAGCTTTTTCATGATGCACACAAGCTCACTTTTAACAGCTTGTTCAAATGTTTTTTTGCTCATATGAATGAAACTCTTTGGTTGCTGTTTTCGTTTGTGATTTATGATAAAGTTCAAACATGTTTAAATAACCTGCTCAGGAAATGTGCCTGTAGACCCGGATCATCAAATCAGTGACTTCTTTTTGATCCCATGTTCCTCATTCCTGCGTCCCAAGCTGGCCTGATGTTTTTCAGTTTTTCTTGTTGTCTTGTGGTAAGAAGTAGGGGTTCTCATGTCCTTGTACCAGATAGGAGTAACGGGATGGATTTTTACCTTTGAAGGTTCCCATTCCTTCTGGGTTGAGATCGTATGATCCCGTCTGTAATGTCAGTGAAAGCAGTCAGTGTATTAGTGTCTTTCAAATGTCGAGGTTTGACACATTCGCACACACAAACAGCCACAAAGGCAAAAGCACACATACACCACTAACCGCAGTCAACGGTGTGCAGTGAAAATAAAACATTACTACTCCCAAACTAGCATCAGCTCAGCTTCTTTGAACTGTCACTCATTAGACTTAGCACCGAAGATGAAAGCGCATGGCTTTCCACAACAATCAGCGATCTCTCCTGAAGCTTCCCATCACCCGAAAACCCTTCCACCGTCATTCTCACTGTGGTCTGTCTAAATAATCAGCAGGGGGCATCAAGGAAAATCAGAATCTCAAAGCAAAGCCATGCCTTACCTTTCTCCATCCTTTCTGCTTCGGATGAAAACCCTAAAGCAACACACTGGGAGTCAGGCAAAGCAGGGAGCATGGGAGGGAGCTACGTGCTAGCACTGTTTATACATTCTGGATGATTGGGTTAAACATACTGGTGTGCATTGGGTTAAAAACATATCATTAAAGCATCTGATCTGTATCTGAAATTATACAAGATGGTCATGTGCCCAGTGAGCATGGATTTGTAGGATTTTGCGGGTCAAATAACGTCCAAGTCTGGGGTTAAAAATAAGCTACATTTGGTAGAAAAGCATTGTGTTTTTGTGAAAGGATTTTGCTATATATGTCTAAAATATTCACTTTTCTACCAAATGTAGCCAGTTTTTAACCTCGACTTGGATTATTTTGCACCTGCAGATGACTACATCCATGCTTACTGAATGAGTT
The DNA here is from genome assembly GCA_946959425.1 of Argyrosomus regius. Classification (NCBI taxonomy): domain Eukaryota; kingdom Metazoa; phylum Chordata; class Actinopteri; family Sciaenidae; genus Argyrosomus; species Argyrosomus regius. Next base: position 18,449,323 of record OX336897.1, on the reverse strand, counting down.
TGAGGTTAATCAGCAAATGCAATCTGGATGCAAGAACGTCGTGCAACATTGAACAAACTCAAGGCTGATCATGCAAAAGGCTGTTAGTTTGAGGATTATTGGTAAGTTATTCAGACGTTAGAGGAACATGTGAAAACTCACCGATCCGTTGGTTTGCTTTTTGTCTACCAGAACATGAGTGCTGCCTCCCTCTGTCATCTCTATGGGAGGAGACGCGTCCCAGTTAGTGGATGCACGGGGGATGGGAGTGATGCCAGCGGTCCAGGGCTGGTCGTTTCCACCTGAGGAGTATGGACTTCTGCTGTGGTTTGGCTTGCTCTCTGAGCAACTCCTCCTGATGTACAGAGAATAGAGAAAGTTAAATGTGCATGCATATTTTGAAAACACGTTTTGAACTGCATACTCCACTTCAAAATTTACCCTACAACTAAACTTTAACCCTAGTTTTATGCCTTTTGACCTGCAAATAACCAAAGCCACATTTACAGTAATACCGTATAAGATGATGAAATGTAGTATCAATAATAATAAGTCAGTATTAATGTTGGTAAAGTTGTGAGAGTCTCACCAGCAGCAGAATATGAGCAAAGCCAGGACCAGGATGAGAAGGATTCCTCCCAGTACGCAGGAGATGACCACCACTGCCAGAAGAGCCGCTGTAAACACACACATAGAGACATATTTAGATCTCCATAAGGCAGCACATAACTGGTGCGACTGCTGCTGCATCATTTTTGCCTTTGAAACTGTGTGACTCACAATCATTGCAGTTGAAGCCACTGTATCCAAATGCGCATCTGAAACACAAAACAGAGCAGTTCAACACAATATTTGTTTAACACTGAATCCACATGGGGGAGCCAACTTCACATCATGTACACAATGAAACACAGACAACTTGCACCTGACATGCAAAAATAACTCTGTAAACTAAATTGAAAATGTGGGTACTCACGGTTGACACGTATCTTCCACTGCCATCTGCCCACTTGGACACGCTACAAAGAGAAACACAATAATTTAAACACACAAAGTTTTACACACTCAAATGAGAACAAGTTACAGTTATAGACTCGGTCATGGTAGATGAAGACGTACAGTACGCCTGGTTGCACATGCAATGAAAACATGAGCACAATGAGAGCCTCTGCCATCTGCAGGCCGCATGATGACCATTACAAACATGCACATAATTGTACATTATGTTTTTTTTTCTTGAGAAAAGAACTGTATGCAACATTTGTATGAACGTCTTGTTCTTTATTAGCTCTTCCTATAGCTGATCTCCTTGGTCACAAGCCTCCAGAGAGAGAAAAAGCTGTGATTCTTCCACGTGTTTCCAGGGAAACAACCTCACTAAAAAGAAATAAATTAGAGAGATAAATGAAGTAAGGGCCAAGGGTCGGCACTGAGAAAAGGCTACAGCTCTTGACCTTGTCTCTGAGTCTCACTCCCTGTTGTGTCTCCCCCCTCATTCTCACACACAAGTATTTCACTGAGGATAAGAAGGTTTTGTTAAAGCGCTCTTAACTGTAGATCAGCTGGGAAAACTGAACTTGAGCTTGTCTCAGACGCTGCGGGTCGCCAGCCTTTTTTAGTCTATACATGAGACTTTTATAATCTATAGGGCTATGGCGGCACAAAATTGTAAAGATTACTCATTTTAGAGTATATAAGTAAAGAATATTAATTAGTTGTTTTTACCTCTGCAGCTACTGTTGGAGTACACGATAGAGATGTAGCCCTCTTTACAGGAACAAAAAGCCCGGCCAGCCCTAGCTGTGCATATCGTAGTGGAGTCATCACAAGCTAACGGCCTCGTCATACACACGCTTGTACCTAAGACAGAGAGGACATAAAATGTATGAGAAAAAACATCTTCAAATAATGTAACCAGTGGCTCATATGTATAAATCGAGCAGTACTTACCTGTAAATGAAGCATCAGACAGTAATGAATTATGTGAGCTGGTTATAGCGTCTTTAATGGACTGATCAACAGAGGCTTGGGTGGCGTTGGTGTCTCTAAAAATGTTGTTAACAGTGGCTTGCACACTTCCCGGTCTATAGATTTATAAAGGAGCACATAAAAAAGTTAAAAAATCTCTCTTTTACAAGAGAATATGTTTCTGCTGTAGGAGAGAGAGAAATATACTCACTCAAGTTGCAAAACATCAGACCGTATATACCCAGGCTGATTTTTGAGGACTTCTTTGAGCTACGAAACAGAATAATCAGTTGGTTTAATGACAGACAAAGCGAGAATTTATTATAATTATTCAACATGCTTCGTGAGGTCAAAACCTACCGCTGCTGAGATGTTAGCTGCTGTTTGCTGGAATATTGCGGAGGACCTGTTGCTCATTCCTTTTTGAAATTGCAAGGAAGTGAGATGAAGCTGGCCTGGGAACACTTGGGCTGATGGAAGAAGAGGAGAGGAGAATATAAACCACCACCACCCTTCTGTTATGGTTATTTCTCATCTGCCCAGAGATGAAATGTCGATTTAACCTTACCTGGTTCACACCTGCCGTTCAGCAGGAAGCTACCAGAGAGACACTGGCAAGTTCCATTAAGACACACGCTTTCAAGTGGGCACGGGATGGTAGGACACACTGATGAGAGATGAAAAAAACAAACAATTTTTTTATTATTTCCTAATGTAAGCTGCACATTCAAACAAAAATAGAGTACTCAATAGAAGAAAGATACAAACCTATGACTGGCGCTGCTGTGGTGAAGTTGGTGGTGGTGATGTCTGTTGGTCGCATGGTGGTGACAGTGATGGTGGTGGATGAGGCTGTTGTATTGCCACTAGTGGAGGTAGCTGTAGTGTGGCTGCTGGTCACTGTAACATCAAAACATATGACATTTAAATACAGACCACAGACATCAGTTACTGTACATACAGCACATTTCCCTGTGTAAAGCTCACCTGCATGTTAATATTATTACATATTCTGTATTATTATCAACACTCATTCTGTTAGTCCTACCTCCCGAGGTTGTTGTTGAGGGGTTAGGGGTGGTGGTATTTCCAGTGGGGGATACGGTGCTACTGCCTGGGGAGGTGGAGGGAGGGAGAGAGCTGGAGGTGGAGGGAGGTGAGGAGGGTGAGGGTCCAGTTGTGAGTGTTATATTGGTGGTGGTAGTGGAGGACGAGGGTGTGGTAGTGGACGTGGGAATCTCATGTGTGGTGTTAGTAGAGTTTGTTAGTGTAGTTGTAGTTAGTACAGTTGTAGAGATTTCTGGAGTTACTGTACTTGTACTTCCTGTTGCATTGCTGGTTTGTGTGGTCACCGGAGTTGGAGTTGTAGTCATGTTATTGCTGGTGGTTGGTGGAGTTGTAGTCATGTTGTTGTTTGTGGTTGGTGGAGTTGTAGTCATATTGTTGTTTGTGGTTGGTGGAGATGTAGTCATGTTGTTGTTTGTGGTTGGTGGAGTTGTAGTCATGTTGTTGTTTGTTGTTGGTGGAGATGTAGTCATATTGTTGTTTGTGGTTGGTGGAGTTGTAGTCATGTTGTTGTTTGTTGTTGGTGGAGATGTAGTCATGTTGTTTGTTGTTGGTGGAGATGCAGTCATGTTGTTTGTTGTTGGTGGAGATGTAGTCATATTGTTGTTTGTGGTTGGTGGAGTTGTAGTCATGTTGTTTGTTGTTGGTGGAGATGTAGTCATGTTGTTTGTTGTTGGTGGAGATGCAGTCATGTTGTTTGTTGTTGGTGGAGATGTAGTCATGTTGTTTGTTGTTGGTGGAGATGTAGTCATATTGTTGTTTGTGGTTGGTAGAGTTGTAGTCATGTTGTTGTTTGTTGTTGGTGGAGATGTAGTCATGTTGTTGTTTGTGGTTGGTGGAGTTGTAGTCATGTTGTTTGTGGGTGGTGGAGTTGTAGTCATATTGTTTGTGGTTGGTGGAGTTGTAGTCATGTTGTTGCTTGTGGTTGGTGGAGTTGTAGTCATGTTGTTGTTTGTGGTTGGTGGAGTTGTAGTCATGTTGTTGCTTGCGGTTGGTGCAGGTGTAGTCATGTTGTTGTTTGTGGTTGGTGTAGTTGTAGTCGTGTTGTTGCTTGTGGTTGGCAAAGTTGTAGTCATGTTGTTGCTCGTGGTTGGTGGAGTTGTAGTGGTGTCATTACTTGTTGTTGTTGGAGTTGTAGTTGTGCCGTTGCTTGTGGTTGGTGGAGTTGTAATGGTGTCATTACTTGTTGTTGTTGGAGTTGTAGTTGTGCCGTTGCTTGTGGTTGGTGGAGTTGTAGTCACGTTGTTGCTCGTGGTTGGTGGAGTTGTAGTCATGTTGTTGCTTGTGGTTGGTGGAGTTGTAGTTGTGTTGTTGCTTGTGGTTGGTTTAGTTGTAGTTGCGTTGTTGCTTGTGGTTGGTTTAGTTGTAGTTGCATTGTTGCTTGTGGTTGGTGGAGTTGTAGTTGCATTGTTGCTTGTGGGTGGTGGAATTGTAGTTGCGTTGTTGCTTGTGTTTGGTGGAGTTGTAGTTGCGTTGTTGCTTGTGGTTGGTGGAGTTGTAGTTGCGTTGTTGCTTGTGGTTGGTGGAGTTGTAGTTGCATTGTTACTTGTGGTTGGTGGAGTTGTAGTTGCGTTGTTGCTTGTGGTTGGTTTAGTTGTAGTTGCATTGTTGCTTGTGGTTGGTGGAGTTGTAGTTGCGTTGTTGCTTGTGGTTGGTTTAGTTGTAGTTGCGTTGTTGCTTGTGGTTGGTGGAACAGTAGTTGCATTGTTGCTTGTGGTTGGTTTAGTTGTACTTGTGTTGTTGCTTGTGGTTGGTGGAGTTGTAGTTGTACTTGTTGTTTCATTGTTGGTTGCTGGAGCAGGTGTTGTGGTTGTAATTGTAGTCTCATTAGTGTTGCTGGACGGTGTTGTATCTGTGAGTGGAGCTGATGTAGACTCAGTAACAGTGCTGTTTTCTGTGGTGGTCCTTAACGTAGATTCTGTTGTGGCATTTTCTGTAGTTGCAGTAGTGGATGGTGGTAAAGTTGTAGCACTGCTGGTTGTGTTGTTTGCTGTTATTCCTACAGTCAAAACAAAAGCACAAAAAAATAGTGAGCTCATCACCTTCCCTCTCGGCACAAATTTAAGGCAGCTGCAATTTACACATTTTTGACTTTGGTGCAAATTCTCTGACGTTAAACTTGTATTTGATTATTTTTTGACCACTTGGGGGCAGCATAAGATATAACCACAACATTTACATAACGTCATCCTATAAAGTTGATAAAGTGAACGTGTACCTATTTACACATCAAGCAGACATTAGCATTCATTTGAAGTTGTGTTTGTGTCCAACAGATAAATGTGAGTCAAATTTTCACTCCCTTCTTCTCTGTCTCTGTTTATCGACTCAACGCTCCGCTGTGTTCACCAGCTAATTGCTAACCTTATCCGTCTACTATTTGGTTCTATGCAGGTAGCTTACTGGTGGTTTATCACAGCTTTTTCAGTGAAAACATCTGCCCGTTGCAGCTGGAAATAACATTGGTGAGCCCATAAAACTAATTAGCGAAAAGATGCTAAAATACTCAATAAAGCTGAGGGAAACTGCAGTCAGGTGGTAATTCTCTGTGGGTTTACTGTATCACTACAAGCAACATCTTTCACATACAAGTAGTCATTTGATCCATTGTTAATGGATGCATTGTTACAAATATGGACTGGAGCAGATCTAAGACGTGTAATGACCACATCATAGCTTACCAGCTTAATTGGGCATGCTAATTATTAAGAAATAATGCATAAATTAGCAAATATTTCCATGTTAATGCACTTGTATTCACCACTTTACATTCACAGAGCTATGGATATTAACTCAGTGTTCAAAATGTAATTAGATCATCTACTGTTTACAGGAAATGTGTGTTAGTATGACGTTTAATGTTTAATGTGATATTAATATTTAAATAAATATATGTGGAGAAAGAGAAAAAAAAAAACCTATAAAAAAAACAACAAAAAAAAAAAAAAAAAAAAAAAAAAAAGGATTTATTTTACCTTCGTATGTTTTAGTTTTATTTTTAAGATGGGTGAAAACCAGGAATCCTAACCGCTAGACCATATGGGACCAACAAAGTGTTATTTTATTTGTTTCATCACACTTATAAAATCATAAAGGAGCATTGATTTAATACCTCTTCATATGATTACTATAAGCAGACTGAAGGAGCAGCAGGCATTTAAGGTGCAATCACAGAAGCCAACAAGGTTATGCCTTAAATAAACATTTAGCATCAAGTGCGTGAAAAGTGGACAAAAGCTTTGACTCAGCAGATAAGAGTTACCGTAAGTGACGGCTGTTTACAACACCAAGATCTGTCAGTTACCGCCAACAAGCGCCTGCCAGCTTCATTTAAAGAAAAGAGCTGTGTCCTATTTGTTCAGTGTGCAGTCGTGACGCCTGTTCCCATTTAGCCCTCTCCCACTCACGGCTTTGTGTTTATGGGGTAACAGAGGAAGCCAGAGGGCAGCTTGAGGAGCGGTACAAGCAGTAGGAGGTCTTTGATAATGGCTTAGTCTGTTTACCTCAACTCCTCATCTGTATGCATTGAATGATAACATTTCAAGCCTCTTTTTAGCAGCCAGAGAGTGAACATACTTCTGAGAACCAGACGTGTGGACGCCTTACACAAACAGTTTTCTCCGGTAAGTCATGTCAGAAGCACAAGGAAGTGGTGAGAAAACCTGGACTAATATCAGATCCTGAGGGTGATTTGATTATTTTCTTGTGTACAAAGCCCTACGTGACCTCAACTCTTTATCGCTTGGTAACCAAGACTCATTTAGAGATGAAAAACCACAAGCTACACACCCTGTGACAGCACACTTTTATGGATGTGCACGCCTAAACCCACCTCAGAAACTATTATTAGGGTAGTGGAAAAAGACTTTAAGCAATCAACGATGATAGACGAGGAAGTGATGAGTGGGAAAGACATATATGTGACATATATTGTCTCAGGTGACGTTTTTAATGGTCATAAAGTAAAGGTGTGGCTGAGTTAAGCACGGTTCGATCTATATGTGAAGCAGCGTAGCATGAGATCATTGCTGTAAAACATGTATGCATCAATTTGCAACGGGCTTGTCCAGATTAAGACTTAAGGGCAATGCACTAATCCTACTGGATGACCAGAGATCAAGATTAATGAAAAACCTCTTAAATGAGATCCAGTCTTGATTAGCTCTGTTACATCCTCTGCGTTAGTAGAGTATCTATTGCAAGGACTTGTGTGTCTTTCCATGAATTACTGAGTTGGAGGTTAAGCTTTTCACTGTGTATCTCATTCCTACATATTTTACATCCCATTAAAATTTCAAAGGCCAAAGTTTTATCTGCTCATATCAGAAATCACAGCATTTCTCAGATTCCTATTGTTTTGTAGAAACCGTGCAGCCTGTTTCAGTTTACAATGCATCCTGTAGATTAGCCAGGTGCGTGTGACTCGTTCCACTACATTTGCTGGGTGCCATGTCAGTGTCAGAGACAGCAGGTAGATTTGAGAGCTACAGGCGGTTAATAAACATCTTAATACAGCTCTTAATGATCAACTCGGGTAACCAGGTGTAGAAATAAAAGCGCGATGGTGTGAACTCTGTCATAAACTGTCAGAGAGCTTTATCAGCTGTGTGTGTGCTTTCAACACCGTTATATAGCATATTATACAATAGAGTATCGTCAGAATGCATCTCTCTTGATGAATGATACACTAAAACTAATCAATGCAAGATGAATGATTGAACACTTAAGTAATCATAAATACCTAACAGGGTCAGTGTTTAAAAGAGGTTATCAGAGAGACCGACTTACATTTCCATTCACATTTAGTCATTTAGCAGACGCTTTTATCCAAAGCGACTTACAGAAAAGGGAACAATCAAGGTATAGTGCGATAAAAAGCGTTAAGTGCTAGAGACAATTCTTAATGAGTAGATTTGTCATGTAGTGCTAACTCATCAGGTCAAAATTTTACCCGCAAATCTAATGGTGTACCCAACTTCCTCACAGCTGCACATGTTGAGTGCTAATTAGAAAATGTTACCATGCTAACACGTGAAGATGGTCATAATAATAACTGCTAACCCTAAGCCTTCTGTATGTTAGTGTTAGCATTTAGCTCAAAGCATCACTGAGCCTAAATGCAGCCCGACAAAGCAGTTAGCACGGCTATAGGTTCTTGTTTTAGCTTGCCAGCTAGCTAACTAACAGTAAGCTACTTAGAAAACTGCAATTCCATGACACAAAGCTCAATAATTATAATAATCATTATTATTTTATTGTTGCTTAAGTTGATAAGCCCATCCCTACAAGTGAATAGAAAGTCATAAATTCAACTGATAGTTTCCAACCTTGATTTGGTGACCTGAGGGTCTTGGCTGGTCCTTGATCTAAATTAATGAATGCCAGATTTGATAACAAGGACATCAAAGCATACTTCAGTTTGAACATTTGATAAATGTCTTGGCAGCAGCGATCAGTTATGAAATCCAACAATGCCGTAATCTTGGAAGTACTGTCCTCCTTTTCACCTATTGCTACTACAGGTACGATCATTACAGGTAGAGGACAAAGAGAGGAAGAACGGCTTTTGTTTGGCGGAGTTACCCAACCATTCTTTATGCAGTCTCACCTGTCAGTGCTGCCAGTAGAAAACAAATCTGAAAAGGTTTGTTTGGGATTGATGGCAAGTTTCCTAGATTGTTGTGATAAGAAATGTTGATATGAGATTGAGCACCAGAGTCATTTACAGTAAGTCTGCAATGCTACGCTGACCTTGGAAAGGCTCAGTTTTTCATATGTGCCCTTCACATGCAGATTATGTTCTGATGGAGAGATGCTGAAGCCAAAACATGAAAATTAGAGGAAGGCTGAGGTGTTTCTGCTATCAACAAGTCCTAAATGACCCAGATAAAGATACAGAGAGAAGGTTATGGTCTCACCATAAAAACACTATTTCTGTACATGGGGAAGTGATATATAGGAAAGGGAAATTGTGACAGAGCAGAACTCCACACAAACAAACAGTGGTTCTCCTTCCATTATCATTTTCACTGTGATGATTGCTTTCACCAAAGTTCAGCGCTGCTTCTCTATTTCTATTTACTTGAAAATGTCAACCACAAATGAAGGTTCACAGACAGTTTATGACGCCCCAGTCAAAGGTCGATACAACAATAGCTGTAACAATGTGATGCATGTTTAAACTTCACCACAGACAACAGCATTTATTAAAGTACATGTTAGCAGCCTGACGCCTTTGTATTTGTGTCGCTGTCGAGGCTGCTAGTCAATTTTCTAGGTCTGCTTACCCACACTGGATACGTACATGATGCCCATGTCAGACAGTGATTTAGAGCAATACACTTGAAATAGTGGAGCAATTAAGAGCACACTCTGCCTTGCACGCCTAACAGGGAGCCTTGTCTCTGAGGATTTAACCTACAGCCGGATAATCCCCTGCAGACACAAAAGGGATGACTGGGTCAGGCAGGGTGACAAGTGGGTCTAAGGTCAGGGCTGCGAGCACACACTCAGGAGGATGTGGATAAGAAGGTCCGGCTTTACCCACTGAGTCCTTTTCCACTAACTAAGAACGCCTGCTACTCGGTTTGACAAACTATCACTGTACTGGCGCCACTCAAAAGCCGCCACGCCTCTCCACCGCTATATTTCCCTTTCTTTCCCGACATAGAAAATCAAACAAGTGCAGTGTGGGAGTGTATCTGTTGCCAAGGAGACGAGTGCTTCCAGCTGTCAAAGTTTCGCATCATTTCAGATCACTAACAGCAGCAGAAACAGAGAGAGACGGAGACAGACTTTAGTGTTGATGCTTGTGTTTACACTTTTTATAATCTATTTTATACAATAGCACTCCTGTGAAGTACCTGCTCATAAAATCCAGTCCCTCTAGTGCACAACCTCAACTTCCTGTCCACACTGCCTCTCATGGTGAATAAATCTCTGTCTGTATTAATTACACACCAGAAGGAATCCCGAGCAGCCCAGAGAGCTGCACACAAACATTTCCCTGGTTTCTCAGTGCCGCCATGAAATATTTCCAGTTTATTCTCGGGGTGAAGGGAAAGTGCGTTCCTGAAATAGTTCTTTATCACATCGAGCGGTACTGCAAGAAAGACGGACCTGATTAAAGAGTGCACACAGAGCAGGAGACGAACTGACAGGTCGTGACCCAACAGTCAGGAAAAGCCTGAGGCCAAAAGGCAGCATCTCATTAGGAGACAGAGGAGTCATGTGGAGAGCTGACCTATAGTGATGTGTGTGACGTGTGTGTGTGTGTGTGTGTGTGTGTGTGTGTGTGTGTGTAGTGATTTCTTCCTTTGAGAAATCATGCAGTATGACATCTGAAACAAGCTGATTAAAGACAAAAATGCTGGAGGCATGCTGCACTACAGCTCACTGTTTACTGGTCACACTTTGGGTCCCGCTAATGAGAGTGATCGTGTCTTACATTCTGCTTTACGACCTCCTGGTATTTAAAGGTGGCCATCACCGCATCACAAAACTTTCATGGTGCACCAACAGATACACACAGGCCAGTTTCCTTTGCTGGGGGAAAACCAGGCCTGAGGGCTGCCACTTCAAAGCCACACAGCTGACGCCGGGTCACCAGGATCGACCTCACAGGCATGAGAGGAAGCTTTTATTTTACTGAGCAACAGTCTGTCAGCCTGCTGAGTGTCTCATGTCAACAGGCCTCATCAGAAGACACACTGAGGCCTCGCACAGTGGAGGTGAAGAGCTGGGCAGTATGTTAATATCCAAATATTAGCCAAAAAATACGTTTCTCAATCGGAATATTTACATCATATTTTATAAAGTAATCATATAGTATGTTTTTTATGTTAAATCTTAATCTGTAAGCTGCGTGTCTTCTTTAGAGTGGAAAGTATAAAGTAGCAGTTAATGAAAGGAAAAGAAATTACCACTCATGAAAGCCAGCTGTGTTTCTAAAACTTAATTTCTGTGTGATTCTGTGTGTGAGTATTATTGTATATTTTAGAAGTCTGCAATTTCTTCATCATTTTCTATTTGGTAATATTTATAAAGGAAATAGACATAAAGTTCTGTTACTTCAGTCACTTTGATGAGAGTTTACAGAGCAGAAGGATTTCACTGAAACAACTGCTCCTTTCAGCGGAACAAATTATCAGGATGTCTTAGGAAATTATTAAATTAGTAAACACTTGTTAAGTGTAACTCCTTCATCATCATCCAGTGTGTAGGGTTTAGTGACATCTAGCAGGGTAATTACTGATGGCCCTCTTTCTTTTAGCATGAAGAGAAAACTATGGTGGCTGCAAAACGTGCAAAAAGAAGCCATCTGAGGCCAGTGTTTAGTTTGTCTGTTCTGAGCTACTGTACAAACATGGCAGTTCGACATGGTGGACTCCAAAGTAGTGGACCATAAGGTCATTTTAAGGTAATGATAACCAAAACCATAAGATTATACACTAATGAAAACATAGCTGTGCGTTTTATATTCCATTTCTGCATTTTCTGTAAATAAATCTAACACACTGGCCCTTTAAAAGATTTACATGTCTGCCAAAAAATCTGTAATCACTACCTGATCTATAAAAACCCGAACAATGGTGTTTATTATTAACAGATGAGTAATAAAGGTGGTAACATTAAACTCTTTGTCTTTGCTCTTTTCCATCTGGACTGTCACACTAACTTGGCTGACACGGAGGCTCTGTCTGTTGCTGACGAGTCAGACTTGATGCCTGACACACATGTTGTGCAGCCCAACACACACACAAAATCTCATGCCATGGTTACTATTACACAAGGACACACTGAGTAGCACAGTAGCCAAGAAGCTGATCAGATATCTAATCTGTATTTATTCCAGCTGATTATGTCATACTTTCTTCATCAGACGGTCTCTAATTCAGGCGGCGTCCTCGATAGGAGGAGGCAGGCAGAACTGAGTTCTCTGCATCAGAGCAAACAGAGCTCTTATACTGTAACTCCGAGGTAACAGATGGCTCCCTGGAGCCGAGCTCACTCGCAGGGCCTCTGCACATATCATATCCAATTAAAGCTCCGCCAGCACATGCTTTCCAATTACAGAGTGAGATTTACTGCTCTGGAGCAGGTCTAATCCAACAGGATAGAGCAGGGACGCAGTGACACAGGGAGAAGAGAAACAGCAGAGGAAACAGCAACAAGTGTGCTGTTTGAAAGTGCGTCGAATGAGGAAGACCAGATCGATTATCGAGAGATGAGGAGGAATACACAAATGACACTGATTAACCTCGAGCTCTTTTTGCACCTCTCCCACTGATAACCCAGAATAATCACTAAAACAAGTGTGCATGAGCCTAGAGCTGCAAAGAATGGTCGATTAATTGATTTTCTTCAAGCAAAAATACCAAATATTCTCTGATCTCAGATGTAAGAATTTGCAAATTTTCAGAGCAGTAAATTGAATATTTTATGGTTTTAGACTGTTAGTCACACAAAACAAGCAAATTTAACACATCACTTTTAACATTTCATAGATTAAGCAATTAATCTAATATAATAGTAATGAAGATAAATGGTTAGTTGCAGCCCTATATGAGTCACTTTACATTCTTACAACTGTCTGTTAACTCCTGAGTGGACCTTGCATGCTCTGGTAATGACCTAATGATGACTAGCCAGCCAAGCATGACACATGTTGAGGAGATGTGATAAACTGCATATGGTCTGAGAGAGGAAGCGGTAGCAGAGAGAGTAGAGGCAGGCATTTAACGTGCTACGCTCCTCTCCCTGGAAGATTTCTTACAGAGGGCACAAGAAAATGTGGCGCCAGACTGAGAGGAGGAGGATCACGACCCTCAGGAGGTCTTTTCATCTGGACCTCTTTACTGCTACTTCAGACACACTCAGTCATGCCCCCAAACTGGAGCTTCCACCACCTCCCAGTCTTCCTCTAGCTCCCTCCAACTCTGTTTCCATACAAGTAAACACATGACAGGAGGCGAAACACGCAAAGCAGCCTGCAGGCATGCAATGAGGCTACGGCACATGACAGTGACTGACTTACAATCTTCATATGGGAACCTTGAATCACAGGGACGCACTTCAGAACTGTCCAAAATAATAAAAAAAGGGTGACCAATGGATTTAACTGTAGCAAAGCTTAGCCGGTCTGTACAGTGTACTCATCAAAATTCCTCAGGGCAGCTTCACCACAATGTCGAGGGGGTCTGCTTATGAACACACAGACTAAACTTTGTGTGTGGAGTGTGCTGCGCTTCAGGGGGCTGGCAGTTGTTTGACCCAAGCCTCCTCGCTGGCATCTGTCCACCCCCAGAGAGAGCTTTGAGTCACACCGAAGGAGCAGTGAGTCAAGGTTTGAGACTATTTGGGGAAAAACCCCATGAATGTGTTGAAGAAGAAGAAGAAACTTGAAAAAATAGGATACTTTAATTAAGACAAAACAATAGCTGCTCGTAGTATTCCCTAACATGTGTGCATCTTGATGTATTTTTTATGATTTACTCCTCATCTTGAATTCTGTTTGGTTGTTGTTAGCTTGTCTGCCTTCTGAAAAACAAAGCATTATTTGTTCATAGGCTTTCTGGATCTTATTTTAATATCAGACAGGTTCTGTAAACAAAGATCAATAATAAGTCCTTGACTTTATTGTTCTGTTCCCGACAGTGTCTAATATGTATGTCAATAAACCAAAGCCAAAACAAATTGAAGATACTGTGTATCTGTGTATATTACCAAAATATATTGGTTTCAAATATAATAAATTGAATCTCTCTGAATCTCTCTTGAATCTCTGAAACTTTATATGTGATGTTCTGTCACTGATCATGTATTAAACACATACATACATACATAATGAGATGTTTGGCAGTAAAAAAAAGTTCTCGTAAACAATTATGTCTATATTAATTTCTATATTATGGGTAGGTATTTGCAAGGAGCACTAAAGAAGGGCGTGATTCAGGATGTTCCCTAAACTTTAGCAAATAATAGGGTGAAACATGTATTTTGTACATGTACAAAACAAAAGTCATATATATGGATGAGTTAGAAGTGCCAGATTTGACATAAAATACACATGATGATCTTTCATTGATGATCAAATAAAAATATATATTAGTTACAATTAGCTCTATCTCGATCAACTACAACAGAAATGCTACTTACACATTAAACAATCAGTATTAATATTCATTTAATATAATAATAATAACGCTATACTCACAGGGGCATGTTTCTCCCTTTAACAAACACTTTTACTTGTGATACTTGGCTACATTTTACAGATATTACTTGTGTGTTTTTACTTAGTAACATTTTAATTGCAGGTCACCACATATTTAAGGTTATAAATGAGGATTAAATCTCAACAGGCCGCAGTTAAACTATTAAAAAGTCATAATCCAAATCAAAACTCAGCAGAAATACACTTTACAAACTGTTCCATGAACTTCACTCACCTTTTACGGCAACTGCCAGCAGAAACACGACAGGCAGATATCTGAGAAACATGCTTCAAGTCGTCGGTGTAAAGTCGTTAAGAGGTCCCGTGTGCCGCCGATGTAACAGAGAATATAACGGTGCTGTGCAGACGCTGCTGTCTCCGAGGTGTAGTCGCTGCTGCCTGCTACAGGTGACTCAGACTAAGAGCTGCAGCCTCTGACAGCATTAAAAGCTTTAGTCCCTCCCCTAATTGGCCGCTCCTCCTGTCACTCATCATTACTGCCTCCACCCACCACGCATACGTGCCCATAAACCTGTCATTAACAATACAGAAGAACTACTGAACAATAAAAGTCTATTTTTAGCTGATCGTTGGTGAATAAAGTCTTTCTCAAGGAACTTTCAACTCTGTCATGAGTCTCACGTAAGGATTCATTGTTCGACTCACCTCAGTGGAAATTTGTCTCAGCAAAGGTAGTCCACACACTAGGCATACACAACATACAACATAGAGTACAAATGGGCAGGTAGCAGCAAATATGTTACATAAATAACAACGAGAGAGCAAATATTAGGAAAGAAATATTCCCTGATGCAGACAAGCTGTGTTGACTGGCTGGCCTTTGAGACATTCAATCCCACCCTTTCTCCTTAAAGAACTTTTCTATCATTGAGTAAACTAACTCCTGATGAAGTGACATTTTATGGAAATTTCATATTCTATTCAATGCATAACAAAAACAGAACCAGAGCAACTGATAAACTGTCGCATGTAACCATATAGTAAATGCAATGAATGCAGGAAGTTTGTGTCAAATGATCAATTGGGATGAATTTTATTTTGTTATTTTTGAGAACTTTTTATACAATTCTGTATGTATTATGTATTTATTTTTATTTATTTTGGAATATTTAACAAACAAACACACTTAATATATGCCTTGGCGTGCCACAGATTGCGTTCCAGTGGAGTAGGCTTTGACATGGAGGATGTTACTGGTTCCACATTTCCATTTCCATGTTTGCGATATAATTTCTATTGTTGTAGCCGCAATTATTTGAAATTATATACTATGCATCACAGCAAAACAAAGCCCCATTAAAATACTAAAAGACAGATAAGATTAACTATCATAACGTAATTCACTGTGAGGTTAGGGTACACGTGCTGGCAATAGGACTAATCTACAGCTATGCTAACGCTAGCAACTCTGTACATGGGGCTTCTACATCATTTCACAGTAGTTTTGAGGTAAACGCTAACATCAGCCCGTTAACATGTTTGCAATTACATAGTTAATTAAAATGTATACCAAAATTCATGGCAATCCATCCAGTACTTTCCTCACTCTTGTTGACACTGACAAAGTTCTTAGGATTCATCATCTGGGAGCCATGAATGTGTTAATTTTTGTGCCAATCCATTAGTAAGTGTTCAGATACAGGATAAGGAAACTTTGACCTGCTGGTGGCACCAGATGAAAAGTTAAGGGATCACCAAAGTCATTGTACATTTCATCCTCTGGGCACCATGAATAGTTGTTCCAGATGTCATGGTGATGCCACTAGAGGAAAAGTCAGTATGATTCATCCTCTGTGAAACACGTCTCAGAAGTTCCATGGTTATCTGTCCAGCATTATTGAGATATTTCAGCCCCTAGCATGACTAAAAGTATCATAATGCGGTCACTATGAACTCAATGAAACGGTGCTGAATGCCTGAAAAGAAAAAATCCATATTTTTCTAATGTGTGTAGTGCCCACAAGGAAATTCCACTCATATCTGACAGATTGTATCATGTTTATTCTGTCTAGTAATAAGTTTGACAATGGACTTCACACAATAAAATACCCCAAATCCAAATAATGTGAACCTTTATCAAATAAAACCTATCAGGACTACTTCCATACAAATATCCGATCCGGAAAAAAAAGGTATGCATCTGATGTTTCCTTAACTATCTCAGTTTTACATTTGGGGATTCCCCAAATGTCACAGTACAATTACTCTAACATTCATTTACTTTGTTTTGATTATATATATTTGTACTTTTAATTACCTTGTCTTCTGCAGGATGAAACGTTTTTGGTGGCTTCAGACTCTGAAGTTTACTTCAGCACATTTGTATCAAACTCTGGCCTTTTCACAACATCAAGCACTTAACCATGACCAGGTCACCTTGACTTTGAAATGAATCTGAGTTCTGTGGAGTTAAAGTCCAACTTGATGATGTGATAGATGTTTGATATGCAGGCAGTGGTGTATTAATTTGCTTTGTGGACAAAGATCTGAAGATACATGGTGTAGGGTGAGCCTATTTTTAATCTTATATCTGCCATCCACATCCCATGTAAGAGCTTTTTCTTTCTTTCTGATGGACTTAAAGATGAGAACCCAAGAGTTCAAACTGAAAACATAATAAACCCTCTAAAAGCTCATCCCTTTTCTTCATGTTGTTATCGTGGCCTTATTAATGGATTTGACCATTTCAGCCTGAATAGTACTTTGTTAGGAAACACAAAGACAGCTCATTAAAAATCATTCTGTTGTATTTTTTTCAGCGGTTATGTAACCTCTTTGGAGGAACATTGCAATGTCTGGCAGACCCTTGTTATCTGTTCCTCTTGAGTTGGGTGCTTAAAAGTTCTGTTTGTCCAAATCACAAACTTTGTATTCCTCTTAACCTCAGTGACATCAATTCATACTGATGCCACAAGGCATTAAGTCTTGATACTGTGTTTTTGATTTTATTTTTTGCTTATTTTAAGACCTCAGTTGCTGACACTGTTTGGGTCAAGTCAAGTCCCTTTATCTGGACTTTATAAAGAAAAAAACATGAATGAAAAGATTGACCAATTTATGTAACCTGTTTAAAAATTAAATTGTCTTATTAGATAGTACTAAGGATTGTTTTGTTTTGTTTTGTTGTTGTTTTTTCGTTTTTCTAGTTGATTAGTTTCTGAGTGTGACTTTCACTTTGTACCAAAATGTTAATATAAGGGTACTGCCCACACAGCTGCCAACTGTTTAATGCCCCTCCCTGTTTAAGGGTTACGCCTAACGGTTACACTGTGTCTCAAGTTCAGTTAAGTCATCTGTATTTAACTGTATTTATTTATTTCAAGTCCAAGTCAAGTCTCAAGTCATTTATTTTATGTCAAGCCAAAGTCATCAAACCAGTGACTTGAGTCGACTCAAGTCCAAGTCACTATGACTCAAGTCCACATCTCTAGGCGGTGTTTGTCCTCAGTACAAATCCTGAAAACTGTGAAACCAGAAAGAAAAAATGTCTTCCAGATAAGTTTGTTGGTTAAAATATTTAGATTTGTATTAAGATTACTTTCTTTACTTCACTCTTAACCAACCATTTACCAGCCTGTAAAATCACATGTCCAAGTGTACATACCCTCTGTTGACAATTTTGGCCATGGCCAACATTGGTGGTCCTAGCAAAAATTGACAAAATGAAAGACGATTTTGGTTCTTTCTATATCAAAAGTCAGTTTATTAAATACAGGCTGATCTACATGAAGTACAATGTTTTGCTTCAGATACAAATGTCAGTAGGTGAACGTATAGCACCAGTATTAGCAGTTTATTTGCTTTAAGATTAATATGTCAACAGCTCTGGAGCTATATATACAAAAAAATCTAAGGATAGAAATATATATATCTTTGAAAGTGATTAAAATCCTGGATCATTAAGTCCTACTTCAGGGAATGAACCAGTGAATATTATTAAGTGAGGTGAAGAAGAGTCAGTGCATTTTTTTCTAATAAAACTTCTACATGAATCCCACAGCCTGTAGAAAAAGCTGATCTAATGCATTAGTAAAAGGTTAATCAGTAAATATCACTCTCCTCCTCCAGGTACATGTTACCAGAGTGGTTACACAAACACTTCAAACCTGTGCCAACTTTCAGTGACTAAAATAGCTGTGGTCAAAGATCCTGGTTCATGGAATAACTTTATCATATCTGTACTAATATCTGATTTTCACACGTCAGATGCTCATCAAAGCCACTACTGTTCCAGATAAGGAATTATGGATGTTATAATTCATTGATAGACATTTCATTTATGATCTACCTTTGCACATATGTTTTAAATGATGTCATCCATTTGTGTATCTGCTTTAGCAAAACAGTCAGCTCAACAGACAGTCAAGTAAGTATCATTTCTTTGGAAATTGAGAGCATGAGTTCATCATTTATATTTTATCACACAACTGACTCTTTGATGATGACAAAACTGGGCAATGCACAAAAGTGGTGATGGTTATCAAACGGTCAAATCAAGCCTAAACTTCTGTGGCGTTGTGAATTTTACGTTAGTCAACATCAATAACAATTCTGACTGATTATCAAGGAAGTATTTTGCTTTCTTTCTTCTGTAGCTGGGAAATGAGTGATGATTGATTTTACTAAACCGATTAGTCAGTGTGTGACACACAATTCAAACACCCTGTACATAAGTTAAAAATGCCAGTAATGTCAGGAAGTGTTTGGATTATTGGAATGAAGAACTTCCTCAATATTACAACAACATTGTCACTTGTTACTTTAGCTCGATTTGAATCTGAGAAGTGCAGTGTAGCTACAGCTTAACTACGGCAATTTCACACCATCGAGTATTTTAAAAGTTAATATGACAGAAACAACCAATTAACTTGGACAGCATGTGTTATTGTTTAACTAAGGAGTGGACTTTATCTGAGCATAATTTCATTAATGTTTAATTTCTCAATGTAACATTTTGACTATTCAAGATATTCATATGAAACAGGCAAATTCTTTTAAATAAGCCATAGCTGCCGTGTCGCCATAGCAGAGTTTTCATAGCTCTGCTCTGAGACGCTCCTCCATTAGAGACATAACAAATGTCCAGTATGTGTATAAACACATACACCTCTCTGACCTCACTCTTATCTCATGCAAATAGTCGAGGGCATTGCAACATTTTTCAATACCTTGTGTTGATTTTTAGCCTGGCAACCACCAGGATTAATTCCAGAGGCCTTTTCAATGTTGACACAAGTGTGTCTTATTTCAGGACTGGATTCTGGGAGGGAAAAAGGTTTGCCTTTCTTAGTATTGTACAAGGTCATGTTTTAAATTACCTTTTATTTTCTGCTGTTGATGGATTACTTCATCCTTAGCTGTTCCTTAAAGTAAATATGTTTTAGGAGATGACGTTTCTTTGGACCAAGGAGTAAGAAAAACATTGTAACATTGGTTAAAGCGGCCAAATGATCTACGTGGACCACGTCACATTCATAAAAGTTTGCTTCTAGCAAAATGCTAACATGCTGATGTCGAGCAGGTGCGTGTTCGCCATTTTAGTTTAACATGTTAGCTTGCTGACATTAAAGTTGAACCAATCCTTCCAATAGTTGTTGAGATATTTCAGTCCATGGCCAGAGTTGGACTTCCACCTGTAGAGCCAGAAATAACATGGCTAAAAAAAACACTTTGTTTTCTTTATTTGATTGGCGTTACCAATGACTCATGTTACAGCATCATTAAACTCACTCCTCTTTTTTATTGCCGTTCTTGTCCATTCACTATCTCTCTGTGTACACAACCCAACCTGTAGTCTCTTCCCAGCTTTGAAGATAAGACCATCATGCACGTCACTCTCACATCCACTCTGTCAACAGACCTGTGACCTGTGGGAGAAAAAAAAAAGCGTCAAAAAGAGTTTAGACCCTGAGGACCAGAAAGCTCACTAACTAACTAACTAACTCTTTCACATGCCACCCACAGGGTTAACTCAGCATCTGTGTTAATCCAAAAAGACCCTCTTTGACATTCAGCTCAGGGAATGTGGAGTACTGTTTTACTGCCTCCATCTGAGCAACACAACTCCTTGGTTACTTCATATCCACATTCCTCCTGATCACACCCTTACAAATTCTTACAAAACATTTATGGCCCAATTTCTCATTTTCCATTCATCAACGAGCACAATGAGCTTATCGATACTGAGTCATGATGATGTACAGTTTGGCAGCTGAATTACGCAGGTTTGGGCGTGTAGCAAAGTACATAAAGGTTTTCAAGAGTTTGCAGGCAAAACATGCGTAAAATGCAGGTTTTGTTCTGCCGTGACGGAAAAAGAGAACACTTCTCTTTTTAATATACAGAAGTCATTTTATTCCTCACATAGATACTGACGTGCGTGACAAAGATACAGGTTATGAGGGCTCATGAGGGCTGGGTTCTTGTAATATTCTTGTAATATTTAACCACTTGCCTATTTATATTTCTTTGACATTGACAAGTTTAATGTGTCTTGTATTACTCTCATTTTGAGTGTTTAGCATGTCGGATGGTTAGCTCAGGAGCAGAATATAAATCTCTAAATACATCACATCACTTTGAGTACATATTTATATTATTTTCTTCCAGCTGTTTGTTTGTTGCGTTTAATGTTGAGTATATTGTCCTCACATATATATTACCTTTATTCTCAGAGCATGTGTGATGTGTCAGCTCATATACAGTTGTGCTCACATTTATCTGAGGAAGCCCATTTGTTGATGGTCGGTAGAAAGCGGAACTGGAAACACAATAGTGGTGAGTGGGTATATTTCTGTAAATTCACTTGGCACTTTCACATTGAAGGAAAAAGCACCCCAGATTTCTCTGAGCCTCCTCCACTGTGCCGCGTAGAAAACATCTCCAGTGGGATCTCCTTGTCATGCCAGTTTTTTGCGCAGATTTTGGCTTTTTAAGGCTGTGGTCTTAAACTTTTGATCAGCTGATAAACAGCCTGTTTGACTTTAAATGCAGTTTTCAATAAACTTTTTGCATTCTGAAGCTCTACTTACAACCTGGTTAAGTTCCACCAGCGTGAAATGCGAATATCAGTAATTTTTCTACCGGTCTTAAGATTTTGAAGTGTATTTGTAATATACATTTGACAAAAAATTAGTTTGTGGCCATTGAGAGTGGATCATCACTGGGGAAAAAAACTTAGTGTAGGAGTAATTAACTAACTGAGACTCACCACAAACAAATAATTTATGCATTCACTGACTGTATTTTTCCAGTGGTGTGCTTTCGCAACTGTTTGCATAACTACTAAACTTTACTGAGTTCATCTTTGAGGAAATAATTGACAGAAAAAAATGAAAAGCATGTACTGTACGTTATCTTAGAAACTAGGAAATGGGAAAATAAGTACTTAGCTGGCAATTCTTGGATTAAAAAGATATTTTTTTTCAAAGCTGCAGCTGAGAAAGACTGATTTGAAGGTGACATTTTAGTATTCGTGTCGCATCCAGAAAAAAACGGCTCACCGACCAGTATTTTATGAGGTAGGATGTGATTTTATGGGAGTGAATATAAACCATCCAATCCATTAAGACTTTGTCATAAAAACAGAAAGAATTGCTGCTTTTAACCTCAGGATGAGCTGCAGAACGTTCTGTAAAGCCTGAATTAAGTCTTATCTGAATCTGATCTCTTTTCCTGAATGAGAAACGTGATCAATAAAACGTAGACAAAGAACGACTGTGAAAAGGGAGGCATAATTACTAGGTAAGCACTAAAGCATATTTGAACTGCATTAAATGTTGTAGATGTTTGATAACAGAGAAGCTAAAAAGGCACACAGTGTCTCACTTGTAGAAGAACATCGCCACCCAGTGGTGGACAGGAATACAGCTACATTAAGCTGTAGTAGGCCTCTTGTACACAGTCTATAATAAATCAAATCACATGCAGTCATTAGCAGTATCCCCTCAACACCTCTGATAACTGATGTGTTTCAGTGTAAACATAAAAAATACGTTTAACTAATGTTTCACATCACATAAAGGATGACAGTAGCAGCTCTTGATAACAGCATTTTTATTGTTTTCTCCCTAATCAGTTTTAAATTCATCGGACAAGTACAGTCTTGTGAAACGCGTCACAAGAACCTGAAAGAACATAAAAATGGAAGATATCATCAGCTACAAAATTTGGCGGTGATTTAAAAAATAAAGAGGGAAATATAGTAAAATAAATTTTATACAGGGGGTCAAAATTCAGTAAAGTAAGATTTAGTGTTTTGTACATTTTCTTTTGTAAACAAGCATATTTAAACAATATGGCAGATCAGATGTGGAGGAGAGAGGAGGTCGAACTGAAGAAACCAAACACTGGCTGGCATGACACATTTACAGAACCCCCTCAGCATCAACGTCGTCTTAATGGGTCACAGAAATGTCATGTACACACAAATGTTTAAAAATAGTCACACAGAAACATGACATTTGTTTTGTTTTTTTATACATACAACAGCATCTCTGCTACATACTCCAAATCTTCACTCCTTTGTCCCTGGTTTATTGTGATATGAGGTATATGCGAGGCAAATTCTTGTTCACGCCTCAACTGTTCCGACAACATGGCAACATATTACTTAAGATATTACAGCATTGCATTCACTCTGCCACGTTTAATGATTGCTTAAAACAACAGGCCATCAGGGCTTAAAAAGGGGGTTTAAAGACTCATTCAGCAGAGTGATATCAGCTCCAGCTCCAGCACTCAAGGCCAGTTGTTGCTATGGAAGACAGCGCAATTATTGTTGTCTTTAAAAAAACAAACAAAAACAAAACAAAAAAATGTACAGCATAAATACATTTAAAAATCAGCAAGAAGTTACATTTAACATTTACTAGACAATATCTTGCACCCGTGCTTCTCAGGAATAGGCACCCAATTTCTAAACGGGACATATATGCTTGGTACTGCCAGCACACATGAAAAGATCTAAATGTTTTTGGTCAGCCATCTTTTTTTCTGCTCATACTGCGAGTGGCTGCCTCAGTAACAGCTGAAGAAATACTTGATCACTAACACATTTGTCATCAAATTCAATAAGAAAGCAAAGCTGCTAAGTTGGGTAACAAACTAAAACTAGGGGTCTGAATTACATTTACAATATCCCGATTAAATGTTACTGGATTTTAAAAGCCCTCCCCCCTCTCCCTCCCTCCCTCCCGCCCAAGCTAAACCCTTCCTAAAAGTAAGGACAAAGAGAAAATATTAATGAAAAATCCCACTTTCACATATGAACCCTGCCCTCCCTCCCATATAAACCATGCCACCCAAACAAAGGGTATCCCTCCCCACCCCACCCCGCTCCACCCCGGCCCTCCTCAGCATACAGCCAGAATATGTTCAACCCACAAACCCCCTCTGCATATGCCCAAATAGCAACACGTCTGTCAAAAAGCCAGTCCACTCCTGACGTTTGAGCTTCCTTGATCTGACGGGGTACTTTCCTCAATGTAAGAAAAAAAAAAAAGAAGAAAAAATAACGGCTCAAAGTGCTAATTGGATTCTTTTAAAGAAATAAGAGAACTGAGGAAGAAGTGGAGGGCAGGAAAAGGGGAAGGCCATTCTATCGCTGTCCAACAGCAACCTCTATCGGCCAAAGAAAAGCCTTAACGTCACTTTTGTTCTCCAAAAATATACCAAGGACAACATTTACCCCCCGAACCAGCCCTCGTTCTTCCTCTACTTCAACTGGCAGTTCCCCAGGATGATTAAATCTGTTATTTTACATTAATATATATTCTTATAAATATATATATATATATAGATATAGATATATATATATATATATGGCCCTTATTGAAGAAAACATGAGTTTCACATTGACACGAAAGTACCATAATCTCTATATAGCCAAGTAGAAAGTGTTTTCAGTGCTCAAGTGAGCTGGCAGCAGTCTGTTTATGTCACACTCATTCAACACGTAATAAAACATAAGAAAAATCCTCTTTGAAGTCGCAAACTTAAACTTCTGAAAAGAGTGCTCACTGCACCTCGTAGGCTTCTCCTTTTCCACTTTTTCCTGAGTAATACTTTCAACCTTGTAACAGACGATAATGTTTTTTTTTTGTTTTCTTTTTCTTTTTTTGCTATTTCAATTCTGGGCTATTCCCTGCCATCGTGGTTATTTTCATTATTATTATTTTTTTTTTTTTTTTTTACAGTTGTAAAGTTGATTGCTCAAACACTTCAGCTCATCGGAAGAAAAAACAAAGATAAATGTCCGGTGCTACTCTACGCTTTAAAAAGTACTTTCAGTTCATGATTAATGACCAGACCTAACGGCACTAATATGACGAAAATGAACAGTAAATACATATTTAACTTAAAAATAACAAAAATTGCATTTGCAGGAAGCCTTGCAGGCTTATTGTGGGAAGAGGAGTGGGCACAAAAACAGAGCATCAGTATAATTAAAGGATGTCACTTAAAAAAATAATAATAATAACAATAACAATAATAATAATAATAATAATAATAATAATAATAATAAAATAGAAGCACAAAAAAAAATGAAAACAAGAACATCAACTTTAACGACAGAGTGTTCTCTCCCTCTCAGGCTCTCATCTGTAGCTTTGGCTTGTTGTAGTTTTGGAACCTGTACTTACTGGCTCATTGACATCAGATAACAAACTACTATACCCTGAGAATTCAGACACAGGCGTCCGTATCCTGTGATCCACCTCCCTGCTAGAGTCAGTGCCGTAAGACAAGCTGCGGCCGTCTGACTTGAACTGGGAGCCAAATGCCTGAGCAAAGTTTTCTATCTGGTAGGAAGGCTTGGAGGAGTCCAGAGAGGTCAGATCCTGCGACGAAGCCAGAGGGTAGACCGCCGTGCCGTTCTTGACCGGCGGGTGGTCCTTCTGGCCGCTCAGGTCAGATGGGCTGATCTGGTAAGAGGAAGGGGGAGTGGAGGAGTGCTGCTTCTCCATCTGGTCGGTGAGCTCCTGAGAAGGGGTGAGCTGCTGGTGTGTGGAGGCCTCCAGGCTGCTCAGGTGGAAGCTGTGCTGTGGCGAGGAGCCCGTCAGCATCGCAAAGTGAGACTTTGGCACAGAGGAGGGCAGCGAAGGCGAGGCCACCGACTGGCCAAACCCACACTCCAGTGGGGAAGTAGTGTAGATGTTCTTGTCAGCGTAGAGTGGGTTTCCCGAGTGGGAACTGGTGAAGGGTCCTGAGGCGGGAGGCCCGGGGCCCAGAGGGAAGCTGGCACTGTGGCTGGTGCGCTCCAAAGCCTGCAGCAGGAAGCGAGAGTATTCGTGCATCATGACGGTCTTGTCTCCAGACGGGCTCGGGACGTCAGTGTTGTGACCAAGGTCGGCTCCGTCGGCTGAGGCGGGGTTCAGCTCCACGTGGTGGTCACTGATGTCAAAGTGAACGTCGTGGTGCGAGCCGTCGGGTTTCTGGGTGTAGTGGTCGAGGAGGCTCTGCAGCACCTCATCTGGGATTCCGGACTTGTCGAGACTCAGAGGAGCGTCGTTGTCCATCACACTGGAAACGACACCCTGAATGACGGACTGCTGGGAAGACAAGTGACCAATGCCGACATCGTACTCATTGCTGGTTCCTCCAACCACCACGGGCCCTGACGAGTTTGCATTGTTGGCTGCATGAAGGTAGCGTCTTTTCTTGAGGAACTGCATGGCGTCATCGTAGTTGCTGCTGGTGGGCCCTCCTTTAACCCCGTTACCCTGCATGAGGCCAAGACCATCCATGCCCCCACTCTGCTCCAGTGAGCCCACTTTGGCCTGTTCCAGACCCTCTTTGTCCAGGCTCTTACGATTAGCCTTCTTGAACGCCATCTTTGGAGCTCGACCGTGGTGGACCTGTTGCATGCTGGGTCCTGGCTCAGTAGAGGAGGATACTGTTTGATTCTCCACAGAGTATTCGTGGATGCTGTAGCCTCCTGATACAGCCCCGTGAATGTGCTGGGCCCTCACCCCTCCACCATCCCCCTTCTTCTTTTTGCGCTCACCTCCCTCTCCATTTTTGGACCTTCCTCTCTTTCTCCCAGTACTCCCAGCATTTCCCTGAGTGATTCCATAGCTGCCGTGTCCCATGTCTACACAACCTAAGTCCATCATCCCGGGATCCAGCCCCTTCTTTATGGCTTCTCCACAGGTTCGCTTGTGCTTAAGCAGTCGGTCTGTCCTCGAAAAATACTGAAGGGAACAAACACCAAATGTTGTATTTAAATCAAAATCATAAGATTTATTTTAAAGTTCTTCATATAGAAGCTAACTCACTAACCTGTTGGCAGGTCTCACATCTGTACGGCTTTTCTCCGCTGTGCGTCCTCTTGTGCCTCTCCATGTGGTACTTCTGAATGAAACGCATGTTACACTGGTCACAGCTGAACGGCTTCTCTCCTGACGTACGAGAACAGCATCGCTCAAGGTTAGTTGACATCAGAAGCACACGATGAATCACAGGATGAATCGGGCCGTTCGGTAACATGAACACTTCTTCTTTTTTTTTTACTCACCACTGTGGATTTTCTCGTGTCGCTGGAGAAGGTACTTCTGAATGAAACTCATGTTGCACTGATTGCATCTGAAGGGTCTTTCACCTGAAATGAAACCAGAGAGACTTCAGGGTGAGCCAAGCACATAATAAATTAACATTTTTCAGGATAAAACTGCAAATTGTAGAGTGGCCTTTGGACTAAGTTATGTTTTTTATTTAGCATCTTGATATGCCAGATTATTTTTTGGGCTTTTAAACCTTTATTTTGACAGTAGCAGCCTGAGAGTGCTGCTGACAGCGCCGTGCATGAACACTCAATCGCAACGGACAGCAGCAGAGGAGTTCATACAGATCATTCTGAGACACGGTTTGTAAAAGTTCACAGCCTGCCATGCTGTTTTCCTGTAATGCTCCGTGTACAATGACAAAGCAAAAAAAAAAGGGAAGTGATGCTACTGACAGAATTCGAGGAGCAGAATTGATCATGGACGAGTTACTCTGTTACTGCTTCTTCAATGAGAAGATAGCGGTAAAAGCTGAAATATTCCGCAAAAACTGTGTTTAAAAAGTACACAGAGAACTGTTTGAAGATAAAGTTGGATGCAATGCAGAAGCAGTAATAAAAACTGTTTCACTTTCTTCTGCTGGCGTCATAATGATGTCGACATTTTACTTTTCTGTGCTGCTTTTGCTATTATCAACAAAAAAAGTGATAAACCTCCACATCGCGAAGCACAAACGGGAGAAAATCTGAGTTGGTAATGTGCGCGCTGCGATACCTGTGTGAATGAGGACGTGTCTGCGGAGGTGATAGGAGCTTCTGAAGGATGCAGTGCAGTGCTCACAGATGTGAGGCTTGGTTCCCGGCGACAGGCTGCCTCCATCTGCATCCAGCATCATTGATTGCTGTAGAACAATAACAGAGAAACGCAGGGTGTCAGATTCAGTCAGCTGTCTTCTATATCATCTGAATGTTTTTAAAGGATCAGTTCATATCGGGTAGAACGCATACGCATGAGGAGCGGCATCTAAGTTTATAGAATAATGCTACAATTTACAAATAAAACAGATAAAAGACAAAACTATACAGCCTTTCTACTAGTATAAAAATACTTTTAAGTGCAATTACTAATGTATTACTTTCAATTTTTATTAGACAAATAAACACAAATGTATTTAAATATTAAAAAATACCGTAATATACCTTTTTTAGTGATTGCATTTGTGCATGAATGGCACTGACACTAAATTTGACTACATTCACACATACATAAATAAATGACAAACCTTTGCCTCGCTTCTCTTCTTTCTTGGTTTACCCTCCTGTCCATCACCATTTGACCTTCGACCTTTTCTCCCAGTGGGCTCCTTTCCTAACTGACTCGGCAGCTGTGACGATGACAAAGGGAGAGGGAGAGGGCCGTGAGAGCGAGCCACAACAAGGAAATTACTTGATTGAAGGTTAAGGGCCTTTAGTCTAAAACTATCCTGCAAACAAGTCCATGTTTGTTGCTGATGCAAACACTTGTCTAGTGATTGTCTGTTGGAAACAGAAAGATGTGGTTCTAGTGGGCGAGATAACGAGGTCTTGAATTTATGGCCTTTTTACGCATAAGCAGCCTGTAATTCACTGCGAGAGCCTTTCATCTGCGATTCTAACAAAAGAAACAGACAAACCGCACACCTCACATGCTAAACACTCTTCACTAACCATCACAAACAATATGTATGGTGTATTCACTTTTCTGCTTTCCATTTTTCCCCCTTTCTGCTGCACCTCAGTGCCATATGGAGACTGACGGGGTAAATGTGGGTGCACCTGCTGTTTTCACAATCAGCCCAATTTTTAGGGGCGAGTTGGTGGAAAAACTGCTTATCAGGGCTTCATGTTAGAAAATAAAATCCTCAACATGAAATAGTCCATGAGTATACATTTAAAAAAAAAAAATACCTGACTTAAGAGAAGACAATAGTTCATTCTGTTTCCTCTGATGCCTGGCTATTGTTAGAAGTGTGTGGTTGTGTGTATTTCTATTTGAATAAGCACAAAAGACGTCTGAAATGAAGTGCAAGCTCAAACAAGACAGCTGTGTCCTTGCCATGACGTTTTCATTCACGCTGAGGCCGGATGACATCATCCTCTGAGCCAGAAAGAGAAACAGAGGGAGCAGAGGGAGGGAGGAGGGAAGGAGGGAGGGAGGGAGGGAGGGAAGGGGGGGCTCTCTTTTATATTTTGCATCTCGAGCCGTCAGTAGATTTATGTCGCCATAACCAGTTTCACATAAGCTCCTCCCTCTCAGGCTTTTAAAATATGAGCTGCTTGGCGACACGGCGGGGCTGTTTTTGAGAACAAACTCAACTGAAATCATTCAACATTAAATCTGCACACATTTTTTTTAACTAATCTGGGTGTTTGAGTCTAAATGTCAGGTCAACAAACTGTAACCACACATTAACGCACAAAAGAAAATGCCTATGAACGTCATATTTTCCCCTCAAACCAAAGTTTTTAAATCATGACTCCAGTGAAAAACATGGATTGACACCTCCACCCTTCTTCTATCACTTCAGCAGTGCGGCGTTGCATTTATA
This sequence comes from Argyrosomus regius, assembly GCA_946959425.1. Taxonomy (NCBI): domain Eukaryota; kingdom Metazoa; phylum Chordata; class Actinopteri; family Sciaenidae; genus Argyrosomus; species Argyrosomus regius. The sequence goes on along the minus strand of OX336897.1, from coordinate 18,419,985 downwards.
GATATGTTGACAGAGCAGTTATGTGCAGCTCCTAGAAAGATGCTCAGAGACAGTACCTGAGGCAGCAAAACGCAGACTTTCATTAGAACATTACATGTGTTACATAACCTGAGTTAACATATGTTGATATTTTACGTTTAGCTCTGTGTTGGCTGCAGGAGCAGTTAAGAGACTGAATTTCAATGTTGATGTACGACTCTTATTTGTTATGTATTGATCTCTACCTGCAAGAATGTGTTGGCAATAAAGCGTGGAAGGCAAAAAATAAAAATAAACACCATAACAATAATTTCCAACAGAAAACTTATAATCACTGACATGTATTGTGTGTTTACAGAAATGTATGGCTGCTTATAAAGTTTAAATGTTAATGTGGCTGCAAGTATTGAGGGAAAAACATGAACTGTAGCACCAACAGGAAGTTACTTGTAAACTCGATTAAGGCTTATTTATTATCGGTTAATCTGCCAATTATTTTCTTGATTGATAAATTAGTTGTTTGATCTTTTAAATGTCAGAAAGAAATCTTGTGTTGTGGAGGATATTCCGTCAACAGTGATGTAACACTGAGAAGCTACAGCTGGTGTTTCTGCATGAAAAAAGAGCTTTCAAACAATTCTACAAATATTAATTATCTGTCAATTAATCGACTAATTGTTTCCCCTCTAAACTTGATGAATAGGGGAAATGTAACTTAATAGCACAGGCCTTTATTCAGTGGTACTTACGTTGCCCATGTTGAGGTCGTGCACCAGCAGGCTCTGGTTGTTGCTGACTGTCACCTCCAGCAGCTCTGTGCTCTTCCCCAGCCCTCCGGGATAAACCGGCAGGCGATAATCATGCTCCGACATCTTCTCCTGTTTGATACCCATGGAGTGAACATAGTCTCCCCCCCCCACGCACCCCATGCGGCCACCATGGGTGCCCATGCTGCAGTCGGGCGAGTCACGCTCCTTCTTCAGGATCATTTCCTGCGGCGGAAGGTCCTGCATGACGGAGTGGGCGGCCAGCCGGGTGAAGCTGGTCACCGGAGGGAGGTGGCTGAACATAATCATGCCAGGGCCGAAATTGGAGTCCATGCTCCCGTTGGAGCGCAGGAATTCATTGCCTAGTTTGTCTTGAATGATGTTCATGGTGGATGCCGGCAGGCAGGAAAACTATGGGGTGGCAATCAGTGTCATCCTGTGAGGAAAAACACAGCAGCAGTCAACGTTAGAGCATACTGTTTTCGGGAAGCACTATAACTAGCAATCAAACGCACAAATAATAGCCAAGAGACAACAATTATGGAGCCAGTTAAGCTCGGTCTTCAGGAATCAGTGTCACGGCCTCTGATCTCACAACTGGTCGCTTAGTCGGATTAAACCAACGTTTTGTGGGTCAACAAAGGGCTACAGTCTGGCACAATGACAAGTGGAAACAAGCAGAACATCAGAGCTACACCGTACCAAACTCTCTCTGGCTGATTACAGTGTGTGTGTGTGTGTGTGTGTGTGTACAGTATTTTACAGAGCGAAAAAGGTCACAGCGGCTGCAAAGCTAGACACAACATGAGACGGGGAATGAGAGGACTGAAGTTGTGTGTTAATCTGTTTGATGGGCCTGTCTGACCCAGTCATCCTATTTGCATGAGCTTATCTGCCAATGAGAGTGCACACAGGCTGCATTAGAAAAGACTGTTGGTGTAATTATGTGTACACAAAATAATTGCTAAAACACAATGCATGTTTGGTAATAGCTCCAAGTGTAAAGTGTGAACTTAAAAAGCTAAATACACTTTATGGAGGCAACCAAATAATAGGAAGGAGTCTGTTAGGAGCATAATGTCTCTTAAAGTTGCATTAAAATGTGTTATAAATCATTATTATGTGCTCCACGACTATCTTGGATCACCCGCATTGAACGACCCATCCGGCTAATGAAGTGCTACTGACTGCTGCTGCCAAATGCCTTCAGCTCTGATGGTGCGTTAGCAGCAATAACGTCCTCAGCTAACACAAAGACAACTTTTTAAAACACACAAACAACACATGAGCCACTCCGACTAACTTCAGCTTTCTCTGCTGTGTTTAAGCGAGACAAACGGTGTGAGAGTAGAGCCCCGGGGAAGAGGAAACTACAAAAGCTTTGCTTCGCTGTGTGCAATTAGCTACCTCAGCTAACCATTTGGCTAACCACTCTTGTTGCGGGGCCCTTCTTCTTTGTGATGCAGGATCAGGCAATAATTAATATGGCCATGCAATAACAGCAGCACATCTGCGCTGATAGACACCCCGAAACCGTGGAAATGTGAGCAAGAAAACTAGCTAAAAGCCCGAGAAAAGTCGGAGCCTGCCTCGACATTTAAATAAAGTTAGTTTTGTACTTTTGTTTTTAGTTGAAATTAAAGAATTTAGAGGCAGATATCAGCACACACACCGGCGCTACGCAAGACATTAAATCTGCGAGCTGGAGAAATGAAGGACGAAATGCTGCTTTGCGCCTGAAAAAAAATAAAACAAACAGCACCACTTGGTCTTACGTCGTCTGTACTTATTCTCGACTGTTTTCTCCGAGTTGTTGGCTTCGTTTCCTGGACGGTGAACCGACTGTAAAGTGATGGAGCGACAGCGCAAGCATGACCCATAACAAACGGCCCATACAACAACTCCAGCGAACAATGATGCTCCTCCGACTAGCCGAGACAGCTAACTTAGCAGCTAACTAGCGTAACGTCTGAGCGCTGCGCTTTGTTGTCTGTCCCGTACGGGGACTTTTAACTACTACAGCCGCCGATTCGGGCCCCATAGTTGGATTGTATGGATTTCACTCACCGGTACGGGACCATGACCCGCTGTTTTTGGCTCGCTTAGTTCACCCTCAGCTGTCCGTTTCAATATCTAAAGCCAAAACATTGTTCTCCCGCAGCTGCTGGGTTCTTCCATCTTGCCTCGGCGCAGGGGATTCTGGGTCCCGTAGGCGGACGCGTCCTGAACAGAGACGAAGTAATTAAACAAGTCTCCTTATTATGAATGGATGATGGGATTAGTAGTACTATTCATCGAGTATTCAAGTTATTCCTGTTATTTTAAGAAAGTTATTCTCAGCGATCCTTAAAAGTAGATATTAATTAATTTATTTATTTATTATGTATGTATGTATGTATATAAGAATATGAATGAGGTTTATTGCCAACATACAGGGCCCAGGAATCCTAAAAACATTGCCATAAAATCGAGGAAAGGACCAAGCAGTGAATGTGCAAACGTCCTCAGTATAAAGTATGAAGAATATGTGCAGACATTGTACAATTCATCCATATTTTTGTTGTTGTAGTTAGTCAATGAGCTACTTCCTGGATTTTATATCATTCTCCCATTTTATCTGCAACTTACTTACAACTATTAAGATTCTAAAAGTTTTTCAGCACACGTTGTGTTGAAAGAATTACACAGATCTTTTACTCAAGTCCCAAAATGCCACATGAAACAAATTCAGTCTGTCAAGATATGTATTAAATATTTTATTAAAAGTAAAATGCCTTGGGGTGTTGTTTAGCTCAGTCGGTAGAGCAGCCGCCCCATGTACGAAGGCTCAGTCCTTGCCGCGGCAGCCCAGGGTTTGAATCCGACCTGTGGCTCTTTCCCGCATGTCATTCCCCATCTCTCTCTCTCTCCCCCCACATTTCCTGTCACTCTTCAGCTGTCTCTGTCAAATAAAGCTCAAAAAAGGCCAAAAAAATATCTTAAAAGTAAAAATGCCTTCGAAATGCTGTAGGCTATGTACATAGTATAAATATATACCTGCAGCATTCTAATCAGCAAGGTTTTTCTTAAAATATCAAAAGTTAAAGTAGCCTATCATCATTTAGAATGACTCCTTTAACAGTGGTACATTTCATATCTCAGATATATTACGACTTATTTATTAACATTTATGGAGCATTTAAAGCTTTTTAACTTTACACAGTATACTCATGTGTAGTCCATGGATAGAGCATGTCATATGCTATACAGATGGTCGAAATCTATATGAGATAGCATTTTATATAAGAGCTTAACCTGTAAACTAACTATAAGAGTAAGAGTAAAAAGTGCAACATGATATATAGTATGAAATAACACAAAGGTACAAAATTACAGGTACAGCTTAAGTACAGCTCTTAATGGCTTTCCACCACCAGTCAAAACCTTGCTGTACAGATGATATCCAGAATAGAGAGTTTTGAGAATGATGGCATATCTTTACAAACAGGTAGTAATCGTCACTTTCTTTGGTGTATGTAGTGTTGTAGTAGTGAATGTAGTGTTATTTCAGTCATTAATATAAAAGGAAGAAGAAACCCACCATGAATGGCAGTAGTGAATAGAGATCCGGAAAATTCAAACAGCTGAGGATGATTGTTCAAACCAGAATAACAGAGCAAGTCTCAGAGCGTCCATTCAGATGATCATGACAGATGTATTTAGAAGTGAAGCTCTTAGATCTGCCGGATGAATGACTATGTATACATCTAAAAGCACATCAGAGTCGGGCCTCACACCCCCACTCCTAATTGCCTATAATGAACCAATTAATTCAGAAAACAGAGCATAATTAAAATGCAGACAGTAGAGTAATGCAAAAAAAGGTCAGTGAGTGCATTTTTGATGTCCCTGCTCCTTTCATATATCCATGATGACAACCCACACAGCTGACAGTGATAGCTTTGAAATCACTCTCATCTTGGAGTGCTTAAATATGCATGATGGCCTGATGAGTCTACATGAAAAACTGTAATTAGAGTTTGAGAATATGGTGGAAAATGAAGTTCATCATTTCACAATTAGAAGATAATCAAGACACAGATATTAATCAAGTATTGCCTGGCTCATACAGCATCTTTATGGAGGATTTGGGATAAGAAAAATGCTGACTTTATTAACAAATGAATAATGAATTCATATTTGAGAGAAATTGTGATCTTGGTTGTTTGTAGGCTTCAAGACAGTCCCCTGTATTTCTCTGATTTTAGTATCCTGAGGGAGTTATATTAATAATTGAACACATGGTGGTATTTTATATTTTTTTAATGTCACATATTTAGGGTCTAGGGTCTTTAGACTACCATTAGACCGTGGAAAGGCAGACAGGGCTTTCAAATAAGAAAATTAATTAATAATTAATGAACAAATAATGTGAAGAAATCCAATATTTCTATTTCTAAAATCCTGGATACAGCCATGCATAAGTAAATAAAGATGTTCATGTTACCAAGTTGTTAGCAAACGGTTGCTTATTAAGACACATCCATTTGGAGTCATGTTTCTGAATGTTAATCATTGTCATTTAAACTCTGTTTTTGGTCCCCACCAACTTCTGAGGGAAATGCTAAATGCTCCACCAGGTTCACCAGCTAGCTGATAACACCACTCACTGCTGGGCAGGTGGTGTACAGCTGGTCTTCAGAAATTTTGACTGAAAATAGCTGCCTTTTTTGGCTGCAACCATGCCGTCTAGCATGCGTCTGCAATGTGTCCGGATGACCACTTGCTGTTACCCCCTTCAGTCTATGCCTAGCTAAGAGTGAAAATGTTTGTGAGGGTCAAGTTGGAAAAAGATGCAATCAGAACTAATCTCCTTGGGTGGGGCGGGCCAGAGTTGCTATTGTAAAATAGACTTATTAATCATAATAGACGTTTCCTCCAGGAGTATATAATGAGTTTAGAAATTCTAGAGAAACATTTAAATAATGTGCTACACTTTAACTAAACACTAAACTAATTATGGGCGACTAAAGTTACTGTAAATTTAGTTGACTAAAATCTTATGATAGTCAACTAAAAATAAAACTAATTACAATTTTGTTATCAAAATTAGCGCTGGAATTATACACTGTCCACTTGTGATCTGATCATAAGACTCATTTTAACACCAAGTGTAAACAGGGTCTATGAGAGCTGAGAGATTCAACCAAAACAGCAGAGTTGTGGCCTGAAAGCTAAAACAATGAGCTGAAAGATGCTAAAATGGTGCAGAGAGGAACATCACAGTCTCTGTGGACACTCTTTCACATACAACTAGACATGTGCTCCATTGTTAATACAGAAATATCCATTATGATCGCTTTACTGAAGAAAAGCACATGATCATCGCCTGGTCACCTGATAACAACATGACAGCTCAGGTCAGTTCACCCCGTGGTAGTGAAATCCTTTAAAGCCTGAGCACAAACACACAATCACATCTAACACACAAAGCGACACAAATAGAGGACATCCTGTATGCGTGGTCTTATTTCAATGTTCTGAGTCTTATATGTCAATCTCTGCTAAGGTTAGGAAATGTCACCGTATGGCTCCACTTTCCACCGGTCCCTACTATCAGCTGAGTGTTTGGGACGTTAAGGTCAGAGACATGACGACTCCTCGTGCGCCACTGACTCCACTTTGAGTGGATTAATGTGGCCCACGCTGTGAAGGGGACAGGAGTGAGCATGTCTGTACCTGCACACGGACCACAGATATGAAGGATGACGAATATGAATAATAAACAGGCCAATATTTTCATGTTTGGAATCTGTGGTAATCTGTGTATCATATAACACAGATGGTTATCAATTCTAACTCCTCATTAATAATTCAGCCTGCACAGCACGTCTTTGTTCCCTGCCCCCCTCCCCTGAATCCATCAAAAGCTCTCTCTCTCACACAAACACACACACACACACACACACACACACACACACACACACACACACACACCACTAATAATTTGGATGTGAATTTCCTTCCTCGTCTCATAATGGAACACAAGAAAACTGTGAACAGCAAAGAGAGCCGAGGTTTGGTGATTGTCTGTGTTGTGCTGATTTGGATTCCTCTCGCTGGGAAAGCCTTGATGCCTTCACATAACAGATGGCGATCCTGGCTGTCTACACTCTAATCCTCAATTGTTTGGAGGATCACAGCCGTATACGAGTTCCCTCTTTTGAGACAGAGGTCCCTTGTCAGTTATTAAAAAACCTGTGCAGTGGAGAGACTTGTGTCGTGGGGATAAAATAACATTTGGATCCCAATATTACACCCAACTGAATAGGCTTTAGACTGCATTGGTGGGGAAATTACAACATTAAAGCCGCCTGTAAACACTGAGAAATCTCTTTTGTGGTTGCAGTCATACCTCAGCAGGTTGCACATATACCTACAAGCTCATTATGTCTGATAAGGGACTGAACGTACAACTTTTTAAACTAAATTTTAAGACTTGGCTCGACTTTTATGTGACAACACATTCATTTAAATGCAGTATGTAGAACATGAGATTAAAATGCTAATAGGCTAATGTGACAATTTAAACATTTAAAGCAACACTTCAACATTTTGGCAAATATGATTATAAGTTGTATCAATTTTCATCATATCATCTTACAGTAAAAAAGAATTTTGATTTTTAAATTATGTGTCTGAAAAGTTGCAGAAATGTTGATAGCGAACGTATCAGTAAAATGTTGGTTAAAGTCAGTGAAAGATTGTCTTCTGGTTTAATCCAGAAAAGTTCCACAGTGATTTAAGACAAAATATATTGGTTAAGATTTGAACCAGACCACAATCTCTCCCCAATCTTCTGGGGAAAAATCTTTTTTTTTTTTTTGTTGCCTAAACCTTCTGACAGACCAGAGGCTGGATGTGAACCCCTAGTTTCTGCTGTCAAAGTCCTGCGATTTCTACACCCACCATCCACCTGCAGTACATAAATGTAGCACTTCGCTCTGCCTCTAAACTCAATTACATTTGCCACCACAACTTAACTGATCAATATGCAATAGATCAGAAGGAGGAGCTACTGCAGTGGTTCAAACTTTTCTTCATCTCAAAGGCTAAAATCACCACCCAGCAGCTCATTTTAACAGTGCAAACAACAGTGTGAGTCAGCATAATGAAGCTTGAATCAATGAAACCACTACTGCACAGTCTTTCCTCTTATTTAATGAAAATGTCTTTCGGAGAAATAAGCTAATGTTGTTGTTCAGGCGTCCCTCCTGATTGTTTGTTTTTTGTATCGTATAGCGATGGAATGCTGCACCAGTGATACATGAAAAGCTTTTCTTTCTCTGCATTCAGTCATCTGTGATGCAGATGTTACTTTCCAATCCTAATTCCAATAAATGTAGTTTTACAGCTTTCATTTTGCCTTTCATAATAAATGTTAATAAATGTTAAATCAGTCTGATACTTACAATGACTGGATGAATCTGAGCTTACTTATATTAGATATCAGGGAAATACCATTTATGATCTTATATTTAGATATAAAAGATGTGAAGTGAAGAGAATATCTGAGCTGCCTTTATGCTGATTATGTTTTTGTTGTTGTTGTTTTAAAGGATTTAAAGGTCCAGTGTGTTGGATTTAGTGGCATCTAGTGGTGAGGTTGCACATTGCAACCCCCTGACCCTCCTTCTGAGTGTGCCATGAAAAATTTGAAAGGCGCTACTTACGGTCAGTGTTTGGTTTGTCTGTTCTGGGCTACTGTAGAAACATGACAGACCCTGTAGAAAAGGACCTGTGTATGAAACACACCAACAGCACTACATCCTTCAATGAAGTGGAACCTCATCTCTCTAAAACAAAAACTGTATTGCTGTTTAACCTAGGTGTACCTAACAAACAGTTTTTTTAGTCACCAAAGTTGGACTTGATTTACTCACATGTGTAACACTGCCATTTAAAGACAGACATACAGTTTTGTTTGAAAGTTGATGCAAAAGCATATTTTCTCATTTAATACTGATGGAAGTCTGAGTTTATGAACATGTGAAGAAAATGTGTTTCTGACAAAAGCACATTAATAGTCGTCTACACTGTTGAAGCTTTGTTTAAGTCACTGATACCTTTAAACGTCGGTCATTTCTTTTATTTATGAGTTTTATACCTGTTGCTTTATTAAACTTTTCCTGGTGTGTTTCTTCCCAAAAGAGCGACTAAAAAAAAAACACACTCTTAAAAGCCTCGATCCAAAATCAGTTCATTACATCATTTATGGATAAAGTGCTTTAAATACCTTGAAAGAGTATCTTAAGAGCACTTCATTAATAAAAGATGTAATAAACTGATTGTTGATCTTGAATGCTGACCTCTCTCATATCAGAAATACTCCCAGCGCTCAACACAAATTAAAGGTCCAAACAAAACCCACTTGAGACGAGTGTCATGTGATGAGATCAGTCAAGGGCGTCTTCATTCTACCTGTGTGATTGAAACTGTAATTGTGCATTAGTTAATAATAGCAGCATGGTACTTACATGCAATGCAGACCTTTGTGTTCTATCTGATTAAAACAAGGGCAACAAGGAGGCAAGGACAAACCATCCCATTTAGGTTGTCCTTTGGGAGGATACTAGTCCAGGAACTCCTCTGCTGTAGTCGTCATCCAGTGTCTGAATCAATAAGGAGGCTTCACGGGAAAGAGGAGAAGCACAGATTTAATGTCAGACTTAAAATGGGAAAAGCTTTTGGACAGTGAGTTGTAAAATTGTATTTATTTAAAGCAAGTATTTCAGGAAAACATTTAAAATTCAAATGAGAGCTGCATAATTTTTCCATTATTCTTAATTTACTCGACATTATTACCTGAATTTAATAAGCCTTTGCAATTTGGCACAGGTTAACAGAAGCACTGTAGCCCCATCTGCAATTCAATTAGTCAATGCCACCGATATTGCCTCTGTTAGATCAAGTATTACATCAAAGGTGCACATGGCGCGTCCTGCCAGTAGATGGCGCAGTTTAACTAGAAGCACAAAGATCCTCCTCTGCCATGATCTCTGCGTGATTCCTCGTGTTAATCATACAGAGGATAAGCTACAAGGTAAAGACAGTGTAAGAAGAATGAATGAATATATTATCGACTAATTAATTATTATTTAAATGAAGTCGCCCACTGATTTAATTGATCAAATGAACCACGCAGGAGACTCAAATTGTCCACCTGTGTGTGTCTCTCTCACTCTCTCTCTCTTTTTACGCACAAACGCAGTCTTGTGTCACTCCCCCTTACTCCCTCCCTCCCTTCCTCTCCTCGCATCTCTCCCTCACACACACACACACACACACACACACACATTTCCCTCTCCATCCTCCACAGCCCACCAGGAGCTGTGAATGGCAGACTCGTATTTCGCTCCGCTGGTGAGCAGCACGCCAGTCAAGAGTGGAGACTGAGCAGAGCGCACGGCCACAGTCAGCCACCTCCTGATGTCATGTCAACAAACTGGAAGATTAGTGGATATTTTTGAATGAACGGATGATATCAGTGTTTTTAAATCACTGACATACACGTGTTTTTTTGTTTTTTTTGTTTTTTTTACTCTCAGGATTTACTGTGCGCGCTGAAGTGGCCATGGCGCATTTTACGCACTGCAGGTAACCAGTGTTCTGGAGGCTCAAACAAACAAAAACATGGATTAAACAGCAAGTGATTTCCCAACTTCACTCCAGGAGAGCTCAAATGGCGGCCCTTCGTAGAAAATTTGGCGAAGATTACCAGGTGGTTAACACAAATCGAGCTACCACTTTTTCCGCTCCGGTCAAGAAGAAACGCCAGCGCTTCGTGGACAAGAACGGTCGCTGCAATGTGCAGCACGGAAACCTCGGTGGAGAGACCAGCAGGTACCTCTCTGACCTCTTCACCACTTTGGTCGACCTAAAGTGGCGATGGAACCTGCTCATCTTCATCCTAACTTACACGATCGCTTGGCTGGTCATGGCATCTATGTGGTGGATCATCGCTTACATCAGAGGAGACCTAAATCACGGCCACGACTCGTCCTACACCCCCTGCGTGGCTAATGTTTACAACTTCCCCTCAGCTTTTCTGTTTTTCATCGAGACTGAGGCCACGATCGGTTACGGCTACCGATACATTACCGAGAAGTGTCCGGAGGGCATCATCCTCTTCTTGTTCCAGTCGCTGCTCGGCTCCATAGTGGACGCTTTTCTCATTGGCTGTATGTTCATAAAAATGTCCCAACCTAAGAAACGCGCAGAGACGCTCATGTTCAGTCAGGACGCGGTGATTTCTCAGCGAGACGGGAAACTGTGCCTCATGTTCCGCGTGGGCAACCTGCGCAACAGCCACATGGTGTCCGCTCAGATCAGGTGCAAACTCATAAAGGTGAGTGGAAGTTAAGCACTGCTGCACATAAATCACAACTAATAAAGTTACATGAAATTAACTAATTCAACTTCTAACTTGCTGCTGCATTAGATGACAAAGTGTTGCAATAGTGGAAGCTTAGGGAAAGTAACAAAAAGATCCACATTTCTTTTTTGCACAATGACTGCACTCCTGACTGACAGCTGGTGTCTGAAGAATCTTTACTCCTTCACTCTCCTCTCCTCTGAGCGCACGAGGAACAGGAACAGTCGCGTCCTGCATACCAAAAATGTTGAAACCTTTTTGTTAATTCAAAAGCTTAAATGTAAGCAGGTCCCACCACACAATATATGCCTTGTTAAACAAGACCGGCTTAAGGTAGCATTACCATAATCCTCCAGCTGCAGGATGGAGAGGCTGAGTGGCAGCCAGGTGCATCTCAAACCACTGAGATAAGAGCGTGCAGGCTGTTGGCTCTTTGTGTGTGGACAGTCGACACTGTGTCCAGCATTAGTTCTTCTTCAGGCCGTGGCACCTGGACAGATAGGTGTGTATCAGTGAGTGGATGTGACAGAGAGATGGGCCCCTGAAGAAGGATCAGTGTGTCAGTAGAGAGGGACCTCCGCACACTACCACAGATCACTGGAGTCAGTCAAACAGCACTCCTGGGAGGAAGGATGCACACATAAAAAGTATTTATGGCATCCATAAAGAAATGCATTATTTTCCTTCTTTTCTTTGGGCTGTCTTTTTTTTAAATTTCTCTTCCATGAGACATATAATGTGTTAGAAAGCATCACAGCTCAGTAAAAAGAGGGAACAAAACACAATTTACCAACTGTGCCACGTTGGTTATCCACTAATGAAGAACTCAGCGGATTTTGAGGCGAATATAGCTAATGAAGCTCACGCTGCAAATAAGCAACAATGCAGAAAATTACCACAAACAGTAGAAGGTTGACTGGCTCCTCTTTTAATTATCATAATAGAGCTCCTTTCAGCCACATCCATGTTCAATGTGCAGAATGGGCCATAAAGAAGACAAACAGCATTAGTGAGGTGCTTGGAGCTTGTTTATGTCTGTGTTCTCCTCTGCACAGCCACATCGAGCACAGCGTTGGTCAGCTTAATGATGCATGCAGGCAGGCAAGGGAGAGGGAGGGAGGACCGAGCTATTCCACTGTTACAAGCATGGAGGAAGTGAACAACCCCACAGAGTTCTCAGTCTACAACCGTTTTCCCCTGTGATATCGTGATTTTCAGTTCATCAGCACAGCTGGAACTCAAAGTGATGAATAGTCTGATTTAATGTGTTAAAATTCAACTAAGCACCAACAACTAGAAGAAACCATTCAGGACTTTTGTAAAATAGAAAAGGCATCGCATCAGAAAAAAAAAATAAAATAATTGAGGCCGAGGGAATTTCATCCTGTAGAGCCACTCTTCTTTTACCTTTCCTTCTGGGCTGCAAGAAATACAATCATTATAAATTCCAAGACCTCTTTGCCAACCTCACATCATTTTTACACTCCCTCTCTCTGTGAAATACAATACATACAGCATCCACTCTGTGCTCCTTAGTATTTTTGCTCCAGGGCTTTGTGGTCTAACCTTATTCTTTCGCTTCAAAGACTCTCGTACAGAGACAGAATTTTTTTGCAGCAGCTCTGCCAGAGTACAGAACACAACAACAAAAAAAAAAGAAGTGAGTCACTGTGCATGAACAAAGCTATTCTTTAAACTGAGCATACCTTTAGATATTACACGTCACATACAATGTTTAAAAACCTCAAATAAAAAAACTGAAGCAGTCATAATTTAGACTGAACGCTCTCAGTGCAGTCCCTGTATAGAAATGTTGGTGGTGCTGTTGAACTGCAGCCCTCTCCAAGTCATGCCTTGTCATATAAAATACTGGCAGAGGAAGAATCATTTAGACGTGAATACTGTGTGTGTGTGTGTGTGTGTGTGTGTGTATGAGAGCGAGTTTGCGAAAAGGTTTCCTGTGATGATTTGTTCATCAAACTGCATCTAAAACTAACACAGAGTAAATGAGCAGACTAGCTGTTCCACAGATAAAAACAAAAATTCTTTGACCACGGCAAAAATGAGGTTTTTGATTATTCTCTGAAAACTTTGCTGTTTCTCTGAAATACAAAGAATCATATCTATCTCAAACACAGACGACGTACTGTAACATTAGTGTATCAACTAAGCATTAGTAACCACGGTATTAACCCCGTCCACACGTAACAGAAGGCTCTCTCTCCCCTCACAAACCTGAACCTTACGTGCATGTTTAGCATTGAGCATAAACTTGACAACCTCATCTCTGACTGGACAAATATTTTCTCCCGTTGAGTGGCTAAAGCAGTTCATTTCCTGTGTGTGATTTGTCCGAGCAATTGTTTTTCTTAGTGAACTCATTAAAGTTATATCAAAGAATCTGGAAGCCATAGACCGCAGCGATCAATAAGCGTTTTCATGTTTCCTGAGCGTGATTGGTTTGTCTTTATGTCATTGTTCCCTCGTGTCAAAGCACATTTGCATGACTTTGAACCTTTCTCAACTCTGTCAAGTCTCACCGCTGGGTGACCTTTGAGTCGCTGAATAGTGGTGGGTGGTGGCAGCATGTTTCTCAAGGTTTTAATTCACAGTTAATGGCATTTTCTCACATCTCTGGTATTCAGGAGTCTGTATGGGTTGGAGGGATGATCACTGTCAGACTCTACCTTTTCAGAGAGCAAGGCGGACAAAGGCTATGGCCTCTACTGGAGGGAAAGAAGGCAGATAGTGCCCTTTTCCAGGTTGGAGTGTGTCTCAATGTGCCAGCTGGAATTACCACCACAACGAACTTCAGTCTGTTTCATTAAAACGAACCGTTGTGCACAATCAATATGGTTCGTTTGGGCCGGTGTGAGAGCTGCCAATCGAACCCTGGTGGGGGCTAAACAAGTAGACCAAGACCACCTGAAATGTTTAGTGATCCATGAGGATGTGAGGTTAAATCTACAGAGCTTACTTACAGTAGATGACGAAGCTTGTTTAAATTGGAACCACCTGTTTGCGCTGCTTTGTTTGGACAGTAGGTCGGTGAGCCTGAGCGCTGCTGAACTGTCGTGGATGATGACTGGATGACAGCAGAGAGAGAGAGGCGATACAGACTGATGGAAGCTGCCATAAGTAGCTGAAATGCAGCTTTGCAAGGCATCCATGACAGCCTCAGAGGGCATCCTGGTGGAACATCCCAGCTGAAAATATGACTGTGGTATAACTGGGAGCGTTGGAGGAGGGCGAGAGAGTGAAGGCTTTGATTGAAAGTGATGGAAAGTGTTGAAATAGCTGGAGAGAGACTCGCAGTAAGAGCAAGGAGACATAAAAAGAATTACCAACAGATTTCTTTCTTAATATTTTCACGGTATGAGTGGGGCCTTCTATTTCAGAGATATACAAGGGAGAGAAATCCTCTCGGCTGCATATCTCCTCAGAGGATTGCGGGATGGGCTCAACACACTAGTCACGAGAGCTGGAATTGATTTCCATTTCTCTTCTAATAAGAATAGAGATGCAATTATACTATCAGGTTGTGGAGGGCTGCGGAAAGGCTTGAAGCCCTGCAGTCATTGATTAGCAAACCCCAGAGCCAGAAAGCCTTAAGACTCTGGCCTGCTCACACTCCTCTCCCCTTTATGTTCTATACTTAAATAATTCACAGATCTATAGGATGTTTTGCTTTAGGAGCAAACACACACATTTACAAGCAGTAAAATTATTATTCTTGAATAAACACTACATCCTCGGGCTCCTGACGATAATAATGCATGAGCCTTGTTACAGTATTTCCCACACCCCGAGTAGAAATCAGAGGCAGCACAGTCACAACAAAACGCATTTTTGGCCAAGAACATTGTGACACCGTTCCTGCCAACTACCGCCAAAGTCTCTGAGTGTCACACTGAAAAGGAAGAAAACGAAACCAGAGCAGGAGACACACAAAATGCATTTCAGGCTTCCAAACAACCATAAATATCTATTTCATCCTGGTTTCCACATGCCTCTTCACTAAATTCACAGATTTCCACCGCCTTGCTAATCACTATTTTCACAGCATTTAAAAAAAGAAGCCCATTATCCATAAAAATGACCTTCAGCCGACAATTTATGTAACGGTATGCCCTTTACTCAACCAGGTGGGAAGTGGGGAGTTAGAGTGTGGAGGTTGGAGCAGTGCATTGGCTTCTACTTTGTCTGACTTTAATGCCAGAGGCTTGAGTTTGCATCCAATTACTGACGAAACAGCACTGGCTCTGAATGCCACTGAACAGGGTTTTGTGTGCAATCATAGTAAAGGTGGTCTTTCCCAGACTTTTGATGGCCCAATTGGTGTCTTCTCTGCCAGCTTAGTGAGTTCTAACTTGAGAGAATTGGAGATGGGGAAACAGTAATTGGTCAGTTGAAATTTCGATCGGCCGCGATGCAGAAGAGAAGAAGAGATTGTAGCAGAAGACTCAATTATGTGTGTGTGTGTGTGTGTGTGTGTGTGTGTGTGTGTGTGTGTGTGTGTGTGAACAGTTGTCCCATTAATACACACATAAACCTGAGAAAAACTGCCAGCAGACATTTCTCATGGCTTTGCTCAGTCTTCTTTCGCTGTTGCCGTGTAAAACTTTGTTTATTGTTTATTTGTCGTGAATTAAAAGAAGTAAAATTAAGAGAGTAACTTTCTTTCGCTTCAGAGCCTCTTTACGGTCACTCATTTAAAACGGCCCCATCACACGGCACAGGTATGGTCATAAAATAGTGAATGATAGCAGCACAGGAATTGCTGTTCACCTGGTTAGCAGTTTTTATTGAGCGTTTATGAGCTGCAATCAAATGCTTGTTCAGTCGCATGATAACAGAAACATTTCAGATAACTAAATCGTGAGTTTGGCTGGATGAAAACACAGTGTAGGTGTTTGTGGGGCAAAAGAGAGGACACGGTGGATGTTTAACCAGCTGTGACAGAGGAACCAGGTTTTGTATTTCCCATTCTTCACCAGATGTTGACTGTGATGCACATTTTATTTCTTCTGGTCAAAAGAAGAGGAAGAAAAGATTTATTTCCAAATTTACATGAACATGTCATTTTTTACACCTGAACATTTTAGTTTAGTGTAAACATACGCTACTTTAATTACTGAACTGTTATAGTTTTTATCTGTTTTTACTTTTAGCTGACTGAACCTCTCTGCTTGCTTGCTAATTAGTTTTCATGAACTCTCGATGAGTGCTGGCCAAACAACAAAAACATGTTGATATAAAACTACACCACAAACTACATCCTCCAAAATGATGTGAGTTGAATCAACACCTCTCAGGTTCAACAAAAACTGCATATTAATAAGGGAAGATTAATTTCAGGTTGTATTAGATTGCATTAGTTTTAGGTAGTGTACCAAATAAACTGGCAAATGAGTGTATACGTTGACTTGAAGTAGTATACTATTGTATATTATTGAATTATAATTATTGATGCGTTAAAGGTCCAGTGTGTGAAATTTAGGGGATTTACAGAATAGAAAAGAAGTGAAATATAATATTCATAACCATATTTCGTTTTGTTTCGTTTCGTTTCGTTTTGTTACTGTAGTTTCGCTTTCACACTTGTGGAGTGTACAATCTACAATTACACGTCTAGATGCCAAGAAATAATACACACTGATCCTTTAATGTGTAAGCATGACTTTAATATTGCAGCTGTTAAATCTGGGACTAATCTTTTATTTATAGATTTTTTTATACTTTAATACTGCTAATACAGCTTGTGAATTTCACCCTAGAGATCGATAAAGTCTTATTGATTGAATATCATAACTTATTTGTTGAATAGATTGTATTATTAATCTGAATATGGAAAATGAGAAAGTTATCAAATAAATATAGCAGACTAAAAAGTCCTCAACACAGTATTTAATTATAGTACTTGAGTTAATGTACTTTTCACTACTGTTTCTTGACACATGTACATGTTTACATATTCCCAGTCCATCCCACGTTGGATTGACCAACTCATTTGACTTGATTTGATTTGAAAATGTAATCTTTCAAAATGTGGATGAAATGTTCAGCCCAACTTTTCTAAATGTACTGAGTTGGCAGACGATATGAAAGCTTGCATGAATCGGCTGGCGTGTCAGTCGACCTGATTGCCTACAAGTGCCTCCAGCCCCCTCTCAGGCTACTGATTGATGAGGGCCCAGCAGAGCATGGAGTGGAGTTGAGTAGGAAGATCAGGCCACTTTAGGTCTAATCAATTTTATTTATCACCTGTCTTCATCCATGACCATCATTCACGCCACTGAAACAATCCTTTTGTGAGCATGAAACAAAACCGTGTTGCCTTTCTAATGATAATGAGCAACTGACAGGTTGACTGTGTTGGTGAGTGGTCGGACGTGATGGGTAGAATTTTCAGCAGAAATGTGTCCAGTGTTTCTGCTGCACCATCTCCCCAAAAGTATCAAAGAAAATGAATCAAAAAAAGTTAGAGCTGGAGGAGAAAAAAATTGTTCATTTGTTGAGTGTCAGATTTACAGAAAGAAAACAGTAGACTAGCTGAGCTATCTCAGAATCTTTGTGCATGAAGGAGCGTAGGAGAGTGCCAACGGGGCCCGTGTAAGGAGCTTTGCCTGTCAATGTTTGCATATAGTCATCCATCTTTTTAATCTTAAGTGACAAAGACAGAAAGTGAAAAGTAGAATTTCCCGTAGCTAGCATGAGATAACCCACACGGAGGAGCGATGCCAAACTGTATTCAGCAGCCTGTAAGCACCTGACAAGTGAACAATGCCCCCCTGACATGAAAATCGTTCCCCAACATAAATCCAGAAGAGCGTCTCATTGAAATTCACAGGAGACAGAAATAGAATGCAGTGTTTTCTGGCAATGCAAAACCTGTTTACTCACACTTCATTCACAGTTTGCATCTCGAAGGGATAAACCATAATGTCACAGGGAGGTCAGGATGAGGCTGGCAGCAGCTGCAGGACAGGAGTGGTCTGGATGGGTGGATGAGAAAGAACGCAGAACCAGAGATGAAGAAAACCCACTGAAATCTGATTATTTATGAATGAAAAGCATTTGCTCACCATTTAAAATCATTTTATGAGTAATTTTGCACTTGCAATTCCGCAAAGTTTGATAAAATAGACAGCAGCAATGTTAGAAGCTGCTGTAAAACTGTGCCATTTGGTATCACTGTAATAATTATTCTAATGCTTGTTCAAAATAGTCCCCAAAGTTGTTTCAATCTTATTTTAGTTCTAACCTTAGTCCTAGTCTTATTAATAGTAATAATTAGGGATGTCCCGATCAGGTTTTTTTGCCCCAGAGTCCGAGTCCGACGCATTTGATTTTGAGTATCTGCCGATACCGAGTCCCGATCCGATACTTCTACAGTACATTAAAAAAATGAAGAACAGCGAAGAAACAGATCGCTTTACAGCACGCAGCAAAGTGACGTCATGCCGCATGCGTTGTTTCTGTGTGGAGTTGAGACGGTCTGACTCTGTAGCACCACATAACAGTAAATACTAAGCTGTTATTTTTTCCCATTTGTTCTGAAATATTATAGTTCTGATAAAAAAAAAAAAAAGAGAATAAATATACATATATAGATATATATCCAATCCCTGATTGGGATGTAACGTCCGATTCCGATCGAGTCTGTAACCACGCGATCGACCCCGATTTCCGATCACGTGATCGGATCGGGACATCCCTAGTAATAATATAAATGCTTTCATTGGCCAATCATGGCACAACAGTCCCATGAAGTCTTATATTTCTCCTCATGCTGAAGCAGTATACATATGAGTGAAACTCAAAACACAAGAGCTAAAGTGTACGAAATGAATTAAACAGCGTGTCCGTAATATATGGTGCAATTGTTAGCACGTCTGACATTGCAGTACAAGAACAATGCTGTTTCTTTACATCCATGTCTTCATCAACTTGTGAGGATGATAACTTTTAGCCTGTTTGTCATGTAGCTTTAACCTTGTACATGGTTGTCATTACATAATGAGTCCACTGGAAACATTCAAAATTCAGCCAAAGAGAGCAGCTTTCAAACAACTTACAGAGCTAACATAGCCTAGCCTAACCTAGCCAAATCATCAGTTGGCTACAAATGAGAAGACTGTGTTTGTCTGCTTCTGTCGGAAATGAAGGACCCACTGTTTTAAAAATGACAAAGGATTATGATGGTGAATCTGCCACTGTGACCAGTGCAAACATTATATGTCCAGTCATTGTTTCCATGTGAGGCCAGAACGGTAACTATGATGTAACTAATGTAAGTTACAGTGTGCTAAAGTCAAAGATTATCCACTTTTCTATTTTATTATCACCAGATGACACTGACTCGGTAAAAAAAAAGGCTGAAAGAGGAAACTGCCTTTGTGGGAATAATGTGTTGATTATTTTAGGATTTAGAACGAGAACAAAAGATCCAGAAATGGCAGAAAGGGTTGTAGAGAAGGGGGTGGGACTGTGTATGTATCTGTGTGGGAGATCATTATGAAGCTGTGTGTGGTGGAGGAATAGTGTGTGTGTGTGTGTGTGTGTGTGTGTGGGTGGTGGCTGACACATCCCAATTATTGGTTGGAGGTGTAATAATGTAGAAAAGAGAAAAGAGTCTAAAAAAGAGCTTTTGCTATAAGTCCTTCACACTGATTTTTGTGGTGGTTGTTTGTTGACTTATAAAGAAAGTTTTCTTAGTGTGTAGAATATTTGTGATGCTATTTTAGGTAGAAAAGAAAGATGTACATTAAAAACACAAAATGAAGTGTCTTATTTGACTGTTACCACAAAGGAAGTCTAACCTGCTCCTTGTTATCTGAAGCATGATGATTTGCAAAGCTAATCTTAACCTTTAAAGCCAGATTATTTCTATTAAGTGACACGGAAATAACCTTTAAATTGGACTAACTCTCAAACACATAAGCCTGTTCTTTCCATGGTGCCTTCAAGATTTTATATTGAGATATTAATAATACATAAACGCTTCTAAAAAAAGCTAAAGCCACTTTTATGAGGGCAGGATATTAGAAAATTGCAAGAAATCTAAGGGGAAAAGAGTAAAACAGTTACGTGAGGGAAGCAAACAGGAAGAGAAAAGGTGAACAGATTGATTAGACAGAATAAGACAGGAAAGGAGAAAATACATCCAGGACCTTGATGCTGCGCTCCAACATCATCTGGGCAATTAAATGCTTCCGCACCAGTTAACGCTCTGTGGGCAAGTCCTATCCAAATACAGCTGTCTCATAGGTCTGCTTGCAAAGTAACTAAGTACATTCACTCAAATACTGCATTTGAGCTCAGTTTTGAGGTACATGTACTCATTGAGTAGTCACAATTTTTGCTATTTAAGACTTAAAAAAAACATTGCAAATGAATGTCTAAGTTTTTACCAGATCCCTCTCTAAACTCCTCACATGGTTCAACAGTTTGAGGCCCAAAGAGGTAAAATTATCCAATATTTTACAAAAATAAAGCAAAAATTAGAGAAGAGACAAATAAATGTGTATCAGAGCTTTGTTTTTCATTCTCTCCTCTCTCATTAATCATCTTGAAACCACTCAGATTGATGTAGTCTCAGATTTATCCTCATAAAGTGGTTAAAACTAACTCCACCTCCACCAGCTACAACCGTAAAATGCTTCTTATACACTGATGCATCAGTATGATTGAAGATTTGTGTCCTCTTCCATTGAAAGAAAGGAAGACAAACAATGCCAGATCAAGAATCTTTCTTCCTCTGCTTTGCGATAACGTGCATCTAATCCTCTCTTTCCTGTTCCCTCCTTCTTCTTTTATGTCTTTATTTCACTTTCTTTGCTCTTCCCTCTGTCTTGCAGTCTCGTCAGACACCCGAGGGCGAGTTCCTGCCTCTGGATCAGTGTGAATTGGATGTTGGCTTTGGGACGGGTGCAGATCAACTCTTCCTGGTGTCTCCTCTCACCATTTGCCACGAAATCAATCCCAAGAGCCCTTTTTTCGACTTATCTCAGCGCTCTCTCAAGAACGAGCAGTTCGAGATCGTCGTCATCCTTGAGGGCATCGTGGAGACGACCGGTGAGGGAAACTTCTTGCCACCTCCTTCCTTTTGTCCCTGTTGCATCCATTTCCATCCCATTCTCAATCTAAATGTTAATTCATATTAATATCAACCCGCATAACAGTTCTGTCTAATAGATACTCATATCCAGACTCTGTGAAATCTCATTTCCCCCGCCTTCTCAGTTTTGCATATTTGAAGAGCGCGGGAGATGAAAAAAATTGAAAATGAGAACAACACATGAGAATGACACCCTGATTGAATTATGAGGGATATTTTATTACTGCTGAATCGGTTTATGCCCACCCTATGCATAATAAAAGCCTGTGGTCATAGATGCGTGTGTCACTTTGATGAATGACCACGGGTTTTAGTCGAAGTTCCACTCCATTTTTCAGATGACAGCTGAGAGCAGAGGTAATTCTGTGCCTGTGAGACACTGTTATACAGCCACTGCTGTAAACTACAGGCAGCCATCCTGGAGTACTCTCAGCACAACAATGTTCTCTCTGTTGCATATTTAACAGAATGATTCTTCCCTAAAGTCCAATACAAATAAATCCATCTCACCCTTTTCTTTTTAGCTCTGCTGCCATCCGTTCCCCATAACCCTCGCTTTGCCACTGCTGTAGAAGAAACCACAGAGCTGAATAGGCTTAGAGCAGAAGGGAGGGATCAGCAGGGAAGTGTAGAGCCATGCAGGCAACACGGTCTGTGCTCTGTTGATAATACCATTAAATCAGGGTGCAGCCACAAGTTTAGTGTCGCATTGCTGTGGCACTCAGAGCTGAGGAGGAGAGGAGGGAAGCCCCGGCAGTGTCACCTTCAATGGGCCACGATATCCCGTCATCCTCACACTAACGCACATCCCATTAACGCAAATACATTAGGAGTTATCCTCTCACATCCAGCCGCCGCTGACACAGCTGTTCAGCTGTTCAGCTAGTTGATTGTCTCCCGAGCTCATTCCAATTATGTTTCAACCAGACTTGACAGATTACCATGCAGTCACTCTAATGCTTGTCCGTTTTAGTTCATGTCTTAGAGGCAGTATTGATTCTGCTTTTACATGTTAAAAGCAGAAAGCAGAAAGAGATTAGTGTTTGAGATGAGTTTCCTGTCAGGTTTGAAACAGGTGAGCCAGAACAGGTGCAAGCTTTTAAAGGGGTAGATGGATGCATGGATGTAGAAAATATAACCTTTAATAGTATAACACAGCTACAGTGTACACTCACTGACTCAATACTGTGACCAAACTAAGCTAAACATAATCACTTTATTGACTTTAAACTTTTTTGAAATGGTTGGGAAAAAGACAACTAATCAATCGAGTCCTGACAGTTCAGGATGTCTTTAAATCAATGCTGTTCATTTGAAAAAAGAAGCTACTCACCAAAATAGACCCATGCAAAACACACTGGGACCTACAGAGTGGCCATAAAAAGTAAAAAAAATATATATTGAGGCCACGTTTCACTACATTGAGTACTCAAAATGCTATTGCGTGCGCACAAGATACAATTTGTTCTCACATTTTTGTTAACTTGTGCCCATAATTGTATAGAGAGAAAGTGCAGCAGACCAGCCTTTCACCCAAGATGTGAAGTGCAGTGCACCTGCTTCAAGTAACACACAAGGCACCCACATATTCTTACAAGAGGATGCAGTAAGCTACCAAATGCTGTACACTGACAAGTGAGAACTAAACTATAAAATCAACCTCAACTTGGCATCGATTTTTTTACAGCCACAAATTAATCAAAACGTGGGAATGAAGGGAATGAATGTATGTTGTGTGCTTCAATAGTATTCAGAGTGCTTGACGTAGTAAAATGTGGTCTCCGTGTGTCCTTGTTATTGCTCTGTGGTCACTCTGGGGCGCCGTAGGTTCGAGTATGTTTTTCATGGGTTCATAAGAACCTGACAAATATAGAAATTGAATTTTTAAAAACTGGACAGGTCTGAAAGGTCAGCTATGGTCCAGAACAGACAAAACAGAATAGCTACCCTGAACCACACTGCGGTCAGCACAAACAGAAACAAATATAGAGAGAACATCATCACTCGTAGCAGCACGATTCAAAGATTAAGCAACCTTTCACTAATATGCAGATGACACACGCCTATCTGCATGTGTTTATATTCATACTAAGTAACAATGATCAGATTCAAATGGAGTCTCACAAAAAAGACATCATAATGCACCCTGTAACCACTGCCAGTGAAGGCTACTGCCAGGAATTTTACATAAAGTCTTCAGGGACGCTATCCTCGCTGTCTGCCAAGTGTTTGCATAGTTTTGCTGAGGGCATTTATTTTTATTCAAGATGCAGTAAACATTAACCAGCTGGTTGAATACCCATATGACGCCGGAATGATGAAACAAAACTGGCATGCCTGTTAGGCTCTTAACCCACACACTTCCACTGCACTGGTCTTATTATCTACAGTCAGCAGAAATACAATCATTTTCCTTGTAAGAGAGGAGAATACAGCTGGAAAATTACCCGAGACTAACCCTTGTGATTAAAGTCAAGCCTCTGGGTTAATTAAGAATAAAAATGACCTTTGTGTAGATGTAGGACTGTTGAAGGTTTTCCGTGGATGAAGATGAGTAGTGAGCTTGGAATAGCATCAGGATATGACATAACACCGCACATATCATCCCTCAGAGGGACGGGGTCAGACTCTTACTCTACAACTAAATGTAGTGTTTAACAGAAAAGCTCAGGTTGAGGCAGAGCAGAAAATATTGCCTATAAGCATTCAAATGTCAAAATTTTTTTGTGTGTAGTGTGTTTGTGTTGCAAGTGTCCTGTATATAGCAGACACACAGGCACCAGCGATTGAAATGGAAATCTTTGCTATGGACAAACAGTTACCAAAAGAGCATGTCATTAGTTTGCCGATAAATGTCTTTGAGATGAGCAGATTCAGGCCAGTACAATCCACAATCAACACCACAAGTTAGAATAAAAACATGAAAAGACAGGACCTATGACTCTTGTCATTGATGCACTGAGGGAATGGAGCTGGGTGACAGCTAATTATGTTGATCAGTTTTAAACTGGCAATTATCACAGGCAACACAAGCCACACTGATAACAAGCATACCTCACCTTTCACCTTAACATTAAGAGCACCAAATGTGTGGATTGGTCACCACTGCATGGAAACAGACAACACTGTTTTCACCTCCAGGAAGGACGGACAAAGACACCACCGTATAAAACATAGATATGTCCTTTATCTCCTATCATCTCATATCATTATTCCATTTCAGTACATTAGAGGTGACATGCTTAGAATATGGAAAGACATAAATAATAATAAGAGTCAGTTGTAATAGCTGTTTAGCTGCTTTCATGAACCACTGGGGAAACGGTAAGAATCTTTCCTGTAGATTTACTGCTGAGACAGTATTTAAATCTCTAATATGTGACTTAATGGGACTAGATGGTAGATTGCATTGAAGAAGCATGAACCAGTGACTCCACAAGCAATAAGAAAGAGCAGAGCGGAAAAAGAGATAATGGGAGACAATGCTGCCCTTTCACATTTCTCCTTATCATCCAGTAATTGTTTTGTTTGAGCTAAACCCTAGCTATTTATGAATTATTGCTACACTGTCACTCTTTCGTAGGTATGACATGCCAGGCACGAACGTCATATACTGAGGATGAGGTTTTATGGGGCCATCGCTTCCTGCCGGTGATGTCTCTGGAGGAGGGCTTTTTCAGAGTAGACTACTCTCAGTTCCACAGCACGTTTGAGGTACCGACACCGCCGTACAGCGTCAAAGAGTACGAAGAGAAGAATTCATTGCCCTCGCCTCTATCCACACCCACCCCCGCACTGACCGAGAGTCACGGCGGTCGGCGAGACCGGGTGTTTTCCGTGGATTGCATTAACATATCAGAGGAAAGGGGCCGTCAGGGAGGGGCTGGAGGTCGACTTCCAAGCAAGCTGCAGAGGATGAGCTCATCCGGGAAGGAGGACCTACAAAGGAAAGTGCTTATGCTCAGCTCCCAGCACTCGGAGAAGGCCTGCAGCACGGGAGATCTGCCTCTAAAGCTCCAACGACTCAGCTCCTCATCAGCACCCGAAACGGAGAATCGGCTGCAACTCAAGTCCCTCAAGGTAGGCTTTGAACCCATGACCCAGTCTACTGGAGACCTTTACCAGCACAGCCTAGCTCCCACGCTGCCCCCTGCTCCAGCCCCCATGCACAGCCCACTGCTCTCAGCTGGAGGGAGGCCGGAGGACAACTTGCCACCGAAACTACGGAAGATGAATGCTGACCGCTAAAACCCAGACAGTCCCAGACCACAACAATAGACTCCAACTGACCTCTGACAGGAGGAGACGTGCATGGAAACAGATTCAGAGATATGCTTAACTTTGGAGGCTCTGAAAGAAACTGAAGGTTTATGACAATTTATTTGTTTTTTTTCTTGAGACACAACCTTTACTGGAAATTACTGTGATTTTTTTGTTTCATAGCAGAGGCATTCATGCAGGCTTTGTTACACACAACAACAACACTGAAAGACAACTTCATGCTTGACGCGCACTTGATCATCCTGCAAGAGTTGTGCATGTATACACTAAATCCATTGTTTAAAGTATGCACCACTACACTTAATAGTCAATCTTAATTTTATCTTAATATAAATTATATTAAAATGACAATAAATGCTGTTTGATCTTTCTCTTCCTTGTGTTTTTATTGTTGTCAGACCAAAAAGAAGTTGATCAACTCATCAGTAGTGCAACAGTTTTACCAGATGTCAATAAGTAATCCAACAGTGCAATGCATTGCAGGTTTAATAGGCTGTTGTTAATGCCCTAATTTTGTCCCCTTGGCAGGCTTTACTCAGTGGATAAAGTGCATATAAAAGAGAGAGAGAGAGAGGATAATGAGCTACACTGCCGGTGAGAGAGAAATATGAAGGGTGTTTATTGGAGAATGGAGGCAGATTATAGTCAACCCATCGGTCCAGACACAAGAACGATGTGGTCACTGAGGCATCATGTCTGGCAAACACACCCAAATAATGAATTATGCAGTATTCCCTGCAATATATAACCAAGCAGATGATAACAATCTTTTCTTTGTGTCCATTTATCCAAGAGATTTTATTTGAAGTTGTGCTCTGAGTTTGTCAGACCAAAGAAGAAAGTGTTATTAACCACCCAGCCAAATTTGAATGATTAAAAATATCGACAAGTTTATGAAATTAGGTGTCAAAATCGGGTAAAAATGAGCAGTATTCTCAGCTCCGGGACTGTGGGGGCATGTCCACCGAATGCGCTGAAGCTGGAGCAGTCAAGCAGCAATTTTGAAGCGACTGAAACGTGTCAGATGAGTTCAGAAAATGACATGACTAACTTTGAAACACTGAGCGAGATGAATTAATCTCTATCTCTGCTAGGGGTGCAGGGGTATGCTCAGGGTGGCCTCAGTGTGTCATCGAGCCACCCTTTAAGGACCGCCCAAAAAATCCTGGACTGAAAAACTGTTTGAACCTCTAACTCCACATTTCAGTAATATATCGTTCAAAGTCTTTTCACATGTTTTCAGCAACTATTTTCCAACATATTTAATGTGTTTTGAAAGAAATCTCAGAATTGCCCTTAAACAGACCTTAAAGTTATATTTGGTCAGTGTTTGTATCAACAGCAAGAGCACAATAGCTTGTTCCTGACCAAAACCGTAATGTGTTCTAACAATTTAAAGGAACAAACTGAGATTAGAGCAGAAAAAAACTGGGTTTAACTAAATCCTGGTATAAACACATCACGCTGGACAAATGTAAGTCAGTAAAAAGCTTCTTCAGCACCACAGGGTCATCTTATGTGAACTACTTAGAACACCTAAGCCTTAATTTCACCACAAAGACAGGAAAATCAATGGAAGAGGGAGTTTTTCCCCGTGTCAACTGCACACTTGCAGAGAGACCTTCCCGCATCTCATTATAAATCTGCTTCGGCTCTGACCACCCCCTCAGTTTACACAGAGCCTAAACCGCTCCGTGCACTTTATTCCTCTAATTTAGCTGTATACAGAGCGACTGTGTGTTTGTGTGTGTGTGTGTACACTTGCTCACTGCACACATGGTTTGTCACTGTTCTCATGCTGTGTATGATTTGTCAAACACAACAATGAATAGAAATAGGATCATTACAAGACAGAGAACCTCAGATGAAACAGGGACAGTTAATAATGAAATTTGCTGTGATGATCTTCGGAACAATTAATGAGAGTGACCCCCTTGTTCAACACATCTTGAGTTAATTATTGCTTTCATTACGTGACCTACACTTTAATAAATCTATAAAGTTGAAGTAGCAAAGTTTATTTTGTTAATTATTTCATGTTAACAGCCTCTTGCTCTATTCATGGACTGTTTTTCCACTGGTCGGGTAGCCCAACAAAAATACATAGCTCTCTGGCAGATGTCATTTCCAGTTGACATGGAAGCTGCATGGAAGATAATGTTTGATTAAAGACGAGCTGTTACTTCAGTAGGTGGACTTTAATCTCACACACTTGAAAATACGTATAGATGTGGGTCAGTAATGGCTCGTGTTTCAAGATCAGAGGTGTTTGTTTCTGAAATTGAAAGCGGTGACTGTGACTTCAATACTCCAGAGCCTCCACCTTCACTGACGATGTAGGTACCAGATGTTCTCGAGGTCCTGCATTTACAGGTTATGTAACTTATTAACACATTATGTGTGGGTGTACAGGCCGATCCGTACGTCCTGTACATACTGTGAATGTACAACGCTCACAAGTTTTACCATCTTCTGGGTGCAGCCTGATGACATATAGGATGACATACACGTCACACACTTTTTAGATAATTTAGCACATTATGTTAGCAAAAGTGCAGCCGAAGTTTTGTTTAAAATTAAAATAATGCATCATTACACATCATTTTTTTCCAGAGTTGATGATGGAAGTGAGCCATCTTGCTTCGTTCACATCTCTGCGCAACACAGAGCAGGATGTATTGCAGCACAAATACATAACATCCGTACACTTCCAGCTTCCGTGCAGCGTGCAGCCAATCATAATGTGTTAATGTGTATATAATATAATATGTAAACGCTGGACCACCGGCAGATCTGGTAGCCTGGGCACATCTGGTACCTGACACTGGCCATGACAGCAGTTCAGAGGCAACAAAACTGAAACATACTAAGACTGAATAAATGTGATGTCACCTCGCAGTTTGTAATCAATTTTTAAGTAGGTAGAATTACTGGAAAAAAACCTCTGTTGCCATAAACACTAGTTCAAATTAAGTGACTGTACATGTAATTTACTTTAAAGTAAAGTTAGTAAGTCCTGACAGAAAAGCCAGGTGAGAGTGAGGGGATGACATGCAGCAGAGGGCCCGCAGTCAGATACGAAATCAGGGTGCTGAATTAAAGACTCAGCTTTGATATGTGGTGCAGGTGAGTTACCCGATGGAGTGGCACCTGTTAAGTTACATGACTGTAATTTTTATGCCGAAACCTATCTGAACTTTACTATTGCAATAGCAGATGAGAAAAAGCACTGACAAACGTCCTGAAATAGGTGCCCCAAATCAGAAAACGCTCATGTCAGTTGTTTTGTAATTATTCCTTTAATGTCTTGTTATATTAGACCATTGATAGAAATGTTGCAAATGAATGACCAGGACTGCATTATGGCATTATTAGATTGATATCAATGTGATAATTTATGAAGTATTTAAGTCTCTTTTTTTAAAAACAGACAAAAATATCACAATATATGTGAATATCTGTCCATAAATGTGCATTTATAAATAATCCATAGAGGTCCATAGCTCGGCTTTACCCTGGATCCTTTAGCAGTTTAATCCAGCCTTGGTCACAATTACCTTCCTGGTTGTGTGAATAAATCCTTCTGTTATTTTAACTGAAGTGATTAACCACACCTATGTGTCAAGTAGTACCAGAGGACAAAAAGCAATCAGACAGTCTAGATGACCGATGGGCCATTCTCTACTTTCTTAATAATTCCACAACCTCAACCTACTTACAGCCAAAGAAATTGGCCTCATATATAAGTTGACGGCACCCATCACCAAAGAATTAATGTTATTATTCTCCATGCGGCGATGCAGTTATGCAGCAATGACCATTAGTGTGTGACAACAGGAATTATTATTTCCTGTGGAGCCCTCGTGGATTGTTCGCTGCAGGGGTGGGCTGAGCAGGGCAGCACAGGGAGGAGAAAGAACAAATGCAATTTAGGTCCTAAGAAATTTTCCCCTGAAAACCCAATTATGTCTCTGTGGGGAAGACAGGGTGATAAGGGTCATTTTGTTCTTTCTAATGGAACGACAGAACGTCCATGTGTAATGATGGGGTCTCTTTATTCTCTTGGCTTTCACTCACTGCCCACATCACTGTCACACTTCTCTCTTCAAACCCACCCCACACACACACTCACACATTACACACAGTACAGTACTGCAGGAAGAGTATGATTAAAAGTCCTTTGAGAAATAGCGTGTGATTAAAAAGTAAAAGACTTTTCAGTGTCTGAAGATAGATTTCAAATAATGTCTCAGAGAAAGTTCTCCTGCTATTTGCTGAGCGCTGTGAAGTGAGGAATTGAAAAGTGGGAAACAAGGGGAGAGAGGAGGGGTGTTCATTCACTTTGTGGCCGAGGCCTGTGATGGCGAAATGTGTGTACGTTTGAATTTGTGCGATCATATTTCGTCAAAATGCACGCCTGCATGTGACAAGTACAATTTCACAGAAGAAGTAGCGTCAGACAAACGATTTGTCCGGGGAGAAAAAGCGCTTATCAGGCAAAATGTAGCCAGGAGAACAGAGCCGTAAAAACAGCAGAAAGAAATCAAAAAGAAATAAATAGATAAAGACGGAGGAGAGGGAGTAAATAGATAAATGGGGCATAGAGGAAAGCCATTACTCATGTTTTACAGGTTTGAGACTCCAGGTTTTCATTTGTGAGGTGAGGAAATGTTCAGTGTAATGTAATGATGGTGTAGCAGTGAATGGATTTACTATGTCCATTTGATGCTTTGACAAATGGACACAAACTAAATATGCAGTCGCAGCCGCAGGCGCACACACACACACAGTTTGTTGTCAAGCATCTCATTATTACTTATTACATGCAGTCCTGTGGGACTCAGCTATGTGTGTATTTGTTTGAGCTTTCATTTATTGCGTGCTGCCTAATTATGGTTTTATGATGCTGGTGGCTTGAACTTTTATTTTATTTAATCAACACGCCTTCAACATTTGTTTTGGAGTCCAAAACACACTGAAATCCTAGACTCGTGGATATCTGAGAAATGAGCATAGCAGGGATATTTTACAGAAATATGAGCCTTTGATTAAACCGAACTTGACGGGGGAACTGCAGTTTTTTTTCCCCCTCCCTTTCTTCTTCTCTCTGTGCTCATGAATTGAAATGAAATCCGAGGAGAAGCGAAAACTTTTCACTCAAGTTACAACATTTTACAGACGTGGCTTTTGTTAAACTTGTGCCACGCAGACCGAATTCACATCTTTTGGTGTCCATTCGTCTCCACTCACATCCTAAATGCACAATTGTGGCACCTCTGAATTGTGCTTCAGGTGCTTATTTTGTAAATGTGCACAAAAAGTCTTCTTGTTGTGACCAAGCGTCAACCTCCAGTGCTGGGAAATGAAGCCAATGCGGATCAGCAGAGCGGTCATTCCTCGAACGGCCACTTGAGACAGGCTGCAGAAGTGAATCAATTTCTGTAAACTATCGTATTAAAATGTCCAACTTCACAGCAGAAATAAACATGTTCACAGCCTGGTTCAGACTACGGTTTTGGTCTCTATAGCTAATGTCAACGTTCATGACAACTGTGAGTGTGGTGAATTTTACTCACCCGTTCAGATGATATTAAGGCTCGAAGTTGTGCATAATTAACAGCGTGACCACTTGATTGACAGGTAGATGCTATTACAGATGGCTTACTCGAGCACCCAGGCGTCATTCGACCTGAGGTCTGCCAATAATTCACATCTTTGCCGATATTTAGATTAGCCAGGAGGCCAAAGAAGCAGTACGTCCAACATGGCGGCGGCCAGCATCGCATATTTTCGGCTTCGAAACAGCGCTTTGGAAACCTACGGGTGACGTCGCTCATGCTCTGTCCATTCTTTATACTGTCACTGGTTGTGGCCTCCTTTTTCCAGATGTGGGCATGACACTGCACAGCTATGCCCGAGGGCTTGATGGCCTGTTGAAGAGATGTGTTAAACATTTTCAGTGTGTGTGGAGTAAATGAAAGAAGAACTGATTAACAGGGATACGGAGAAGAGTGCTATCTATGATTATGTATGTTTTTCCGTACATTTGATCTTCATCTACATGATTATTGGAAAAACTATTCTTATTGACATAATGGTAATGATTTCAGCCATGTTGCCCAGCCCCTCTGCTCATTATATTTACACGCACAGGCTCAGGTTGTACAAAAAGAAATACCAACACAACAGACAGCACGGCCTCTGAAGCTGACAGGTGTACAACTGAATACAAATAGGGCTGAATATTGTATTTTGCAGACATGTTGCCTTGCAGCTAGCTGAATAGACTGATTTTGAATCCCTTCTCTTTGATCACCACACACAGGAAGATCAAATCTTCCCCCCAAAAAATGACTGTATAAACGCCGCTGCATGCCAGTCAGTGATGAAATATCTGACCATGACGTGTCCAAAAGCACAACAGAGGGAATTGTTCAAGTAAAACACCCATTCTATTGTTTGTCTGAGACATCACACGTCTTTGAAGAAAATAATACGTTTGTGTGTGCCACTTTGATGAATAGAGCTCGTAGCTATTGATTTCTTGTGAGGGCACATGAGGTCATTGTGGTAGGCTTGCACCGAAGTTCTCCCTGAGCTGTAGATGAATGTCCATCTTCCAATCCCTCCTGACACCAGCTGTCCCTGCAGAGCCGAGTGATTATCCAAGCCTCTGAGCATCGGATTGCGTCGCAGGTCATGGGTTGGGTTGCGGCAGTGAGACAGGTATTGATTGGTCCTTCGATCTTTAGCCTGGTTACGTTACAGGAGCAATGAGAGGGACATCCCCAGAGGACGCTCGGGCTAACACTCCTTCTCTAAGATGAACCATTCATTCCAGCACTTCAGTCCAGCCACAGACGCTGGCTTTAAAAAGAACCAATATTTACACGTTCCCCACACATGGCCCACGGGCGAGTATTATGGTAATATATGCATGGAAAAATCAATGTAGTCAGCCATTCATTATATTCAAAGCATGTCAACAGTGGTTGTCTCCACTGTAAAGCAGACACATCGAAATTAAAATGCAACACAGAAAGATGAGCGCTGATGTTATTTTCTATCTTTCTTGTTTCCCCCAATTCCAACAGGCTTACTCTCCGTGAATAATATCGCTGCGGATGACACGATTAATATCTGCAGTTTAGATCAGAGGCCCAACTCATCTGCACTACCGAGACACACATTTATTTTAAATGCTGTACTTGGATCTGCTAAATGAGAGTGGGCCAAAGAGAGGACTCGCACACATATATATACACCACAGCTGTATGCTTAGTCCTCATCGCCGCAGGGCAAAGAGGTTCCCATGTTGCCGTGGTGACAGTCGTGGAAAGAAGTGGCTTGTTTTTGATTGACAGCTGCTGCATCTGTTTGTTGTGTGTGTGCATGTGTGTGTCACAGTGAGGTGGTTCAGCCAGGCACATTTCCCTTTTAAACACCACAAGTGGCCTAATTAGCCATTCATTCACAGTCGGAGCAACGCAAGAAACTGCTCACTGTGGATTACAAATGAATCAGCTAAACATAAACACATCCTCAGATTTATCTGTCAGATGGGAACTTAGTGCATTTTATTCTTCTTTTATTTGATAGAAAAGACTGATGTTCTCTGTCTTTCAGAACTTTTTCACCTCCTTCACTTTGGAGCTGATATTAACGTGTCGGAGGCAGATTTGAGTTGGAGGACAGTACGAGGAGACAGGATCCTAATGAGCCTCTCCATGCCTTTTCTTGTTATTAAGTATTCATGTTCCAGGTATTTTTAACCTGTGGAGGCATCAGTGTCAGGGTCATTACAGCAGAGGCTGTGAAACCCTCCAAAAACACCTCAGACAGGAAACTCTCTAAAACTGACGGCAAATGGTGTCAGCGAGGTCCACCGTGACGGTAGCTTAAGCAAGCAGAGGAGGCGACAGTGTTGTCAGTGCCGCTGTGGGAGTGCTCCGAGTACTGGTCTCAAATACTGGCCTGTGTCAGGTAGCGAGTGTATTGAGTGACATTAGTAATGTCTCTGTGAGTAAGGTAAGTAATCATTAGCTATGGGCTGTAGCAGTTTGGCACTGAAAGTAGTCCCATAGAGCAGCTCAAACTTGTGCATGCATGTATTTTTTTTTTCCCAAAAGGTGATGTAGAACCTGAGAGGGTGAGACTTTTCAGACCTTAAAATCTGTTTTTATTTTTTAGAGGATGAATGATAAAATGATTGGTATGCAAAATCTCTATTTGTAGTGTAGACACAGTGTCAGTTTGCAATGTATGATTGGATTTCGACTCTGGCCTGGAGATGTGTACTGATCGCTACCGATTTTGCTGTTATAGCCACAGCCACTTTGGAGAATTAAGCCATACCAGAGTCTGTTTGATATCAGTGTATCTGATGAAGAGCCAATTTAGGCTTGTGCTTTTCCAAATGTGACAAAAAGAAGAAATTTTAAAATGGCAGGCAGAAAAAGAAATCATCTTGGTTTACCACCTGTGATTGAAAGTCCTACACTCGTACAGTTCATATTTAAAATGTAGATTTGCCCAAATAAATTAATAACCCTTTTATTTGTGTTTAGATAAATCACACCAAAAGAAAAGGTGTCAAGATTTCTAATGAACTAATTTCTGCCTTTAACAATTTTACAGAACTTAAATCAATAGTTTCTCTGACAACCCACCAACAGTTTAAAGTTGCTTTGCTGGCAGTTCATTTGTGTGCATTAAGTCTATGGAGCTAGAACAGAGACAATATAATTTTGGCATCCAAAATAAAAACTGGCATTGAAAATAAAACCTGAACTGAAAAAGGAAACATTGGTTTTCTGAAGTGAACTTTTTTTCAGTGCCAATATTTGTTTCAATGCCAATACAACTTTTTCCAATCCAAGTGTTTCAATGCCAATGTTTCATTTTTTCAGTCCAGGTTTTATTTTCAATGTCACTTTGTATTTTCAATGCCAAAATTATAATATCACTGTTCTAGTCTCCCAGAAAGTAAACTTAAAGGTCCAGAATGTAGGATTGTATGGCATCTAGTGGTGAGGTTGCAAACTGCAACCATCTGAATACCCCTTGCGACTAGATAGATCGCAATAGATCTCCCCAAATCTTACACACTGCTTCTTTAAGACACATAAATATTCATTTGCAGTATTTTTATTCATGTTTTAGCAAAGTACCTGAGGTCACACCACAGGGTGAGCTGCAGGCTAGTCAGATGCAAAGCAGACACAGCGAATATGTCCAAACCTTGGCTTAATGAAGAGTAACGCCACTTATCTCAGGAGTTATTAAAAATACATGTGTGTATGTTTCAATACTGTACGAATTCGAATAAAGAGGCTCACTTCACTCCTGTTTAATAAATCTGTCAATAAATCAGCACAGCTCTCCTCACGCCGTCTTCACCCCTGATGTCATGACGTATGGAGAGGAGTCTAAATCACCACCCCTGATGTTTACTCTCTACCCTCTGTCTCCTTGGCTTTGATATGCAAAATCTGTCCCCAGCCTGCCTGCCTGACCGACCCACTAAACACCGGTTGCACAGCTTGCTCCTAATCTCCATCACACCGTGTCTGCTTTAAAGGCGTCCAAAACACAGCAGTCCCCTCCTCACAAAAGAAGAATGCACACTCTGTTTGAACATCTGCCTGTCTGTCAGCCTGCCAACTTGCCTGTTAAAGGAGCCCTGGACATTTTGAAACATTTCACACAGACACATTAATTAAATCTCACCGGTCTCTTCAAAGTAGGCTCTGCAGCATCATGACCACAGGTTCTCCACTTGCTGTTTTGGTAAATACACACAGATTCAGCGGGTGGTGGGTAGCTGCAGAGAATAATTGTGTTGTTCCTCAAACAACACAGAAAGGGGGAATTACGAAGTGAAATGAAACGCTTGCCAAATTGTGTAACTGTCTAACTGTGTTAGACAAAGTCAGGTAACAGAAAGCATACTGAGGCTTCCAATCTGGGTTTGTTGCCTTTTCAAAGGGATACAATACAATGAGCATTCACTTTCAGCAAGTTATCCAAACAAAAGAACAAAATATACTGTTAGTCTTTTACATTAAAAGTAACACATGAGCATCTTCAGATCTGACAATACTACTTGGTTACACTGGTGTCTCCTGCCTGAAGGGTTTTGCAGTGCTCTAACAACTGCATGCTACATTGATCTTTCCCGTGCTACAGCAGGTGATAGTCCTAAATCGCACTGCCACAAGAGATCCTTCATGACAAGGTATCATCTGTGAAGAAGTTCAACACAGTACTTTATTCAGCATCATTATTAGTAGTATTAGCAAAACAGTCACAGGTCTGACAAAATTATCATAACCCAATCAGAATAAAATGCTTCATGGAACCATCTCAATCAAAAGATTGGGCTGATCGGAAGTTTTTTTTCAATCTGGTTGACAGGAGTGGTGTAAACGTTTAATTATAAGCTCCAAAGTCTGAACCAAGACAGCTGATTCAATCATTAATAATAATTACTAATGACACCTATGGGCATTGAGAGAACTGCAGTCAGGAACTTGTTGCTTACTAAAAATAAATTACAATCATATTTAGATAACATTACTATCTATCTGTAATATTCCTATGTTTTATTTGGACCACTGGCTCCACGGTTCTGACTAGCTTGATAGTTGGTTGCCCACCATGCCAGACCCACATTGTGCAGCCAAGCCCCAGCCAGCTTAGCTAGTTAGCTAGTTGGCCCCTGGTTTGCATCACTCTGGGCTAGTAAACAACTACATTAGTTATAGATCATTGATTTGTATCATTACATTATCTATTGTTGGTAAAAAATCAATA
The DNA here is from genome assembly GCA_946959425.1 of Argyrosomus regius. Taxonomy (NCBI): domain Eukaryota; kingdom Metazoa; phylum Chordata; class Actinopteri; family Sciaenidae; genus Argyrosomus; species Argyrosomus regius. The sequence goes on along the minus strand of OX336897.1, from coordinate 18,383,609 downwards.
CCATTTGTTTTAATACATAAGTTAATATCATGCATAATCTTAGCTGAAGTAATTTGGCAAGCTATAAAAAACATATCCACTAATAGCATTTTGCTAATGATAGTGTTAGCAAGCAATAACGCAGCGTTACGATAGATAGATAGATAGATAGATAGATAGATAGATAGATAGATAGATAGATAGATAGATAGATAGATAGATAGATAGATAGATAGATAGATAGATAGCCTGTACGTGCCCTATGAGCAATAAAAAGTGATGAAAAATTAATATCAAATTAATATTATTATTATTATATTAATAACATTAAATGTCTTACAATATTCCTTATAGTACTGCCACTAAAGTCAGTTAAAGTCTAAGTGCGACTGAGCTTTGCCAGTTGTGGTTGCTACAGCAACACAATGTTGAACCAACTGCTGATGGCAGATCACAGTCTGACTATCGAATAAAGACCGTCCCCTGGGCTCAATTCACATGTAATTCAACTTTATGATTCATCTTTATTGACTTTAGACTTATAATGACTGAATAATTAGTTGTTTTTTTTAAGATTGGTGATCATTTCCACTGGAGAAATATCACAATCCATCTCTGTAATGCACAGTGTTTGCCTGCCAGCTACAGATATGTGAGACTCACGAACAAACCAAACAATGTGTTTTGGACTATAAGAGACTTCCATGCATGCCATACGCTACGGTGTTCAGTGGGACTGTGTAAACTTCCACAGCCACAACCACATGAGAAACCCAAGTGTGAGTCCCAGATGAGCTTCATACTTTAGAGCATTAAGTTGAAAACAAACTCATACTTTAGAATAAGGAGCATCTCTGTGAAGCTCCTCATCATGACTAAACCTGTCAGGTTGTGGTTGCTGGTTGTCGTGGCTTTAAACCACAGACATGACCCACAGAGAAAACAGAGGATAACCACTTTCTGTGTGTCTTTTGTCAGCCCGTGTTAGAGTCTTTCTTCTCATAGACACGACAACACAGTAGGTTTGACACCGCTGACAAAATATGTCACTGAAATATGTCAGCCAGCTTGTTGACACACAGCATGATGTCAGATACTCTCTAATTATCTTTCTCTCATACCTCATGACTTCCTGTCACCAACACCATCTGTATCGTAGTCAACTAGAGAGGGATGACTGAGGAAATGCAGCACATCATACTCTGTATTATTCTCCCTACATGAGCACCTTTTGCCTCTTAACTCGGCATTCATCTCAGCAGCATGTTTGACACAGTTTGGGGGAGGGAAACAATATTCTCTGTACAGATTCCCACAGGGGAGGATTTGCCCTCTCACATCTCCTTATTAGTAGTAGCAGCAGTATGAGACATGATTATGTAAAACGAAACAGTACAAAAAGGGCCCTGTTGGCAGTTATATTATACTATAGATGCTTCATCAGTTCCCACAGGCCAACCATTGCTTATTTCATGTTCATTTCACAGGATTTAAGCAGATATAAGGATTTTATTTCAACTATAATCTCTTTGGCAGACATTTTTAGCATAAACCATTAGATACCATAAGAAATAAGATGAAATTTTAGGAAAGAACCTTATTCACTTTGTCAAGAGTTGTATGGAAGCAGTAGCCGGTGAACCAGGCAGATCTATGAAATCTTTCATTCAGACAGATTTCTACACACGCTGGATCTGGTCGGGCCAATCACAACCGTTTATCCAACATGGGGGGGATTTGACATGATGACTGCACTAGGAGCGCAACCTTTTTGTAAACAACTAAGATGGCTGCTGCTGATGTGAAACTGTCAGTCTGTGTTCAAGTGGAAAGTTTCTTTTCCCAAAAAAAAAAAAGAACAAACAACGGCACTTAAAGCTTCTGCTGGTAGGTAAGATGTGTTTGCCGTACGGACAGATTTTGGTACGTTTCAATTACCAACTATGCTACGTCACATGTTTCATTGCTCTGATTGATTGTATGTCTATTTAATTAAGTCAATTTTGGTGGAAGATGATTCAAATGAACTGAGAGGTTCCAGACTAATTCAAATGCAAATTGACCTGGCAATGCCAGGCTATGAGAATACTGATACTACTGTATGTATTGCAAATGTAAAGTAGCTGGTTAGCTTAGCTTAGCACAAAGACTGGAAACAGGAGGAAACAGCTAGCCTGGTTCTGTCCAAACATAGTAAAATCCAACAACCAGCACCTCTAACGCCCAAATTCCACCGGGCACAGACATAAACTAAGGAAAACGACCAAATCTGCGTAAGTTAACAAAGTCTGGCGGGCTAAACGCTCTACTTCTGAGTTGCGTGGAGAACGGACCAAAACAGAATGGCGGCCGCAACATGATAGAGACATGCCCGGTGGGGTTTTGGGGGGGTAACACCCGCTGTTTAACACATTATATCTTGCTTGTTGAAAGATGTTGCGATTTTAAGAGGGTGAGTCTCTCATAGTGAACCTCAAGACAAGAAATATTCTTTACTGTAAGCATACTCGCATTTTGTTATTTTTACAAATTAAACAAACAAGATGTAACTGGTTAATTATGTGGTGGGAGGTGGATTTTGTTGTCTCTGGACAGAGCCAGGCTGTTTTCCTCTGTTTCCAAGCTAACAAGCTGCTGGCTGTTGCTTTTTAGTAACCATACGAACAAACAAGAGCGTGGCATCGATCTTCTCACCTAAATCTCTGCAAGAAAGCAAATAAGCATGTTTCCAAAAATGTCAAACTATTCTTTTAACACACATCCTGTTTAATTCATGAGGCACATAATAAGACATACACAAAAACAAATGCTGCAGGATAAACAAGATGCAAAGGTTTACTTTGACATTCATGGTTTATTGTCTGAGTTGAATGAGAAAACAAATGCTGCTAGTGGACTAAACACTTCTTGATTAAATCCTCATGCTACCCAAAGCAAAACAAGCAATGAAAGAAAAAGGAGATGAGAGTGAATGCCAAGTCACTTTAATCTTTCTAAAGCCATTTTCACTCCTGTTAGTTCAACATGACTGTGAAAAAAAACCCACCTTTCTTCTTGTTTGAAGGAAAAAGGAAGTGGAAACCTTGGAATCGTGATGATATGGTCTGACCTCGCTGAGCCCACAGAAGTAATCTTTTGATTATTTTGGGTGTTTTACACAGACAAGAAAATATTTGCTGTCTGACAGACAGACAGATGGCTCTCCAGACGATTCATTTTTCTCTGCCAGACATGGCCGACATTTACCAGCGGGGACGCAAACACACACACACTCCCAAGCACACAGGCACACACACACACACACACACACACACCTGTCTTGACATATAACGAGCCCCTGAAAGAGTAGGTTTTCATAAAGTGTAAAACTGGAAGGAAAGTTTGATTGCACAAAGCGGTGGATTACAGGTAACTGCCATGGTTGACCTGTGTTTCTGATCAGACTGAAGCAGAATGCTGAGCTGCAGAATGTGCAGAGAAAGACGATTTCTCTTGTTTTCTTGGTCGCTCTCAGTGTTCCTGTTGAAATAATGGAAACTGCACCGAAAGTGATGTGACAAAAAAAGTGTTGAATGTGTGACTGAGCTCTGTCGTAGCTTTGTAATGGCCTGCCTGAGGATATTATGTTAACCTGATCGCTAAAGCTCCCCTTAAAAACATACTTTAATATATTTTCTTTGACTGAAGTGCAAGAAGAAACTGAATCACAGTGTGCTCGCATCTCATTTTCTGGTTTTATTGTTTGTAACTTCTCTTACATTCTTGTCAGGGTTAGCTGAATAATTTTGCATATGTTTAGTAATAGAGACAATTATGACATAAGCTATTCTTGACTATAGTGTTCATCAAGGCATTTAGTGACCACTTCCATCGTGTAAATGGAAACAATGTGGAGAAAGCGAGTCCCGTCTGGATTAACACACTCCTCTGTGAGAAGCCTGAGAGCAGTCAGAATGGATTTACGTATATTAGTGTTAATCTTTGCCTCTGATGAGTTGACAGACTCTAATTCCTGATAAGTGATTAATAATGAGTCAACATGGCCGCTGTAAGCTTACATTCGCAGAGGTTAATTGTTGCTGGTGCATTTTGTTAGCCATTAGTGATGCTGAGCAGAAGTGCAAACACAGACTGAAGCTGTAATAACAATTCATTTGACATTTAGGCTCACACATTTGTAAAAAAAAAAAAAAACTGTTGAAACTGCACATAATTAAAAGCAAACCTGAATTTTGGATATATTTGCAAATACACAGAGTTAGACACTTTTTAAAAAAGGTTTTGCAGAGGCATCAAAATCACCCGTAAAAACAATCTTATAAAGGTCTTATGGTGATGTGAACATGTTAGCAAAGAGTTGCCTATTTACACAATCAGTAAAATTATCATCCCGCTGGAGTAATGTTCCTGAAACCTGATGAATTTAGGTCCAACATTTACTCTCCTTTTAACTCTGTTTTGGTCTCCACCAACTCACGAGAGAAAGATCTGGCTCTTTAGTTGCTAAATGCTTCACTGTGCCTCACAGTTAGTCCGTTACTGTGTTTGCATGGTGGAATTATCAGAGCTTTTTCACTGCAAACAGCTGCCAACCGCTGAAAGAAATTAATTTGGAAAGGTTGTGTGCCAGAAAAACAAAGCAATTAGCTTAAAGGGGCAGAAAGCTCTGTAATGGGTTTGTCGCTACAAGTGACTTCTTTGACACTCCACATCATGTGACTCATTGACGACATTAAAATATTGATTTGCGCAGCTTTGAACAGGAGGTAAAATTATTTGTTTTTGAGTCCAAGAGACTCAAAACGACGGAGCAGGTCACATATTTTGACACAGAACCATGAATATTTTCTAAAAGTGACTATGCTTGTTGAAGCGGTATGCTGCATATCTGTTCATGTCTACCTGACAGTAAAGTTTGAAATAAACAAAGTTTTTAAAACAACAAAAAAAAAAAAAGTTTTCAGCACCACAAGCAGTCGATGTTTCCTCCCTGAAGAAAACAGATGTGTGGCAGCTATATTCTTCAAACAGCCTCTCTATTTCCTGCACAACTCCACTGGGTTTGGTGAGTGCACACTGGAGGATACTCTGAGTTTATTGGAGAGCACATTTTCAAACGTCTAAGGGTCTTGACATTAGGCAGGAAACTATGCATTTTTTCTTCTATCTCAGGAAGGCACCGCTGTGAATATCTCGGACTCATTAGTGAATAAAGTACTTCTTTCCATTTCTTCTACGCTGATAGATGTGCATCTCAAGAGAGAAAAATATGCACCAGTCCAATTTGTTTCCAACAGGTAGATCTGTCAGGTAAGCTTTAATCAGATCTATTTAGCAAAGTGAGGCTCCAACTTTGTCTCAGATAACAAGCTCAGCCTCTGTTTGTGCTGGTCTATTCACTGTACAAGCCAGAGCCTGATTAAAGTAAACAAACTATTCATTTATTGCCCCTTTTCAATGAATGTAATTTGGCAGAATGCTTCCTTAGGGAGCAGAAGCCAAATGCAACGTTTGAGTCGCTGACAAGGCGTCTCGCTGTAAAGCAGAGTCGAGTTCCAAATGATGCTGTCAGGTCTGTGTGGAGAGAGGAGGGGAAAAAAACCACAGGTCTCCTGCATTTAGCCTTGTCAAACAGTTAGCACACTGTGCGGAGACGCCTTCCCCTGGTGCCATCTGTATCAACGATTATTTGTTTATCGCTGCACAGATGTACACAGTCGAAACACCAATTAAGTTGATGCACTAGCTGTACTGTACTTTATCATCAGTTTTTGTGCGTGTGTTTCCTCTTTGCTCCTCTCAGAAAATTCAAATACAGTTCAGTAAAATCCATAACAGAGTGTATTATTATGTAGATTAAAGTGGCGTGCAGCATTTTATACGCTAGAGAACAACTTGCAATGAAAAGAATTTATCATGTGTCTCTTACTTGGGACGCAGTACGGCATGTACGTGCTAACTTTTCAAGTCATGCAACATTCATGGCCTACGCATTCATTAAGGTTTGTCAGATACAAATGAGGCTGCATGAGGCAGAGATGCACCTCGCACAAGTCGGACAGCGATAAAGAGAAAGAAGCTCAAAGCAGACTCCTACAAATTCATAGGCATGAATATGTGGGAGTGTGCGGTGGAGCAGAAAGCTGCTTTGTACAGTGAATGTAGTTCCACACAGCTACAGTAAACTGTGTTTGTTACTGTAATTGGCTTATTTGACCCCCAAGAGCAAGTAATGTTCCCTTTGTTTTAAAGTTTAAAGGAAGGTGGAACAAAAGACTGCAAAATACACACTAATGAAATCCCCGTTTACATATTTCATATCGGAAATTTGAGTTGACTCCGTGTTGCTGCATTCGTACCAAAACAACAGCAGTACACTCACTGTATCAGACACACAGCGACCAGATAACAGCAGGATTGAAGATCACTCAGCTCCAATCACCCCCCCCCCCCCCACATTTATGGAAGAAGTGGAGGAGGATGAAGAGGAGGGACATGTTTTTATCCTAGGACTCATACCATACTGATGGAAGTGGAGAAACCTATCTCTGTGGCGATATTGGGGATGCTCAAACCTCTCTAAGCCACGGTAGAGCTGCAGCTTGTATAAGATCAAAGGGGCTGGCCGCAAAGCCAGTTTTATTACACGTAATTTTTGTACACACACGCCAAAGTGCAGCATGATTGGTGCTGTACTTTTGGACACAGACGCATTAAAGCAGCTAAAATCAATACTTTATAATAAAAATGAATCTTTATGTTGTGTGTAATGTGAAAGTGATCACTCGTAGTGATAGACCCATAAAGACTTATTGCTCCCCCTCAGCTCCATAGAAGTTTATAGCATCTTTCACATCATTGTTTTGCTTTTACGGCCCACCACTTCGCTGTTATGGTTCACTGTCACCAGGTTGTTTTTGACCGCAGCTGTTTTCAGTGAAAAACCTGCTGCTCGGCACCAAACAGCAGACAGACACAGTTAGTAACTAGCTGGTGAACACAGTGGAACATTTAGCAGCTAAAGAGGCAGATATTTCCCTCAGGAGTTCGATCAAAAATAAAAAAATCTAAATCAAAACGAAAGCCAAAAGAGAGTGAATATTAAAATCACCATGTGGCCATAAATACAGCTCCAAATAAATGCTAATGTTGCTCCGCTTTTGTCAGATGCCTTCATAAGCAGCTTTAAAGGCTGATAATGTGTCAGCGGCAGAAACAAGCTGTGAACATCCTGTGGCAAACAGGTTATTGCAGGAGTAAAAGTGCAATTTAGTTCTTAAAATGGGCAAAAGGTTTTTTACTTATTGTATGTTGGCGCAAGTTTCTGACAGACACACAGTAAGAAAATGGAAAAGTCATTTTCATTTTAAGTGTAAATTACCTGGTTGACACTTGAAGCAGACTCGAGATAGATAACCGCGTAGACACTGCGTTAAATGTGTGAGCCTGACAAGTGATGTTAGCAAAGAGGAAGGCAAAGGTAGCTGAAAGGAAGGAGGAAAAAAAGGTAAAAGAAAAGTGGAAATACTGATGTATCACAGGTAGCGGTACAGTTATTTATAAAGGGGTGTAGGGGGCATCTCTCACAACGAACTGACACATGTACAAACAGTAAGATGACGTGGGAGAAGAGAACAACAGCGCAATATGAATATCACGCTAGAGAAGAGCCAACCAGAGCTCACACCGCATCAATTGCATTATGTGATGAGGACACAAACATGATACGGTTTTACTTGATGAAAATCAAAGGCTAACAAACAGTTCTGTCATATCACATAACAAAGAGAAGACAAAAGAAGATCTTTGTAGGCTGTTATCAAACTAAAATAATCTGGTTTATTTTCATCTAGTTTATTTTATTCTTTGGAAAGCAGTTTGAGGATCGATTTGTTAACTCCCCCGGATGAAGTTATCTTGAGTAAGTGCGCTCTTATTTTGAAACAATGAGTTAAAGACAGGGAGTTGTGATGATCATTTGATCGGATTCACATGAGCCAGGTGTGAGGAACCCTCCCAGCATGGATTCATGGACATAATTTTATGTGTTCCTGCGTTGTTAACAGGTGTCATTTTGTTCTACATTGTGCTCCGCACTGTGACAATTTCCACACTTTCATTACTGTTAAACACGTGGACATTAGCAGTTCCTGTGGTTAAACTGCGACTGATGTTTGTGCAAGACTGATGGAGGTTCTCAATGGTCGTTCTCCTGTGAAAATAAAACCTTACTAGCATCTCTTAGAAAGCAGATTTAATCGCTCAACAAAGTGAGTTCTGCATTAATCATTTCATTTAAAGTTTCAGTGTTCAAATGACAAATTCTGGCTTCAGAATTTGTTTTTCTGTTCACAGTTTCTCAAAATTTAATTTTTTTTTCACTGTAAAAACTATTTTGTTTTATATTTTATCCTGTGTAAATATAAGTGGAATAATTACACCAGAGATATTGGAAGTATTGACAGCTTCCCTTTACTGCACTAAACCACAGCCCTCCTGATGTGGCTGCTTTATTCTATGAGGCAGGTGAAGGAGGTGGCACAGATCGTTGTCACCTCCCCCGAGTGGGTCAGAGGTCAAGCAGGAATTAATCAAATGAAATGAATGCAGAGAGAGCGGCGTTTGAGTTGAAAATGCTAATGAAACGGCTAAACTGCAAACACTTATTCGGCCACAATTGTGATTATTCTGTTACAAGAAATGTTTCGCAAAGACAGACCTTTGCTATTTAGACACCCTGACTGTTCAGTGGTTCAGAGAAGAGCAGCTGTAGATGTTTATAAAATGGGAATCAGTTTTTGGCAGACACTTTTTGGCAACGACACTTAGATTAAAAATGAACAGAGGCATAGTATGATGCAAAAACACCTCAGGGCACTTTTTCCAAGGCAATTAAGAGCAACCTGACCAATACTGTGGACTTTGATGATACTGTGGATGATTTCACACGAAGCAGAGGCAGGAAAAAGTGATAGCGTAAGGTAAGACTGTGTTATGATTCATTTAGGCTCAAGCTTGTTAGTCTTGGTTGCGATATGTAACACCATAAGATTAATATAATAAATACATAAGAGGTGGCTTTCACTCATCTGTTATTTGCGGCTGAGGGCGATGTAGTTTGTTAATGTGCTGTTGACTTTAATTGAGTTTGTCTTTGCATTTGAAATGCTGTTGAGATGCAGGTGGATGTAGTTATTGTGCTGTTGGCTGCAAGTCAGTGTCGGGGATTATAGGTGGGGGCGGTTCCTGAGTGCAACACTCTCGCCTCACCCTTTCCTTTCCTAGCGTGAGGGAGGAACTATGTTGACTTTAAAAAACACGAAAAGAGCAAACTGCCATCTCTAGGACTCTAGGAAACACAGTGATTCTTATTTTCAGGTGATTATACACTAATGAAAACGTAGTTATAAATATTATCCCATTTCTGCTGCATTCTGTAAATAGAGCCTCCTAAATCTGACACACTGGACCTTTAAATAAATAGGTCACAATGTCCAACAAGCACTACTGACCTTATTTAACATGACAAAAATCAAAAAGGCAACACTACACAGAGAGTAAAGTCTGCTGTGTGACTTCAAGGAAGCAGCATCTCATCTGGTAATTCATACTCAAAGCCGCACAGTCAGAACGTTACATCTTTGTTGTCAATAGGCGTCAGAGAGAGACTGAGTGGCGAAGAGAAAAGGCAGAGATAGTGTCGAGAGCACCTCAGGCAGAGTAGGGAAGTAGCTGTAATATCATCAAACGCTTGTCATATTTGCACAAGTCCTTGCTCATGAATGGGTGGAAAATACAGAGAGAGAGAAGAAACGGATCCAGACGTGGACTGTGTTATTGTTTTATACCATACAGCAGTAAAGCCGTGTACACCCCCGCTGGAAATTCATGTCAAAGAACAAGAATCATATTAGCACGCTTTGTCAACAAGATGATATGGACTGATGACAGATGGATCAACAAATTAAATATTTATAAATATTCATTCATGTTCTATTTTACCGATGTGTTTGGCAAAGTTTCAGCTACGTTTTATTCATGAATATACAGTCACAGAATATTGAGTGGAAATCAAGGAAATACATACTGTATATATGTTTTAATGAAGGGGGGAGGGCACCAAGACACTATTTTCTGTCCCTAATCAAAGCACTCTAAGGGTAGAGTTGGGTAATGGTTGGAAACGTCTTTAAACTTAAACTGTAAAAACTGTGTTGGAAAGTAGCAGAGATCACAAGATTTCTAAACACGTCAGAAAACATCTTCCTCCCTTGGTGGGACAACGTGTTTCTTATGGTTCATCTTTAAGATCATTTTAAGACACCAAGATCATTCCATCAAACCTCAATCAGGAGGATCTGATGTGAGCTTTTATTTGGGTCAGTAGAGGCAGAGCCGGGGGTCTGATCCGATCTGCTTATCTGCTCCGCTGTGTTGTGTGTACCCAGGAGAAGCTCGAGTCCTTTCATATCTCCAGTTCCTGAAATGGAGCAGAGCAACTGGGAAGCATCACACACACACACACACACACACACACACACGCACGCCAATCACTCAGAGAAACCCCAGGGCTCTGTCCCAAATATTGAAAAGATATTTCACTTAGAGGAGCGATGAGGTGAAAATCCCCTGCTATCATTTATTTTCAGTGTATTTTGACATCATAGTATGTTTTTATCTACTTTATTTTCAGGACATGCTGTAGAAAAAGTCTTTTCTGCTTTCTTATTGCTTTAGTCTAAAATCATAGGTTTCTCATCTCTCCTCCATTTTCTGCCAAAGTGCTTCAAATTCAAAACGTACAACTTTATAAGCTTGATAACCATTTGAAAAAGTTTGACATAGTGCATGCCGTATAATTTGATCTCCAAATTAAGGGTGAAGCTCGGTTTCTTTTACAGAAACAAATCATGTTTTTCCCTCGGAGCTCGGACGTTTCAGATGTCAGCCACTTTCTTGCCTGTACTTGATTATGGCGATGTTGTGTATATGTCAGCTTCAACCAGCTGCCTTCAATCCTTAACTCCTGTTTATCACTGTGCTCTGAGGTTTATCACTGGTTGTAGCCGCCTCACCCACCACTGTGAACTGTATGCAAAAGCTGGCATGCCTTCCCTCAACGTAAGACGCTATACACACTGGATGACTCTAGTCTATAAGGCTCTTCTTGGCTTGGTTCCCACATATTTATGCACTTTTCTTCAGAGAACTGGAAGCCGTTATGCCTTAAGGTCAAATGACATTCTGCATTTTTCTGTTCCTCGTGTTCGGACTGAAACGGGTAAAAAAGCTTTCAGTTTCTCTGCCCCCTCTGCTTGGACTGCCCTCCAATCTGAACTAAAAATATCAGAACTTGTTTCATTGGAAGCATTCCGCTCTACTTTAAGAACCTGTGCCTATGTTCTTAATTTGTTACTGTATCTATAACTTCTGCACTTTATTTGCCTATTTACTCGCACTTTAGTATTTTAATATTTGAATGTTTTTGTGTTTGGTTTTTTGCTGCTTGTTTGTTGTTGTTGTTCGTCTGTCTTGATCGTTATGACGTGTGCTGCTGCCTTTCTTGGCCAGGTCACCCTTGTGAAAGAGGTCTTGATCTCAGTGGGTTTTTATCTGGTTAAATAAAGGTTATAAATAAATAAAAATAATTAAACTAAGCTAACTAATAAAAATGGCGGATGACACAAGCAAACAAAGTCATGCTGATCACATAATCAGGACATTGAAGCGTCTGAGAATCGGTGTGCAGAAGCATTGTAAATGTTAAAATGACCTGACCTCACCTTACTATACAACAGCGGCCTGCTATTACTTCCTGACAGTTTTTCTTTTTCAATAGGGGTATTTTACAAGCGGAGCAATGTCAACTGTACAATCTCGTCATACTGCCTACTGCCCGAGTAGAAACTCATAAAAAGGCCATAAATATTGGTGTTGTTTCAGGAGAAGGTTTTTAGGAAAACTGTCACATCACAAGCTCAAGACACTCAGTACAGTTATGACACCACGAGAGAAGATATATAGACTAAACTGAAGGTTAGGACACTCACTGACTCTCAGTTCAAACTTTACTTTTTGAAAAAGTGACAGGCCACAAATTGATTTATAAACTGTCAATCAAGGCACATTTATAAACGTTTGATTCATTCACATTGGAGGCATCATTTTATTCCCCTGCTGCTCGTGTGCTTTTTATTTTATCCTCTATTGTGGAGCACTTTGTAAAGTCTGTTTCAATAACAGCGCCATTGACTAAATCATTAGTTGGACCGGTGTAGCAGGCTGATGCATTGAGGTGTGTCTACATCCATTTACGGTGAACCGTGAGGGCCGTGCTGGATAGGCTCCATCCCCACCGTGACCCTGATGAGGATAAGTGGTTACAGATAATGGATGGATGGATGGATGGATGGATGAGGGTCGTGCATGTGCATCCAGCTCAGCGGTGATTGAGATTTACTATCTCTACACATGAACCAGATATAAATAATAATATAATATGTATACATATTTATATCTTTGTGCCTTTTAGCTGCAGGTCTACAGTTTTTTTTACATCTGGCACATGATTTTCCACATCAGGACTTTGAGAAAAGGAGGGAGTAATTAGTTCTTTTTGTTTGTATTTTATATTTTCTTTTCCCTGCCAGTTTCATAATAGGCCAGGCTTGAGCGTTAATGAGATGCCATAGGGTTATTGTACAGTTAAAGACCAAACAAAGAGCTCGATGTAATTAACTGGCTTCACAGCTTTTTGTTTCTTTTCTCACAGGCCTGCTAATAGCAAAGTGGGTTTCACCATTTTTGCTGTTTTTACGTATTTTAGGCTGATCTGGTGGATCTCTCCTCTTCATCCCTTTGTCTGTACATTCTCTTTGTTCATACAATCATGGCTTTGCACTCAGTAGATAATTTATGCAGTAAAAACAGAGCTCTGAACCAATGAGTTTCTGAGCTATTGTTCCTAAACATCCCTTGGCTCACTCACAATCACATAGAAAGGCACATATTTACATGCTAATCATATTCAAACACACACACACACTCCCTGCTCATTTCTGTCTGTCATAGATCCCCTGGACATTATTTCAAACGTTGCCTGACAAGCAAACAGTAAACGAAGCAGATAAATAAGCCGGGATATAAATAAATCCCACACATCTGCTTCGATCAGTCACTTCCTGTCTGCGAGGGACAGGCACTAATGGACAGAGTTAATGTAGCCAGTTATCCTTGATGTGACTGTGTAGGAGTCAGTGATGCCCCGTCCTCTGCTTACTGTCTGCTTGACTCTTCCTGTCACACTCTTGAGCCCCCAGACAACCTGGAACACACTGTCCTAGCCGGCCACTAACTCACACGGCGTGACCTTCCTGCTAATAATAACAGAGAGGCCGCCGCCCTTTTAAACTCTGCTGACTGCTGGTGGAGGAGAAGCGATGCTAAAAGATATGACGGTAACTACGGGACAGACGCAGGCAACGAGGGAAAATAACACTGCAAACTGATGTTTTTTTCAAGTTGATTGACGCGACAATTGTATGTTTTTCTGCTGCGTGCAGGTGATTATAAACTCTGTGCCGAGGCAAATTGTTGTGTCTTTGTTGAGCTCCATTTTCTTTTCAGTCTGATTCTCTGCAAGAATGTAACAAACAAATCAAAAGAGAAGTGTGGTGATGATCGGTAATCTGATTGATTACAATAATCGCAGGCAAGAGTTGACATGCATGCGTCTGAACCTGATGCTTAAACCTCAAAGCACTTTTTTTGTTTCAGCCAATGTATGCAAGATTTCAGTATTAGTGATTTTTAATCTTGTACATGCAGTTTAAGTGTACGAAACTCGTCATACTACAGTAGTTACTACAAGCAGATTCTGTAATAAACAGCTGAAAACTGTCAGTCACAGTCTGTCCTCTCAGGAACAAACAACAGCAGCAGTTCTTGCTGTAAATTCAATTCAATGCAAGCAACTTTATTAATCCAACTAGGGGCAATTTGTTCGATCTGTTCAATCAAGACATGCAAACCAACACATGAATGATGTATGGGAGCTAAATTTTATCCCCCAAACTTTCCTTAAATCTTACAAACGTGGCTTTATGACTCCCCAAAAATGTATTCTGGTAATGGAAAATAGTTGCATTTGAAGTGCTTCCTCTTTTAAACGCATGAACATGGTTCACCTTGGGTAGGAAACCTTGGGTGCACAACCTGCACATCCAAAAAGCTGATTAAAACACTGAATGCAGACACTGTGCTCGTAACCCAAAATAAGGTTAATTTAATAGAGCCATTTCCGTTCCAGAGAGATCCTCATCTTGATAATATGTAGTGACACCACACCAGATAATACTTATCAAAATAATAGCAGACATGTCTTTATTTAAACTGAGCAGAGTGTGGACACTTAGACTGCTGAATGGCCCCTCTGTTGTCACATTAGGGCAGAAATAAAGCAGAGAAATGTCCCATCAGGTATATTCTGGTTAAATAAAGGTTTCAGAAAGGGTTACTTTGGCACACCACTGTATGAACATAGTTCATGGAAATTATGGTTGATGTAGTTGCATTTAAAGTATTTATTAAGGTTATCTCTAGCATTACTGAGAAAGGTAGTGGACCCACATTTTCATTTGATAGTACTTTACATATCATAGATAACAAAAAAACTATTCTCTGAGATTAACCCTGTGTTCGTTACAACCTTATCAGCCCAGCGGGATGCCGGCATGAGTGAGCCTTGTGTTTTCTGAGCTACAATTCTCTGTGATGTACAGAGTTTCCCGATGGACAGTGAAGTAAACTATAGCTGCTGTTAGCTAATGTTAGCTAAAGTTAGCTCAGTTTATTAGCCAGACTGCCTTGATGTGAGCTCAGAGTGTTTACACTGGCTACCACAGTCATTTTGGACAAGCGGGAAGAGGAGATTTTCAGGCTGGGAACACAGGGGAATTCAGACCAGACCTGGGCAAGCAGGCAATGTAACCGGGTTTAGCAGGCTCTTTGGACATAATGTTAGAGGCTACAAGACAGAGGAAGCAAAGATAAGTAAAAGAGAGAACGGCAGAAGAAAAGGGGACCAGGTTATATCTGGGACTGACTTTTAGTTGTTGGTGAGAGCTTTATGAAATAAAAGGCTGAAAGACAGACGCCGAGCTGGACTTATTGTTGTTGGACTAGTCAGTAATATTGGCTTCATGTTTGGCTGTTTTAGTGAAGTTGTCGACTTCGACTGTTGCACTTTGTAAGTTTGTTGCCATGGTCTCTATTGTCGTCTGTGCTACTTGCAGCATTTCTGTATTTCTTTGCATGTGCTCATGTGTTATAAAATCCTTGAAGATGTTTTCTTAATTTGCTTGTGTTTTGTCTTTTTGCATATGCCAAATCCGATGCCAAAAGTCTACATAAATACGTATAATCCATCATTAATCTTGAATGCAACTTTTAACATCAAATATTTCGAAATTTTCGAATAGCTCTGTTTACAATAAATCCATATTTGGAGGTAGAAAGAGAATTTAAGGGTCAGATAAATGCAAGTAGGACACAAAAAGCAGCATTTGGCCTCTGACTGTGTAAGGGTTAACACAGACAGCATGATTCTGACTGTGCTTGACTAATGGATGTACTGTGGACTAAATTAGATTAAAACATCTCCAAAAACTACAAAATTGAACTTTTGAAGTCGCCTTCAAGGCAAGACAAAGTACCACACTCCCACACTTCTGAACTAGGTCAGAACATTTGTTATCTAAAGTCCACACAACAGGCAGCATTAAAACAGGACGTCCACATTGTGATTATAGTGATAGACTCACTGTGTGGGGGGCAAATTTGGAGACAAAATACAGTATTTGTTAAATCAGCCAAATGCGTCATGATGGATAATCACATCTCCAGGGCTTCTTGATTATTTTATGCCTGAATTTTAGACGCTGTATGGGATTATTGTGATTATAATCCAATCATCCAGGATGGGTATTAAAAGCAGGTGAAGTTACAGCACACTGTCCATCTCAGGCATTACTGGAGGAGGACAGCCGGAGGAATCATATGCTGGGAAAGTCTGTCCATCCTTAACCTCCCTGACAACTGCTATCTTAGCACCCTCTGCTTCTCCGAGCGTCACACTCCCACAGAGCGATCAGCTGTCACCGCTCCCACCAGTGACAGCTTTGTAATATGTGTGAGGACTCTTAAAAGCAATCTCTCTCCCCTGACGCCTTCGAGAGCCAACGAATAGCACAACCACCGTCAGAAGCCTGAGATAGTTTCCCTATCAGACAGCACTGACCAGAGGCCGTGTGCTCTCTCCTGCAACCAAGACGATAAGGTGGTTTTACTAAATCTCTCACACACACGCGCACACACACACACACAGCAAGGTGGAATCATTTCAACACTGTGTTTGCAGAGATTGGTGGTTTACAGTGTGGCTCAAATCACGATAAGCAAAAAACAGGCTCAGTGACAAGTTTTTAAAATGTTCAGCGCCAATGTGACAATGTGATTTTGTCATGTTTAACATTTTTTACATGTTTAATCACAGTTTTTAATCTTCACAGCAACAAGTAGTAATGCATTTTTAATGTTATAAACAAGGATGACGGCAGCTTGTTGTCCTCCTAATAAATCAAAAGATCAGACGTGAAAGATAATCGCTATTCAGATTAAAAAGAATGCTGTTAATTATGTCCATTCGGTGAGTTCTAGCAAGCATTTTCTCAAGTCAGATGCTGACTTAATCATGAGATTCTTTATCCATTAATAGAAAAAGCCAATTCACATTAGCTCTCGTGGACCTTGCAGGTGTTTCTTCATTATAAGGAAATAATGAAGAGGCCACTTTTGATCTCGGTTCTCAGCAAACTGCTTCATTAATTTGAATCAAAGCCTATTCTTTGCTCCTTTTGCTTTCATGTTTCCACACATTTTGAATGAGGTCATTTTCTTCCTCTCTTTCTTCATGATGACATCCAAATCGATTGCAAAGTGCTGTCATCACATGCGGCTTCAGCCCCCCCAAACTCTCAGATTATTTCCAGAGTGAACTATTTTGAAGGATGCCAGAGCCTCTAGTGAGAAATGGTCCATTTTTCCAATTCACAGCTTCCAGTGATGTGAAGAAAAGTAAATGGAAAGACAAGCGGAGCATCTCCTCACTGATCCGAGGGTGTATATGAATGTGTGTGCGTTTGCACATGCGACTCGTGTGTACAGTTTTCCACTCATGTCCGTGTTCAAGGACATGTTGGATCGGTCTTATTGGTGCACTTAACGTTCCTCCCGGACAGCAGCCCATGCAGCACTCAGCGGGGTGTCAGGACTTCACACATTTATAAAGTAGCAAACACGGTGTGGAGGAGGTGACAGTGAGCTAATGTGATGTGCTGCTACAGGAACAAGTGCTTCAGGACATCAGCCGCTCTCCACAGACAGAATCTTTGCCACATCTGGCCACACAAAACGCACTTTAATGAGAAGCAAAAGGTCAGCTTAGCACATTTTGGCCTGTCAGCAATGCCCCGGGTGGCCACTGGGCCTGGATATTACAAGCATGCCAAGCTGCCCAAAGGTGTCCACTCAGGCCAGTGTTCCCTCAGGCTCAGTGGGTCTGAAAGGGTTTCCTCAGAGGTATGACATAGTTGAAATTCAAAGCAAACCCTCTGGCCAACAGAACATGGAAATACTTGCAGAGCAGCTGAGGTGACGTAGCTTTGTTGTAAATATTAAGTTTGACAGAGATATTTAAATATCACTTACTATCAATGTGTGCACTAAATGAAAGTTCCCCTCCACTCAAAAACACGTTTGAGCTTCACCAACCGTGTCTTCCAGGAAGTCTTGTTTAACTTTTAGCATAAAAACTTTTTTGTGAAATCAAATTTTGCTGTTTCAATCAAACTTTTTAAATGTGATAGCTCAGAATCCATCAAAATATGCTGATGTTGATGGATTTTGTGACATCACAACAAGCCTGAAAATCAATTATGGTTCAATATACAACTCCAGTGGAGAGACATCTTGTGTCCAGCAGTTACACTTTTTAATCGGAGAATTCATAGATTTTCATAGATCTGCTTAAATTTTGGGTAAATGTTACATTAATTCAGTAACTACATTTTAGTTTGCTCAAAATTCAATTTTGTTGCATTCTGAATTTGCTGTTTCCCACTAAACGTACAGATAAAACATGAGCTCTCAAAATACTTAGAACCCATGGCCAAGACACAAACCTTTAGAATTCTAGCTCCAATGC
The DNA here is from genome assembly GCA_946959425.1 of Argyrosomus regius. Taxonomy (NCBI): domain Eukaryota; kingdom Metazoa; phylum Chordata; class Actinopteri; family Sciaenidae; genus Argyrosomus; species Argyrosomus regius. The sequence goes on along the minus strand of OX336897.1, from coordinate 18,365,368 downwards.
TGCTTTGGATACCGTGGCCTATAATTCATGTCCCGTGTTTGCTGTTCATGGTACATTTGCTCCATTGATGAACTTTTAAACCACTACTATTGAGTAAGTACTGAAGAGATAGTCGATATCCAGTAAAACATTTGGTCAGCTCCTAGATCACAGTGTAAATGTAATTTAAGATGTTTTTAAGAGGTAAGCAAACCACAGCAAACACACCAGTCCACAAATCCAGATGAAAATAAAGTAAAATGAGAAAGCTATTGACAAAAATCTGAAAAGCTCTCTTGGCCATTTAAAAGCACTTTTGGGACAGAGTATCTGTTCATATCCACATAATGCATTTGTATTTTTGTCTCTAGCATGCACTGACCTCCGGCAGACACTAGATTAAACCCTCAAACTGTACCTACGCTCAAGAAATCCATTAAAACTGAGATGTCTTTTCCGAGCTACTTCCATGTTTCATGCCTCCAAACAACAAAACAGCCAAGCACACACTTCCACACAGAGATAAAGAAATGCATGAAACTATGTTGCGCCCCAGCTCGTCTTAACATGGCACCATGCCATGCCATCCGAACGCCAGCCAGGAGCTGCAGGAAAGGATATAGGGCACAAAATCAATTTCCTTTGTCGCCTCACTAGCACCGGCTGCTCCCTTGGACCAAATAAAATTTAATCCTGCCATGACTCCTCAATTAAAGAACGCTTTTAAAAAAAGTATATTACTCTCTGTGACTTCTCTCTATCTTTTTCAAAAGGAGATTAGCCACGGAAATGACTTCTTGACAATAATAGAAATGTTATTAGAAAAGAGAGGAGAGACGATTCGGGACATTTTGGTCTTTCCTCTTTGGGTGAGCTTCTTGTCAGTGACAGGCAGACTGTGAAAGTTGAAAAGATGCTTCAAGTTAATTCAGTGTGTGTGGTTACAGACTTAACCTGCGATTATTATTTAATGAGATTGCCTACTGACAGCCAGTGGATTCAAAAATACCCGTCTGCAACAAAACAACTGCTGTAAACGACATAATTAAATAGCCACAGGCAAAGTATATATAATAAAACTGTTTGCCGATTTAATAAACAGAATCTATAAGGGGCAAAATAAGACTTTAATTTATTCTTTGTTTAACTGTCTCCCCCTGAGATGCAAACACATATTTGCAAGAGGAAGAGTGTTCTACTCCCCCGGGAATAACAGCAGAGATGAAAAATGAAGTTGAGTGAGGAGAGAGGAGGAAAGGTGTAAATGAAAACTTGTCAGTCGCATATAAACCCCCTCTATATCTCTGAGATATAGATGACTTTGTTCGACCCCTGACCCCTCTTCAGAGACTCAAACATGAAGCTGAGCTCCCTGTGATGATGAGAGGAGGAAGGTTGCAGCTCTCAGATACGGTCTGCTGTCACACAACTCCTGGACTTTCTGAGAGCAAGAAGGAATGTGGACAAAAGAGGTTGATGACCTGTGAAGCATAAAGAAAGACAACAGAGTGAAAAGGGAGTATTATTTTAAGAGGTAAGTGAATAGAGGTGAAGGCAATCAAGAAAATAGTCGTTATGCAACAAGAAGGCTGGTTTCATATTCATGAATCATGGTGCTGCTTCATACTGTATGAGGTGAGGCACTCACGACTGCCAAGAGATCACCAGTCCAATGATGGAGGAAAAGGACTGACAACATTTAAAATGCATGTATGTTTGAGTGAAGGTTAATTTAATGCCACATGTTATGACACATAAAATATTGGTAAGGTTGTATGAAATAGGAATATGGCCAAAATCATGCAGGACAAAATCATGCAGCATGTTGATACTGCATATTTTATGTTATTTCTCTCACATTCCCGACAGATTTGTTTTGATGAGACCATTTCTGTTCCAAAACAGATATTGATGAGAGTTATTATGGATGAAAATGACAAATTGCACGCAAAGAAAAAAGGTGTATGAGTCAATATTGTAACTATCACAAATCAATAACTAATGCAGAAAATAACCAGTGAGCAAGATAAATGAGAACAGTAGGGGCTGCAGTAGGGTCAACAATCAACTATGTACTGTATGTCTGTATTAGATGGTAACAATCATTCATTGGATGGAGCCATTGGAGAAGCTCCAGTCCAACCTCAAACTATTGAAAACCATTAGAGGAAGAGCTTGAATGAAGGTCATGTCATGATTTCTCCACACAAGTCGCTTCCTGTTGTCGTCAAATTTTATTTTTATCAATACAGCAACTTTTCCGACTTAGCCAAGTGTATTTTGTTATATTTCAACTTTTTTCGGCGCATCCTTGGTCTTTGCTTCTCTTGCACAATTTGAAATTGTGCATAAAAACAGGTGGATGGAAATTATCTGAGAGTCCACAAGTGTAAATGTAAAAAGCGCGTCATTAAATCAACAGTTATTTGGAATATCATATTAGCCTCAGACAGCTTGTATAAAAGCCGCAACACATGATCAGTGGTAAAAAAAAAAAAAAACGCTCTGTGCTGGCTGTGACGTTGTCTTCCTAAGAAATCGGTGACGCCCAACAAGGTAACTGTTGCCTAGCCTAGCCTAGCAACGGCAGAGCAACAAGAGAGAGAAGAGAGCGAAGGAAAGTAATCTATGGCGAAATGTCAGCTTTCAGTTGGGCATCTACAAACGACGAACAAATCTCTTTTCATGTTAACACGTCTTATTGGCTAGATTTATGAGCAATAAACTGATCACAGAAAAACTAAGTTCACAAATAACACGTCTACAACTACCAAACAGCAACAAGAGAAAGAGCGCCTACAGAAAACAGATGTTGCAACAAGTTCATTTGGGAAAATAAAAGATGTTTGTTCACAGATCGAAATGGCAAAAAGGCTACAGTTGTCAGCAGTGGTTGCTATAGCAGCAGAAAGACATCAACTGATAGTGGCTGAAAACCAAACAAAGGACCTCCATAAATGTTTGTTGAAACATTCAGCAAAATCCAATAAACTGCCTCGGGTGATTAATTTGAGTCAGTTGGGGCGGACGACTCCAAGTTTGTAAAAGGCTTACCCGCTCCTCACCTTTCTCTGCTTGAGGCTAGCAGAGCAAAGCTACATTATCCGCCACTAGCATAACCCAACTCTCCAGTGGATCTGTCAGCAGTTGTGTTGGGCTGTGGGTAATGTAGGCACCAGAGTTTGACAAAGAAGACGAATACGTGGAATAAAAAAAAAAGACGATCTCTGATTCTGCTGTTTTTAAAAACTGTCCATCGTGATGCTGAATCATTGCAGTACAATTTTAAGAGGTCAAAAATAAGCCTGCACACAGATGATCAGATAGATACTGTCATGATCTTATCAAATTTGATTTTTATTAGCTATTTGGACTTGATATTAATAGTTTTCCTGCTGTGAGTCCTTACAGGCTCAGTATTTCACACTCTTTATTGTGTATAAAGAGTATTTTTGCTGATTTACACGTGTGGACCTCTGAGGCACACTGAGAATGAGTAATCCCCTTCTTGACCTTACACACCTCCCACTGTTTGAACAGCCCCACCTCCCAGCCTCTGGTAAATGTTGGCATTAGCATTTTGGCATTTCCACTGTTTGTGCTTTTTGCATGTGTGATTCGTGTTGTGCTTCAGTTCGAGTGTTCACCCATTACTGTAGAGCTGAGAGACATTTTTCATGATTTTATACCGCCCCCCCCCCCAAAAAAAAGTCTTACCATCATGAATCCAGAAAGGCTTGTGTCCTGTACAGGAGGAGAGAAAGCAAGAAGGCAGAAATCTTTGACGTCAAGAACATCCTCAGTAGATATTCTCAACATGCTGCCTGCCCTTTTCAGGAGGTCAAAAGCTCACTTTTCACTGATCTCATTACAGACAGTGGCATTTCATTAGCCAGGATCTATCATAAAGCACCATTATCTCTCCATCTGATGGAGTCTGCTCTTCACAGCCTCCCAGGCCTGCTATAAATGATAGCTAATCTAATCCTGGAGCTCTGTGAGTCCCAAGTGAGGAGAGGAAAGAAAAAAAGGAGGGATGGAGGAAGAGTGAAGGCAAAGAAATAGAACTTTAGAGCCAAATTACATGAGGTAGAAAAGTAACACTTGACTTTTCCTCCTGCTTGGCTCTTGTTTGTCTTCATTGCTCACGGAAACTTCTGATAAATCTGCCAGCTTCAAATATTCAATATTTCTGAGTGATTTTTTCGACGTGGCTTTAAGGTCAATTCTACAAAGTCGATCCAATTTTTTGCCCTAATTACGTTACCCTGCAACCTGTATGATGAATGTGAGACTGCTGGTTTGTTCCCACCCACAAAGAATCTTTCATCCTAAACGAAAAGGTATTCAATACATTTAGCCAAAGTGACGCCGAAGCAGCCCTCTCCGGGGAGCGCTCCATGACGACAGTGTAGGTGTGTTCGACCTCTCAACCCCTCTGCGTGTGTGTGTGTGTGTGTGGGAGGCATGTGAACAGTCAAGCTACCAGCGGTAATTAACTCAATTACAGCGAACTGAGCTATAGCATTATGTTTTAGGCTTTAATTAACAGCGGAAAAAGTGACCCGGCCCTCTTAATTTATTAGCCCTTGAAATAATAGAGGCTTGATATATTGATATCGCAGCTGTATGTTTTCAGCACGCTGGCGTCACTGCATGCTTTATGCTTGCAATTCATAGTCCAGTGAACCGTAAAGATGAAAAGAAAACCCACAGTACAGTATTAAATCATCTGCCTCCTCAGCTAATTATTTTGGGGCGATTTGTGTTGAAATCTTGCCAAAGACGGCGTCGCTTGGTTGTCGTATTCGCAGTCACAGGCGGGCTGAAGTAGCTCTCAGCTGCCGGCTGTCAGCATAGTGACAGCCAATCTATGGAAGCCTTTGAAGCACCAGAGCTTCGTTACGTTCAATTACTTTTTTTTTCTTTGTTCCAATTCAATATTGACAAAATTGGAGGAGAAGAAAGCCTGGAGAACTCATGAGAACCAATTGATTAATCACAAGGTCCTCATGGAAAACTACATGAACAGAAAACTCTTGCGGCCATCAAGGAAGATAAATCCAAGAGGCAGAGTGATGACATAACGTTATCGAATTGTTAGTGTGGTGTCAGAGCAAAGTCTTTGGCAACTTAGAAGCAGTGGTGTGTGGAGAAGTGGGTATACTCTTAATTTATGACCTCAGATTTTTTTTTTGGCAGTCCATCCAGCAAAGGATAAACACAATGTGTTATAAATAATGACAATATAAAGAATGGACACGTCACCCGTAGGTTTCCGAAGCCACCATGTTGGATGTACTGTTTCTTCCGCCTCCTGGCTAATCAAAATATCAGCAAATCATGGATCATGGATCGTGGCGGGCTGAATGATGCCTGGAGCTCAAATAAGCCATCTGTAACAGCACTTACCTGTCAACAAGGTTTCTGCTGTGAAGTTGGACATTTTAATACGGCCACTTATGGAGATTGAGTCACTTCTGCAGCCTGTCTCAAGCGGCCGCTCAAGAAATTACAGCTTTTAGCACTTCTGCATAGGCAGCACCGGAGGTTGCCACTTGGTTATAAACAGTGATATGCACGACTACTTATCGAGCTCACCCAAACATGGGCTAGTAGCATTTATGCATTGTCAATTAACTTCTGCTGCTTGACTTCAACGATCATGATGAAATCAACATTATCCACAGAAGAGGTGAGATTTTTCGATAAATACTGGACATGAGTATTTAAGTATCAAAGGAATACTCATGTGTGCAATGTTATCATGTAAACTTTTATTTTGCAGTAAATCAAATGTCGCTATAATGGCTAAAAATCCTCAGTGTTAGTTTTCTTCAAGTATTTTTGTGTGGATCAAATGGACCAAAAAAGGTTTCAGACACTCAATAAAGAATATTTCTTGTTTATCTTTTAAAAAGAAAGAAAATTAGCACTACCGTTTAATTACCAAAATATTGCTCTTAAAAAAGCAAGTATCAAACACTAATAAAACATGATGAGTGTGTGTGTGTGTAAAAGGGATGAAAACGTGGAGAGGAACACGCTCTTTGTGCATCGCTCCTGCCTAATAGAATAGATAATGAGCACTTAATAAGATTTTCCAGGCAGTACGTGGATGCCCATAATTCCCATAATCCCAGCGCCCAATAAGACTAAATACAGTTAACTGTCAACATGGCAGTTGTTTCACGATCTCCATCCACCCACTCGCCACCAGCAGCATTAACTCTTGTTTAATAGAAGACCTGGATATTAATCCCTCACTGATATTAGCTTCATCTAGAGTATCAGGAGGAGAACACAATGTGATTAACAGAGAGGAGTCAGCTTGCATGAATAATCTCCTTTTCTTTCTATAAAGTTTCTTTTCATATCTTTTCCAGGTGACATGATACTTCACTCTGGATCATGCTGATCTCATAATAATGGTTTGATGTAAATGTACGGTAATGAGTTAAAAAATAATAAAAATAATAATAATAATAATACATTTTATTTAAAAGTGCTTTTCTAGGCACTCAAAGACACTTTACATAAAAAGAACATCAAATCGGCAAAACAATATGAAATAGTACACTAAAAACACATTAGACTGAGCTAAACATTAAAAGCAATTTTAAAAAGGTGTGTTTTTGTTAGAGATTTGAAGATGGGCAAGTCAGTACAGTCACGGATGTGTTTGGGGAGAGAGTTCCAGAGGGAGGGGGCAGCTGCAGAGAAGGCTCTGTCGCCCCAGGTTCGGTGCTTGGTCCTGAGTGGTGGAGTCAGGAGGTTTGCATCAGAGGAACGGAGGCTGCGGGATGGATTGTGGCGATGGAGCAAGTCAGTGAGGTAAGAAGGGGCCTGGTTATGGAGGGCTTTGTGTGTGAGGAGGAGGATTTTGAACTGAACACGCTGTGGAACTGGGAGCCAATGGAGTTTCTGGAGGACAGGAGTGATGTGGTCATGGGTGCGGGTGTGGGTGAGCAGACGTGCAGTGGAGTTTTGGATGTACTGTAGTTTATTTAAAGTTTTGGATGGTGTTCTGTAGAGGATGCTGTTGCAGTAGTCAATTCTGGAAGTGATGAAGGCGTGAATAAGGGTTTCAGCAGCAGAGAAGGAGAGTGATGGGCGGAGTCGGGCTATGTTCTTGAGATGAAAGAAGGCAGTTCTGGTGATTTGATTTATGTGATGTTCAAATGAGAGGTTATTGTCAAAGATGACTCAGAGGTTGCGACTGTGGGGGGATGGAGACAGGGTGGAGCTGTCGAGGCGGAAACTGTCTGTGGTTTTGGTGAGGGATTTGGGGCCGATAATGATCAGGTCTGATTTGTCACAGTTGAGTTTGAGGAAGTTGGTCTGCATCCAGGATCTGATGTCGGCGAGGCAGTTGGAGAGAGTGGAGTGAGTGGCGGGGGTGATGCAGTTGGTGGAGATATAAAGCTGGACGTCATCGGCATAACAGTGGAAATGGAGACCATGGTGGCGAATGATGTTGCCAAGGGGGAGCAGGTAAAGTATGAAGAGGAGAGGACCAAGCACCGAACCCTGGGGGACGCCTTGGGACAGAGGAACAGTGGAGGAGGTGCAGTTGTTGATATGGATGAATTGTTGTCGGTCTGTGAGGTATGAGAAAAAAAAGGTCTAACTCCAGCAAACTCCAGTTTTCTGTGGACCGAGTGCTCATTAATCTCGGTTTGACAGACTGTTTGGAGTTTGTGCTCAACTCTGTCTGTCACTTCATGTTGTGCTGACAATTAGAAGCTGTTGTCGGTAAGAGGGTAAGAGGTTGTTGTATTTTATGATTTGTGCAGATAAAATAGAAATGTTTTGGCAGGAAAATGTTGCTAGTTTTAGTTTTCCAAGTTTATTGTCAACAAATCCCAGGAAATATTAAAACCACCAATAAACTGACTGTACTAACAAGTCTGATATACTTTATTTCTCTGTGTCCAAACTATTAGAAACACGTCAGTGAGACACATTTATGCACTGAGTGACATTTTCCTTCATTATGATGATCCAACATACTTTAATTCACACATGCTGTCCTATCTGTGTATCAACCCACCGCTGAAAATTTTCTTTCTTCAGCCTTAGTAACTTTTGCAACAAACTACACTGACCAGCTGTTTTAGAATTCAAAAATCTAATTCAAAAATGAAATGACATATTTGTGTCCTGATTTTATATAATTTATTGAAACAACTATCTTGTGGCAAAACAACAAACAATAACGTCGGGCAAAAGCCATGATAACTTTCCTTCCACTGTGTGCATGAGCATATGAATGCTGTATGAATGTAAACAAAGAGGTGTATCCTAAATACGATGGCCATTACCCAGATTTCAATGCACCATGGTGTGATATTGGACAAAAAGTATAAGAAGCATAGTATAGGTACATAGTAAATAGTAATAATAGGCTACATTTGAGCATTTAAATCATTTTTTGGAGGATAAATATCTTCTTATTTCTCCATAAATATTATGCTTTTAGACATTAATGCTTTTAGACTTATGGTCTGGATGTCCCAGCATGTGCTCTTTGTTGCCCCTCTGCATGCCAAGTAGACTTGCACCTGAAATGACCAAACTCCAGGCCTGATAACAAGAGCCTTATACTTAAGGTCTTTCCACCAGTTTCCACCAGTCTTGTTATTTTAGGTTTCACATCATTCCTGTTGATGACATATTTTGCTTGCCAACGTTAATACTGAGATCTGGGGATGCGGCCAACACAGAAGCTATCGCTTCCAAATAATTTGGTTTACAAAATACAGATGAAGTGTGTATTTGTTAACAACTTGTCTGATCATCTGAACTTGTGCGGCGCTTTTTCCCCACAGCACGTGGTTGTAGTGTTGTGTCTGATAATAATAAACATATCAGCACTTAAAACATTAAACTTCATTAGACTTCACAAAGTGCTTTACAGGAAACACAGCGGCACAGAAAATAAGTGAGTGATACCTGCTCGACAGCAGAGGAAAAACAGAGCTTGTCACTAGCCAGCAGTCAGGACGACATGTTGGTGACTGCAAACAGACGTGTGTCACATCAGAGGTAGCACAAACCAAACTGGAGGAAGAGCAGATGCCACCAGTGAACAGTGTTGAAATAACCAACAGGAATATTGGTTAAAGCCAACGGAAACCCAAATCTGCAATAGCCTTTAAACTATGTAATTTAGTGTATTAGGTACACAATAGCAACCATCTACAAAGTATTAGATATTATTAGCAATTCACTTCATTTAAGTTTTCAGTTTTCAGTTTAAAAGAGGCGTGAGATGATGCTCAGACATTTATTATGAAAATTAAAATAATCTCTCTTTCACCAAACTGAGTTTATTTGCCTTCGTAAAACACATTTTATTCAAATATGACAGAAAGTAAACAAAACTTACCAAAACTTTCCGAAAATCGGAAGCTGTGGGCAGTCGGCAAGGTAAATCGGTGAAAATATTCTGAATATATCGTACATTTAAATTGATTTTCCAAAATACATTTTGTCCACAACAGTACATTGCTTAGCATCCCTGCCGGTACACCTGAGGGAAATGTCAAACTGAACATGATCTGCCAACAACAACAGTCTTGAGAAACGGGCTAAACAGCAAAGTTTTTACGAGGTGTATAAAACTTTATTTTCACTCCGATTTTTGTTGATGCTTAAAGGTGCCATATTATATACTGAGGAATTTTACCGAGAATTTTATGTTTTATTTACTTCTTATTACTAATAGATGATGAGGTTTTAACATCCCTTCAAATATGATCCCTTCTACGACTTTCTCGGTTGCCTACAACAGCCTGTGGACTGATTTCTAAAGGCCTCTGCACGCTTCAGAGTACTTTTTGTCTCTGCTAACTCACAGTGCATTAGAAAAGAGTCTGCTAATGTCAACAAATAAACGGCAGCCACTACAACACAGCAGTGGTCCAACATCAAGTCCATAGTCAAAGTTAAAATTACGGCCAAGCATGTGAAGTTTATTCTGATTTTGTGGCATTGGTTTGCTAACGTTAGTAGAAAAACACTGGCTTGGATAACTGTTGGTAACAAAAGCTGCCACCAGGCGTCACCTTCCTCAAAATTACCCAATAGTAAAATTCAAAAGCAATAGCCAAGTTTCAACCTGTAGAGGGAGGTCGCTATGCAAATATATAGCACAATATGTAAAATCTGTATACCTGTCTTTCTTATTAAACAGAAAAATACAACCGCACACATTCTGAATTCAAGCATATTATTATACATTATATTTTATACTAAAATGTCAAGATTTGAACTTGAATCAATTAACAATAACACTAAATACCCGCATACAAAAAAGTGGTTTGAGGTTCAGTTACACTTTAAAGTGTCTTTACTCTAATTTCCTGTAATGATGTAACACTCAGACATAAATGCAGACAGACTACAATCTGTTTGTAAGGATTGCATCACGCTTAAAATGATTCAGGGGCTGCTGCGCAAAAAAACATCAAATGTAGTCCGGTGGTTATAGGGGGAACTTAACTGTCCCTGTCAGGGTGACAGTAGTGTTCAAAGGGACGCAGTTCAACCTTACACAGTAAAACAGAGAACAAAAACACCTCTTCATTCTCCTCAGCGAAGCCTGGATTCCTCCATTTGACTGAACCGGATTGCAGTCTGCTTTGTAGTAGTTTCCTGTCTTATATTCAGCCAGCGCCCACCACGGCACTCTAGTTATCCCTGATTGGCAATTAGAGACTCCTGATGCTTCCGCGCTTCCAGCAAGAGCAGAGAGAAGATGACAGACGCGATTTGATGATTAGGTCTCATCCCTCAACCTGCAGTTACAGATGCAGGCAGAGCTGTGGAGCTAACCTCCTCACTGCCACATTAGCATCTGTAGCTGAGGATCAGCCACAGGTGAAGCTAATGATGGAAAAGAGTCTTCCCCGTCGGGATCGTGATTAGTTAAGGGCCTGGGCGGTGTTGTTACTTATCCGGGCCATATGAATAAAACATACACTGTCAACCAATGGTAATGAGAGACGGGAATCTGTTTCAGCAAAAACACACAGTAGAAGAGAACTAGGAGTGCCAACGTGGCCAGAACAAGCAAGAGAGATGCACTAACTCAAATAAATTGTGACAGGGATCAGTAAGTATGTGTTCAAACCTTTTCAGATGTCCTCAGAGGAAGACGGCAACCAAAACCATGTAAATTGAAATTTTGATGAAAGTTTCTACGTGATTACACAAAAAAATAAGACAATCGAGTCAGATTTTAATATCTCTTGGTGTAATATTGGGCCAGTGGTTGCCTATTTGGGAGACTGGGTGCCCCTGAGTGTTCAAAGATAAATTGGAAAAGCCACTAGACAAATAACATGAAAAGTTGAAAGTGTTGTGTTGTTTTTTTTTAGACGTTCCTCTCATCTTTGCCTTTGCTTTCTTGTGAATTACTGAATAACTTTAATTTTTTAGGGCTCTAAAATAAAATGGGGGGAGAACAGTCTTTGGTTGACTGACAATCAAAAGTAGTTTTAAGGAGACATAAGCCAAAAAGGTTCAGAACAACTGTACATGGCTTTATGGCAATATGCGATGAGATGTCTCGATTTAAGTTCCCCAAAAATACAATGTCACTGTGATAGGAATGGGTGATACGGATATGCATGTAAATGCTTTTTTATTTCACAACATCACTGTTTATTCTGATATGAAATTAATTAGCAGACAGAAATCCAGAAAATTAAACACGATCAATACATCGTCACATTAATGCAAAAAATACAATAACATTAAATATTGCCATAAGTCCTGCTAATTGATGACAATGATCTAATCTAGACAAATTTATATAATCTCACCATATATAGCGTCATATTGTCTACCTGTACTTATGATATACTGCAACTTAAAGGTGCAGTGTGTCAGATTTAGGAGGCTCTATTTACAGAATATGGCAGACATTAAATATAACATATATAACTATGTTTTCATTAGTGTACAATCACCTGAAAATAAGAATTGTTATGTCCACAGAGTCCATCATGTTTCTACAGTAAGCCAGACTGGCTCTAGATAGGGCATTTCATGTGTGTGACCGCTGTAGTTTCAACTGGAGGGTGAGTGAAGGGGCTTGCAATCCACAACTACCCCACTAGATGCCACTAAATCCTACACACTGGTCCTTTAAAATTACATAAACCATGGTAAAAGTTACTTATAGTGGAAAAAAAGTAGCAGTACAGTAGCAGTGATTCATGCAGAGTGATCCACTGTGGGCAGTGTAATTTATCACCAGATGTGTCGGTGGGCAGAGAAGGAGAGGAGCCACTGATAAATGGAGGTGAGGGGAAACAGCACAATAAAGATTTGAGATCTGAAAAGAGAAAGAAGCCACTATGTGTCCCTGACCCCGAGGAAATAAAACCGGTCCGTACTGCACCTCTGTGCCAACTCACCTTCTCTGTATTCATGGGAAGTGTGGGCTACTACAGCAACTATGACATGAAATGCACAGTTTTGGTCTCCCATGCTTTGCCAGTCCAATTGTTTGACCTCATTTGGCTCTTATGTGACCAGGCAACTAAAAAATAAATCCATTCTGTTCTGCTACAGCGCCATATGGAGCTTGGTAATATACCGTGGAGGAGTGGAGGACATCCCTGAGGAAAGAGCAGCACAACTCTCTGGGCAATGAGCCCAGAGTGCAATGTTTTCCAACCACTTCACTGAGTCTCACCAATGTTATCAAGTAAGGCTCCCATGGACTCTCTTTTATCTCTCTGCTGGGCTCAGTGCACTAACAACTACAGCAGTTCATCACCCGACTATCAAAGCATCAATGCATGACAGCATACACAGTATACACACACAAACGTACATTTATGCAGGAAGGGGGAGATGTTTCCACCAATCATGACTATAATAACCTTTTTTTCCTTTCCCATTGTAAAAAAATGAAAAGCAAACAGCACCAGAAAGAGCAATGAGGGCAGTTTGAATGAATGGAAATATTATCTGTATAAAAGCAGAGCAGACTTCAGGACAGCGTCACCGGCAGACAACAAAACAAAACTGTGAACAAATCTGCAGTATATACTAAAAAACATGCACTCCATAGTAGGTGTCACTGTGCACTGTTTTGGTTGTTACCATACAAGAAATTCACGTACTTTACTGTTTTGTACTCGCAGAAAATGATGCAAGACGTGAGCAGAACAATGTCAATCAGACCAGGAAAAATGCAGCAATTTTAAAGTTAACAGTCGAGTTACTATTTGCAGTATCTGCAGAGGAGACACTGGTTTGATTGCCCGTGCATATTAAAAAAGAAAAGAGATTCAAGTCGACGTATGAAAGACAGAATTGCACACAATACACAAACTAACACTTAGGTTCTTAGTGTTGCTATAGAGCCCGCCTAGTCACAAAGATAAAAATATATATTATATATACAGCTGACAGTGATGCACCTAAAAACAAGGCCAATAAAATCGACAGTATCAAACATGCAATAAGTGATTTTTTTTTTTTTTTGTTGGCCATGTGGGGGCAGCGTAAACAAGTTGCGACCAATGACAGTAAAAAGAATGGACAGAGCGCGAGTGATGTCACCCACAGGTTTCCAAAGTGCCGTTTTGAAGTCACCATGTTGGCTGTCCCGCCACTTCCGCTTCGCAGCTAATCATCGGCGGACCTGAGGCGGGCTGAAAAAATTCTAAAAATTCTAAAATTCAGACTCAGTACAGTTGTCACGAACGGGGAAATTAGCTATAGAGACCAAAACCCGTTTTTTTGTATCAGGCTGTAAACATGTTTATTTCTGCTGTGAAGCTGGACATGTAACCACAGCATTAACATATCGTCACCAACTTTTACAAACAGCTTATTCATGGTTGTGTTTTTGACCACTGGGTGAATGTGGGTCCCATATTTTAGCTCTCTTTTAGCTCCATTTTTGGACTCCACCAACTAAGTAAATATCAGGCTCTTCAGCTTAAGTAATTACTGAGATCTGGGAACATGGCGCCATCGCTAAAAATAAAACATATCAGTGCTCAAAACATGAGCAGTCAAAATGATCATACAGGATGTAAACAAACACACACACACACAGTGTCCTCTTCAGTGACTGACTATTACTGACATTACGCCCACGTTCAGTTATATAGATGGTTGGCTGAACTGCTGACTTGTATACAACCTGTCTGATCGTCTCGTGTTGCTCAGCAATTACTTCCGTGAGTATAATGTCATCATAACTGACAGAATAGCTGGGAAGAGCCGGGGCTATAAACAGGAAAAAAAAGCATTTATAATGAACTGGAATTATACTTGAAGGAGCTTGACTGCTAGTCCGTCAGCTCTTGATTTCAACAATGACACAGAATCACACTTAATGATGACAGAAAAAAACAACAGAAGGTGGACAGAGAGGAAGAGGAGAGTAGAACGAGGCTGCAGCGATGCGCTCACATGCAGAGACGTGGTGGACGAGGAGCAGAGATGAAAAATGATGTCGAGATTGAAATTGAAATAGGTGGGAGAGCGTGCGTGTGGAGGAGAGCGGGAGTGTGAAAAAGTGGGCGCGAATGAAAGACATGGATACATATAGAAGGTGAGAATGAATCGGGGGCAGACAGAGGCCACCAAGAGGCAATCAGATCCCCGGACTGGATGAACGGATGTGTGAACAAGCGCTGGACAGATGATTAGCAGATGTCACTGCTCGGTCTCAGGCCTGCGATGACATGTTATCTGAATGAGACAATTAAAAGGCTTGTCACACCAGCTACAGGAGGAGGAGGAGGACGACGAGGACGAGGAGGAGGACTCACTGTTGAGTCAGAGGGAGAGGATGTCTGTGGAATCACTCTGCTCATTTAAGGCCCTGCTGCATCTGGTCAGAGGTGTCCTCTGATTTAAATCTTGTTCCAATACACCCAGAAGAAGACCCAGAGCAATTAATCTCGCAATCACTACATGTGATAATAACAATCCAGTCTGAATTGACATCTTTATAATGTCAGCCTCATTATGTGTGTTATCTTTGTGGGAGCTGGCACATTGTCCGTCAGATATCTTATTTGTATCAGCTGATTACAGACAAAGCAGAGGAATCCTCAGTACAACAAAACACCAACTTTGTATTTCTTGGCAATATGATCAGTAGATGATCAGCCAATATACAGTAAAAATATGTCATCGGGAGATTGGGATTAATTCTATACAGTCACTGATCATAAAAAACGATCAATGATGCACACTGTATTTGTTTACTAGCGGATCTTGACCTCTCCGATATGGCGACGGCACAGATGCAGAGAGGCGACATACAGCAGGCTCCTCTCCACTCAAGATGGCAGCGAAGCTGCTGAAAATGGGGATTTATTCAGCTCATGTTGTGTCTAACTCACAACCGTTTTATTAACGTGTTTTTTTTTTTTAATGGCCAAAATGTGGCAAACTTGGTAAACCTTGTTTTTAGCCTAGCAGTTGCAGCCCCTACTGGCCGGTTAGGAGGACTAAGGAGTCAGGAGTCGGTATAAAACAGTCAAAAGCAAATTGCTATAAAGATTTCCAGTCATGCTGGATTAAATTGACACTTCCCTGGCATATTTCGTTTTCAGTAATGAGCTCATCAAGGCGAGGAAGAAAGGAAAGGGAGAGACGGTGACGAGTCCGAATTTAAAAAAAGGACTGACTGATTCTGAGCACTTTAATTATTATTATTAGTGACTTAGGGAACAAAACTTTGGTCAAAAAGTGGCAATTTCATGGTGTCTTTGTTGTTTGTTTGTTTGTTGTGCATGTATATATTTTGTGTCACTTCTTGTGCCTGGTCTTTGTGTCTGTTTATGCTGGAAAAATATGAAAAACAATAAATATATTCAACCCTGAGGAGGTGTAGATCATTATGTTCAACACTCAGACAACAAGCAGTAACTTAAAGGAAATTACAGCGATCCTTTTATCTGAACTGTCCTCTGGAATTACACTCCTAACCCATAGAAATTACATTACAGCCTATACTTATGCTGAAATCACAAGATGAAGCCAGCGTTCCACTGTGAATACAGATCAGCTTCCTCAAGATAATAATCAAGTGAACATTTTCTGACTGAACCCGAGCTTTAGCTTTAAAACACATTTCCCAGGGCATATCTTTCCACACAATAATGAGGGATGTGGAGATGATGGTGGTGGTGGTGGTGGTGGTGGTGGTGGTGGTGGGGGGGGGGTCCCAGTGGGAGCTTTAAGGGGAAAAGCCAATCGGGTTCGTGAAGGGGGCAACACGTAAACACACACACACACACACACACACACAGACACATAAACACTGATAACAATGCCAGTGTGCATAGAAAGCAGGAGCAAGTGAGCGTAACATTAGCATAAAGTCAAACGGGCTATTTGCTAATTCCACACAGGCTCTGCCATCGCTTCATGAACCTGTTTACTGATGAAAGCTGTTTCCTCATGTATGACACACATTCAGTAATTGTTGTATCAGCACTGAGGTGGTGAGGAGGGACAGAGGATGGAACATTACCCAGCAGTTATTTACATTTTGACTGAGAGAGAGCTATTAACGTGCTTCTGCAAACACACACACACACACATAAATAAGAGACATGCTGGATGGTGCCTTCTTTTCCTAAATTTCCATTCATCTGATGTCATTTTTCATTTACGCCGCGTACGAATAAAGGAAGAGAAAAACTAGCAATTAGTCTTTTTGAAAGTGGAATTGATTGTTCATATTTAATGGCTGTTACAAGCCGCTCGGCGGTGCATGGGCTGGCCCTGCTTTCATGTACAGTTCACTGGTTAACAAGGGAGTGGGGCTTGACTAATTGAATTGCTGTGTTGTGTGCTGTAACAGATCTTAATCAGGCGAGAGCATCGGCACACAGACGGCAGGCTCATTCATCCCCAGGCCTGACATCTGATCGCTGGGAGAACAATTATAAAAGTGATTCACTGGACTCCTGTGCCGGTTCACTTGGTAAAAACGTAGCTAGATAAAGATTATCGCCGCTCTCTCAGGCTTTTAAGATTTCTTGTTTCCTGCTCATTTGCAAGCTAAATGTGCCAATCAGGGTTTCAAGGGTTATTCAGACCCTCCACAATCAAGAAGAGGTGTCTTTCGAGAAAAACAAGTGTTGAGTGTTTAGATTTTACCACCACTTCAGAGGGATACACTCTGCATATAAAGCATGCTAACGGCAGATCACAAGGAGGGTCGTGCTAAAGGCTAATGCTTGAGCATGTATGTGTGTGTACTGACGTGTGTATATGTATTGACACATGTAATTCAGTGTCTGTGTGGTTACCAGGGGTGAAATAAATATTCAGATGCTGTACTTAAGTAACCCCGATGATAGCACTGGCATGATCGGAGGCCTTTTTCTTTTTTATAGACAGGCCTTTTATTTCTAATTTCCTCATTTTTAAAAGTAAGTTTCATTTTGTTGAAGTAAGAATTCTCCCTGCCTTCTGATCTGCTCCCATTTTAATTGGCTGGTAATAAATTCAGAAGAAGAACAAAGCCTTTTAAAAGCTGAGCTAAATCTGAATTGAAGTTACCTCAAAGTGACTTGTAACTACAGCTGTAAAACAATTACAGTGGAGTGAAAAAAAAAAAAAGAATTCCCTCTGAAATTTAGTGATGTAAAAGAAAAGCAGCTTTCCCAGAATTTTTTGTCACTTTTCTCAGGAAAGTGAGAGATTATCTGACTGAACTAGATGGATTTCATTCAATCCTGGACCCCCTGCTGCTGATCCAGAGGAGGCACCGCAGCAGGAACACCATTACTCTGCTTTTATCACCAAACTCTTCACTCACTCTGGCCTGTGCCTGCTCTGAAAACAGCCTCTGCTATCCATCCATCTCTGGCTAGATTCAAAATTGCCTGTGCTATCTATCTTATACTGCGGTGTAAATAGTATTCACCGTGCATCTCCAGTGAGACAGAGTAAAATGGTGCTCACCCGCCCATTGCAAAATCCCTGACAACAACAAAACACCCGCTGCGTTCGCTGCAATGATGAGAGGAATGGGACTGTTCAGCGCTGTGCACGAGTAGCCATGGCTCTGTGAAACCTGTATTTTTGCTTTTGAATGCAACCATCAAAACACATCCTTTGTCCCGCTGAATCTCCATGTGAAATGTGAGATGTATTTGTTGAGGAGGTGGTGGTGGTGGCGGTGGTGTGCCTGGCAATGGAGGGCTCCATATGTTCCACATTTGTTTACCTAGTCATTACAGGCCTCTCCACCTTGTGTGACTACACTGTTGTCTTAGCGGGAGAACGCGCTGTCACCCCACCCCGGCACCCTCCCCTTCTTCTTCTTCATCTCCATCGTCACGGGAACAGCAGCCACAGGGGAGAGCTGGCCCACAGGAAATTAGGTGTGTGACAAGATAAGACCCTGCGTTCATCTGATACTGTTCCCTGGCAACCAGTAAGAGCAGCGGAGAATAACAAAAAAAAAAAATAGAACAATGTGTTGGAAAAGGTACGTGCAGATATGAGTGTAGCTCTGTCCTATTACATTCACATGCAGACTGTAAACGTTTAAGACAAACTGAGCAACCAGCACACTTACTTTCATACAACTCGTATACAAGTAACACTATCTATCTATCTAGTTGCCTGCAGTGTAGACTCTGAGGCTGGCGAGCCGCTATTTCACTATCATTCTTTAAAACACTGACAAGAAGATGTGTGGCTGTAGGCCTATCTCACACCGTGCTTTATGGGTTTTCACATCAGTATGTGCTGATAAAGTGTTATTAAAGTGGCTGTCCTGGCCAAGAGAGTCACTACGAAACTCATAAAAACTTCCCCAGTTATTCTAATCTCATGGAAGGTAATGAAAAAGTGTCAATATGAAGTTCAAATGAGGTAACTTCACATACGCAGCACATTGTAAACATGACTGAAGTTAGAACGGGTTTGTGTTGTAGCTCCACGGATGTCAGCAGGTTGCAATTTCTCTGTCTGCCATCTTATCTCATCATAAATTGTCCCGATGTGATTAAGCCCGTCTCTCTCAATCACAGTTTTTCACCCAGGATTGTTCACTGATGGCAGAGCAGGAAAATGTTTTCATTCATGTCATGATTCGTCTGCTCGCAAAAACTCCAGTCTTTGTTGTTCCTTGTACTTCACTTCGCTGTGAGCCACAGTCCAGCGCCAGTCCATCAAAAGGACCATCAAAAAGCCATGCAGTGTGCACGCATCCCCTCGCTCGCCATGCACTGTTCACTGTACCACCTCAGTAACCCTCAAACACACACAGCAATATGGACAATATAAGAAACAGCACAATAAAAAGGGAATTCATAAAAACTTTTCGTTCCTTTTAAATGAGATACATGAAACCAGCTCTGCCAACATGAGTGCGTACATGAGGGATGTCTACGTATGTCTGAGTTAAGTTGTTACTGGATTGTGTACTGTGGAGTTCAAATGGTTCAAATGGAGTTCAGATTAAATGTAAAGTAAATCTTACAGGTGTTCATTCATATAGAGTCTAGGTACACGTCGTGTTTGGAGTGAATAAACAGACATCAGCTGTACATTTGTGCAAACAGCACAAATGTGAAAAGTCTTTCCACGCCAGAGGCCTTTTGTTGGCTAGTCAAATATTTCTTAGGTTGGTCGAGTTGCCCTGTGGGGGCACTCAGTAATTTAAATGCTGGCTGCAGCCCTGAATGCAAACTGAACTAAAGTAATGGTAATGGACAGGCCATTTGTAAGGCTTTTAACCAGTTTACACTGAACAATGAGGGGACGATTGGTTACTGCTTTTTTTTTTTTTTACCTAGATCTCATGACTCAACACAAGTTGTTTCTCACTGCTTTTATAGTTTACAGTAAACAAGGTCTGCTTGAAACGTAACTGTTCAACTTATGAGATCCACAATCATTCCTGCAGCTAGAATCACTTAAAGGTCCAGTGTGTAGGCTTTAGTGGCACCTAGTGGTGAAGTTGCAGATCGCAACCAAATCAATACTCTCCCACGCCTCACCCTCTCCTTCCAAGTATGTAAGAAAAACTCTGGCTGCCTAATTCATATAAAAAGCAAAAGTCTAGATCACTGTTTGGTTTGTCTGTTCTGGGCTACTGTAGAAAAATGGTGTTCCAACATGGCGGACTCCATGGAAGAGGACCTGCTCCTACTGTAGATATAAAGGGCTCATTTAAAGACAACGAAAACACAACAGTTCTTATTTTCATGCGATTAAACACTCATGGAAACATACTAATGAATATTGTATTCCATCCCTGCCAATAAATACTCCTAAATCTTAAACACTGGACCTTTAACGTTGGTTGGCTAAAACTGCCAAGCTTCATGTTGGATCAAGAATGAGCATGTCATGTTTTTGTACCAGAGCTGGAAAGATTTCCACAAAAGAGTGGATGAGATTGTACATGAATCGTCTTACTGAAATATTAACTCTAACATTAAAAATTTTAAGTTTTAAAAAAATACAACTTTTTAATTAAAATGAAGCATTTCTGGAGCAGCAATAGGTCCCACACAGACACAAAACTCCATCACTCATATGGTCTCAGTGTGTACATTACACTGATAATGGTGAAACGTCGAGGTCATCAAGTTCCCTCACACCACACACACACCTCCATCCTGAGGCTGAGCCATCAATCTGCTCTCCATCGCAGCTTCAGAATCAGACACTTTGATCCACCTGGTCAACCTACATCATTACTCTGGAGGTCAGATCTCATCTCCACAGCTTAACCGGCATCATTACACATTAATTCATTGATTTACTGCCTCGCCTTCAGAGAATTAAGAGCAGAACCCAGAAAATCAGAAAGGCTGTGAGACAATTCAAACAAAAACAAAAAAAAAACAGCTCCACCATAGGGGACAATTTTCTGCATTAAGTGTTTTTACTTTTAATACTTAAAACATTGTAATGAAGGTAGTCTTCATTACTTACTTTTGTCACAATGATTTAACATATTTAAGAATGAGGCACAAACGAAGTAGTGAATGTTTTATTGAATATGTATGTTGTGCTAACAATATTTGTATGTGCAGGTCCTGTATTGCCCTCAACAGGGAATGAGTGGAGACCAGGCCTGCAAAAGAAACATTTAGTTAGTTGATAGCCTGAACAATGCTCTTGGTGATAATGATAGTATGTAGTTAAAGGTACTTGATAAAATGTGATGTGACTGTGCAGTGGGATGAATGAAATGTGTGTGTGTGTATGTGCAAGTCACTCACCTATGTCTCCTCTCCAGGGTGTTCGGCCGAAAAGAGTCCCCACGTTAACTCGGCAGTATTTGAAGGTTCCGGGTCGTACCACGAGCTGATTGGTGTAGGGGGGAGTGCACCTGAATCAGTTCATGGGAGTTTTTAAATAGATTTTGTGATAGTGTTTAGAAACGGTAGAAGATAAAGTTTGATTGAGATTACAGTAGAGTGCAAATGTATTTTAAGGGTTTGTCTATTGTTTGTGAGGTGGATATGTAATGGGAGGGGCAGAATCCCCTAGGGTCTTGGTTGGTAGCAGCAGAGGGGTATTTAAGACGGCCAGTTGCATCACACACAGTTGTTGCTGTGGTTGTTGCTGTTGCTGCTGCTAGGATCATTGTATGCCAGTCCACAGTCTGTGTCCATGTTCGAGTCTATATTTATTTAAATGTTGGTGAATAAACACCTGGTTGGTTCAACACGACCCCTGTCTCAAGCCTCCTACCTTGCCAGTCCAGCCGCTACATGGCCATCCTAACAAACATATTTTCTTGATTATATTGAACAATTTAATGCAGGACTTTTACTTTCAACAGAGTATTTTTTCAGTGTGTTATTAGTACTTTTACCTAAGTAAAGCATCTGGATACTTCCTCCACCAGTGTGTAAGAGACCGAATTGGTTCTTGGTTTGTTGTTGTTGCTGCTGTAGTTTGTTAAAATAGAGTCAGCGTGCCCGATGGGATTTTCACTCATGTGGCCACTAAAAGCAACCTGGAGGCCGAGGCTAAGCGCTTAATGTGTGTCCGTATTTAGCACAGGTGGCTGTCAAGCAACCAAAACCAGCATGTGTAAAAAAGAAACTGTGCCAGGTGTCATTTTTAATTACAACACGAGAACAACAACCCATCGGGCTGAAAGGCAGCGAGATAAATTGCTCTGACGGCTGGTTTTTCTAGTCAGTAGACAGGCTGGAGAAAGTAAGCATCTGCTCATGTACATGGGCTGCCACAAATTAGTCTATTCCTGGGTCTATTTTCTTTTTACGCGTGCAGGATGGAGAAAGTAGGACATGGACAGGCAGCTTCTTAGGAAGGACTTCTTGCAGATAGTGATTGCCTTTTTTCAACGGCCATTAGCAACGAGTGTGCGTTACTGTCTGATAACAGAACAGTAATAGTACCATACAGTACCGAGTTGGTTTCTTGCCGGATGCATGGCTAACCAAGCTAATGGTGTAAGTACCAGATGTGCTTAGCCTGCCAGATAAGCTCTAAATGACTTAACTACTGTATTCCATGTCTGTCTTGGCCCGCTAACAGGAGATACAGCTTTAGCAATTAGCTACTTTAGCAAGTAACACCTAAGTTGTCCACCAGGAAACAATGTAAATCAGAGAGTTGAGGTGAAGCAGCTGTTTATGCATAAAATATGATCCAGTTTTACCAAAATCAGCAAATAATGTGAAGTGAAGAAAGTTGTGTCTTTGTGTAGCAATCAGTGAGATCACAGCCATCTCTGGCGAAGGACAACACCTCAGAATCACTCTGCTTCAGCGTCATAAGAAAGAAAGCATTTCATTGGATGTAAAATTAGTCCCCAAATGCAGTATGAGTTATCAACATATTGATTTCCAGGTAATGACAAGCTAAAATACCATAAAGGAATACCTAAAATACCTACAAAATGACTAGTCGTTGGGCCAGATACTGGCGTATAGGTGATGTATAGCACAAGATGACTTCATGAGGCCTCCATTCCATTTTCGCATTATCGCTCATTCTTCATCAGGGTCGCGGGGGACTGGAGCTGCATTTTTGCTAAGCATTTTTGTTTCTCTTGTTTCTCAAACATTTTTTTCCCCATCTCTGACCTTTTAACGGAAGATTTGAAAATGTTTTTGACAAATTGATTAGCAGTGAAGTCACAGCGGGAGATCCTCTTAGTGGAAAAGGAGAGACAGACATCAGCGGTGCACTCAGATAAAAGGACAGGAGCTGCTGAAAATAGATCACAAAAACACTCACACTAAAACAGAAACACTGACCTTCAGCGCTCCGCTCAGACAACAGAGCCTCACAGTTGGGAAACCAATAAGAAACATGTGACAAACAATCTGACAGAGTCGCAGTTTCAGAGAGACATTTAGATTTTACATTTCCTGTCACAGTCACAGTGACAGCAGGAGCATTTAGGAGAGCTGCTGCCAATTTTTGCTGCCATTTAAAGTTCAGCAGCTTTTATATGCAATTTAGATTGCAACCAATACCGGCTATCATCCTTAATGTCGTCATGAAAACAAAACAAATGTTAGCGTGAAAGGGGCTGTGAGGAAACTCATTCAGACTTTTCTGCAGCTCGCTCTCACTAAATATCACGACAACTCAAAGGAAAATGTCAAAAACACAACTGACTCAGAGCAGTCCCCAAAAAAGTCAACTGTCTGACTAAAGATGACTTTAATTCAAGACAAATTGTCAGCTGATGAAGCTGAACTTATCTGCAAAAACACGTGAAAATGAGCAGTTAGTGACACTTCTAAACTCTTTCAGCTCAGATAAGCTGACATACAGTCAACCCCAGTGACAGGTTATATTTAAAATACTTTTATTAACTTCTTCACAAGTTGCAGTGGATGGCTATGTATACCAAACTCCTGACTTACTTTATAAAGTGTTCATAAGATAATTAAAATAAATAAAGGAAGACTTAATGAATCTGTCAAGTAACTGACCTTATGAGATAAGGCATGCAACACTTTTTGGCGTTGAAATAGGATCGTAAATTAATTTTAGCCTACTCAAGATTCAAAAGTTTCCAGAGATGTCAAATATGTCAGGTTTTATGTGCCCACAAAAATTCATTAAATGAGCGAGTGAAAGATAAGAGAAGAAGAGTAAGGATAAACATATTTACACCTTTTCACTCATCACAGCTTCATCAAAGTGTTGAAACACGTAGATATTGAATATATATGTCATAGTTTGTTTGAGTGGAAAATTGGAAAATCATTGACAACGAAGAGAAAAGCAGTAACAAACATAGCACCAGGCAGGTTTTGTGCTGCTTTCTATTGAATCGCGTTACGACAGAGATGTATTTGATGTCTTCACTACAGATTTTCAAACAAGATAACGTTGCACAGGGCAGCAGCAGGACGATGACGATAGTGACAAGCCCTCATAATCTTCCTCTGCCAGCCCAGTTTCAGTTCTTTAAACCAGGCGTCTGATGTTCAGCAGGGTGTCAGGCTCACCGATGGGCGCTGCCACTGCAGCACCGATCACATAAAAGCTACATGTCACTCCACATCACGTATTAAATCTTCTTCTCCACATGAAGCCTTTCTCTCCGCCTGTGCCTCTTTCTACTCCGACCATTCCATCAGTGTTTAAACACCCAGGTTCAAGCTCTTGTTTTAGCCAGTTATAAACCATAAAAGTCATTAATAATTAATAATGTTCAATTCATTTCTACATTATCTGCACATGGCAACTACATAGGTTAGTGGAGAGATTGTGGAAAATAACCTGTGATTAAGGTTTAGTTAAAGTCTGGTAACTAAAACACTAAAAGCGCAATTTTCTCTCTCTACAATGTAGCGGAGTAGAAGTATAAAGTAGTAGCACAAACTGTAACTACTAAAGAACCTGAAAATTGCACTTAAGTACAGTGCTTGATCTTCCACCACCTGAATCTTGTGCTGCAGAATTGTGTAGTATGAACACATTTCCAGGGGTAATAGGCTGAATTATGCATGTGTTGTACACAAGGAGAATATATTCATGCACACGCTCCTCCTCCTTCCCTGCTTGCCTGCTCACTGCAGCAGTCACATGTTGCATGCTTTCATATGACCCCTGACCTCAACATTAGTATGTGAAAGTCAGTACATTTAGCGTGCCCACAGGCAGGCAGTCAGACATGCTGTCAAATCCCATCAGCTGCTGTTCTTCTGTGATTCAGCAGCTGGATTTGGATCCGGGGGGGGGGGGGGGGTAAGAAGAAAGAGAGGTGGGGGAAGACATGCCGGATGTTGGGTACGTGCAGGGGATGGCCCACTGTCACTCATCCAGAGCCTTTCCTGGGCTTCCCACCGGCCCTGGAGTCGCACAGCATGTCAGGACGGCGATGACAGGGTGACTGGGAGACATCAAGTCGCAGGCAAACAGGTTAACGAGGTCCAGATTTAGCGGGAGTGTAGCAGTCACCTCCCCGTTGGACCCTGCTGACTTTAACAAATCACAGTATCGCTCATTCACCGCCTGACTCTGCATCGCTGTCACCGTAACACCTTTTGAGGCTGCAGTGAAGTGTGTGTGTGTGTGTAGTTTGTGTCTATGTGTATGCAGTTTAGATGATTATAACTCCAGGCAGTGTGATTAAACCCTTTACTCTGTCTCTCCTTTCTGTTTGACAAGGTTTCACTCTGACATCTGAGGTCCTGTGAGTCACACCACAGCCTGCTGGTGTGACGGCAAAATGACATGAATGCAAGATTTGACTCAACAAAATATACTTTAAGTTTAGGGTCGAGCAAGAAGAAGTAAAGGGTTTCTTTCTGTGGAGGAATTCACCAATGATATTGATGGTGACTTCATGCCATTTTTGACAGAAAGCATCTATTTAAATTTCAACAGTTAATTTCTGGTTGTCAGTTTGATGACAGTACTGAGCAGATATAACCCTTCATATCGATGAAAAAGAGGACGACACATACCTGTGGCAGTTTTATGAACCCATCATAATGAAATGTCTTAAATTCTATTCATAGTGACATCAACATGACTGCCAGATACGGCTGCCTTTCTATGTCCTTCTCCTCGGCTTCTCGTTTTGTCTGCCAGTCTTGTTACTTCCCTGCTTGTCTGCCATCTGTGGAAACTTCAGCATCGTCTGTTTTGCAGAAGCAACTAGCAACATATTTAGTGCATAATTTTATATAACAAACATGCACAATATACAGGAAATCATTAACATGGTTAAAAGATCCGTAGGCTGGGTCCACAAGTGCTGCAAACATGTCCTGATGGTCTGGCGCCTATTTTAACTCTGCCTCCTCGAAATGTAACTTTTTATTTTACTAACTGACTAATAGTTTTGCCAATTTTGTTTTGGAAGAAACATATGCAATGTGTTGTGGCGGTTGGGATTAGGCCACTAAAACACTTAAAAATTGTGTTTTGGATTAAATATTGGAACCAAAATTTTGAGAAAATTTGAGTCACTCGCCATAAAAACATTATTATTATTATTATTATCATGCTGCAAATTAGAAAAAGGAAAGCAAAGAAAATGTATTGTCAGTTGATGTTTTGCAGATATGTTCTGTATGACCATTTTCATTCATTAAAACAGCTTCCATATATGAGATGTAAACCTTAAACCTGAATTCTTTCTAATGGGCAGCAGGGGGCAACACCACTGGTTTCAGAAAGAAGTCTCATTCTATGCAGTCTTATGAGAAAATGATCTGACTTCTCACTTGATTTATTACCTTAGTAAACACTTTCCTCATGAGGTTATGATCTCAAATCTTCTTCACTGCAGCATCATATCCATTTAGTAAATTATGGTCACCTTTAGAGTAAACTAGAGGATAAAGCAGGGTATGCTTTAAGGTGTGGCTATGGCATGTCCACGGCTTCTCCACACCAGCTCCATAGTCTCGTCTGAATATAGTCACTTCTGTCTCCCAAAAACCAAAAAGATGGCAACAAACTCAAGGCTTCAAAATCATAGTCCACAAACCAATGGGTGACGTCGAGGTCAGAAAAATGGTGGCAGAAATGTAACAAATAAGGCAGCATGTGAACATGAGATTGACAGCGTATTTCATCGATCAATGTTAAAAATGAAACCTCTACCGCAGCCTCTGTGTCAGCTGAAAATGAAAAGGGTGGGAACGATTCATCACTCTTTCCTTGTTCTAGAAAAAATAAATCTCTGAGACACAAAATGGCAATCATGGACATAATGTCAGACTGAATAATAGAGTGAAACAAAATGGCAATTCACTCCAATTAGCAGGCTGAGAAAGATCATTTTAGTGAAGTGCAAGAAAATGAAAAGGATTCAAATATATAAAGCCAACCTTTAAATTAGTTATCCAACTGTTTGTTCCAAATGTCACTAAAAAAACAAACAGATGAACCATTAAAAGCTCAGAAATATTACACTGTGTGCAGTAAAAACATGCAGCAATGAGAGCGAGACTGTTACAACCTGTGACAAATGCGTGCCTGAATGTGAAATATGTATTTATGGTCACTGTAATATAGACACACATGTGGCCAAACACATACACACACAAAGCCTGTAGGATCATCTCTGAGCTGATAGTCGAGGAGAACAGCAAACCATGATTGGACGCTTACAGTAAAGCTCGAGCAAAGCTTAATGCTATCAGAGCAACACTCATCAGCAAAGTTCAGCTGCGGTGGGTTACATTTAGAGTTCAACTTCTCCTTTTGAGCCACAAGATATTTGCTCTTTGTTCTGTGTGAAGTCTTTTTAAGTGCCTGGAAAACCCCAGAAGAAATGGGAAGAATTGACTCTATTTAAGCCATGCTTAAATATGCATGCATAAAAAGTAATATTCCCACGCGCTAATAATCTGATTTTCAGTGAGAAGGGATACTCAAAGAGGCAACTTTCTTTGAAGTCACACAATTTTTGCTCCTTTTGTTTTCCCTTAACTATCTTTAAAGCTGCATTAATGAATATTACCAATGGATTCAATTACTGCTCCTAATGTGAAAGATGCTGCTTGTAGACGAGTTATTCTCAGGAGCAGCAGGCAGATGTTTTCAGGAAAAAAAGCTTTGATAAATCTCCTCTGCTCAGCACCAAACAGTTGACAAATAAAGTTGTATTGTGAGCAGCATGAAGGAACTACAAATTGCATTTGGTTGCACAACCCTGTGTTGTAGTGTGATAAATAAAAGAACCTTGTATGTGCCTCGTAGCAGCTAAAAGAGCCAAATATTTTCCTCAGGAGGTGGTGGAGAACCAAAACAGAGCAAGCAAGACGAATGAAATATGAAACAAAATTCTGTAGATTTTAACAGAGAACATATGCTATATGCACAGAAGACCAGGGAATTACATGTGACACAGCAATATAAATCCAGTATTATATAAAGTGCCTCAATAAATGTAGCCAATAAGCTCTTGACTGCTGTGGTCAGCCTGTGTGCTTCTGTTGCCACGTAGGTAACAGTGACACGTAACACTCATCAACAGTGGATGAGGTCTTACTGGGGGTTTTTTTCCCCCCCTCTCTCCCGCTGGTTTAATTATTGAAACCCAAAGGATTATTTGTGTGGTAGTGGAAAAATGTTACACTCAGCGGGGAGTTTGAACAAGATTAAACCCTGACAGAGCTCCCCAAAATCAGTCTGAAGAAGAGATGTGTGTCCTCATCCTCGATGTAATATAATGAACTTTTCTAACCACTTGGCAGAGTGTGACTCACCACATAAAGTATAGAGAGAATGATAAGTGTCCCCTTTAAACACATGACATGTCAAACGACAGGCTACTTAGCTCAGACATTTTCTCAGCTGTCATCGAATGGAGCGGGAATCAGACACGTGAAATCCTCAGCACAGGAGAAAACTCCACGTGTGACGACCATTAAAGCGCATTCATCTTATTCCACCAGGCCACATGAAAGAGATTCAAACATTGACTTTAAGATTCAGACACTTGGTACAGTCATAGCTCCTCCTGTATTAGCATAAACATCACTAAGGCGTTTCATCTGCAGATGTCAATGACGGTATTCAGCCCATCCGAGAAAACGTGAGACCAACATCTTTGAGGATATTTATAAATCCACAGTTAGTGCTCACAGTAAAATGTGTCGAAAGAGTCTGGAGTCTGAAATGTTTCTATGCTGTACCTTGTAGTGTCCTGGCAAAGTCTCGAAAGAATAGTTATTACTCACCTTGTTGCCAACAGTTAAATGAGAAGATAGATAGCACTCATGTCTGTACTTCAAACTCGCACATTTCCTGTATAAACAGATAAATGGTGAGGGACTCGTCGCAGATGTGGACTGATGTTAACAGTAGCCAATAACACTGAGTGTGCATAACACTCCTTTGGTATGCATTGCACATAGCACTATGATCCAGTGTCAGCACTTAAGCCGCACCGCGTCACAGCCTGGTGGAATGGAGCAGTGAGTCCACAGAGGAAAGGAACGACATGGTCCTGGTTAACTGTCTCAGTTGACCAAAGCAACTTTGCACCTCTTTAATCGCCTGAGCATCAAAGGACAATTCTGAATCGAGAATAACACCTAGGTTGTGTGCCTCTTTTACAACATTACATAAGGCACTCAGACTAGAGGAGATAATAATGCCGCTAGTACTTGGGCCACACAGGATAGTGCTAATTACATCTGGAGTCATTAAATTGCAGGATTTTTGGGGGCCTGAACAACAATTGAAAAAGGCAGAAACTATAAAACACAAGTAAATTTAATGTAATGGTAGATGGCAGCTAAATTTGGCATAGTTTACATTTTTAAATCATTAATTAGTCCACTCATGTCACACTCACCATTCTGTCCTCACTCACTGATTTGTCACCAACTCTGCTTTGCATTCACTAAGGTTAAGCTGCTGTTAATCAAACTAATTTCTAACTAATGTTTCACAATAAAAACCCTTCATGAGGTGGAGGTGTGTGTGTATATGTGTATATTATGTATATTTAAAAATCTTTTCACAGCCTCAGCATGCGTCACGCAAAGATGAAGAAGATTTTCATCCGAATCTCGGGTGTGCAGAGAAGTGAAGTGAAAACACCCTGACTTTAATTTAAAGCTCCACTCAGTTTCAGGATGGACTCCTCTCTGTGTGTGTGTGTGTGTGTGTGTGTGTGTGTGTGTGTGTGTGTGTGTGTGTGTGTGTGTGTGTGTGTGTGTGTGTGTGTGTGTGTGTGTGTGTGTGTGTGTGTGTGTGCGTCACCAGCACCTCAGGAGGTGAAGGGTGCACTGAGGCTAAATAGTGATTGTGCATATATTAACTCTGCCTAATCATGCCTTTTAGTGCCTGTCTACTATATCCTAGAGAATTCAAGGCTGCACACACACACACACACACATATACACTTTCTTCCATTTCCATTTAATTTATGCAGCAATCTGAATGGAGCTGAGAACAATGAAGCTGTGGTTAAGCTTTTAAGCCTTGTCTTCATTTGTCAAAATCGTCTCTTTGTTGAGAACACGATCAGTGCATTTATTCCTCGCACGTCGCATGCATCTCTCTCTTCCCTTCTCTCTCTCTCTGTTTGTTTTTTGTTGTTTCACGGATCTGTCTTCATCCTCTGTTTAGATCATGTTTTCTTCCCGTGAATCAGCTCTGTCAAGGACACTACAGTACTAATATTCACTGTATAACACTTTTGTCTTTTGAAAATAGATTTTTTTTTTTACAAAAAAAAAACCTCTAGTCTGAGAATTTGATTTGAATCCTGAAACCTGATGAAATGAGTCACCAGGAAATCAGGCCCAGTGTCTGCTGAAGAGCTGGAGGATATCTCAGCATGCATCGGGTGAGAGACTGGGTCCACCGGACAAAATAACTGGCGGCCAACACCACATGCAATTTCAGATAGAGAAAATCTAATGTGACAGTTCTAATCTAATTCAATACATCTAAAGCAAAACAATAATCTGCCATGTTAACTGACTGTTAACACTGAAGTAATAAACCATGAATAATTGAACTGTGTTTATTTTAATTAGTTGCACTTTGAAAGAGTCCTCTGTATGCAAACAATCAAGCGAACAATTATAATTGAATCATTGATTTATTTACTTTAGATGATTGTGAAAGGCAGATTTTTTAATGTGGCACACTAAACTGAAAACGTAATGATTCCCTTGAGGAAACTGGACTGTTGCTGCAGCAAATAATAGCAGAGAAGAAAATATATGGTGTGAAAAGGATGAAAATAAACTGCAATTTGATTCACATCATGATGAAAAAAGAAAACAAAGATATAAAATATGTAAAATATGAATTTCAAACCAATGGTTTGTTTTATTTTGTTTTGTTTGATTTGAAATCATACATGATCTATTAGCTGTTATAGCACGACAGTGTTGGTCGGTCTGTTCACCACATCTGGCACTATGTCATGTCCAATGTCCAACTGAAAGAACTTTGGCGATTCCCTGAATTTTCAACTAGCGCCATCATCAGGTCTAATTAAATCTGTTTATGACCAAATACCTGAAAAATTGAGACACTTCCATCAACCTCAGAAAAATGTTAGCTGCTAAAACATGTTGATCATAGTAAAGATTAAACATCAGCATGTTAGCATCGTCATTGTGAGCTTGTGAACTGTGGCAGGACCCGTGTGTGGGATTTAGTGGCATCTAGTGGTGTAGCTGCTGATTGCAAACCCCTGGCCTCCTTCCTAGTGTGCAGGAGAAACTATGGTGGCTGTGATACATCTAAAAACGTGAAAGGTCCTATCTAGAGCCAGTCTTTAGTTTGTCTGTTTTGGGCTACCTAGAAACATGGCAGTTTAACATGGTGGACTTCACATGGTGAAGGAGGACCTGCGTTATCTTTAAATATAAAAGGTTCATTCTGAGGTAACAAAAACATAATGATTCTTATGTTCAGGTGATTATACACTAATGAAAACATAGAAATGGAATATAATATGTATAACTATCAGTTCATGGGACAGCTAAAAACCTCTCCTCCCTCATCCTCAGCTCACCATTCTAGTTCATGCTAAAGAATCTTGTTCTCAAATATGTCTGATTTAAAAGTGCTGAAAGCTGGAAGCAAAACAACAAAACCAAAACAAACAGACATTTAAATGCTCTTGTTTAGTGAAAACAGTTTTCCTAGAAATGTATGCCTTTACACACACACACACACACACACACACACACACACACAGCAGAGAGAAAGTCATTTGCTTCACGACTACATACACCAAATTCACATAATTAGGTAGCAGATTTGGTTTCATGTGTTCAGTCAACCGTACATACCCGTGAAGATGTGCTGATTATACCACAGAGCTGTTAAACTGTTCTGTTTGGGAAGGAAGCGGACCAGATAACAGAAGTCAGCAGCGCTGCTTCACTTCACAGCAGAAAAACAAACTGAGACAACCCCATCAGAGAGAGATGAGGACCTTTGGCTGCCTTGTCTGACCCATGCATACTGACAAGAGCCTGCATGGAGATTATCCATGCACAGTATGATAGGACTGGAAAAGGTCAGCAACTATGATTAGTTTCTCACACTTCTTTGCCAAAGCACCTGCCCCTGATGAGGCTGGACATATTAGTGTGCACACAGCGGCATACAGTCATGTTGTTTCTCATCTACTGCTAAATCTTCCACAATCAGACAGAATCGATCCCTTTGTTTGGAGTAAATACACTCAACGTCAAATGTGAGGCAAGTGAATGATGAGGAGCCAACAGGGATTTGAATGTGGTTAAGAAAGTTGGATAAAGTTAAGTCTTTTTACATATGCATGCAAGAACACATCTTGGCTCAAGACAGTGCAATTAGCTCTTCAGTTTTTATGCAAGCTTTCTTTGAATCTACCATCCTCTCTGGAGCTCCTCTCTATCTCCGTCTCATACAGCTCTTCTTTGGTGAGTCAGCCAGCATGGAGAGCCAGACATCAATACTTGATCAGGGTCCAAGGCAGCCTGCAGCTACCCAGCTCCACCAGCTGGCCGGGGCTTCAGCTTCACCGTAGAGCCGGAGAATAGACAGCAGGATGGAAAAGACCGGAACAGGCACAGCTCAAGGCTCTAGCAGGCTCGCTGTGTCCAGAGGGCCAGCAGGAAGCGCTCGGCAGTGCGCAGTCAGCCTCTGGTGACACCGGGAGGGCACAACAGGAATCCATCTTAAAATATCTCAAACACAAAAAATCTAAATCAAAACGCTGCCTATCAAGCAGCTGAGGGATGTGCTTCTGTGTCTGTAGACAAGGTGTTGTTTGTTTGTCGTGTCCCGCTGAGTCCTAAATGTGTTAAGTCCCATGTGAGACAAAATGAGGCAGCCCAGCATCTGCCACAGACACTTGCCTCTTCCATTTTTCTCCGTCACACCACAGAGCAAAGCCACAGTTCATCTCTGAGGAGACATTCAGACCCGTCACACTGTGACATCCTCTGAGAGAGCTTTGTCTTGAGGCAGCAGCCACATGAAACTCTGAGGACGGCCTCCATTCTCATGCTAATAATTACAAAGAAAATACCAATGCCATTTAAAAAATAGATTTCATCTGCATCCATCAATGACAAGATAAAGAATTACCATTCAAGAGAGAGATAAGACAGAGGCGAGCATGTTTATTGCACAAATATGGCAGGGATTAATTTTAATTTAGAAAGCTTAGAGCGAGCCAGCAAAACAATAAACAGCTTCAATTTGAAACTCTTTATTGGAATCAGTGAAGGAAGAAGTATTGAGACCTTCCAGTGAACAAAAGCAGAAATATAAAAACGAGAAAATATTAACGCATCATCATAATGTTCTGGATGTAATGTTTTAAAAGTGAAATAGAAGTACTGTATAAAAAAAAATAACACAAAATATAAATTCTCAAATATAAGTTTCTCAAAATTATACTGAATAAAATGAAATATTTACAAACAAAGTTTGTTAGTTAGGTGCTTTGCAACAACTTCATGGCATGGTGAAGATGAGAAAAAATATATATATATAATATATAATATATTTGAAGCTTGTAAATCTCCACGGACTAACCAACAGCAGAGAGATACATGGATAGAGCTGACATACTACATACTTTAAATATATTTACTGGTTTAACGCCAAGCCACGTCTGTGTTCAAACAGACATCCAGTGTCTGTGAAGCTTCAGTGTTGTATAAATCTGGCTCAGACTCTTGGAAGAAAATCAGATAATTGCTGTAAAAATTGAAACCGCAAGCTGATGCTTGTCTGTGCTGCCAGCTCAGTTAGTGATCTCTGATTGCGACGGGCATTTTCTACAAAACATTTGCAAATCTCATTTTGACTAACTACGGTAGCAGCGTCCCACAGAGAGTCATTTGTGCCACAGTTGGACTGGGTGAATCCCTCACATCCCCTGGCCTGAGGTGTACTGACAGCAGACACCGGTGCTCACTGTTTGGAAGGATTCAAATCATTGTCGTATTTATAGTTCACCAGTCAACGAAGCTGCCCACCACTACATACGTCCAAGTCCAATTAGTCCTTTAGTGCAGTGAATATCTCTCCCTCATGAATAGCATCCAAATTTAAATAGAGTGACAGGGTTGGCAGAGCTGAGCCGTGTTTGTGCAGCAAATGTCCGAATGTGCGCTCATCAAAGGATTCATACAGCGCACACATCTGAGAGTTCGACTTGTAGCTTAGCATTAAGCTCCGATGAGCAGACAGTCTGAACTACAGACACAAGAGTCAGTGTGTCAATGAGGCACGAGGGAAAGATTGAGCCAACAATGTAATGATAACCTTTAATCACCCGCACAGCCATTACTATTCAGCCACTAAACCCCACAATACTTGTTTGAATGGTGTTTGTGTCCTGCTGTCTTTCAGCCAGCTCAACCAAAATCACCAAACCATGTTCTTTCACTTATCTCTCAGAGCATATGGGCATGCAGAGATATGTCTGTTTTCTAGGTCTGACTCTAATGTAATTTGCAGTTTCAACAGCATTTAAAACATCATTAACATCGTGCTTTCCTGGAAACAATGTCCTGGTTTCTCCACAGTAAGGATGGGATTTGGACCGAGGTGTTAAACTTAATGTTAACCAGTTCATAAATATTTGTTTGGCATGAGGGAACGCTGCATAAATGTTTGATATTCCTTTTTTTGTTGTTGTTGTTCGTCTTTTGTTTCTTTGTCTTTGCTCTTTTTTAAAACCTCTAGACTACACACACAGAAGATGGTGTTCACTGACCTCCAATCACATTTTATTCATCACACTGTTGTTTGTTGAAGGTTATCGTAGGCAACCGTGGACCTGCTTAGTTTCTTGAAGAAGTTTCGCCTAATCACCTCATCCAAGAGGCTTCTTTAGTTTGAATCCCTCATCAGATCAGATTTGTTAACCTTCCCAAGTTTGTAAAAGCTAGAGTAACTATAACTCAGATAAATAGTCAACTTTTTTTGGCTAAGAAGGCAGAATCACTAACAGTTTTTAGTGGCAGCCTAATTAATGTTCACAACCTAAAAATACAACAAACAGCAGAATACATGAAATGTTTGACAGTTGTAGCCTTCTGTCCTTTACCAGTTACTCCAAATAGTGAAGATCCTGATTAAACTGATCCACAGTACCCCCGTTCAGTACAGCTCTCACTATAAAGACAGCAGAAATCAGACCAAAGCTATCTGTGTACCAACTCTTTTTGCAGATACTGTATACCGGGAACCCATCCATGACCCCTTTCATTTAGGAGCTGTCCTCAACCAACTTCATGTGATGCACCCCTGGGAGACAAAAATCCCCCCTTCTCATATCCCATGAGTCTCTGAGCTCAGCTTGCAAGAGCAACCTCCTGTCAGAGCAGGAATCCCCTGAGAAACGTCCGACTCACTGGGACAGTTTACTAACGAGTGAACTATTCAGTGCCGAACTGACTTTTTACACAGCACTCTAACAAAAACACACTTTTGACAGACAGTAAGTGGTCCAGGTGCTGTTGTTTATCCCTGTGAAAGTGGCATTGCCCTGCAGTAAACAATACAGCTTGGGAAGAGAAGCTTAAATCTACACACATGTAGGCACACATCCTCTGAAACACACAGGCTGAAAGAGAAAATCCCTGTCAAAGTGACACACAGGCAGAGCTGCTCTCTGCTTCACTGGCTGCTGTGCACCTGAGTCTCTGGCCTCTCGCCTGGATGCTCCGGTGGAGAGATGGATCTTCCAGGAAAAAGCTGCAGCGAAATGAGTTCGCTCATCCCTCCGAGGGGGGAAGTGGGTCTGATCTACCTTTTATTACCGCTCTAACACTGCCCACCTATGGACAACAACACACAAGACACAGCGACCCTGTCATGCAGCCTCTCATCCAAAACTCATACACCGCTGCTTCCCTGCAGGCTTCCTCTCAACCGCGCATTACAGCCAGATCAGCGACCAACTGGCTGTTTTTGATGCACAATCTAACCGAGAGACATCTCTGCTGATCCGAGGAGATCATGAGAAGGGCAGAAATGAATGATGCAGATTAAAGGGGCAGCATAGCAGTGTGTGCTTCGACCATTTCTCATGTCCTAAATCTGATATGACTGCTAGTTTGTATCTTCAGGTGTGTGTCACAACCACTTAGCTGCCACCAACAAAAGCATTATGTTGGAGGGCTGAAACATCCGTGCTGAGCAGAGGCTGAGTCCGAGGACGGCCGAGAGGCTCGCACGCTTTTCTCTTCCTGTTTATGTGGCGTCTCACTCATTACTGTGGCGTGCATGAGTCACCAAGAAAACCTCGAATCACTGTGAGAACAAGGGCTACATTATGTATTTGCCTATTAAGTATGTGTTGATGTATTTTGTGAAGATAAATTGCAATAATATGAAAGGAGGAAGGCTGCTGGTGTATATTGATTTTTTTTTTTTTGGACCTGAATCATTGTGGAAGAATAAACTAGAGAAGTCATTATGAAAAAAATCATTTGGTACTCATCAATATGTGTGTTTGCTTCTTCATGCCAGCCACCACTGAGACCTGGAGAGAATACATAACACAGAGACTGCTTCTAATGGGTGAACTGGTTTGGTAGCCAAAAGAGTGTCTGTATTCCACCCACACTTTATTGGCGTGGACAAATTGGTTCACATTTAGACCTTACTTAAACAGTCCTGCCGTAACAGTTGGTGGAGGTAAGATGCAATCTACCAACAACGGACGAAGAAGACGACTGCTGGCGAGCAAACGTGGATGTGAACGTGGGTTTCATATTCTTCTAAAAATTTGGCTGTTTGTTAGATCTGGAGGTTTTGTTGAGACACAGCACGTATAAAAATATCTTTGTTGACTTTAAAACTCCACAGGGCACATTAAATAAAAAAAAGATGGCCTTCAGCAACTGATGTCACGAGTCATTGTCTCATGATGACACCTCAACTAGGAGGCTAGAAAGTGGATGTTGAGTTCAAGGGGAACTAACAAAGTTACAAAGTGCTTTACAGGACAAACTTGAAAATGAATCAAAAACAGCAAAAAATGAAACAGTATGGAGCAAAAGGAGGTAGATATGAGAAGAGTAAAATAAGTCAAATGGAAGAACATAAAGTAATTCAATTCCTTGAGTGAATTACTTGACTTATCGAGTTAAGGAGGATGCCTTTGTAGGTTTTAAGAAGTGACTCAACGGATGAAAAAGAATTCAGACATCACTGAGAAGCCCTGTGAAAGAACACTATGTTCACGCGGCGGTCACCCTCGGTCCTTGGCCTCGGAGTTGTAGGCCGTGTTTCATTGTGGGTAATACAGGCTCCGGGTTTTGAAGAGGAAGACAAAAGTAAAACATATCTCTGTCTCATGGTTCTGCTGTGTTTAGTAATCGTCCATCCTGAGTTCAGTGATGTTATCGGAGTGAAATGCTTAATCCATGGAGAGAGTTCATTTCTATCTGTGATATATTGGTTATGATGCTGTTGTAAGTAGCTACACTGATGCTTATAGGATTCACTGAAAGGTTGGATTTTTCATCTGTAGTAAAGTGTCATGCTGTATTTGGCATTTTAATAAATATATAAAGCAGAATATAACCACTAAATCTGACAATAAACCATTATTAATTAACAATTCTCTTCATCTTCAGATATCCCTGCTCATCCTGAAAAAAGAAGGGTGCACTAGGTCCATAATGGAGTCCAACAGGAGGCTTTGAGTCAGATAAATGCACAACTGAGGGATGAATTTTTAATATAATGATGAGGCATGTGTTTGTACACGCAGTACACTGATTCTGTGAACACCTCTTGCTCTCCTGCCTCTCGGCACAGAGCAGCAGATGTAAACTACAGTCGACATGTGCGACATGTGCATGTGTACGCGCTGTCAGACCTCTGATAATTGACATGAGAAAGTGTGTACATGCAAATGACATCAGATGGATTTAAGCTGCATTGAGATAAACGTCCGGATTAGCGTTCCCCCTCGGAGGAAATGCTGCAGCCTGACGTTTTTTTCCTCGCCTGCCTTTCTGTCACTGACTGTTACCTTCACTGTCATAAACTCACTCAGAGACATCCTCGTATTTGTTTATTACTGCTGAGATTAACATGAACTCTACTAGGTTTTATTTTCCCAAATGATCAGGCAGCATGCACATTTACATAACACCAAATAGATTAACTGAATGTACGCCATATGGTTACCTAACAAATTCACTGCATTGTATAAGGGAGCTCGCTGTAATAAGCATTATTCCTATACAGTAAATAGTATTCACTCTGTTGCACAAGGTCAGGTTTCATTCAATATCAGTTGTGTTTCCAGGAAGTATGAATAAATAAATTCTTATTTGGAAACAGCCCCAGTCGAGGCCCCAGATGTGGAAAACAGACAAGGACATCAGTTAGCATCACGCTGAGTACACAAGGGGAACAATATCCTCGCTCACATCATGTAACCATGTGTTCTCTTTCAAAATGTTAGGACAAATAGTGTGCTTATTCTTAAAATATCTGTTCAAAATCAGTTCAGTGAAGTAGAGAAGTCTGCAAGGTAAAGGAGGAGTGGAGGAACAGGAGCTTTTATCCTCCACTTTAACATGAGATAAAAATATAAATCTAGTCTAGACAGTATTAGTTTCATCTGTCAAATGAACAAATATGAGGAGGTTTGTGCTGTCTGTGTCCCAAAAAATTATAAGACAACACAGCAAAATTATGCAGTTTGAGACTGTGTTTATGCAACTGCAACAGATGGATAATATGTGCTGCATCTGAGTGGGAACAACCTTTCAAACTTTAAATAAATTGTGGAGAACTCGCATATCCACCAAGATGATTATTGTTTTTCCAAGATAAGTGCATAACAAGCCTGTTATCTGTAACTTCATAAGGAAGGAGAGTTTCCTGAAATTCAAAAGCTCTGTGAGATGCTGACACTTTTAAGTCACGAGTCTCCGATTCATGATTATAAATTCTGAGGATAATAACTGGCATTTGTGAGCTGAAATCATGAAACACTCAGTGACCAAAGGCGCACCCTAGCTGCAGACATGGGTGTATTGTAATACTAGTAATTCAATTTTTAATTAAAGCCGATTTCACTGCTTAGAAACGGGATTTTACAGTGTTCGTCTCCTTCATGTCTGACTCTGGATGTTAGGTAACGCAGAGAAGTTGTTCTTTCAGTTGTGTAGGAAACAGTGGGCACTCTGGGGGACGAGGGGAGGGAGTCTTTTAATTATCACGGCTGAGTGCACAGCACAAACAACAGCACTACACAGTCACCATGAAGGATACAACACATCCAATCTCATACTGATCATCTTTGCTGCCTCCATGGTTATATATTCTGTTTTTTGGCTGCACGGTGTTTACAGAAGGAGCTTAACAGACCTGGAACACAAAATTTCTTTTGTATATAATCTTAAGACTTTGGTAAAATGCAACAAGATTTGTCATTGTGCCTTGCCACTGATTGTTTGCATTGTTTGCTTCACTTCTGG
Source organism: Argyrosomus regius (assembly GCA_946959425.1). Taxonomy (NCBI): domain Eukaryota; kingdom Metazoa; phylum Chordata; class Actinopteri; family Sciaenidae; genus Argyrosomus; species Argyrosomus regius. The sequence continues at coordinate 18,325,478 of OX336897.1, read as the reverse complement.
CTTCCACAGATTGTGTCTTTGTCTTTCTCAGTTAATCAAATAGTGAAACAACAGAATAAATCACATATTTAGAATAATCTTCCTATATTTTTTCTGGACTTTTGGCTTCATGATACAAACTAGCATGCCTTTTGCAAATCACTCCATCAGCCTACACCATGAAACAACCATCGCCAGACCCACACTGCACAGCCAAGGTACAGCTAGCCAGCCAAGCCCAGCTTAGGGTAAAGTTAGCTATTTGGCCCCTGCTCTTGGCTAGTAGAAAGCAATCATTAGTCACACCTTTGCTCTGTACTCATCAACACTGTTTGTCTTAATACAAAAGTTAAAGAATCTTGTTAGCTGAAGTAATTTGGCAAGCTATAAGTAACATATCCACTTAAATAATGTTTTGATAGCAATGTATTTTGCTACTTGACCTGGTTAGCAATTTGTCTGCGTTAGCAAGCAAGCTCACCTTAGCTAGCTAAAACCACAGCTGAAGTAGTCAGACAAGCATTAAATAACATATCCACTCATAGTGATTTGCCAGTGATAACATGAGCCAGTTAAATCACAGCATCAGAATATATTTCAAGTGCTTTGCAGTAATGTAGCTCACATTCATACCTATGGGCAATTTAGAGTCACCAATTACCCCATTAACCTGTCTTTGAACTGTGGGAGGAAGCACCCAAAAACAGATGGGGAGAACATGCAAACTCCATACAGTCCTAGCCAGCTGGCAGATTTGAACCTTCTTGCTGTGAGGCTGCAGCGCTAACCACTGCACCACTGTGCCACCATACTTATTCATAAAATCTATAATACATTAACATATTTTTCTCAAATCTGAGATTTGAAATCTGATCATTTCAAACTGAACATATTTGAGTTTTAGACTGCTGGTTGGACAAAATAAGACATTTGATCACATCATCTTGGGCTTTGGGAAGCAGCAATGGGCATTTTTCATTGTTCTGTTCAGTTCTTGAGAAGATTATTATTATTTGCAGCCCTAAATGCTTGTCTCTTATCTTTTTAGGTATGATTTCTTTTTCAGTACCCTCTCCTGTGCCAATTTTTACATAATATCTGCTGTGTTGTTATTTTAAACAGGTAATTTAACATCTGGCCAAGTGTCAACAGTGTCACGCCTGGCACATTTACAGTGAATTTGATCAATGTGTATTGTCCCTGTACAGAAATTCTGAAAGAAATAAAATAAAGCAGGGAGCACAGCAGCTCACCTGTTAGCACAAACAGCCCAGACTCTTTGTCGGCAGCTTCATTAGAAATTCAATGCACGGCGGCACCATTAGAGAGTTCAGGCACATTTAACTCTCATGGGTCTGCAGAAGCCTCGGGCACAGTGCCCCCTCTTGCATCTGAACCTTCCACTCTCACTCTCTTTATCTTTCAAAAAGATTATTTTTTTAAATGATCTTTTATAGTGACAAGTGTTTGCTTCACAATTAATGTGGCACCACAGGCGGGTAATTCTGGTAATTGAGGCGTTCTGGCCCAGGGAGCCCTGCAGTATGGTAATTAAGCCATGGCTTTAACACCAGCCACTGCCACATCCACAGCGACAAAGAGAATGGAGGGCGACGACATCCCAAGAAACCTCACCTGAACCCCTCGTGGAATCTTCAGAGATGATATTAAGCATCATTGAAGAGGTGTTAGATTGAAAAGTGTCTCTGCTGTAAATGACTTGGTCATATACTATGAATCACAAAGTTCACACCATGTTCAGTATACCACAGTTACTTTTCTGCACTTATAACATTTGGGTGACTGTCAATATTAGAGCAGCAGTTATATAACTCTCTCTGATGCTCCATCTGTTCACCTCGGCTACTACTCTGTGTTAAGAGATGAATTTACTCATGCGTGCAATTTAGCTACAGTAGCTTCCTGTGTGCAAAGAGGCAAAAGAAAAAGAAGAGAGAAAAGAGGAAGAGTCAGGAGTCTAAGTCTCAATTTTCCGCCTCTCTTCTCCCCTCTTTTATCAGGTCTTCTTCCCTCACCTCTTGGTCACGCTTCAGTTCAGGCATCAGGCTCACGTCTCCAGAACAGATGTGATTTATCAGAGCACGTCTCTCCAGCAGCCCACCCACCTCTGTCCGCACTCAGAGGTTCATTATGGTGTGCATATAAAACCTCAAACCACAGCCAAACAAAAACAAAAAAGCATTGACACAACATGCACGGAAATACTGACCCCTGGTGTGGCCTTAAAGACAATAAATACATATTGAGGCCATGTTTTAGTACACGGAGAGCTCGAAATGCAATACAATTTGTTCCCATGTTTTTGGTTCATTTGTGGACGCAACTTAAGCATATACAGAGAGCCAGCACAACAGACCATACATACATAGGCTATCAACATGCAACCGCAGTACATTTTAATCCAAGATGTGTTAAGATGCACAAAAGACAACAACACTGTTAGCTATCCCCTAAATAGTTTGATCTGGTACATGTTGATCAACATATTGGTTAGGGTATGTTCATGAACTGTTACATATACTCTAGAAATAAGTGTTGCCAATAATCACACCAATTTCTCAAGAATTTAGTGCATTTGTTGCGAAAAGAAAAGGAAAAGGTTTATTCAAAAACAGAAACACTGTGCACTGTTTAAACATCTACTAGTTCTACCAGATATCGAGTAGACATTACTTGAAATGCAGACAGAATAAATGTGAATAAAGATTGATTAGGACTACAGAGAGCGATTTAAGTCATTGTATTCTGCTGTCAACAACAAAGATCCAAGACTCCTGTGATGCTGTGAGGTAATCGTCCTTGTGCTTCATTAGTTTCTCTTGGAATCAATGAGCAAAAGCCCAAACCAAATGAGATACTTGGCCACATGTAGACGAGGACTCATCAACATGTGGCCAAGTACCTTTTTTACATGCGTCACCAAACTACTTAAACTAGGGCAGTGAGTGTGTGTGTTATACAAAGCCATGATGTGAGAGAATAGATGGTAATGCTTTGAGACATTGCTTACATATGACTAGAAAAGACTGAAGTTTTGGTTTCAGAGAATAAAACATCAAGACTCCCAGGCTGATCGCTGGCTGCCGTTGTGAGACATCCAGATAGTAGTGTCACTGGGTTAGAGCTGGCTGGTTACCTTTAGCTTGTATGCCCACTAATGCTAGCACAAGCAAAACACTATGAGTGGATATATTACAGCTTGCCAAATCTGCAGTGGCTGAGCTTGTTGCGGCCGTCATGGTAGTTCTGTCTCCACCGGCCCCCAGGTACTTCAAAAATGGGCAAAGATGTGGAGCGTGGGTAGAGCTGAAGCTGGCTGAATGAAGCCTGGTTGCTCAAACAATACTAGCGTGTGTGAGACAACACCTCCAGAGATCCTGGCCCTTCACAAACTAATCAGTGATATACATCATACAGATTCATTCCACCTAAGGACGTATGCATTACCTTAGAGAATGACAATACGCACGTCTATTTGCAGAAGAGAGAAGTCATTAGTGTCCTGTGTTTTCACACAAGCCTCTTGTGTAACAAGTTGCAGCCAGAGGTGTTATTTTATTCAACCGATTAAAGATTAAAACAGTATTGTGATGTTAGCCTGCATCGGCTTCTCACACCTAACGTATGCACATGGAGGCATTTTCATCAAACAAGCACACCGGCTGCAATATAGTGTGTCAGAAGAGTGACATACAAATAAATAAACTGCACATCCTCTGTGGTGTGACTCTATCACTCATACATCCACACACAAATGGAGAACAAAGCGTGGGCTCTGGTCTGTGCTGACGAAGCCCGAGTGGAATGGTGTGTCTGAACTTTTCCCCCACTTCATCGCTGGAGTGGGCGAGGAGCATGGGTGATGCAAGCTCAGGCAGAGGCAAATTCTCATTTCCTTGCTTCAAAAAGCCGGCAGCTCTGCAGTGTTTGATGTCCTGGCAGCTGAGGCTTTCCCTCTGCTCTGCTGGTGAATACAACCTGACCCAGAATCCACTGCGGGGGAGCTACGAGCACAGACCGTGGGGATCGCCTTCTGTTCAGTCTCTGCTTTCATATGGAAGTGAGATCGTTGTGGGCATTTGTCTGTAACGGTAGCTGAGTGGGTGTAGGGTTTCAATGCAATACTTACTACAAGTACAATTACAGCAGCGGTATGATTAGACTGACAAAAGCCTTTTCCTTCCCATCTCCTTCTCTGCCTGTTTCACTCCTTTTTATTCTCTCTGTTGGCACTCATTTCCTTCTTCCTCACAGCTTTTAGGCTCATTCACCCTCCTCACCATACTTGTCATCACCACAAGAGCTGTGCCCCCTGCTGACCCATTGTTCACCATTAAGTACTGACTGGACCTGCCTCCAATCAGCACTAATTGAAGAACACAGATATAATTAACAGCGAGCGCTAATTGGCACGTCTTAATTGCCCTGCTTATCAACTCAGGGTATTTTCCACAGCATGTGATGTTCTTCAGGTGATTAACTCTTCATTTGCCATTGAACCGCTGCTGTCACCGCCACACACATGCACACACACACACATTGATTGGGGTAAATCCCTGTAGAAGCTGCACAGTCAGAGAGGACACACAGGATCGATACTCCACATGCTGACAGCGATCACATGAGAGGCATATGGACTAATGTTTACAGTGTACAGTATATCTGCCCTTTCTGTCAATCAATTTGATGGAGTTTGTAGAGATGAAAGAAAATGAAATGAAAAATATAAACATGAGAGGTAACTGCTGCTCTATTGTTTGTGTTGTTTTGTTGCAAATCACAATCTTTACAGCAATATTTTTTGTCCTTTAGATGAAATTTGCATAAAGGCAAAACAAACAAACATGGAGGAAAGTCAAGTAGGAGTAAGGAGTACCTCCAAATAGAAGAAGGACTCCAATCAGCCAAGAAATCAGAGAGTTCATACCTAAAAGAGGGGCTACTTCTGTCCATGAATGTGATTTGACCAGAAAATGTAGTTTGTAAATTATGGTGCAGACCGGTCTCCTCAACACACTCAAACACAACTAACATTTTTTAGCATCAGAATCATGTCAGATTCTGATCCACAGTACAAAGTCTGTGGATGAAAACCACAAAAGCACGTCAAGTGCTCAAAATAAACCCCAGACTCAGACGTTGCAAGAGGCTTTGCCCACGGCATACCATATGGCAAAGAAGCACATCTGCAAAGACTGTTGTAGGTGTAAAATGTAGTGAGAATGTCTTCACGTGTGGTCATCATAACTAATGACCAACTATATAAACTATTTAAGACTTCCTGATCAGCAAGTTGTGTAAATGTAGATGACAAAACTAATTTGTACATTGTGTAACTGAAACACGAGAAAGAGGAACTGTGCTTCATCTGAGAACTACCTGTGTAATCATTTGGCCACATAAAATAAGCTTCCTGACTTTATTTACTCACTTAAATTCATTGTCTCTTTCTACTCAGGGTCTTCTCCAGGCATGAAGAAAAGAAACACTCACATTCATATCTCACTTCATCTGACCTGCCATAATTGATACATAAACAGTGAACAAAAGTACAGTTTCAAAAGAAGGACAATCAGTTCTGTGACATAATGAGCAGTCAGTCGGCTGTGATTCCTTTTGAAATCAAACAGACCTTGATGCCCCCCCTTTTTTTATACTAGAGTACAAATCGCCTAATTTGTGAAAGTAAAGGCAGAAAGACAACACAGGGAACAAGGTAATAATAGAGGTTTAATAATGCTCTGGCAGCACACACAAGTCTCCAAATGTTGCTTCATAAACATGAGAGTGTTTGTCACATCCCAGAGCTAATTAGAAAAGTTTTGCTAAAACAAATAAATAGATAAATAAATAAATAAAAGAAAAATTAAAAAATAAAATGTTGTTTTTCACTGTTTGATTTATACCTTTTTTAAAAGATCCTGGGATTATTTGAATGTATGACAAATGTTAAATATAAACATTGACATTTTGGTCTCAATACATTATTAATAGCAAAATCCCCCTACAGCTGATTTACGACCCAGGACTCAGGGAGATAATTGAACAACCACAGCCTCTAAATGAAGTGTATGCATTTCACATTTGTTAAGATGACAGATTTGTGCACAACGCTAGTCCTTGTTACAGCCTGCACAGAGGCAGCCTGCAATAACCTCACAGAAAAGGATGAGCTGCTTCACACAAGGTAATCAATAACAACCTCAGATAGATATGTAGGTGCAGAGGAACATGCAGAATATTAGCTCCAGTTCTCACCTTGTGGGACTGTGTGTGCTTGTCTGGTACAGAGTGACAGTGTGACTCATTGGGACCTGGGTGGCCCCGTCAGGCCTCCTTTCTTGCTGCTGACTGAATGCTCCTGGTTCTGTAAACATAGACAAATGTGCCCTACAGGAGCGCCTGCCGCCCTGCAGCTCCCCCATGCCTCAAACTAATGAATTTTTAAAGACGGCATCAATCAAACCGCAGGCCAGATCAATAGACCACAGAGTGGATTTCATCAGCGCTGTGGAGCGAGGTTTTGGTACACACATCGCTTCCACCCAGGCGTCTTGTCAAGTGGCCTTTCACTTCGACCGAGCTCCACGTTGGCTCCGGTTAAAACTGGGGCAGTCGACCAAGAGAAGAGCAATAAAATGTGAAGGCAGGTCTGTCTGGTAATAGAATCTGATTAAAGAGATTAGGGAGTGTTTATGATGGCAGCCTGTCCTCTACGCAGGGCTGACTGACCCTACACGGTTGATTAGGACGTCTGATGGCCAGTCAATCAGAGCACCACCACAGTGGTCATGGACCATCATTGATTTGAATCATTTTACAAAACACTGAGGTCACTGTGGACATTAATCCTCATCAGAAACACAGCTGACTGGAACAGTCCACCAGTGACATTGTACAGCAATGTTACACCACAAGGTACACACACACACACACACACACACACACACACACACACAATGGTAGAAAATACAGTGGGCATTGCGAGGGGGGAAGTTGCCTTGTGACAAAGGATTCAGACTGGTGTGGGTACACAGTGACACACATGGACACATTAACAGCATTTTCTTTTCTCACTTGACAGATGGCAGATTGTAGTCTGAGTTATAGAAACATTTACACAGACAGAACTACTCTTGAAGCAGACATTGAATCTTGAGTGACAGAGACACAGAAATTGTTTTTACTTAAAATTTGAAAGGTACAAATGGAAAACACATTAGTTATTTTATTCCTTTATCACATGACATCCTAAAATGTCAGAGGGCTCTCTAACTACCGTAATATATCAATATCACTATCGAACATGTGGTAATGTTGTTACGTTGAACATGAAATGCCATGTAAGGACAGAACAGATTTAGTTAGACACAATATTGTTTAAATATGGGCATACATTTTTCAGCAGCCTCTCAGGGAAGGATTGTCGGTTTTGTTAAATTACAGAAATAGTGAGACATTAATCTGACATCTAAACGGTGTTTCCGAAAGCTATGTGACCATCCGATAAGCACTTCTGACGAAGCACAACGGCCTGCTTAAGTTTCTTATTAAAACTGGTTTGGCATTTTCCACTTAGTTTTCCCCCTTCTCATCCTTTGACCTTTACTACTCAGTCAGAAAAATCATTGTTATTATTACTCTCCACTCTGCCCTCAAGTAATATCTGTACCACTAGTCTGGAGATTTACTTTGGAAAGGAGGGTGCCCGGCTCAGGTTAAGTCTCTGTGTTAATTCAGTCTAATTCAGACTCTGAGCGGGCCGTCCACTCCACCCTGCTGTATGAATAACTTCCCAGGAGCAGTGGATCCATCAATTTACCTGTGACAAAGATAAAATTGTCCGCTCTCTCACATCTTCTCACTCTCCCTTTGGCTTTTGGGAAGCAAGAAATTGCCTAAAGATTAGACACAGAATCCAAGGAAGCAATTTCTGAGCTCTACAGTGCAGTGATAAGAAATCGAGAAGGGAGTAATCCCTTAAATCAAATTTGATTCAATTACATTAAGTCAGAAATGTTGGGAGGAATACAAAATAGAGGCAATATCATCAGCAATGATTAGTGGATGGAGAAACACAGTTCGAAGGCAAAGAGAAATGTGTTTTGTACACAGATGGAAGTGGAGAATATTCATTTGTCATCCTTGTTTCCAGGTAAGCTGCACTGTCTAACAGAAGGTAAAATAAAACTTCGAGGAGTTGAAACATGTCAAATGTACCAAGAAATCATAAAAACAATTTGCTCTAACAGAAGGATCTGCTCATGTGATGTCAGCAGGAACAAAGTACAGGGGTGGAGCACATTGACGGCCAGAGGCTCGGCTCTGTGTGACGCTGAACAAAAGTTGATTTTCAGGGTGACTTCACTCTATAATTGTTCTGTTTTCAATAAAAAATATGTAGGATATTCCAGGGATGTGGTCTCTTGATGTGGACGCTGATCTCAAAACCAAATCTTGGCAGTCTTGCCTCTGGCTAAAAAACAAAGTTCCGAATAATAATGCTGAAGGGAAGCTTCAGTGAATCCCACAGAAACCTACTCTGACATGAGTACATACAGTAAGCTGTATAGATATAACGTGAACTGCAGTCACTGCAGATCAGTAATAAAAGGGATAAACTCATTGGCACTAGGGATGCATGATTAACCAATTTCACTATAATTGCAGTTCAAACGTCACTATATAAAGGCTGTGAGTTCAGAGTTGGGCTTTCAGAACAACATAAACCAACAAAAAAGAAAAGGAGCAGCCGATGGTTAAAGTGTGATTTAGCAGGTGAGGAAACCCAACGATCTGCAGTGTGTTTCCTGCTTCACAAATGTGAGAATTTGCTCCTTTTATCTATTTAATATAAATAAACGTAATAAAAGGTTATCAGACTAATCAAAAATATAACTGAATGCATTAATAAATAATACTGTGAATTAAATATTTAAAATAATACTGTAAAAAGCTTTTCCTTTACCACCAAAAGAACAATCAAACAAATTAAAACTAAATATATTTAACTTTATTACTTTACTCTTTATTTATTTAGTTCCGGCCCACTTGAACACCTGATTGCCCAATTTATAAATTTAACACTCACCAAAATGACAGTTAATCCTCTTTAGGGCATAACTATGCATCAATTTCACTCCTTCCAATAATTATACCATTAAAATCTAGAGTCTATGCACCCCTAATTGGCATAAATATAATATAATATATCAACTAATAAAGTTAAATAAATAAAATAAAATTACTAATGTAATTCCATGTACTATTCAAGTAAATTAGGGAGGAACATAGTAACTCAGCCACTGTGTGTTGCTCGTCTTGATGGCTGGTTGCTATAATCTGTATTCTTGTTATACCCCTGATACCATCTTTAAGCTTTCAGCTCATTTTTTAGCTTTCTGGACGCAACTTTACTGTTTTGGCTTACTCTCACTGTCACTGTCTTATGCAGATAATGCAGCTTTAAATTTATTTTACCACTTGAGAGCAGAGGACTGCAATCACACAGGTGCTTGAATGTATTTTATACTTCCAAAAAAGGTGTAATGATCTCTAAACATCATGGGAGAGTATAAATGCACCATACAGCAAATGAGGCCCAAGAACAACAGCAGCTGAAACTTTTAAAATTTGTTTTCAAGTACGATCAATACATGAAAGATATGTATAGAAGTGGTTTACTCAAAGTTGACCATGTTAAATAGGCATGAGACAAAATGTTATAAGAGTGGAAGAAGATAATTAGAAATCCAGATGGCAAGGAAAAGACAAAGAGGGTTCTAATAGTTAGATTAAACACTACAGATAGTTTTAATGTATTTATTCAAGTCTACAGCAAATGAAAGCAGGGCGTCTAAAAAAAAAAAAACACAGACCATCATTCCAAACACTAAAGACTTGATCACTAAATGTTAATCATATGAGAGATGAAAAACCTATTTCTCCGTATCCAGATCTTTTTAAACATCCTCTCAGATGATTGTATTGCTAAATGAACTGCACACATAATCCACAAATAGTAACACACATGCTCATATGCTGTGCTAGCCTGCACCATGCTGTAATCTGCAGCAAAGACAACAAAAGCAAAATGCTGTTTTTCTCTGTTTGCCTGCCAAGAAAGGGATTTCACTGAAGAGACTAGGACGAGCAAAATAAAGAAGCAGAGCTGTTTGGCTAAAAGCCTGCTGGATTCTTTGATTCTCAAGGACATTTCTATGTCCTATACTCCACTGAGTCCTCCACACTTTATCGGAGCCCACCCCACCCAGCCCCATTGTATTGCTTTCAGTTGCAGAGAGCTTCCTGCAGTTCCAACTTATCTGCTTATAAAATAGGAAACTATGTAAGCCTTTGGAGCCACAGGGATTGGAGATCCCTTGGGTAAAAGCTGGGAACATTCAGTAAAAACTCTCGAGTTTGGCTTTTTGGACTCATTTTAGCCTCATTCTGAAAGTCAAGAGATTTTGAAAGTTGCTTGTCACAGAAAATCGGCTTTTTAAAGATACAGTATATCCTAAATGACACTTAGAAATGGAAAAGAAGTGTGTTCATTGGCTGATCTATTCAGATGCATCCAGCTATGATTCAGCATTTACGTCATGAGCTCAGATGTTCTTGAAGATAGTATCATAGAAAAACAGTCTTCACCTCACCTCTGCAGCCAAGGAAGAAAATAGATACATATACTGTCAATGGATGGATCCTCAGATGGTGACAGCAGTACTCTTTGTCTCTGTTCCCTAGTCATGTTAGTGCCAAATAGTCCTGGGGTACACCCAGACTAAAAGTGTTGCGTGTAGTGCATTCATTTTCCATCAAAAGCTGTAAATCCTTTGTGAACACGGCAGGCTCACAAGTCCCTGAGTGGCCCCATTGCTACCATTTTTGACGTTATTCAACCATTTGAAGGTAGACTTATTTTCTTGTAATAAACAGCACCCAAAATGTCAGCTGGGATGACAGGTGGGTCCCCTAGTAGCTCTTTAGCAAATCTGGGGATTATGAAACTGACAATATGAGTGCTATGCCAAATATGTGGATTATAACAAATACAGTTGGACTCACTGTAACAAATTTGGGAATTTAGAGGAACAATTATAGTTTTTCTGATTAAAACATGTATTTTTATTGGGATTTATGTGAAATTTAATTTAATCTAACCATTTTAGGGTCCCAAAAAGACTCTCGCCAGTATTTAATGTAGTTTATTAAAGCATGAAAATTGTTCCTCTCGTCAAGAACTACCACACTATCTGAATCCAGGTCACAGTTTGAGAATGCACTCTGTGTTCACAATGGAGCACTTGGTTACACCACACACTACTCCACCCACACTACACTTGAATCAATCCTTATTGGACTATTAAGAAATTGATTTATAACAGCACAAACATCTGTGGCAGCAATGCTCATGTGTGCTCATTCAAGCTTAATGCAGCTGCAGAAAATCGATGTATGACAAACCTCAAGGTGTAAAACTGTACATGGAAAACACAAAATGAACAGGGAATGCTATCATATGTACAATAGCTAAATCTGTCTCATGTTACAAGTCCCAAACACACCACTTGAGGTTGTGGTGGTGATGGGGTATGAAACAGACAAACTGAGAACCGAACATACGCACAAAATAAAAAGATTTTGTTCTTTTGGAGTAAAGCCTCTTTACCAATATTTCTGAGTTGTCTCTCTGCTTCTCCTGCATTTCTGATACAGATGGTGTTGTCATGGTTTGCCTCCAGCTTCAGAGTGCTGATAAAACAGAGAAAACAAAACATCGCCTTTTTTTTAAATCAGGAAAGCATTACCACCCCCACAAAACACATAAGATGGGCATAGAGAATACAACAGGGGGTATATGGGCTTCCAACAACAATTCTCCCTGCAGACTGGCCAGTAATATTTTCCGATATATAGTTGGAGGAGATGGCAACAATTTCTTCATCTTTGTTTTCAAGCAAACAGATTCTCATTTTCAGTCTCATGATGTAAAGCCTTGAGGATATATATATATATATGTATATATGTATATATATATATATATATATATATATATATATATATATATATATATATATATATATATATATATATATATATATATATATATATATATATATATATATATATATATATATATATACACACATATATATATATATATATATATATATATATATATATATATATATATATATATATATATATATATATATATATATATATATATATATATATATATATATATATATATATATATATATATATATATATATATATATATATATATATATATATATATATACATATACATATACATATACATATATATATATATATATATATATATATATATATATATATATATATATATATATCACCTATATATATATATATATATACACACCATATATATATATATATATATATATAACACACATATATATATATATACACACACATATATATATATATATATATATATATATATATAAATATATATGAGGAAGAGATTCAAGTCAACCAAGGTAAAGGAAGGGGATGAAAACTTGGCTTCTATATACAGCCGTTTATGAAAGCATCGGATTTAATCCAAATCCTAGCCATCAAAATAATGTGATATTACACAGCAAGAAATTGCCAAAGTTGATTGATTTTCCGCTTAAACAACCACACCTGCCAGGCAGGCTGAGGGAAATATATTTGAGTAGCTTGCCACTCTGTCAACAACAGGCATCAGACACAAAGACTGTTGTCAAGCACTGACAGGAAAGACTGTTTCACACTGTTTCTGATTAAGAGACCGAAAGCAATAGATAAATCATCAGAGTGCTGCTCCAGATACACAGCTTCTCAAAGGCCATCCTCGACCATCTGTTAACGAAAGAACCCCCCTCCCTTCACACAAACACACACTTACTGTGCCTGCAGAGCTGCACAGAGCCACAGATGTCATGAAAGGCCACAGGGACTGTAAACAAACCGACTTCCTCCCACCACATCGATCAGTTAAAGGCAGACAGTCCAAAGCAGCAGCGATGAGCCTCCATTCCAATGACTCCAAGAGAAATCATCAACTTGGACTAATGGGCATTTGTGTTTAGGGCTTAAAAACAAAACCAGAGTCACATGGACTAACTCAGATGTGTCCTCCATCATTAAACCATTCCATGCAGTGAGGAGTATGCCTTGGATAAAAATCAAATTACAAAAAGTTGTAGGGGAGACCATGCATCATTTACTACCTCATGTCGACTGCAGAACTTAGCAGCTGGCAAACTAGTTTGTTCATTTCAGTTCTGAAGAAGACAACAAGTGAACATTTCTGTTATGATACAATCCATTGGCTCTGATGATGTACGATGGGCAAACCCGCCAACATACTAATGGCTGCTTTTGTAAACCTGCAGTATACATCTGCTTGATGTGGAAACATCAGTGATTCAAGAGGTGACCAACTGGTGATGAAACATTCACAGATAAAAGTTTCTTGGAAAGCTGTAACTTGAATATCGCTCACCCTCAGAGCTAAGACTATGTAGTGATGCTTCTTTCACAAGCATCTTTGTTATTGATCGATCTGCCAGTTAATTGTTTGGTCTGTAAATGTCTGAAAACGTCTGAAAACATCTTCAAATCACTTGTTTTGTCCAAGCAGCAATCTCCTGGACTGAAAAATGAAGCCAACATATACGTTTCAAAAACAGTTTCTTGAATGGCCACTTGAGCACTGTCTCCAAAAGCGAGTCAATACCTATAAACGCTACATATAAAACTGTCCATCTTTACAGCAGAAATAAACATGTTTACAGCCTGGTCCAAAAAACGGTTTTGGTCTCCATAGCTGATTTTTACGGTCATAAAAACTGTATGGAGGGTGAATTTTCTATAGAAATCACCATTTAAATTATATTAAGACTTAAATTTATGCACAATAAGGGTGTGGCAGCTTTCACTGACAGGTGGGTGGCATCACAGGCTGCTGGTTTCAGTAACTAGGTTTCAGTCAGCCTGCCTCAGCTCCACCCACACTCCACATCTGACCATTTTTGGATTATCCCAGGAGTAATGCTGCAATCTATTGCAAGTGAGACGTTCAGAGTTCTGAGTGGGTTTTCACAACTTCCGATCTAATTGCATCCCAGTGCGTCTGCTCGGAAAAACATAACCATAGAAAAAAAAACCTGAGGAGGTGCAGCCAACAGCCCTTAAACATTTTTATTTATCTTTTAATTATAATGTCTCTCTGTTGGTTATAGACTGTGTGTAATGTGTTTTCATAAGAGCATTAGTCCTTAACATGGTTTGTTTTTTATGTTTCTTTCCCTGCAGTTTTAGTTGTTCATTTATGTTAATTATCAAGTTCTTACATTTCCTGGTCTAAGTAATTGCTACAACCAGAAAAAAGAAAAATGTAAAAAGTCCTGGTTATTGGCTCATTTAGGCTTCTTTTTTTCTACATCTTCTAAAACTCTGGTAATGACAGAAAAAAAAGCTTATATTTTGAAAAGAATCCTGGACAATTACAGCATTTTAACCAATCTAATATGAACTTCTTTTTCTGTAATCTCAGGTAAGACATTCCTATACAGCTCCTGGACTCCTGACAGCCACCTCGGCAGCATCAAGGACAGTTAATAGTTCAATTACAGCTTGGCAGGTTCACTCTCAGGGGGAATCAGCTGTTACCAGCTGATTAGCTCTACTGCTGCTCAATGCAGCTACTGGATAACACTCACCTGCTTGTTAACTGGCACCACTGCAAAGCTCGTGGGCTGATGATGGACAATAAGAGCTAAAGAGGGGAAGCAGAGACCAGTAAAGGGACTCATTAAAGTTTCCTTTAAGATATAGATGTTGGAACTGAGATTGTCACAATACCAGAATTTTAAAATTTGATATAACACTACTATTTAAAAAAAAAAAAAAAAAAAAAAAAAAAAAAAAAAAAAAAAGTTCAAGTAGAGTTCAACAAAATAGTATTTTTTTTTCTTTTGTTAAAGGTCCAGTATGTAAGAGTTGGGAGTATTTCTTTGCAGGAATTAAATATTAGATATTCACTAGTATGTTTTCATTGGTGTATAATAACAATATATGAATTGTTGTGTTTTTGTTGTCTTTAAATGAGCCCTTTATATCTACAGTAAGAGCAGGTCCTCTTCCACGGATTCCACCATTTTGAACCACCATTTTTGTAGAGTAGCTCAGAACAGACAAACTACAACTGATATAGATATGGCCTTTAAGAATTGTTATTAATTTGGCAGCCAGAGTTTTTCCTACATGCTTGGAAGAAGAGGGTGAAACATGGGAGAGTATTCGTTTTAACAACCTGCACACAGGGCTGGTACAGAAAAAGTCACTTGTGATCAAGTTGATTTTCTTCCCAGTTGTTTCATCTGTGCAGTTCTAGGTTGAAAATCTGATTGTAGATCTGTTTGTTTTTTTCCCTTTGTCACTTTCAATAGTATTGAATGACAGAACTGTATCAAAAAAGTATCCAAGTATCATTACTTTTGACAACCTTAGTTGGAGCACTGCAGCTACAAGAGAGGAGAGATAACTACCATCAGACAGGGTGTAGGACAGGGTGAATGTTTATTATTATTTCATTATTATAATGTTCAGATGAAAAGGTGTGAAACTCTGAGAATCTATATGTTGTCAGTCCAAACTAATGTTGTTATATATATATACACATTTTCAAACTGAGACTGGCCCGGTCTGCTCTTCTATTCCTGTGCTGAGTAAAACATCAAAGAAAGGCGCCTGCACCAGAACGCTGCACAGACACACCTAATGATGCATTGCCGTGATTGACAGCATTGCTCAAACATTAACCAGCTTTCGCTGGCTCTGTGCTGAGGTACTCTGCTTTCATGCCGGATTCTGGATTTAGTTGAAGAGGGGATAATTACCTCTGCTGGTGGTATGGATCTGCTTCAGCAAAGTGGAGCATGAAGGGGAAAGTGGATGTAGGGCATGAATGTATGGGAAAAAGCAGCAAACTGTGCTGCAACAGAGATGGATTAACTGTGGCGACACAGTGGATGTTGCAGATTTACACTCTGACATGGTTAAATGTTCAAAGAGTTGACATTGTGTCAACTCTTTGGCGAAAAAGCTGGTCTTACCTCGTTCAAGTCGTATTCTGTTAATTATCCTGCATGTTTGTGATGGGAAGCACGTCTCAGCACCTCCAGAATCGGTGGATTGAGAGCTCTTTACAGTTATAAGAACATCATATTAACACCACACTGATAGGATACATTCAGACAATCACTTGCATGCCAAATTCCAAACATTCAATTCTTCTCATATTCCGTCTGTAAAGTGATTTTTTGTTAGAGATTGTATTCTTAATATTTCAAATTGCTGAAGAAATACCTCAAATTGGGCTGTATATAGTTCTTAGAGGAATATAGTCGGCAAAACAATCTTCATTTAGTGGTTGTTCTGGAGCTTTCTATCATATCATCATGAACAGATGTAGTTTGCCCTGTTGTAATGGATTGTAGATGCAAAAAACTTCCTTTAATTTAGGTATTAAGTGAATTCTTGAAATTGGAAACAGCAATCTCACCTCAAAGTCCATTTAGCATTGTTCTGGAGCTTTCACAAATGTCACAGGATCCTCATCAATAGACCTTTTTCACAGCAGCCGTTTTAACATGAAATAGTAGGTGAACACAGGTGTTACCAATGAAACTAATTAAGGTCCTGTTCCACTCAGGTCAAACAGAGTCAGGGTGCTGCTGTTGGCTCATTGGAAAGTCTCTGCTGCAGTAGATGGAACAAAACCTTAATTAGTACCGTTGGAAACACCTGTGTTGACCCTACTATTTCATGTCAAAATGGCTGCTGTGAAAAAGGACTATTGCTGACTGCTTGTGAGGAGACTGTTTCTCCAGCTGTTCTTTCCGAGGTTAATAATGAACTTTGAACCTAGATGTCTTGGAAAGTGGAGAGGGAAAACTATAAATTTGAACATCTGAACTATTTCACGACAAGTGAGCAAACTTCACCTACTACTGAGGATCGTGCAATATGACTGAAAGCTCTCCAACAGCTGAACAGACCCTCAGTTGTCTTATTTCTTGTCAACTGCTGTTTCCAAAATGTCAAGAATGAACTTTTACTATAATATTAGAAGTTACTATTTTAAGGCTAAAACTATACGTCGTGTTTTTGGTAGCAAATTGAGGGACTGACCTTAACTTCTGTGCTTACACTGACTCTATTTGGGCACTGGAAACTGACCTTTTTGACATGTAATGGCAGGAAGCACAGGTGAAATTAATTACATTAGTTATTCCAGATGCAGCTATTGTACATGTTTGCTAATGAGACACTGAAACGCAATGGAGCATCATTAATTAATTAATTAATTAATTAATTAATGCTATGAGTTACACTTGTGCTTATATAAGTCAAATTGTCCATTATTAAAAAGGCAGACATTTTAAATGCATATTGATAAACAGCTAACTGCACTAGCATCATGGCGTACACACTTAGCATTAACATTAGCACCCGTTTGCTGATTTAGCATCAGAGTTAACCTCAGAAACATTAATATGGACAGCTCTGACCTTACCTCCTCTCACATGTGATGAGCATAGCGCCTTACAGCGGGTAACACACGCCACCTAGCGTTAACTGTACCGACAACTCTGTGTGTGTGTGTGTGTGTGTGTGTGTGTGCGTGTGTGTGTGTGTGTGTGTGTGTGTGAGACTTTCGCAGCATTGTTGTAGCATTAAAAATATGGCAGCGAACGCGCGCGCTCCTACGGCGCAGATAAAGCCGCTGTAGGTCGCGCGCTCTGAGGTGAAGGGGGAAGTTTGATCATCAATCACTCGCCGACAGCCTCAGCGAGCTCGTGGGCTGCTTTTGTGCGCGTACACGCCGCCAGATTTGGAGATGTTGGTGCCGTCTCCGCGCGCCCGGTGGCGGAGAGGAAAGTGTTTTGTGTCTCCATAAAGGAATTCAACTAAAAGGACAAAATGTTGAGGTAAGTCTGTGGAAACTAAACGTTTGTTTGCTTCATTCAAAGTGTTGTGCGTTGAAAAGTAACTTTTAAACGTTCATTAGACTTTAGTAGAATTTATATCTGCCATGATTGAGCTGTAAAAGTGTCAGAAATGGGAAAACTTTACACACTGTGTCTGTCTGCTGTGTGTTTCTATTCATCAAGTGACAGGAAATAATGCACACGGTGAAATAGAAAATTTAGTTGAACATGTTTTGTTTTTTTTAATTGTCTGTTTTAATACAGTAATTGAGGCTGAAATGGGACTTACTAATGTTTTCTGTGGTCCTCAAAGTGAGACTCCATTTTACATTTTTAATGAGCCTTTTGGAGACCACACACAATTATACAGGTGTACTATAAATGAAAAGTACACACCATTACACCTTTTTAGTTTTTTCTGTTTTGTTTTGTTTTGTTTTTTTTCAGAAATTGTTGTGTGCCCTTTGTTATTAGCAGTATGCATACACACCAGTTTAGTATACTAGCCTATAAATACTCTGTTACAAGTCCTCCACTCATGTACTGTACATACATTTGTAAAAGTACAGGAATATAATCAGCTAAATGTACTTAAAAAAACGTCTTTTTATACTGTTGCTTCGTCATATGTTTTGTATGTAGAATCTTGGTCTGAAAAGTTACTAAAGCCATCAAATAAATGTACCAAAAGTACAAGAGTTCCCTCTGAAATGTAGTATAAAGTAGCACAAAGTTGACATACTCAAGTAGAAGTACCTCAAAGTTGTACTTGAATAAATCCACTGAGTTACTCTCCACAACAAAAACTACCATTTTGTTCTCAATTTGCAGTAAAACCATTTTGGCAAGGTCCTCCTTAAAGGCAATCAGCCCAGAATTTCTTTAAAATTGGGTTTAAGAGCAAAAAAGACTGAAAGAAATCACGTTTAAGATTGCTGTGTTGTTGCCCTTAATCATCACAGACGACACAGAGGAATGTGGGAGAAACAGTCTGAGTGATAAAGAGTTTTTCTTCAAAAAACTCTGGTCACTCTTTTGTATATATGTTGGCAGATACACAGGCCTGTGAAAAGAAAAGGCGTCAGAAAAGCTTTGGGGCAAGAGAGAGACAGGAGAAAGCTCTGTGTGATACAGCGAGTGTAACACAAATTAATCTGATTAAAGAATTACAGCATTCCACGGCAGAAACTCACATAATCATCCAGGCAAAAATTCAGGTTTACAGTGTTGTAACGCTGGAAGTTCAGCTGCCCTGTGGTCATTTGTGCTTGTTAACAGCATACAAAACTGTGTCTCCGTTTTATAAATGTCAAGCCTCATTACATATCAATTATACTGCATCTAGAGAGCTGTCTGGGTAGCTTTCCTCCAGAGAGTTCGCACACATAAGCACAAGTCATCAAATGAGGCCGGACGGGTTAATGAGTGACTAGGCTGGGCAGAAGGGCAGGTACTCTTTACATGTTCACAGAGAGGCTAAACGTGGGAACATGTCACCTGAATTAAACAGAAGATAATCCAAAAATACTTCACTGTAAACATCAGAAGGTAAGACGTCAAAGTTCTTGGGAGTTTTGTTGTTGGATTTTGTGCTTTGTGTGCAGGTTTAGATGTTTGTATATCGATGGAGCTGCTAATCAAAGTTGAAGCAATGGAAAGAAAATCTTCACACAGTTTTTGAAGCTGTTGACTTTGTGGCTGCTTGATAGAGCTAATATAATGTTTTTGTTGGTTGTTGTTGCCCCAATTTAAGGGGAAATCGCTGTATAACTGTAACACTGTGTTCTCATTACGCTGTAGCACAAACAAAGGGCAAGTGCACTTCAGCTCCTTATGTACTCAGATAAAGATCAGCTTTATGTGTGCGTTGTAGGTGTGCCACATTTAGAAACAGACAAAACACTGCTGATTGTGTTCTCCATTCTGTTGCCTCGGAGGTGCTCTGTGTTTCAACAAAAATGGAAATCAGGGAGAGATCTCAGAAATATCCTCAAGTGTGGCGATAATGTCACTCTTCTCCGAGTTGCTGTCACCCCAATCAGACTGAAACCACCAGTTATTCTCCTCTCCACAGATGAGCGCCCATCCATAATCGAGCTCGGACAATCAGCCGACCCTGATTGGAGTCTTTTCCTCTCAAAATACGAGTCGCTGCCTGCAGCCATCGTGGGAGCCGGAGTCGCCATGGAGACAGTGGTGATAGTGGCCATTGGGGTGTTGGCCACCATTTTCCTGGCCTCCTTCATTGCCCTGGTGATGGTGTGCAGACACCGCTACTGTCACCCTCATGACCTGCTGCACCACTTCGACTCCAAGTCAGTGAATCGAAACAAAGCCTCTAAAGCTGTATCAGTTCAAATGTATTGTAATGTCTAATATGTTGGTTTCTTGGTCTCTATGTGCTCTGCGCAAAGGTTCAGGGGGGGCATTTTGAATTTTGCATTTTGAAGCAGATGAGTTCAGAAAATGACATGACTAACTTTGAAACACTGCTAGGGGTGCAGGGGTATGCTCAGGGTGGCCTCAGTGTGTCATCGAGCCACCCTTTAGGACTGCCCAAAAATCCTGGACTGAAAACTGGTGAAAAACTGTTTTAACCTCTAACTCCACATTACAGTAATATATCGTTCAAAGTCTTTTCACATGTTTTCAGCAACTATTTTCCAACACATTTAATGTATTTTGAAAGAAATCTCAGAACTTCCTTTACACTGACTTATCTGTTTGCTGTTTTTCCACTGCCTTTTCATCCTATTGATCCTCTTTAGACTTTCATCAGTTACCATATGTTCAATCAATTCCAGGAAGCAAAATAGAAGTTGCAAATCATCTTAAATATCGATTTCATTCTCTACAACCTGCAGACGTCTAGTATAAGTTATTCCCTTGAAGCAGACATCAATTTTTTTTAATTTAGCTTCCAGTCTTCTCATGGCTGTATTAACTATACAGGGGGACCCAGGACAAATGTTTGCTATTAGACCCCAATTGATGCCACCACCTCCCATCCAATGCGCTGTGTGTACATCCAATTTCACTTAAAATACAACAAACCACACCCGACAGCTCCATTGTGTGAGACCGGAGAACCCCTTTATACAACAGGGTAACAAATTAAGCCGTCACCACTAAAACCGGGTCTGGTTTGCAATCCAGCCTTGCTTCCTCTACTTTGCCTGTTCTGTTTTACAGGCCCACAGTGGATCTGATTGGAGCCATGGAGACCCAGAGTGAGCCATCAGAACTGGAGCTGGACGACGTGGTCATCACCAACCCTCACATCGAGGCCATCTTGGAGAATGAGGACTGGATAGAGGACGCCTCGTAAGTGTTATTGGTGGCATTATGACACGACAGAAGAGTTTTCTCTCACTGCTACTACTGTACTTTGTCAGTGATTATGTTGACGGTTGGCGAGTTGGTTTGTTTACAGCGCACGGAGCTGAGTGCTGACTGCAGTAAAAAAACACATTTGAGAAGCATATTGGAAATTCACTCAATTATATCAGTACATTCCACATCTTATGTCTTGAGTCCTAATTAGGAATATGTTGTGTACGTGACCTGTATTGCACTCAGAATAATAGTGGAAAATTAGTGTTTACGTAAACGTATACTGTCATAGATTGCAGCTAATTCTGTGAATTTCTCTCTGACAGTGGATTGGTCTCTCACTGCATCTCCATCCTAAAGGTAACTGATTTTCTTCCTTGCTTCCTTCAGTCCATTTTTGGTCTCTTTTTATTCACTGACACATAACACCTCCATCCACAGATCTGCCACACTTTGACTGAAAAGCTAGTTGCCATGACAATGGGTTCAGGGGCAAAGGTCAAAGCACCAGCCAGCCTGAGTGACATCATCACTGTGGCCAAACGGATCAGCCCGAGGTAATGTGCAGTGTTCAATTCACCACAACTCAACATGAACACATAACAGACTCAGACTAACCCGCCTCCTCACATCATCACTGTCCCGTCTCGCAGGGTGGACGACGTGGTCAGATCCATGTACCCTCCTCTGGATCCAATCCTCCTGGACGCAAGGTAATCGCATTTGTTGTTTTGTGATAGCTTAATGCAAATATCTACTAATGTGATTGATTAGGAATCTGTAAGAGCCGGAGAGGAGTGACCACTAGACTTGATTTATCCATAATGTAATAACCTTTGATATATATAGAGATAGAGACAGTAATACAAATGCTCAAGTGTCACAGCAAATTGATGCTACCAGGAAAACATTAGGAACTGAAAATTATGTCTAAAAACTCACCCTAAGCCTATTTTCCTTTACTTTTAAGAAGCTGTCTTCTTAAGAAATAAGTGTTTTTCATCCAGCAGCAGCCTAAAGAGCCAGTTTAAAAAAATCTATTTCTCCCTTTCTTCCTCCTCAGGGCCACAGCTCTCCTGCTTTCAGTCAGCCACTTGGTACTGGTTACCCGCAACGCCTGTCACATGTCCGGCAGTATGGACTGGATTGACCAGTCGCTCCACGCAGCCGAGGATCACATGGTGGTTTTGCGCGAGGCAGCCCTGGCCTCTGAACCGGAACGAAACATACCTGGAGCTGACGCACAGAGAGAACACGCCATCTAGAGCAAACGCAGATTATAAAACACAAACAACAGCAGCAGCAGGGTGTGTAAATAAGTTGATTTTATCCTTGAGGTGCCTTTTTTAAAAATTCGGCACTCAGATGACACTTATTCTGCCAGACGGTATTGGAAAGGCACCCAAACTCATTACCCAAATACGTCTGAGCGGTAAAGAGGCGATGCAGATTGATGCAGGGACGTCACTCTGTCTTTTTTTCTTTAGCATATTTGCACCAAAAAGTGCCACAGCCACATCGTAATACCTGTAAAGTAGATGTCACATATTCAGATACAGATGGGTTTTTCTATATGTAATCCTGCAGCAGGTCTTTTCAGAGTTAGTCTATTTAAGAGGTAAGCTGCCTGCGAGTGAAAAGGCCATTGGAAATTTCTTCTCGAGTGCACCATCAACCCAGCGGTGGGCCTAAATCCAATCTCGCCTGCACTGCACAGTCACAAGGAGGCTTAGTCAGCTAATCCATTTTGAGGAAAATAACACCCAGTTAGCCAGTGAACCCAAAGAGGCTCCAACTCAGTGGACCAATGGAAGGCCAGCCTGGCTTATTTACAATTTGTGGGGTCAGCGTGACTTGTGGAACATCCCTCAGATGCTCTTACACTGTCAAAATCACCGGTCTGTAAGTTTTTAGAGACCAGCAGCTGCAGTTTCAGCCACATCAGCAGCACAGTAAAAGTTTTTCCAGTCGAGTGGAGAAGCTGGTATCCCTTCTTCATTTTATTCAGGCTAGCAGCATGTTTCTCTGTCGGTAAATCACTTTGGTGCACACTGAAATATAATAACATCTATTGGATGGATTGCCACAAATCTTTAAACATTCCTGGTTCCCAGAGGATGAACCCTAAAGACTTTAATGATCACCTTAACTTTACTCTAACGCTACCAGTAGGTTCAAGTTAAATTTGTCCAATACTCTAATTTAATGACATTTCCATCAGCCTGAATTTTGTGTTTAGCGCTAATTAGCATGTGTTAGCATGCTAAGACACTAAACAACAATGCAAACATTATCCCTGCTGAATATGAGCATGTTAGCATTGTTATTTTTAAGTGCAGCCAGAGTTCCCAGGGCACCTAGCTGGCTGTACGAAGTCAGTGCTACACAGTGAGTCATGAAACACTTTTAATTGGCAACAAAATGCTTAAAAAAACCTCAAATGAATTATCAAATTCACCTGTAGGAGCTGTTTTCCATCTACATGTGGCCAAGAAGAATGATATTACAAAGACATTTTAAACACAGCACCATTATCTGTTAAGCCATGTTGTGAGAATGTATTGAACAGTTTGCTGATTGAGTTGAAGCAGAGTTAGTGTGTTGTTTTGGGACAGAGGGATGTTATCGGAGGATCTGCTCCTCCAGGCATAGTTAATAGTGAATAATAAGGCATTACCCACAGCCACAAATAACACATGGGCTTCAATACACATGGCACGAACCTTTGTACACACGATGCTGGCAGAGAAATCAACACATTAGCACATTGTATGACACGTGACTGTAAAATAGATGATGAAGTCAGTGCTTATTTTTAAAATTTTGGTGACAATCAGGAACAAAAGCAGCATTTACTTTAAAATCTGAAATCAAACTGCAGCTCTGAGCGCGCAGAGATGTTTTGATGGATCAATCGAGGAGGAAGCATTTAGAAAGTGGACAGCCTTTTATTTTTATTTTTTTCTTGTTTACATTTTTATTAGCATTGAATTATTTTGTAAGCACTCCTTTGTTTTCTCATCCATATCCCACAGCTTGTTACTGATGTCCTTCCCTCACTCCCACACACCTTTTCTTTTTTTATCTTTCTTTGATTTGTACAGATAAAATGAAGTTTCATAGGAAAATGCGTTTTTGCTCTGAACAATAGCTACGGAGAAATCCATGTCTGATAAAAAGTCCACACACTCGTACTAATTTGACATAAATAAAAGTGAATTTCTTTCCTCTTTTTATGACATTGTGAGCAGTCCTTTGTGCAGCAACATGATGCAAATATCCCCCTGCCATCATCCCTTCTCGGTGGAGGAGGAAGTCCCTGCCGCAGGAGCGTCAGTCAGCCTCCAGTTTTTGCTGTCTAGCAAAGCAGCCCTTTGCTTTTCTTCAGATCAATTTGCTTCCAGCTCGGGAGAGAGGCGTATTCATCTCTCTTCATTTCCAAAATGGTCTGAAACATAATTGCAGTGATTTATTTATGGAGGATGGACGATGTAAAAATCAATTCACGTAATAAAATATAAATGTTAAAGTTTAAACTAAACTTCCTCTCAGGATTTATCATCAGATTATAAAGGTGAGCGTCTGTTATGTTCGCAAAATATAGCAAACGCTGCAGCCTGCTGGTTGAAAGACATGACTGCATGCTGCTCTGTCAGGTTACCTGGAAGTCTTGATCGGACAGGTAGACCTCCAGGTGCTGGGGGTCCACCCCTTCAGGTAAGGGGCTCCGCAGCAGGTCTTCCAGAGAGTACTGGGTCTTCATGAGCTGGGCCAGGGCGTCCTGCACCAAGGTCAGCTTCATCCGCCCTGCGTCGCCCTGACACATCAAAAACAACCAGGGAAAGAGACAGAGAAGTGGCTATTGTGATTATGTTGTAGATTTTCTTGAGGAGGTAACTTCAGTAAAATACTTTAAAATTTACCCTAATACCTCACATTGTGACTCAAATATTATGAAAACTTCTCCGGAGAGCCTCCAAAGACCCAAATAAATTGATATTACAATGAACATTTCACAGCGATAACACCAAGAATACGTTTTCAATTATTCCAACCAGAACTTTATCCTTGTCTGTGTTTAAAATCCAAAATGCTCTGTTCAGGGACTGACAATTCTACCTGACAGAAAAGCTGAATCATCATTATTAATGTGGCATCGTTCATCTAATTAAATTCTTTCAGGTGTCCATGCCCTTTAAAGCACAGTGACCCCCTTTCATGTTCTTATTCAATGATGAGGGCGATTGTGTGATAGATTCCTGCACTCAGATGAAGAATTACTTCATAAAAAAAACTAAATTGATGAGGCAGAAAATGAGAGTGAAAGGAAGAAAAATCATTGCAGGTTTTATAGACTGTATTTATGTCACTGCAGCCAATGAAGAACCTCTATTATATTGACACGATGGGCACAAAATACTGGTAGAAGAATATGTTTCATTACAGATAATGGCATTGAGTCTTTTCTTCTTTAGATATCCGCAGATCAGAGACTACTTTAATAAAGAAATTAAAGAAATAGAAGGTAGAGGGCCGAAATTGTTCAATAGATTCACTCATTCATTCAACAAACATCAAATATACAACAGTATAAATAACTGGGGGACGGATTCTGGTCTGGGGATCTGAAGGTGATATTTGGGAAAGTCAGCCTATCAACTCAAAGAGACTCTTTCAGAAGAACTTAATACCATATTTTGTGACTCTGAAACTTAAATGTATTCAAACAGGTTTTCAGGGACAGGATGAACATTGGAGACAGCGACTCACCGCTTTCAATTTTTTTGGGGCCCTTTTCTTGCCTTTAATTTTTTCACATTTCAAAGAAATAATGATTTTTTTTTTTGGTTACAGAACTTGACACAGAACTTGACAAACTTGTAGCTCAGGATGAATACTATGAATCTTTAAAACTCTCCTGGCAAGAAAGCAATCACACGAAAATGGTGAAAACAACCACCAGCCTTGAACAAAGGGTGACTGGACAGCAACTGTCAATAAAATAAACTGTATGTAAATACTGACCTTTACCTCAAGACTACAATATGATCAATGTGTGGAATACTGGAAAAAATGGACAGTATGTCACTGAAAAACCCTTAACCTGTACGACTATAATGTCAGCCTCTACCTTTTGCCTAAAAATGTCGATAAAAAAAAAGTTACTGAACTATGCATCACACATCTGGTCTTGTTTCTACATGATCATATAACTGCATGGTGCTTGTACCTGTGTGTGGGGTCCCAGGCTCTTCTCCCAGCGGGGGAACACATTAGTGAAGGTGAGAGGTTCTGACCCCTCAAAGATGAGGTAGGCCTGCGGTGGGCGTCTTGGGTTCATCTCTAGAATATAGAGAAAAATCATCACAGTTTTGAACAAAACAACCAGAATACCTCATTTCTGAGCTGTTTCTGTCGATCATCTTCCTCCTACCTTTGCAGTACTGCAGCGCCGTCTGCATGGCACACCTCCTCTCGCTATGCCAGCAGCTCCAAGCCGAAGCCGTGCTCTCGGTCTGTTCGGGCTGACCCCTCTGCCACAGGTAGACCTCCAGACGGTTGTCGAGCAGGAACAAGGCTGGAGGACAGACAAGGAAGATAGCAGATTTATTCGACAATCAAGTGGAATTAGATTAGATTAATATTAAATTCAACTTTGATGTTCCTGTGGGATGTTTTGGTTTTGGCAGCAAGAACAAAAGGATACAGCAGTGAATTTTGTTTTGAAAAGACGTATATGACAAATGAAACAATGAAGTTGAGTGTGCTCTCACCAGGCTGTGGTACAGAGTACAGACTCTCCTGGACAAAGGGCATTGCCATCACGAGTCCTGGCAGCCTCGTTGGACTCTGAAGCTCTTCGGCCCGGAAACTCCCAGAGGCGGCACTCAGGTGGAAGAGGCGAGGTGTGAAGTTATACTTTCCTGGATCTGACAGACAACAGACATGCACGGTTTTCCACTATGATTTTAAAGCTTGCAGGGCTGTGAGAAACAAAAGTAAGTGTTGTTTTCTACCTTGCAGCATGCAGTCGTAGGCCTTCCTGTCCATCTGTCCCAGTGCTGTCCAGAAGTCTGCAGGTTCTGAACCTTCCTCCACTACCTGCACCTTCACAGGTCTGCTTTGGCTGAGACCCAACTCTGGTGGACACCTGATAGACACATAAACCTTCAGCATTAAAAATATCACTGCCTCCTATAGTTTTTTGAAAGCCCGACCAGTGTGAGTGACTTACATTTGAGTAAGACGCTCCACTGCCCTCTTGCTGACCTCCCTGGAGCTGGTATGAGCTTTACAGCCAGTCCAGAGATACAGCACCCCCTGCTGGCTGTTGAGAAGGACAACAGAGCCCCTGGACCTGAGACCTGCACAGCAGCAATCCACCTCTAACAGAGAGCCCTCCTCTGGTAGCTCTCCTCGCACACAGAACAAACGCCACTCTGCTGAAACAGACGGACAAGAATAATTCTTATAAGTCACATGACAAAAGCAAAATAAATACAGGAAGACACAGATATGTCCTTACTGCACCTGCATTAGTGGCCTCCTCTCGCTTGCCCTTGTGAATGACCAGACCTCCCTGGAAAAGCTGCAGGAAACAGGGGGGTTCCTTCCCCTGAGGTACCACCACCTTCAGAAACAAACACAAAGGCTGTAAACAACAACAGTCCTGCTGCAGGGGAACTGAAGATGTCAGCATATAGTTCTACAGAGTTCTACAATTCAATACTTAAAGAGTAATGCTTTATTACTAATTGAATTTATTATAATAAAGGTATAAATAAAGGCTCTGTATTCAACTTTTCACAGGTGTATATATATATGTATTTGCAGTAAGATAAAATAAAGTGAATACAGCTATAGTAAAGAATGGTTTCTTTCAGTGTTATATTGTTGTTGCATAATGTGAAAGGATGCATGAAAGTGTCACCTGTAATATACAGAAAGAAGAAGCCAAACAAGATGTAATCATAACCAAATAGAACATTTTTATAATATCTAATATTAAAAAGAAACATTCTTCTACATATTATTAACTTAGTATTGCTGTTGGTTTACACTGTGTGCATTTTTCACATAAACGCTTGTACTGTACTTTAACTAAAGTCATCAAGTAACTGAGTAAAATAACGTTTTTTCCATCAAAACTGTGGTGGTGTGGTGGTTTATATGCCACTTTTGGAAGTGTTCTTACAGTGTTTTTACTTTAGGTTGCAGTAGATCATTTATTCTGTAGACCTTACCTGTGACTCTTCGTGGTTGTTCATCCCAATGGACAGGAAAGCAGCAGTGTCCCGCCCGCTGACACAGGAGTGACGTCCTCTCCACAGGAACAAGGCGGTGTTTTCTTTCTGTGCGGGAACTCTGCTACTCTCATCAGGACAGTTTATGGCATCTACAGCAGAGGAAAAACAGATTATCATTAAACTGAATGGTGAAAAATGATTTTGCTCTTGTTCAAATGGCTCAAATTAGAGGTCACGTATTATATCATGAATGTTACTGACCAACAGTGTTGATGCTGTACGTCCAGCGGATGACATAAGAGTCTCCTTCGTGAAGCTGTCCAGTGCTCTCGACGGGAATTTCACTGTCGTCAAACTCCTGGACGTGCCAGGTGTCCACAGCGACTGTTTTCAGCTCCATCTGACCTCCTTCCTCCAACGTGATGACTCCATGCCCCCTCTGGACATCAACCCCAGCCAACACATTGTGGACCAATTCGTCCCCTTCCATTGACTGACCTGACACCAGAGCTTTGGCGTCACAAGCACTCAGGGGATCTGATGATGGGGACATGGGCTGAGAAGACTGAACTGGGATGGGCTGTGACAACACACGAGGGTGGGAAGAAGTTAAAAGAGCTCAAGAATTGTTTCTGAGTTTTGTTGAAAGGTTAAACTGTGAGATGAACCTGTGTCTCGTTGTTCACCGGAGCAGCGTCCTCCTTGCCTCTAGTCTTGCCCGTCCAGTCCAGGAACTTCTCTCTGAACAGAGCTGTCTCATTTTGCTCGGAGACACAACCAAACAACGCCCAGCTGGGACGCCCCTCGCCCGTACTGAGGATACATTTTATTTAATATTATTAGAGATTAAGTCTAGTTTTAGCTTTACAGAGAACACATTTTCAGTATGGCATGCAAGAAGAACAAACAGAAGAAGTCGCTATTAACTGTTTTGTTTTAATGTCCTTAAAGGTCCAGTGTGTAAGATTTAGGGGGCTCTATTTACAGAATATGGTAGAAATTGAATATAATAGGCATAACTGTTTTCATTAGTGTATAATCACCTGAATGAGAATTGTATGTTTTTGTTACCTTAGAATGAGCCTTCTATATGTACAAATGCAGCAGGTCTTAATTCCTACACACTGGTCATTTAAATTATGCCTATTATGTTCTTATGCTAATTATGCTATAATATTAACCTGTCTCTATATATGTGCTGGGCAAACGGGCATGGTAACCAGGCTTAGCAGCCTCTATGGACATAATGACAGAGGCAAAAAGACCAAGGAGGACGTTGACGGAGGAAGCTAAGAAGGGAAAAGGACAGAGTGACTAAGCAAGAGATCATTGGACAAAAACAAGTCATTGGCGAGAGCTTTGTAAAATAAAATAAAAATAAAAGGCTGAAAGACAGACGCCGAGCTGGGCTTCTTGCTGTTGGACTAGTAAGTAATATTAGCTGGCTGCTATGTCTGGTGTTGTTGCACTTGTTTGATGTTGGGCTGTTAGCAAACGGGTCGACTCACTCATGTAATCATATCAAATGCATGTGTACAGTCCATATTTACCACTGTGGTATAACACTAAAACACTAAAATACCAAATTCTACACAATGTTGCTTTAATGCAGCAAAAATACTATTTTATAAAATCTGCCTCAAACTTTATAGCAGCAGTTTGGAGAACTGTTTCCTGTTTCAACATGACAATGCTCCTGTGTGAGAAATGTTCCCAGTTTGGTGTAGAAAAAGGCTTGCACAGAGTCCTGACCTGATCCCCATACAACACTATTTGGGATGAACTGGAACACTGACTGTGAGCCAGACCTTATCGCACTAATGCTCTTGAGGCTGAATGGGAGCAAATCCCTGCAGCGGAGAGCCTTCGCAGAAGAATAGCAGCAGATTAACACCCTCTGTTTTGCTATAAGATGTTCAACAATCACAGATGGTGTAACGTTCAGGCGTCCACTTACTTTGTTCAGCCACACTTTTAGTAATATGGTGAGCTGTAGATATACAGTAGCTCTCATTGTCAGTGTATGTTTGCACAGTGTGCTGCAGCTTCTGTCCACTTGTTTGAATTTCCAAACAACTGTCTTTTGCCAGCTGCAGCACGTCTGTGTCTAATGTGGATACGCTGAGATTTTACAGGCCGTCGTGTGGACACAATGCTGCATTCTGGGGTTTCTCCATGTGCTGTGTGGAATTATAAGCCATTTGCTTTGGTTTTACAGCACTCACTAAAGACCTGCTGCAGACATCTGAGGGTGTTGCTTCACGCACGGTAAAGTTAATGCTGCATGTAGTGTTGAATTACATCCAACGCTTTTATTGTGTCCACTCCAATGCTCAATATGTGTAGTAAATATTTACAGCTGTACTTCACTGTTTCTGTAATGTGTCCTTATATTGATGTGCTGTTGTTTCAGCGTGGACTGAAAGCCTCACTGCCTGCGGTGTGAACTCACCGCGGCATGCTGGGGTTACACTGTGTGGGATCCAGTGGATTGACTCGACAGTTGCTGTAGTCATAAGCTCCAGCCCACACTTGGTGAGTCAGCTGGAGAGCAACAGTCCTCCTGCTGAGGGAAACATCCTGTCCATGCCACAAGTACACCTCACTGCCGAAATCAAACACAAGGGCCTGGACATACACACACACACACACATCATCATCATCAGCTATTCAAAGTGACTTGGAAAGACATAAAACAAATCATAGAGAGCACATAATCAAAAACAAGAAACAAGAGAATCCAGAAGGGACCTCAGACCTCAGAGGAGCCCAGCAGGGAGATACTAGGGATGGAGGCCCAGGCCTGTTCAAGAGGCACCAGTCTGTTGTCCACCAGCCTGTACACACAGTTGGACTCCACCACTCCCCGCTCATAGAGCTCATCCTCCTCTTCTGCACTTGCTCCTGCACAGAAAAGCAAACAGAAAGCCATGCTGTGCAGTCCAACACAGATCCAGCAGATAATTTAATCTTATTTTTCCAGTTGTCGCGTTTGTTGACATTTTGCTGTGATGTGATTACACCCTCTGTGAGCCACATCAGATGAAAACATCAGCTGAATTGTAAATTTTGCTTATTCAGCTTGAGGTGGAGAGGGACGGAAAACTCAAGGCCAATTACATTCAGCGAATGATTAAGTGGCCAGATGGAGAGAAGCAGGTTGGGAATTTTGCCAGGACACAGGGGAACACCCCTGCTCTCTGCGATAAGTGCCATCTTTACTGAGTCAGGACCTTGAAAATAATAAACACAGTAGCCTGAAAACAATTTACTCCTGGAGAAATGGACCTCTAACCTTTGTATTGCGCCCTTCCTCCTAGACGGCTCCAGAAGTCTGCAGCCAGGCTGCTGTCACAGTTCAGCCCCTCCTCCAGCTGGACGATCTGGGAGGCATGACAGCCAAGATCCCTCTGACTCTGGATGGATGATGCCAGCTCAGAGGCCTGAAAAACAAAATTAGCAATTTCTATCACAGAATAGGCTCATAACAGAAAACCATATGATTGCTGACACAAAATTGGTGCAAAATGTGCAACAGGTATTTACTATATTGTGAATGTCATATTTTGTTTTGATAGCAGCTTGTATATAAAAAATATGTAATATCAAGTATGATAAAAGTAGTGACAATACAGCCACAGAATGAATGGGTCACAGAGTTTAGTGAAACACTGCCAAAGTTTGAACCTAGTGATGCAGTTTCACTTGTGTCACATGATCTACATCTTAACTGGATGTTCCAAAGAAGAAAATGATATTTGCATACAAACCTCACACATATTTGCAAAGCTTTTTTGTATTTTTTTTTACTTTATTCTGGATAATAAACTTTGTAAATCTACAAATTCTGCATGTTTAATGCATCATAAAGGAGAACATAAATGTAACCCGAGAGCAGAAAGCATCACAAAGCAACAGTATCACCTCCAGAAACAGTGTTAATGTGTTTTACTGCCTCCGTATGTTGCTGCTCTGAATGCATTTTATGCACAAAATGCCTTTTGGGGCATCAAGTGTAAACTTTATATGCCATTTTATGAATGTTAATTAGGTAGTTTTCATTTTAATTTATAACACTGAGAAATATATGTAGTGATATTTCACGTCATCTGAGCATATGATAATGAACTTTACACAAAATGTCTTAGGCTGATAACGAATGAAAAAAAGGATGGTACCTTGGCTTTCTCTTGTTCATTGGCAAACTCTCCGTTCCACAGGATGCAGTGTTCCGGAGTGACCAGCAGGAAGCAGTCTCCGCTGTTCAGCGACCGCACTGACGGCTCCGCCAGACGCACCTGGACATGCCGCCTACCTGTCACCACAGGCACGAGTTAATATAAAAACCCTCAACACGAAGACATCATCATATCGACACAAACTAAATCTTTTCTGACCTTTGATGTGAATGAGCATCAGGCTGCTGAACGGAGGATAAGACTTTGCGGCATCCGAGGAAGAGATGACGTCTTCTGATCTGGTGTGATGCGACTCAGAGGAGTTCTTGCACTCTGGGAAAAACAAACAAGACGGAAGTTAAATAATAAAGACAAAATAAAAAGAAAGGAAATTTAAAAAAAAAAAGAGGAAATATCCCCTCTCACTCTTCTCTGCTTGGTTCGCCTCCTCAGAAGATGTGTTCACTCTCTCTCCCATGTAGTCCTGCCTGATGTCCTCTCTGGCAGCCAGAGCCCTCAGAGGGTTTCTGGAGCCCTGAGTCCGACGGGACGGACGCACCGACCGCCTGTGCTGTGCTACTGCTGAGGTCAGTCTGCACCAGACGCACACACACACACAGAAAGGATTTAATTTTGTGACATGAATCAGGTTTCTGATGTTTTTTTTTATTTGATTACTGATATTTTCAGTGTTTTGATTATTGATGTGTGATTTGAGTGATTATTAAAATTTGGGTCACATGGAAATGACACTAAGCTGACTGAAGCACCTGTTTACCTGTGTGTGAAATGTGTGAGTCTCTTTTGTTGACCGCATCTTTCTGTTTGATCGCTGTGATTACCTCACTTATGATAAATTGAGTTTTTTCATTAATAAATGTTATTAAATGCATTCTTTTGTCAGTGCGTCACAAAGACCAGGCTCTTTGTTTGTTTTCCTGACGCTGCTACAATATTTGACAGCTAATGGTCCATTCATTTTCCATAATCGCTTATTCTTATCAGGGTTGCGGGGGGCTGGCACTGAGCAAGACGGGTGGTACATTATGGACCAGTCACCAGCTGATTTTGTGCGCAAATCATACAAATCACTACTGTGACATCATTGTGATCAGGGCCAGTCCAGCCTAAACCTTGGTCTTAAATTGAATTAAGTGGCAATGATTGATGATGAATCTTGAAAAATATCACCAGCAGTTTGCTGTATTTTATGCACAGAGGCTACACTTTACCAAGAAAGACATATATGATCAAAAACATACAAAGCTTCTGTTCCAATAACCACAAAAACATGGGATCATCCAGGATTCAGCACATAAAAAACTTTGATATCAATTTAAAAAAGGTTAATAATTACCATGAAATTAAAAGGGTAAAGGAGACATGACTCACTGTAAAAAGCTGCCAGGATAAAACATTTAGGTTGACCCAGCGATCCTTTTCCAAAACAATGAATTATCTGTTTGATTTACATATAAATATCTATCCCTCTTTAATTCATGTATATCAATGAATAATATCCCAAATTGCATGTCTAATATTGTCACCATCAGTGGTGACCTGCTATTGGCTAATTCAGTGAATTAGTGACTAGTTTTTCATTTTTCCATGAGTCATATTTTAGGACAAATGTTTCTTAGAAGTTTGATATAAAATATGAATATGAAATATTGTCAATATTTGTCAGCGATATTAGGGATGTGGTGCAACTTATTCTAATAAATTCATTTTCATTTTTGGAGCCAATAACAGACTATAGACAATTTGTGAACTATTAATTCATCTCAACCGAAAACACCTATAAACAGATGGTTCCTCCACCACTGCTGAATATTCACAATGTGTATACTACAGTGATATGCCAATAATCTGTGGTAAAAACCAGACTCACATGGGTGCGTTGGTCTGGCAGATGATGCCCAGGTCCTGCTCGCTCTCTGTGGCAGCAACCTCTCCACAGGGTGGAGGTGCGCAGGCGGACGGAGGTGACTGATCTCTGTAGAAACCTCCATCAAACGTGTTTGATTCAACCACAGTCGTCTCCTCCTTCACCTCACATGAAGCCGCTGAGAGCGTAGAGCTCTGTGAAGCTGCAGGGGGGGAGGACAGGAAATGTTAACTTTAAATACTTCAGACTTTAACAACTTATGTCAGCATGATCTTACCTTCAAACACCATCACAGACCGAACAGAGAATTCTGTTGAGCAAACACCTTCGTATGTGCATGTTGCAGCTTCAGTGGACTGTCTCTTGTTGTGTGAGGCGTCATTTCTGTCTGATTCTGAAGATCCAAGACCTAACAGGGTGGAAACACAGCGGGCACAAGTCAGAGATTGTAAGAGTAAAGAGGGTGAGTAAAGAGAGCGAGTAAACTCACCTCTCTTGGCCATTCGTCCGGCCTCTTGCTCGTTCCTCTCCTGCTGTGAGTTCATTTCTTCAGCTTCATCCGTCTGAAGTCCATCCTCAACTCCCTTCGCCCGACACCGCCAGAAAACAGACGTGTTAATGTGAGATTTAAAAGATAAAACATATTTAAAATATCTAAAGAAATGCCGTCACCTTCTGTCTCCACTGAGGCTGAGTCTGGTTCTTGGTAGGAGAGGAGACTTCTTGTGCCTCAAAGGACAGACTCGTCTGAGAGTGAAGTGAAAAGAGAACAACATGGATTATAAGGTAACAGTTGAGTTCTTTAGTGTAGGAGAGTGAACTCCTGCCTGGTACAAAAAAACAGTTTTGGTCTCTGTAGCTAATTTCCCCATTCATGACAACTGTACTGAGGGTTTTTTTATATAACTCGCCAGTTCAAATTATATAACATATACAGTCTTAAAGTTATGCATAATTTAGAGCATAGTTGCTTTGATTGACAGGTGTGTGCCAATACAGACGGCCTATTTAAACAACCAGGCTTCATTCAGCCCTCCTCAGCGCCCACGTTTTTGCCTATTTTTAAATGAGGCTGACAAAGACTGCCAAGATGGCACCACACCACCTCTGAGCTTTACAATGGGTCTTCAGAAGCCTGTGGGCGATGTTACGGACACAACGTCCATGTTTTATACAGTCTATGAGTACAACTTATTTGTATGAATAAAGGAAATAAATTGTGACTGATTTATTATTGATTTTTTTGTTGTGTTTATGTGGCTAAAGTGTGTATCACTGTCTGTGTGGTGGACCCCAGAAGGAACAGACCATGCTTATGTCGGTGCTAATGGGGATCCTGAGAAAGAAAGGAAAAGCAGTTGACAGATATATTAGCACATTTACAGGAACGCTGCTTAACTTGCAGCGAACACATGTCATGCTCAAGCAGAAATACATCAGTCAAATCCAAAATATGACAGCAGGAGACACTCACTGTGTCTGAAATTAGAAACCTTTTTTTTTTATTTGAGCACCATGCAAAGCTTTTTTGTAACTAGTTTCTTCAATATTGTTGCAGGTTGTTACAAAAACAAAGCAGGTACTGTAAGGTTAGGTGTGTCCTAATGACATGTATTTTTTTAGATACCCTCAAGTGTACGAGAACTATGAGAATAAGAATTAACAGAAACAACACAGAGAGTGAGAAGAGGGAGCTGCGATGTCTCACTTCAGGAAAAGAACCATTTTCACACAAAAACACTCGGCAGGTGACAGAGTTGTCTCGTTAGCGTGACTGAAACTTCACACGTCATCTGTAAAAGTCAGAACCACCTGATAAAACTTTTCACTGCATACAAAAGCACTGCAAACCCCCCAAAAAAGAAGCAGTGATTCGTCCGCCATGCAGCAAACAATTACCTGATTGAAACACATGATATATTGGGGCGTACTGCTAGAAAAGACAGAGGCAAAGACGGGTTCCTGGGAGAGAGGAGGAATTAAAAGAGAGAGGAAGGCTAAAGCTGTTGTAAAATTAGTAATGGAGATAATAATGGAGTTTTAGATGGATCTGTGTTGAACACTTACCCAGCACTGAGGGCTGACACTCTCCACATTATCTGTCTCTTCCTACAGGGGGCAGTATGCAGGGAAACAGACAGGGGTAGATAATAAAACAAATGACAGGGATTACATTTAAAAAAATGCTGAAAGTTAAAAAAAAAAAATAAAGCAGATATTAATAGAGCAGGAAAAGATGATTAAAATGAATACACACATATACATGCACATATCACAGTGGTGCAGCTGATATCGTGAGGTCCTAAAAGGGTCGACATTAAACCACCAGAATAATGAGTCTGTTTACATTCCTCATCCTGTTCAGAGACAGTCAAACCCATCACAGTGCATAAACACTAACTGGTCTGCATATATTCCCCAGTAACTTGAGTCTGATCTCAAGACATTTGCACCTACCAAATCCAGAGTGCTGTTGCTAAGAGATGCTATATCTGGTTTCATTGGAATGACAAATACACCGATCTAACCGTCACCCACTTCTCTTTCTGGATTTAAGGATGGCAGGAAGAGTGAACCCAACAACCTCGACGTGCAAGTTTCTCCACACTGTGACATTTTATTAATATGATTCAAGCTGCTTTATGGACAGCAAAGTGCAGTTTTTGTTGATACCAGTGGAGCCTCATGCTCTCCTGAAGACTAAATGTTACTGATGCACAGGAGGAGATTAGGTCTCTGCAGCAGAAGAAATAATTTATAGTCAGCAGAATTTTGTTTTGCTTTATGATCTATTTTTAGGATTCACTTCAGGGCACAGAAATCATGGCATTACTTCTGGGTGCTGCGCTGTAGGCCAAATAGTCGCTGTTTCAGGTCACTGACTCAACAGGTTTTCATGATATGACATGAAAGCAGCCTGTGTTTTATATAATCAGGAAGGCAACAAGTCCTGTGCTCAGAGATAATCGTGACAAATTTCTGTATTTGAAAGAAACTGGAAGAAGAAAAACAACTGTGAATTTCAGACTACATAGAAATACATTATACTGATGCTGCTGGCCTCATCAACACATCAAGACACATTTTTTGTTTGGATTATAATCTCTGTATATTGGACATTTTCTTTATACTTTGCACAGAGTTTGCACATTCCATCTTCTTTGTTTCAAACACTGTACAGCTCATTCCTAAAAAAAACACGCATATACAGTATTTGGCATATTTTTTCCTATTATATATTCATGTTCTGTGACTGTTATGCACCAAAATACAGTACAAATACAAATGCAAATTCCTTGTATGTTTAAAACCTCATTTGGTTGTGCACATGCAAAAACCTCCAAAACTGGTCAAAGTTATTGTCATTTCTTTCTTCAGAACACATAAAAATCAAAGTTGTGCGTCATTTTAAAGGTTTTACTTATGAAGTATTTGCTTCTTTAATACATGATTAATGTTGAATATCTGTTTTTTAGGAGATTACTAACTGTAAACAATAACTTAGGAGCTCAGCCCTGTGTAGTATCTTCCTCTCAGCAGAAGCAGCAGCCTTTTTGTGTGGTTTTATAGGCAAAAACAGGGTAAAAACAGTCAGCACATCACTCAGATAATACTTGAAAGTGACTTTATATAACAGGAATAACAACATTTTGGCAGCCTGACTGTCTGAAGGATCTGTTCAGAGAGAATTTAGTGAGTAAATCAAACAGAAACTTTAAAAGTGATGGGGGCAAATGAAGGATTTTGAAAAGAGAATTACACCCTTTCATAAAATGTTGGAGAGCTACAGACAGGAATGATTACCTACAAGAAATAAACAAGAGTGACCTGAAAGGCAGCGATGTGTGTGGTGGCCTGTGGTGGTCAGGGTTTAGACTGTGCTAGATAAAAACCACCAATGGAAACCTGTTGACTCTACAGCTCTACTCAATTTATCCCTCTCTGCTGACAGTCTGAAACCCACTGTGGACTCTCAGAGGATTAGAGACACATCTTACCTGACTTCTGCTGGTGTTGTTCGCCGCCTGCAGTTTAACGGTGTCATCTACCAGTGTGACCTGAACGTGTCCCCTGACTGTGGTGTCTTCATTCATCTTCCTCACACTCTCTGCCTCGGCCTGTTGCCTTTCGGACAGATCACATACAGAGGATCAGAGAAAATCATTTCTGATTTTCTATTTTGATACATTTAATCTTAAAAATACTTACTGAACTCTCCCAGCAGTATCTGAGCTGTGCTCCACAGTGGAAACCAGCTGTTCCTGTGATCTGGTCTCCTCCAGAGGGGTCTCCTGCTCTGACATGGCTCTTACTGGCATACAGGCAATGGTTTCCCTCCTGTTTCGAGCCCTCTGCCTCCAGGGAGCGGCAGGCAGCGAGCCTCCCTCCCCACCTGCAGCCTGACGCCTCTCTCTCCGCGGTGGTACAGGAATATTCTGCCGCTCTGTTCTCTCCATCCTCCCTTGTGTCTCTGCTTCTTCACAACCCCTGCCATTCTGTTCATGGCTGGACGGTGCATCCGTCTGACCGCTCTCCGTCCTGGTCCACTCTGAGTTCACAGTGCTGCTCTTCTTCAGGATTCCTCTCAAGCCGGGCTCAGAGTCGTGGCGCCGCAGGCCCTGCTCAGTAGGGACGCTAGGCTCCCCTGGCAAGGGACCGACATCAGGTCTTGGCTGGGAAAGACGTACCTCACTGGGTTTTAGGTTGACAGACGAGGCCTGCTGTCTGTTGGACAGATGAGCGGACAAAGAGAAGGCAGGAAGCTGTACTGGGCCTTTCTGGAGCTGAACGGAGGTAAGAGCCGAAGGTTAGACACAGCTTTTTAGTGTTGAAACATGTAATATAAGTATAGTTTATAGTCTTTATTGTGTTGTCTTCTTACCAGGCTGACCTCCTCCACAGTGATGGGCTGTGTGCGGTACCGAGCCCCCTTCTGCCTCCGTCGCTCTGGGGGCCCGTCAGCAGGGCCGGCTCCCTGACTACCCGGCAGGGACAGTTTGTTGAAGAGGGCCAGCTTCTCACTCATGCTCAGCTTGCAGCTCTCATCGCCATCTTCCACTGGCTCAGCCTGCACAGACTGGGACTCTACTGGTGGTGCTGGTTTGGGAGCGCTGCAGAGAAACATGAGTACATGTGGTTGGTGATATTCTATATTTTTCTTATGATCTTCAAATCAATAAAATAAAGTCCAAAACCAATAATTAATTGATCTTATGCTGTCCATGTAGCCAATATTCCTCTGTGCCACAGAGATCCATTACTGTCCAAAAGCACACCAGTGAGCCACACTGTTGTTTCTGAATATAGTTTAATATGAGTCAATTCCACATTCACTGCCCTGATATGGAAATACTCATTAAAGTGCCAAATTAATCCACTGCTGAAAATAGTCCCCATCAAATGCACGGTTTACACCTGTTTAGGTAACGTTTGCTAATAAGTGTCCAGCTACTTTAGGAAATTAATTAAGTGTTTAATTTACACCCTCAGCATAAACAACTGCACTTGTGGCTGTGTAGGGAAGTGGGAAAGTATTTGGAGATGATTTTAAATCATAAAAAACAGTATTCATTTAATATATGAATGAAATATGAACAGCGAGTTTCTTCTCCAGAGATTTAAAAGCAATCATAATACATCATAAGACGCCTTTTTACCTTGCAAGGTAAAACTATGCAGTATTATTTTTTTTTTAAAAAGTCAAATTTAGATACAAGTCAAAAAATACATATATAATTTTGTTTCGCAGATCAATTTTTTTTCTGCTTCCTGATCCTGTTAATCATCTCGTGACCCCTAAAATCGACCTTAAAACCCCTTTAAGCAGTGGTCTTCAACCTTTTTCAGCCCAAGGACCCCTTGGACGAGAGACAAACAGAACAGGGACCCCAACATGTGTCACATTGTCACATTGTGTCACATTTTAAGCCTGGCTTATAATAACTTTTATATTTACTTTATTCACCTTTTATTTCACCTTATTAACCTATTTATATGCTGGGTTATTAGTCTATATGTGTGTATGATTGATAAAACATTCAGGCATAATGGAATAATTTATAAATAATATATAAATAGTAATAGTTTTTGTCAAAAGTAGCTTTTTATTGCATATTAATACTTGCAGTTTACTCATTATCATTTTTGTTATTTTTTTAATTCTGAAAATTGAAAATTGACAATTATTATGACAAAAATTGGTGGACCCCCTGCAGTACCTCTGCGGACCCCCTAGGGGTCACGGACCCCTGGTTGAAGACCCCTGCCTTAAAGTGATCCAAGCAAGAAAGCTGCTGTAAATAGTCACCAAATGTGTATTATTCCACAGCTGAAAATAGTCCCTAGTAAATTCTATTTTTACTTCAGTCTGAATTGAAATGAAAAATGAAACTACACAGTATATTTGTGATCTGTTTTTAAAGATTGATGTCATTGTTAGTTTTGGCCTTGTTCTGTGATTTCTATGGGAGCAATGCCAGTTTGACCCTTTTAAACACATGAAGGTCATCCCTCCAAAGATTAAAAAACACCACATATGTCAGATGTCTAAATTTGTACCATCCTAATATTAGTTTGCACAAAGCCCATGTAATTGCTCATGAAATATGCTTCTATATATGTATGTAAACCAAGTATCTTTCCACTGGGCTTCCCCACCTGATTGCCACAATTTCCTCACAGGTGATTGGCTGAGTCAGAAAGCGATGGTCGTTGCCACGGCGTACCCTGCGCTCATGGCAGACACTGCCTGAGCGAGGCTTCAGTAAAGCCGAGGCCTCGGGGGCGGCAGACTTCTCGAGCTCCTACAGAGGAGGCAGGGAACATGTTAATATCAACACATCGCCACAACAGGTGGACCCCAACGTTCAGGTCAAATAGCAGCCCTCAATTAACATCCTCCACCTGCTAAATAAGTAATAAGGGTGACCACAAAAATGGCAGTGAAAACTCCCTCTCCTGATGTCTCCTGTT
This sequence comes from Argyrosomus regius, assembly GCA_946959425.1. Taxonomy (NCBI): domain Eukaryota; kingdom Metazoa; phylum Chordata; class Actinopteri; family Sciaenidae; genus Argyrosomus; species Argyrosomus regius. The sequence continues at coordinate 18,283,843 of OX336897.1, read as the reverse complement.
CTATTTGTATGGACAGATGGAGGGAGGGGAAGCGGCTCGGATAGCTGGTGAATAAAGCAGCGAGCTGTAAGGTGGAGCGTCTTGGCTCCATGGATAGGATGCCAGCCCAACAGGTCACAGTGTAACCAGAGCTGTGCCGGCTTCAGTTACCTCCCCGCCTGCCTCCATGGAGAAGCAGGCTAATTATAACGCCTCAGCTATGGTTGTTAATGGTAATACAGTGTTTGCACCATTTTCACCTGGTGCTTCATGACTTCATAGAAATGTGCAGGAGATTGTAACTATTGAGAAGAAAATCAGCTTCTGTGTAGAGACAGGAAAAAACACGTGGATAGTTTTGGATGTGTATTTAAACACTCTCTTTAAATTTAGTCTTTCTTTTAATAAATACACACTGCAGCATTAAACTAAACTGTGGATCCAGAGCACCTGTTTGACCAGTCATATCCCTCAACATGATCAGGTTGTGTTCTGTGTGCTCAGCACTGACTCATCACACGTCTCAGACTGTAAGGTGAGCAGCTGAGGTGACTGTCGATGATGGATTTCTCTTTAGCTGTTCAATACATTTCTATTAGCAGCCCCTAACACGAGCTTTTAATTGTCATGTTTAATTATTCGATACATTCAGTGGTGGAAGGTAACTGAACAAACTTTATACTTCCACTCCACATCTCAGTTTTTTACTCCACTACGTTTGTCTGACAGCTTTAGTTACTGGTTACTTTGAAGATCACAATTTTTACACTTTTTTAATATAAATAAACTATTTAAAAATGCTGAAAAAGTCGGGAAACAGGAAGTTTTTCTGACTTTTTACTGCAGTATATACAGTACATACACTACAGTATATAAGACAGTTAAAAGCTAAAGTTAGCTAAACCTTAAAGCAACATTGTATAACTTTTCTACCTTAAAATAACAGATTTGAAATCCTTTTGTTGCTACACTGACTTGTAATCAGGTGAATGGTATCTCTGTCATTCCCACTCTGTCACCATATGTCTGTTTCTGCGCTAACTTTGTGCGCTGGGTACGATCACCCACGAGAGGCACGCAGCATTTTACAGCACTAAGTCACGCACATCAAATATTTCACAGATTTTGGTGGAACTGGATCATATTTTATGGAGAAAGTGGTTTCTGATGTCCTCCAGCTGCTGTGCATCAACTCCTTCAGAGAGTTCAATCAGAGTTTCCTGTAAACTGCTGCAAACTGTAGCTGCTGTTAGCTAATGTCAGCTCAGTTTGTTAGCCGGGGCTGCCCAGACTGTGAGCTCACAGTACTGGGGGAGTGTGAGTGTTTGTGCCACAGGTGTTTTGGACCACCTGGAATGAGTGTTGAGAACTGGAGCTGGGCAATGTAACCGAGCTCAGCAGCTTCTATGGACATAATGACAGAGGCGAAAAGGACGAGGAGCGCGTTGATGGAGGAAGCTAAGATGAAAAAAGTCGAGAGTGACTGAGCAAAAGGCCACCGGACAAGAGTAAATCTGGGACTGACTTTTAGTCGTTGGCGAGAGCTTGGTGAAATAAAAGGCTAAAAGACAGACGAGGAGCTGGGCTGACTGCTGTTGGACTAATAAGTAATATTAGCTAGTTGCTATGTCTTGTGTTGTTGACCTTGTTTTGATGTTTGCTTGATAGAAAAGTTGTCGACACTCTTTACAATCTTTACAAATACACGTGTACAGCTATCCATATTTACCACAGTGCTATTACACTCTGAAACTGGAAGTGTTAAATCACAAAAATACCAATTAATGTTGCTACAGCAATAAAATGCAACATACACATTAATGCAGCAGATACATAAACACAATGAGTACTTCTGTTGATACATACTTTTGCTTAAGTACCACTGGATACATTTTAGTTTGTGGTTTTATCTTGGCAGTGATTCTGGTTAGACGAGTTCATGAAGGACGTGACATCCTGATAACAGTTTAATTGTCATGAGTAAACATGAATGTCTCCATCACATTAGATAGAGAAGCAGGGAGTAGCCACGATCTCCACACAGAATTATTTTTAGCAGCAGAAAATGAGCAGGTCATGAACAGCAATAAGGATCCTGTTTCAGCACAGAGACGAACATAGACTCACTTTAAACAAAGACATCTTGGCTGCCACACTCATCTTGGCTCTGTCGTCTGTTTTCACATCAGCTGTGGAGGAAAAAAAGACGTCAATCATCATGTCATTAGATTCACATATAAACATGATAACTGAGACTGAGTCTTCAGACTCATCACAGTAACCAAGCACATTTACTCTGCACTTGAGTACACGTTTTGTTACTTTATACTTTTTACTGCACGTTATTCATCTGCCACATAGTAACTGTATTACATTTTAATATTGTACATAATTAGGCACATGATGACCATATAAAATACAATAACATATTGTTTGTTTGTTTGGGTCCCTGTCTATGAACTGTTAAAAGTTTCCACTCTAAACTTCTCAGATGGTTTAATTTAAGTAACTGATTGAGTCCAATAGAGTTAAAATTATCCAATACTTAAGAAAAAAAAAGTAAAGATTAGACAAAAGTCCAAATAATTTGGTAGCAAAAGTTAAAATTTTCTTAAAATACGATCCCTCAGATTTATCTTGTGATGGCAGTGCAATCTTTTGATACTTTAAGTACATTTTGATGATAGTGTACTTTTACATCAGTAGGATTTTGAAGGCAGTAGTAGTATTTTTATACTGTGACCTGAGTACTTCTTCCTCCACAGACAGGTGTGAAGAATGTGTTTTGTCTTTGTCAATCAAACTTCATTTTGTCCTGATAGTCATTATCATAAAATAACACACCATCTCTGAACAACACTAACATGCGATGGCAGCAGGACTGCATTCAACCAGCTATCAAGACACAATAAGACTGAGAACATCTCACACCTTCAGAAACACCAAGCACACTATTATCTCTGCTCTGGAGAAACTACTTGTTAGAGGGTAAAAGTCATTTAGATTACAGCTCTCAGTTACAGTGTAAATATTTTGTACATGCGGGGATTACCTAGAAAATACTTAATGAGTACATACGTATTTAATTACATTGTAAGAGTAATAATAAGTACAAACAGAAGACCAGCCTTGTCATCTACATCCTTTAATGACAGATGCTATTTATTTTATAGTCCAGTATTTAATAATCATATTAAAAACATAATATATTAAGATATTAACTATTCTATAGTGATAGCTATAAAAACACACACTTCTTCCCATAATTTTCTTCTCTTCTTCTTTCTCAAAATTTAAAAAATAAATAATGAAATAAATAATTTCATTTTGTTATCAACACTACATTGTTACAACATTGTTCCATCCTTGTTAATAATAATAATAATAATAATACTAAAGCTACCTCTAATACTTCTTCCCTCATACGAGCATACAGGTACCAAAGCTGTCACAACGATACGATACACAAACAATAATCAAAATAATTTATGATAACGATATCTAAAATTTAGAAAAGTTGCAAGTCAAATTCATTTTCAACTTTTAGTGTGTGTTGTTTCATTTTTTGGCAAATAGATTACACTCAAATATGAGTGTCTATACTGATAACAACAGTTACACTGAGCATAAACCACAGAGTGAGAACAGAAAGAAACAGAAATTATTTATTTTATGAGGTGATACTATCCTGTGTGTATTATTAAGATGATATCAATATTTCATTTTTTAAATATAATACCTGTATTATGCGATACCCTTAGCAGCCAGCCAGTATTTTATTAATATCCTGTGTACACTAGATAATTACACAGTACTTTAAATGTAAAATGAGCTTCAATAGGAAATTCAAATTTCTGTGCCACATTTTAGAAAACACTTTGGAAATCTGATCTTAAGCCTTAAATTAAATTAGTATTTGCAGAGTTCATAAGCAGAAGCAGAAAAAAATGCTGAAGCACGTCCAGGCAGCAATAAAAACTAGATTTACGGCGGCCTCTTGTTTCTGTAGTTGTGGTGAAAATTCTCGGTGAGTAAATCTTTGCAAAGACTCGCTTGTGATCTTTTTATGGTTGGGGTTCAGGGTGGGACACTCCCAGTGGTACTCTGCAGCTCACATGGTTTTTGTGAGGTGTAAATCTGTCATCGCTGAGGAGATTAACTATTGTGAGCCTAAAAATATAACCTGATTTATTTCACAAGTTATTAAATGAGTTTATGGAGGCGACTGTGTTGTTGGATGCACACTCCAAATATTTGTTTTGAGAGTGATGGAATGTTATTTATTTTTCTGATGTTTATGTTCCTTCTGTCGCCCTTTAATATCTCATGTGAGATATTCTATCCCCTTTCTCGCATTACATCACTGTGTTGTCAGTGTTAAGTTGTTTGTCACGGCTTTACCTTTACAGTTCTCCTCTTCTTCTGCGTCCAACAGCCTGGAAGAGTGAAAAGAGGTGAAACATGAGGTCACCAGGTGAAATATGAACAGGCAGGTGATGTGGACTTATCTCCGGGCTCCTGCAGCGCTCTCTTTCAGATCCTGCTTCGAGCTTACAATGCACGTCTTTGTGCTTCAGTATGCAGCTCGAGCAATCAAGCTACTGTGTCATATTTGCATGCTCAGTAAAGAAGCACTGTGGAGGTCATGGCGGAGGCCAAACACATGCAAACTACACCCCTCTGTGGGTATTTATGTAAAGGCGGTACGTGCCACACCTGCATTTTTATTAGTGATGAGGAAATGCTCTAACAAAGCACATTCAGAATGACTAAATGTAAGTAGGTCTTGTCAAATGTCACACACTACGTCAGAAAAACACTGCAAACAGCATCTTGTGCCTCCACTGGCATCAAGACTACAGCACACAGCCCCTACCCGCTGCTCTCCTCCATCTCATTGGCTGTGATTGGCTGTGTCCTGAAGCGTTCGCTGGTCTTGCGACCGCCACCTGACCCACCGGGGAGGTAACGCCGGGTGCGTCGCCGGCCCCCCTCTGAGCCCGGTTTCACAGCCAGATCCAGAGAGGACGTGGCAGGACAACTGGTATCCAAACAAACAGAGTAGGAGGAGGAAAGGGAAGAAGTTGTTGAGGCGAAGACAAATATTGTCACAGAGGTACGCAGGCTGATAGTGTCAGTCTGGATCACACACATGCAGGTGATCATACACTTTCTCGGGCTGTGCTCCGTTCCCCGTCTGCTGCAGAAGGGCACTTCTCAACTGGCCCACCGACACCCGAGTGTGGAGCTGCGGGGCATCGAGTCCAAGAGGGACGTGGTACCCCTCCCCACTCAGCATGCTGGCAGAGTCCTGGGAACCCTGCCTGGAGGGGGGCGGGAGTGAGGGGAAGGGAGGTGAGGATGCAGGAGTGGGGAGCGCGGGGAGAGGAACGCTCTCAGAAACAAAAGTACAAATGTTGAACCTTTCCATCGTGAGCTGCCAAAACAATGCGCAGCTCCGAAGGTGGAAAAAAAAAAAGGTGCCAACAACGTTGTAGTTTTTTTTTTTTCTGAGAGAAAAGATGCTGCCAGCTCTCTGTTTCAGCTCCAAGAGGAAGTGATGGGAAAAGTGTCACGCTGGGAGAGTACCAACCAAATGCATAAGAAGAATCAGACTGGCTTTAAAACTCCCTGCTGGGACCCACTGATTTAGACCTCTCAGTTTTAATTAGCAACAAAGGCCACAGAGCAACTGGTGAAGTTAAGAAAAGTCTGAAAGGTCGCTGGTGAGAAGCAAAGAATAACCTGCTTGGATCAGTGAATGGGGGTAATTTTACACTGTTCTCTGCTTTCAAATGCAAAAATGATGTGTATATTGTATATTAAATATCCCATATTTGATTGTAAACTGATTTCCTTTCCAGCTTCTCACATATAAGTCTAAAATCATGACCAAATTGATGTTAAACTGAAAGAAAGATGTTCAGTAGCAGTGACTAAAACAAAAAGAGGTGGATCAGACATGCAACTCACTCGTACTCGCACAACTACACAAAATCCTTTTTCCTCTCTGGTTTCAGTCCCCACATTGAAGACATCAATAAGATGCTACACTATTTTAGGACACCTACAGTTTGTATTGATGTCAAGGTGGAAAAAGGTTGAAGCAGGTGACAGGTGTCACTGGGGTGAGGAAGCGGGCATGTTGCTTTTATTGGTGTTTGGACAAATTAAGCTCAAAACACCTGCTCTGCTCAACATCCAGGCTCCAGACACTGTGCTGTGTCTACACCACATAAAATACCTCTTCAGTTAGAGTTGAGGCTCCTTGTTTACAGATTTTTACAGCTGAAGGGCTCACTGTAAGAAAAGATGATTTTATGCTCCCATGCAGACACACGTTTGAGTTTCCAGCTCTGATTTTTGCATTACTTTACACACAAGCCATCCTTACTCCATTCATGACTCACCTCCTCAAGTAGCTGGACTCCGCAGACTCTGCATCTAATCCATTTGTAACCCCTCGCGTCCTCCCGTTAACTCTTTCATCAAGGCCATCTGAATTCAGTGTCCCTCCGTGGGCTTGGGTCGCCGGGTCGTGCACCTCTTTCCCGTCCCTCCTCACCCACTTGGTCGGCAGCTCTTCCATGTTGCCATAGCGCTCAGCCAGTTCCCGCCTCCTCTCAGCTTTATAGCGAGCGATCCGCTCTGATCTCGGCTCCAGGACTGGGTTCTCCATGGCGTCCATGTCCCCCTCAGAAAGGATTCAGTCGATTCTCCTCGAGTTGTTGCAAAGCATTTATGGACAGAAAGCAGAACACGGGAGCCAAATTTTCCTCCAGTAAAATTCAGATTCCATTGGACCTAAAGACTTTGTTTGCTGAGAGTCGTCCACTAGTCGGGGGTTGCAGGTTCCTTGATGGGTGAGACATTGCTCCTGAAAGAGGAATAAGCAAACAGAAACACATCACTCATGTGTCCTTTAGCCGTCTGTACACGTCTTCCAAGAAAAGGTCCATTTTTCTAAAAGTGCATCATTCATTTAAGTCTCTTGTCTCCTCTTGCTTAAGTCCATGTAAGATGACCTGTACCAGCCTGCAGTGCCATGCAGGAATCTCTCCTTGCACTGAAACTCAATACCCCAGCAGCTCAGCTCCACTCTGGGTCCAGGGCCTCTGTGGCACTGAGTCTGCAGGTTTGCTGGTCTTTTCCACAACCCTGGATGTAACCGAAGTGGAACAAGTCACTGTGTTCATATTCAAATGTTATCTCATAAGCTAGTCAGCCAGTGTGACTGTAATATGTCAACAGAAAGTATGTTATCTGTCAAAAACAGATTAGCTGTGGTATCAAATATGTTCAAATACATATATGATGATCTGAATTATGTCATGTTCCCAGGCAACGTTCACACATACAGTACAGTAGGAGCCAAAAAAAGTCTCTGTTGGCAACATGGTTGCCTGGAAGTGACTAAACAACACTGGCAAAGCCTGAGGCTGTCAACCACATATAAATAGTACTGGTATGAGATGATTTGCATTTAAAGACAGCAGCTAACCATCAGCTAGGTTCGCAAATGAGCGGCTGTGTGCGCTCAGGAATATGTGCAAACATAAATGTGTGTTTGCATATGTGTCCGTGTGCTTTCCAAAACTGTGACTGTCAGCATTCCTGATGCAGGAAGCACAATGGAGCCAGAACAAAGAGATGTGAGCCACGGACTTAGTACAGCAGATGGATCTGCAACAGGCCTGAGCGCTTCTGGTGGCAGTAGAGTTCACAAAGTAAAAGACGCAACCTTTAAGTTGATTTTAGTGTGTTTGCTGCTTCTCTTAGACCACTGGAAAGAAATATGGAGTGAGTAGAACAAGAGAGATGCAGATTAAACACATTAGAGAGCCTGAATGTCAGATCTGCCTTTCATCTGTCAGAAACACCCAAAATATACAGATACAAAGTCATATTGACTGACCTGAAGGCCACATTTGCAGACCTTGTCAACAGGAGAGCTTAGATCCAGAATGACCACACCACACAGAGCTTTAATGAGCTGTACTGTAACATTCAGTGATCCCTGACATGATGGATTGGTGCTCTGTGTCACCACTTAAAAAACATGTACTTCAAACAAAAACAAGTCAGCCAACCGGAACAGGAGAACTCACCTCCCTGTCCAGACCCCCCCTCCAGAGGGAGAACGTCACAAGCGCCCCCCCCCCCCCTCCAGTCTCACTGACGCCATGCTCCTTTATGTTTTTGCTGGCAGAACATGAGTAAGAGTTGAGGGTGGCCACACTTGTTTAAAGAGTAGCAGTCATGTGACAAGCGGGAGAATGCCATCGAGGCTCAACAGGGATCATGGCCTTCTAATCCGGCAACACGGGTTGACACTAGCTCTGAAATAAAGCCGGTGGATGAGCACACAGGACCCATTCTACTGAGACAGGGAAACCCCAACAATGGTATAATATTCAGATGAAAAATATCCAGAGGGTTTAACAAAAGGTCACTAGTGCTGAGCTAAGGATATAAAAACAAGGAGATAAATCGCTCAAAAACTCCAAATATCACCTTCAACATCTCATTATAGACCTGTGTTGGGTATATTTACAGACTAATTGTTAGTTTTCTATTGCAGACATGTTAGATATTACATAAGAAGAGCACCTCAGTGTCCAGGAGCAGCACAGTAAACCAGATTAAAAGGCTTGCCAAGAAAAAGCCTCCAACCAATTACATCTATCCTGGCCAGGCTACCTGTGTAAAAGCCCCCCATGGAGTGCCATCCGAGGGCAAATCTTCACAGGCTTTCCATACTTTCAATGAATATGCCATCATGAATATGGATGTTTCTACAACGCCATTCATTGTCCAGGATGTCTGAAACTGACATGAGCAGCTGCAGTCACTGTTGTGCCTTTGCTTGATCTCTACATTAAAGGCATGTGGCTGCAGGGCAGAGAGTAAGAACAGCTTTCTCCTCATGCAACCACCATAATCCACTTGTTAGCTCCCAGCGGGATGTAGCACATTAGCAGCTGCTCTGATGGCAGCTTTTACATCGCACATATCATTTAGATTCATTCGTCAGACAAGTATCCATCAAGAATGTCAGACTGCTCATTTTTCAAATGGCTTGGGCAAAGATGGAGATGGTGCGAACAAATTCTATCACACCTTTCTTAATGCCCAGACACATACACAGTAAGATGCTCAAACGTTTTTTTAAAAGCCACAATGAAGTTGTGAGGAAAACAATAAGAGTAAGACACTTTCACAAACACTAGATATTAAAATTAGAGAGTTCTTGCAGTTTTATTCGTGCGTAATTGGTGCGTAAAGTATGCGTAAAACACGTTCTGACACCAAAAAAACATTAAACGGCACAATCAGCACTGCCTTTAGATCATTTTTAGACAATACTACATAAAAAACTTTAACACACAAGCCTCACAAAGTAACTTAACGCCATAACTCCAGCAGGTCAGACAGCAGATGAGCGTACTAACGTGATAAAATATTCAGAACTTGATCCCAGCTGACGCCTCGTTAGTTATTTCAACTTTAAATTCGTTATTAGAAACAATAAAAGTAGAACGAAGTCATATGTGTACTTACATTGCGAGCAGTGTGGAGTGGGCATGAATGGTGCCGCTGCCCTTCCTCAGACCGGCGCTCCCCTCCCCACTGGCCCTTCACTTTACGGACCGTCGCTCCAAATGTAGTCAGAGTCGCAGCTGTGGAGCGCTCTCCGTATTAAGGGGGGAGAGTATAAATAGATGGACAAACCGTGGGACGCCCCTTCTACTGTCCAGGAAGCAGCCGAGAGACGCTGCTCTCTCTCTGCCTCTCTCTAGAGCGAACGTTTGAACCAGGTTCACTTCACATCAGCTGGGTTTTTGCTCATTTGCTTAATTTATGTTAATTTACAACACCTAAACCTATGACCAAACGTGTGGCAATGTCTCAAAATCTAACTTTAAATACTTTATTTAATGTTGAGCTTTCATGCGGCTTGGTTCTTAAAAAGTTGTTGAGACACAGAAAACCTGTTTATTGTTCCAGCACTGGAGCACTGTTTGGTTTCTGCATAAATAATGAAGCTATCATGAATATCCTGCTGTGTGCATTGTGTGCCACCATAAAATAATTACATTAGCATTTAATTGATGTCTAAAAACCCCCAAATGAAAGCTAAAAAAATACATAAATGAATAAAAGAAGCATATTAAATACACTAATTAATAATTATATTGAGTTATTTTGTCTGTTAAGGATGAATAAATGAAATTTAAAATAGAATAACAATTAATTTTAAAAAACACTTTTCAATGTTGTTGTTTGTTTCAGCACTGCCCCCTGCTGTTCACACTGTGCAGTTACAAGGGGAAACCATGTGTTGACACCAGAGAGCACGCAGCCCAGAGATGAAATGAATCATTCATGGATGATTTCAAATGCGGAGACGGTTTGAGAGACAATTCTTTATAGAAATGAACAGTGTAACTCATGTAGAGAAATATCTCGTGTAATCTGTCGATACAAACATAAATACAGGTGTAATCTGTTCCTGTGATTACACCATAAATATCCTTAAAAAAAAGTAATTTCCTCCAGCGTACAAGTCTCGAACAAAAAAGCTTGGGTGAAACAACATAAACTAACTCATCAACGTAAAGGTGCTCATAATAGTGTCAGTGTCAGTAGTTTTACAGCAAAACAGAATCCATATTTTTAATAGTAACACTCAACAACAACAACAAAGAAGTACTTAACTGTTAGGGAGCAATCCGTCAAAAATGTCTCAGGTTTTCTTTACTATGTTGAAGATTTTGTATCAGACAGTCAGGACAAAATTTGTTTTTGATTTACAGATGTTCAAAAGCTGTAAAGTTGTCCCCAGAAACCTGACCGGCCTCTCATGATGCAGGCGTTTACGGTGGATTTTATGGCACAAGGCTAGTTAGTACAGCTGACAGTAGAGTGGAGCAGGAAGCAGAAGGAGCTCAAGTTCTTCTTCTTCCACTCAGCATTCGACTGATATTCTTCAGTGCTTCATGAAGAAAGGATGAGCCAGGGCTTTGGCGGCCGAGATGCGACTGCTCGGCCTGAATGCCAAACATTGCTGCGGGTAAAGAGATGTCACACCTTACAAACGACTTGGAGAAAAGTAATCTCGGTGCTGCTACGATGATGCTTTTGGTTTGAATCAATTAATTATTGACTACCTAAACTCTCAAATACTTAGCAATAGCAATAAACCTACAACCAGCAGCCAAATACACAACAGAAACATCTATTTTTAACTATGAAATGCAGAGAAACTCTTTAGACTTGTGAAATATTTTTGCTAATTTTAGCCGTGGCCATGGCTCAGGGGATAGAAATGCTGGTGACTCGCACTGAAATATCTCAGCAGCTATTGGACAGATTAAAGTTTGAAGGCAACATTCATCAGTTAAACCTCTAATCATACCAGCATTACTCTTTTTGGTCTATGTCGTCTGCATATTCTACATGTACAATTATTATTTCTGTTCCAAACTTATTTAAACTTGAACACAGTCAGCCTCTCTCTTAGCGCATGACTCCGGGTTTGACATGTAAGCGTTGGCGACTTGTCATGACAAACAGACACACAGATCTGCTCACAGATAGGAGGTTGTGCTCATTCGGGCCCAGGTTGTGCAGCAGCTTGGTGCACGAGCCTTCTGGTCCCCAGCTGACGGAGTACAAGATCGGGCTGTCTTTGGGCCAGTCCTCCTCGCTGGGCAAACCAATCACCCTGACAGACAAGCAGCAAAACAAAGAACTGAGCATCTTTGCCAAAGTTTTTAAGGTTTACTTATTTATTCATTTTATTATATACAGGGAATGTGAATTCCTTGCAAATTAAAGTAAACTGTACTTGGTACTGCATGATTGTAAGGATTTAGAGGAAGAAATAACTCACTCAAAGATTTTTTGCAGCTGCTGTGCCTCTGTGTATCCCTGAAACAGTGGTCTGTGGGAGAATAAATGTCTTTAAGCAACTTTATCTTTATTTTGACAACAGCACAGTAGAGTGTTTCCACATATCTCCTGCACACAGACTCAGCTCAGCTCACCTCAAGAGGAGGAGCTCAGCGAAGATGCAGCCGGCGCTCCACATGTCCACTGAGGACATGTAGACGGAGTTCAGGAGCACCTCGGGAGCTCTGTACCACAGCGTCACCACCTGAACAGAGAGAGGAGGGGATGAAGAGAGAAAAGAACATTTTCCACCTCAGGCCAAAGAACGAACAGAATCCAGTGATAAATAAATGTGAGAAAAACAAACTCCAAAATGTCTTAGGAGTGAATTACTGCGCCGTTTAACAGTCTTTACTCATCAGATAAAACATGAAAGGAGGTCACGTGTTGCCTCACTTACACCTGGAGTGAGAGCGATATTGAAGGTGTAGATGCGTGCCAGTCCAAAGTCTGCAATCTTGACTTCTCCGCGGCTGCTGACCAGGATGTTTTCTGGTTTTAGGTCACGGTGCAGCACCAGGTTTGTGTGCAGGAAGTCTAATCCTTGCAGCAGCTGCTCCATCACATCCTGTACAGACAGAAAAGCAGCACTTAGTATTCTGTCCAAATCCAAGGACGTGTCTCCTCGGAAGTTTGCTAGACTGGCTGTAGTACTTTATATACTTTATTCAGGCAGAATTTGCAGGACAGCTCTCAAAACTAATTACTCAATGTCATTTGTTTACATTTAGATTCTGTAATAATACAGCCCAAACACTGTTGTTGTTATCAAACATTTACTACATACATGGTTTTTACTAGGGCTGTCGAAGCGATTAAAAAAATTAATCTACTTAATTATAGGCTCTGTGATTAATTAATCTAAATTAATCGCACATAAATCAATGAAAAATAGACATTATAAACATGAAAGTTCAATATGTTTTATCTGAAAAACTAAAAAAAAGTTTTCACTGTTCATATTCAATATGAGCATCTCAGGACAAACCTCTAACCTCAACCTGACAGCACAGTAACAGTCTCTTTGACATCTTCTGTGTCAAAATAAAGTGAAGTTAGCTCAGAGGATGCTCTCTGTAAAACCTCTGCCTGTCCTCTCACACTGACACTGACCTGCAGTCCATTTAGTGAGGCAGTTCGTTAATCAGTCGTTAGTAGACTTCATCAGTTTGCATCTGAACGCCTGCTCGAGGTCGAGTGTGGCTTGGCAAGGCTGGCTGCTAACGCTAGCATCAGGTGTAGCTTCTCATCTGCCTCCATCATAACAAAGCAGGTGTGGGCGGAGCGTTTTCCCAACTCAAAGGTGGCACCAGCAGGTACCACGCAGCCTGATGCCTCTGCTTTTAATTAATGGTGGACAGCAACGAGCATTTAAGCAGCATTATCGCCACCTATAGTGCTGGAGAGTGGGCTGAAGTTTCCTAATTCCACTAGTGGACCCTGATTAATTCTGCGTTATTCTTTTTATCGCGTTATTTTTTCTATAATTAATTAAATACGTAAATTTGACAGCCATAGTTTTTACTCATTATGGTAAAAGTACATGGATATATTTAAGCATCCATGCAACGTTCTTTTATTAAACATTTTTCCAAAACAGCTTTTCACATGAAATTTAGACCAGACGTTGGTGTTAACTCAATAAAACTATACAGATAAGGTGTTCAGGTGGACGTTCATTAAATCTTGAAGATTTGGGGGGATCTGCTGTTGAATCTTGATCTTCAGTTCTTTTCACAAATATTCTTTTGGGTTTAAGTCTGATGATCGACTGGACCAGTCCAACACCTTTATTTTTCTCTTCTGGAACCAGTTGTAGTTAGAAGATGTTGTGTAGCAAATTTCAAACGAGCTTCAACACGGCTTTTCTTCAGTAATGGAGTCCTCCGGGGTGATCGTGCATGGGAAGCATGGTGGTGGAGTGCACTGACCATTGTTTTATTTGTGACAACCATTCATGTGGCTTGCAAGTGGTCATTGGATAGTGATATTCCTTCAACTTCAACCCAATGGTGCTGAGAGAAGCATTTAGGAGTTGGGAAATCCTTCAGTGTCCACGGTCTGGTCTAAATTCAACGAGGAAATCTGCATTTCAAACATGTTTATTGAAAAATGTTGACAGGCTGAATACTTATTTCCCCCAATGTAAGAACATTTTAATGTAGTAGTTTAGATAAGTAGTATCTGCATCATTTCTTATGTTTTATTATTTAGTGTCAAAGAAATGTATAAATAAGTATATATAAATAAAAGTATAGTATAAATAAAATGTAGCACAGAATGGAAAGACTAAAGTTCACATTCCACCACTGGTTCAAGGACTTTACATTATGCTGGTCAAACTGGAAATTCCAGCTGTACAAGTTCATAACGAACACCCGAACACACCACTACCTAGTCACTGGAGCACAGGCTGTGGCACTGGACACGCCTTCACCATCAACAGTGTATGAAGGACTTCATTAGAATTTGAGATTGGAGCAACGTTAGCTGCAACGATTAGTTGATTAATCGATCAGTTGAAAGACATTCGAGGACGTCAACTTGAGCTTTGGGAAACATTTTTCATTTTCTGACATTTTATGGACCAAACAATTCATTGTTTGGTCAATAAAACGGTCAAGAGATTAATCACTAATGAATAAAATGATAATTTGCAGCCATATTGCACGATGCAGGTTCCTTCTGATAAGAGTTAGTGATTTGTGCAGTCCCTTATATCAGATGTCTGACCAGAGAAATCATGTGAGTGTGTCAGTGTTCGCTGCTAAAATCTGAATCAGATGCTGCAAAGAAAAATCGAATTAATCTGTGTCAATAGTGAGCATTCATCTTCGCCTTTTCAAGACTTAAACACATGCAGCTACGCTACTATGAGTCAGGTGATGAGTTCACACCTTAATACAGTCACGGCTCAGTCCAGAAGCAGGGACTTTGGACAGGTAGGTGGACAAGTCCTGGTCAATGTATTCCAACACCAGAGTGAGGTCCAAGCTGCTGCCCACTGCTACAGCAGACGCATCCAACAGCCTGGACATTCAAATGAACAGATCAGAAAACACAAGGGACAACTGTGAGCTATCTATATACAACAGTTACAACAAAAACATTCTAAACTTCAGTGTGGGAGGATTTGTCTAGTGGTGAGGGAAGTATTCAGATTAAGTTCACTGAAGTAAAAGTACTGAAGTACTGTAAAGTATGCATAGTTTGTATTTCATTTTTTCCAAAGGGGGTGCTACCAAATATTAAGTCGAGAGTGCCAATCATTTTGTCTGGGGTTTTGTGTAAAATATCTTCGATGTGGCCTTTTTTCTTGACTTGTTTTGTGTTGTTCCAATGCAAACAGAAGAAATAAACATGAGCTAACAAAAAGCTAAATGCAATATTTTTTGGGGGGAGAAGTAGTACATTATGTGAGTTGCAGGGGTGCCAATATTTTTGGTCATGACTGTAAGTATAAATAGGAGATGATTATGACTCGTGCATTGATGTGAACGCGGGATCTTGCTGTTGTAGTTTGAGGTGGGTTATTTTGGTTACGCATTTATCTGCTGATTATTTTCTCCATGAATCGATTGATTGTTTGGTTTGTTATAATCCCGTTAATAGTGAGAAATAGCATCACAAATCTTGACATTTGTGAAGCTGGAACCATGAAATGTTTTTGCGTGAGGAATGATTTTCTGTGAATCGATGAATCGACTTATTGTTTTTTACATTTTTTGTGTTTTTTGTGCACAAAGCTCAACGATAACAATCTCAAGTAAAGTAACTGCTAACTAAAGCGGAACCCTACTTGAGTAAATGTACTTAAGTTACTTGCTTGACTATGTTGGGATGGTTGAAGTGCTTCATTTTACGCAGCAGCGCCACCTCGCGGATCATGTCCGCGGGGATGCCGCTCTCCGACGCCTCTCCGCGGATGATGAACTTCTTCACCGCCAGGAGGCGCTGCTTCCCTCCGGCCTCTCGGGCTTTATACACTTTACCGTACGAGCCTTCTCCGACCTCTGCCAGCAGCTCGTAGCACAAAGGTTTAACGCAGACGTCCATGCTGCTGCTGCTGCTCCTCCCACGTTAATTCAGGATAAAACTAACCTGAACTTTACAGATAGACGACAGCAGTCCATAAAAATGTCTCCTCCATCACTTAAAGTCGAGAAAAGATGAAGCTAGCTAACACTGAAAGTGAGGTTTGCAGGTTAGCTAGCAGGTAATACTCACCTGTCACAGACACCACCTGTAATAACCACGTTTTTGACGCGGTTAACAAGCTGACTTTGAGTTTTGTTCCTAAATAAAATGTTTATTTCTCAACTTTACTTCAGACTGCAGAGCGCACTTCGCCCTCCATGCCGCTGCCTGCAGCAAAATGTCGCTGCATGTCTGCAGGCCAGCATCAGAAAGTTATGAGAAATCACACCCCTTTTATTCAGCAACTAATCAGAGAGCTCACACTGCGACCACTGCTGCAGTGCACGCATGCTGCGTTCAGGTGCAGGTGCTGAGTTCAGAGTTCATGTGCATGTAAACAACGTGGATAAACAGATCAGACATGAAAGCGTCTGAAGACGTTTCAACAAAGTGATAACCAAGCTTGTAAATAACAAATGTCTGTTTACAAATTTAGAGTTTATATCTTAGTAATTAACAGCACAGTGAATTATGTTTAATTATATTTAAATAGGATATTTTAGGAATACACATCTGAAGCTGAATATCAAAGTGACGATGCAACTTTTATCTGTTATTTTCTCTCAAAGTCAGATCTGAGAGTTCAGACAAAGATATTTTAGTTATCGGTCCCTTCAGTTCACGTTCCCAGTGTTGTAGCGCTCAAGATCAGTCTTGGTCTCGAGACATTTTGATGGTCTACTTCCTTGTCTCGTCTCAGTCTCATACAAAGATGACTCAGGATTTTATTTCAAGAGCTGTCAAGACCAAAAGTGTGGGGATATGACTAAATCATTATTGGGATTAAATGGAAAACTCGATGCTTCGAATGCAACCAAAAACTTCTAATGTGAACTTTTTAAAAGGCCTTCACACACTCCAAGAAAATGAATGTGGGAGACTAAATACAACACTGCACGGCCCCTTAACGACCAGGTATGATCACTCTCAGGGTGGACTGGGCCTCCTTTTTAGTTTACAACCCCAGCATAGATATTCTCTGAGTTGACTTATGGCCATGCGTGCCTACAGGTGGCGATCGCTACAGTACGTCACTGTGATCGGTGGAGGCTGCACAGCCGTCGTCTCCTATCGAAGCAACTTTCCTCTCATAACGTACTAAAACGTTCCTACTGCTGCAGATGAAATCTGTCACCTAGTATTGTCACCATGCTCGAGTCGCAGAGGTGTGACATTCAGGTTGTGAAAGCAGGTGACAAAGTATCAAATTAAATTAATACGGTGAAAAATCCGTACACCAAAGAGCAAACTGCACCCGACTCATTGTTTGTACCCTTTAATATTAAAAAGGGAGCATTGTTTGTTACAAACTGCAAACACCGCAGGCACAGAGTTCAGAGTAAACATATATTTAGGATAAAACAACACAACAAGATGAATTTCGACGTAGTGAATAGTTTATAAAAGCATTGAGGTCATGTTTGCTTTGATTAATGCAGGCTGACTGTTGAAAGATCAACAGCCTCATTACTTCTTCTTGTAGTATTGATTAATTACAGTGAATAACAGTCACTCAGCTGAATGTTGTCATGCAGTTACTCTCCTTTCAGTTTGGCATTCACAAATTTAGTTTTCTTGGCCAAGGCGATGGAGTCCAGGTGGAGGTTGCGGTTGAGAATGGCCGAGCCGCAGGTGAGAGCTCCGGCGAGAGCGCCGGCAAATCCGCACAAAAACACATCCTGACCTGCAGCGCAAACACACAAATACTTAATGTAGAATAGATGAAGTCCTGTCAGGAATTATACATGATGTCTGATGATGATGACACGCTGCACAGACCTGTCAGGTAGAGGTTCTTCAGTGGAGTCTGAGGTCTCACTGTAGCGCTGAGTTCAGGGCTGAATCTGGAGATGCCATGATCCGCTCCATAGATTTCACCTTTGGGGGCTCCGATATAGTGTGTGTTTGTGATGGGGGTCCCGGCATCAATGTACTCAATCTACACGAACACAAAAAACAGGCATGTGAACATACAAATTTATATTAAATCAGGAAAACCTCTGTGTTATGATATGAATTTAGAAAAACGACAGTCTGATTATGAGGCTAGAGTATCTGGCAAAACAATAACAACGAGTTATAAACAGAATAAAACCAACACCATGAAAAAGTCCTATCTAGAGCCAGTGTTTAGTTTGTACGTTCTAGAAAAAAACTCATGAAGTCATGCTGGTGTTAAAGAGTCTGACAGCTGTTGGAATGAAGGACCTGTGGTAGCGCTCCTTCTTACATGGTGGTTCTACTGTAAATAGAGCATCCTAAAGTTTATGTTTCAGCCCTTTTACCGAGTTCAGTTTGGACTTTGGGAACTGTTAATAAAAATGAGGAGTCGTGGAAACAAAGGACAGAGATGTTCACACATGTTTTGGTGAATGTATAAAGCAGCTTAAAGAAAGTTACAGAGCCACGCTGTTTGTGATAAATCTTAGTGCTCCGAGTGTGTAGAAGGCAGCAGATGGAAACGTTACCTTGTCTCTGGTTATCTTCGGGAAGACGCTCAGGACAACCTCCAGAATAGAGTCAATGAAGGCCTGTTTCAGCTCTTTGTATTCATGAGCTCTGTTAGTCGCTTTGTCGTCCTTCCACTCCTCAAACCACTCGTAGTTGGCAAAACTGACCAGACTCAAGGTGGACTTCCCTGGTGTGAGGAAGAAACAGGACGATGATAATTGTTATGACTCGTGCATGAGCCCGTGCATGCTGCATGGCATGTTGTGCATGTTTCTCTACCTGGTGATCTTTCCTCCCAGGTTGGGTCTTTAGCTGACGGAGAGGCGACAAACAGGAGAGGTACATTTGTAGCAGATTCTTCCCGCTTTCCGTTCAAGTATTTCACCACTCTGCAAGAGAAAAACAGCTTCTATTAAAATAATGGACCAGAAAAGACTTTGGTTAGTGCGCATAATATGAACGCAACTATTTTATACATTTATTGTGTGATTTGCATGGTGAGTTGAAGTGGCCAGGTTTAGAACTCAAACAAGCAACTGGAGATGAAAGACGACGTACAGTTCATCGAAATTGTTCTCGGTGAAGATCCAGTAGTTGTCGGCCTTCAGGCCCAGCTCCTCCTTCGTTCCGGTCAGACCCAGAAAAACACTCAGGCCACCTTCGCCGTTCTTCATCATACTTAGCTGCTTCTGGATAGCTTCATGACAGGAGCGGATCAGAGATAAAAGAAACATAAAAAAACTGTGAGTTTAACACACTTGTCAAGGAAAAATACAAAAGAATATCAAGTCCAGGCTTCTCAAGGGTGAAGATTTGCTGCTTTTATCTCTTTTATGTCATTTTGAATTAAATATTTTTTAGGTTTTGGTCTGTCGGTCAGACAAAAAAACACTGTTTGAAGTTGTCTCTTGGGCATTTTAAAATAAAAATGAACCAAAAGGCACTTTCTCTAACCTGGCATGGACTGGAGCTCTTTGGGGAGCAGCTTCTGGTAGGTGTTGAAGATGCCAGCATTAGAGATGACCATAGGGGCACGGACATGTATTTCCTCTTGTCCTTTCATGACGCTCACACCTGAAACCATGAAGACAAACAAACTTATGAGTAACTTATGAGCTGCATGATGGGTATAGAAAAACTGAGGAAATCACACCCACCACAAGCCTCCTTGGCGTCATTGAACAAGATGCGGTTGACTGGGGCTCGGACCAGAACGGCACCACCCGCCTTCTCAATGATGGGGATCATGTGGTAGGCGATTTCAGTGGCTCCGCCTTTGGGGTACCAGGCACCGTTCAGGTAGTGAGTGACCAGCAGGCTGTGCATGGAAAAACTGGAATCTTTTGGCATGTTACCTGCAAATCAGAGAGGGAGACAAAAACTATGAGCAGAACTGAAGAAATGAGTCGATTACACCAACAGAGCTGCGGCTTGGTCCTACCATAGGTGCCAAAGATGTAGGTGAAGACGGCCCTGAGGTCCTTGTTCTCCGTCAGCTCGTTGACCACGTCTGTCAGGCTGCGGGGGGCCATTTCGAAGAAGAAGGACAGACGCCTGGCGAGGCCGGTGTAGACAATGAACTTGGCCAAGGGGGCAGGGCAGATCTTCAGCATAGCGAGGAGCCAAATGCCGCGTCCAACTTTCTGGAGACAGATCACACACAGATGAAGACTGTAAACTAATAGATGAAAGCCCAAACAGACTGACAAAGACACTGGACATTGGCGAAGTGAGGATGCTCACTTTTACGGGAAATGGACAAGCAGAATATTTATAGACTGGAAGTACGCACAAAAGTGAAGCAGTGAAGCAGAAAATCTGTTTTTATGAATCCATCCATCAACTGATTTTTGCAAACTGCTTTTAAAAGAAACAAATAAGATGAACAGATTCACTAAATTGACTCCATAAAGATAAAGAAAGTTAAAGTGACACAGATTATGTCCAACCGAAAACGCTGTTGCAACTCAGTCTGGATAAAATTATGTAATAACAGCTAATCCAGCAAAATGATCTGACCTTTGATTCACAAACCCTTGAGCTCTTGCGGGATATCAGTGACAACACCGACTGCAGTCTGGATAACGAAGCCTCTTTGTGCTAAAGTTTATTAAATACACAGTTCACTGGGAGAAAAGGCACCTGATCACAAAAACAGCTCACCTTGACCAGCCTCATGTACTCGTCGATGGCCTTCTCCTCACCAGGGAAGCATTTTTTCAGCTCCTCCGGGAAGCGGGTCCTGCCGCTGTAGATTGGATACTGGCGGCGGTTTTCTGGAGGTCCCAGCACAACTTGGTCAAAAGGATTGTCCAGAGGCTCCCACTGCAGCTGTCCATTAGTCATTTGGTCCAGCATGCAGCGGAAAGGCTTGTGGTCCAGCAGGTCTCCGATGTAGTGGATTCCTGAGGGACACAGCAGGGTTGGAAGTCAGTTTATTGTTTCTTGAAATATTCCCATCATCCGAACTGAGGCACATCTGTGCAACTTTTACGTGCCCAAATTCTTTAAACAAAGTGTCTAATGACCCATTAAAACCTTCACAATCTTCTTAATTTGAGGTCTGACACATTTAAAAAAAACAAAAAAAACAAAACAAGAGCCCATCTCACCAACATCAAACTCAAAGCCCTTCTCAGTGAACGTGTGGCAGCATCCTCCAGCCCGATCATGCTGCTCCAGAACCAAAACTTTCTTTCCAACTTTGGCCAGCAGCACTGCAAGCCCGAGACCACCGACCCCACTGCCGATGATGATGGCATCCAGGTTGTCGGGTACTTTAC
This sequence comes from Argyrosomus regius, assembly GCA_946959425.1. Classification (NCBI taxonomy): domain Eukaryota; kingdom Metazoa; phylum Chordata; class Actinopteri; family Sciaenidae; genus Argyrosomus; species Argyrosomus regius. The sequence goes on along the minus strand of OX336897.1, from coordinate 18,262,478 downwards.
TGGCCAGAAAACCTGAAGAAAAGGCAACACAGCACTCAAACAACAGCATGGCTGCAGCACAAACAACAAAGGGTGGACTATTTGGTGTGTTAAACTAAACATCCTGATTCAGGACCACTGTAACTTTGCAATATTAGCTTGCAGAGAGTTGATTTAATCTTTAAATAAATAAAAGCCACTAATGATTATATATCACCATAAATTAATCTTTTCATTGTTTGTTTTTCATTTTATCGATCTGTTTAATCAATAAAATACCAGAATATATTTAATTTACAACAATATAAAAACAGCAAAGCAAGAAATCTACCTTTGAGAAGCTGGAACCAGATAATGTTTTAATATTTTGTTTTTTAAGATGGAGGTTTATTTTTTAGGTACAACCAAGGAAGAAGTAATGTAAGGCAAAATATGCAGTATTATTATTTTATATAAAATATATATTAAATAGACTTTAAAATTTTATTTTCAATGCATTAAATGCTGAATGACTTTAGTTTGACAGGAATATTTCAGTGTATAGTGAAAATCACAGCCATGTCCATATTGTTGTAGTACAGTATGTTGCAGCACAATAAGTAAACTCCCCTGCAGCCACATTCTTCAGTGACTCCACATTTGAATATTTTAACAGCAGTTTTCCACTTCAGGGTGAGCTGACTAAACGCATTATTATTTGCATGAATTTCAGTTCAGTGTTTGCAGCCGACAAACTAACATAAACAACATATTTTCTGACCTTTGCTCATCTAACTCACCTTGTTTAAGAACTTTATTTTTCTCCTTCCGGTCGTGAACCATTTTCTTCAACGGTTCACGGCTGTCCGTCTCAAAGGGATTGGGCCCGGAGCTGCCGAAGACATATTTAAATATAAATATGACCAAAGCAACAAATATTATCGCCACACTGATCAACATTGCTGCAGCCTGTGTCGACAGCTCCGTGCACCGTGTGCGTCCACTTCCGTGTCAGCCAGGCCTGCGAGTAGTACCGCCTATAAAACTGACAGGTGATGATACTGGCCAATTGTGGCCTTCCTCTAATGCGCGTCGGGTAGTTTGGACCAATCAGCGTCAAGTTCAATGTGAGGGTGACGCCTCGACAGTGTGTTTCGTAATAGCATACAAACGGTCTGCTTGACCTCAGTCTTCTTTATGAGGAATAAAAATGAACACAAACAACAAAAACAACAACAAATATCATTATTTGGACAGTCAAAAGTTTGGACACAACTTTTCTTTCAATGTTTTTCCTTTTTTAAAACTTTCTACATTGCAAATTGACACTGAAGACATCAAAACTATCAAATAACACATTATGTGGTAAACAAAACAAATGTAAACAAAGTTAAATATATTGCATTCTCTAAATCAATTTCAATTAACAGTTGTGTTTTGTCAGTTGTGTTAATTAGTGGAATTTCTTGCCTTCTCAGTGTGTTCCAGACCATTAGTTTTGTTGTTCAGAGCTAGTGTTTACATACAGTAAATACATGACATCATTACTTTAAGACGTGAAGCTGCAAAAACCGTCAATGGTATAATGAAACTGGTTTGCATGAGGACTGCTGCGGAAAAGGAAGACCAGAGTTAACTCTGCTGCAGAGGAAAAGTTCATTGCAGTTACCAGACTCAGAAACCGCAAACTAACACACATCAGATTAGAGCCCACATAAATGCTTCACATAGTTCAAATTGCAGACACATCTCAACATCAGCTGTTCAAAGGAGAGTGTGAATCTCAGTGAACAATTCATAGTTGAATTGCTGGTATCTGCATGTGTGGTTCCCACCCCGAAGCAGGGAAGAGGGTGATGGTGTGGGGGTGCCTTGCTGGTGATTCTTTCAAATATCAAAGCATACTTAACCAACATGGCTACCACAGCATTCTGCAGCAACATGCCATCCTATGTAGTTTGAGCTTAGTGGGACCATCATTTGTTTTTCAACTGGACAATGACTCCAAGTGGAGTGCTGCTTCAGATCACCTGACCTAAACACAACTGAGATGGTTTAAGATGAGTTGGACCACAGAGTGAAGGCAAAACAGCTAACAAGTGCAAGACAAGAGAGAATACCAAGAGTGTGTAAAGCCGTCGTCAAATGGTGGCAACAAGGAATCTAAAATATAAAACTATTATTTACATAATTTTATGTGTTATTTCATAGATTAGATGTCTTCAGTGTTAATCTACAATGTAGAAAAATAAAAACAAAGAAAAACACTGAATGAGAAGGTGAGTCCAAACTTGTACTAGTCATATATCGTTACTACGATCATTATCCAAGGCCTTCAGGATACTTTTAAAAACAAAATCAAATCCTGTTTATTTTTTTGTTGAGTTTTATTTCATTACTTTAAATGTTCTATACTTTAAAATGGCTTATTTGATTTAATTAAAGACCTGAAATAGCTTAATTCTGGCAGTAACCTTTTTTGAGAAGCACTGCATAGATTAAGTATGATTGTTAGTAATAGTAGCATACTGTATATACACAAGAAACCAGCAAGACCTTTGTTGTGCATTTGTCTCTTAAAACTAAACATCTGATAAACAGTCCCGACATGCTGTTTCCAAACATTTTGTCGGTTAATAATTTCTAGTAACATTAACAAAACCGATAATTTAAACCCCAGATCTCCAGAAATAAATACATGCTCAAAACTACTTGTCAGTTGAGGGAAAAGCACAAGGTATTACTTGCACCATACTATAACATTTTTACTGCGGTTTATCTAAAGAAATCTATCTTAACCTTGGTCACAGAGGTTTGACGAAAAAAGTCTCAGATGAGGGTTAAATCTCCAGCTAAAGTTGGCAAGTGAACCTTGAGTTAACATTTCTCCTTCCTCTCCTTAAGTTAGCAAGACTTAGACTGTGTACTTTGATATTCTGTGTGAACATGAACTTGAATATGAAAAACCTCACAGCAACTTCTAGATTTTATTTTTTTGGTCAAAAAAACAAAACAAAAAAAAGAAATCACCTGCATCTTCACAGTCTTTTCCTGCATCATAACACCATGAGACCTACTAATTCTTTTACATCTGTTTGCAAAGAGATCCAACATTTTACATAAGAAACACTTTAAGAGCAGTCATTCACCTCTCAGTCATCATCATCATCATCATCATCACCACCACCCAGCCGGCACAATGTCCTGAAAGTCTAGACTGCTGTTCAGTTCCAACATCCACCCTGAACCCTCAGACTTTAACCGACACCACCCGCATCATCAGCGTAGCGCTCCAAACTCTGTATCGAGGTGAAATGCTACTTGCAAAGCTCATATTTCATATCCTGTCAGTTAACACTATTGTGTTTGTTGTCACTTGCTTATTAAAGCTTATAAAAGCATAATATCAGTGACATTTCATGAAATAAGACAAAAACAAACAATGATCATGCATTTATACAGCAAAGAACTAACACAGTATGTGCCATGTGCATGTAAACTTAGATCTTACTGTTCAGTATTCAGCTTTTCTTCTGTATTTTTTATATTAATTTTACTATTTTTAAGACTTCCTGTGTGATTCACTCAAGCAAAGCTTGTATAATGAGCTCAAAAAGACTTCAAACGTGCCCTCAAACATATCTGACTTCTGATTTCAACCTAAGCTCTTTCAGACTTTGAGTAGGGTGGATATTGAAACTGGGGAACAGTTAAATCAAGGTGTCGTTACAAATCTGACCCCTGCTGTGTTGAGTAAACCCCGTCAGAACACCTTCAGCCTCTGTGTGGCAGCCTCGTCCACAGCGATTCGTACTCTGATGAACTGATTTGGACCACTGTTATCAGTCTGTGTTTCAGGGCGTCTTCTGTTAGTGCAGCGAGCTAGAGGAGGAGGAGGAGGGTCATGAACGTTAACACAGATGAGAAGATGTATGCCAACTGTGGCATGAACATCTTCTTCAAGCAGTGCTTAAACAGCTCCGTGGTGACTGGCAGAACGGAGGGTTTGATGAGAAAAATAATAAACAGACAGACAGGGTCAAGCATGACAAGAGAAATCTTAACAGAAGCCCTTATCTGGTGTCCACTTTTGGTATTTATTACCTCACCTTTTTGAGCCTTTTCCTCTTTAAAATATTTTTTGATCATTTTGATTTTTTTTTTTTATCTCTAAAACTGAAGGATGACAGATTTATTTTAATTGCAAAAAGCACTTCAAACATTTATGAATAAAATAAAACAGTAGATTCTAGTCTGTATGTGTTGGGGCATAATCCGCAGTCATGTTTGATATTATTTACATGTCTTGTATGTTTTGTAGGTATGCCAAAAGTGTTTGGTATACAGTAATCTGTGCAAACTGTTCTTGTGTGTATGTATGTGTGTGTGTGTGTGTGTGTGTGTGTGTGTGTGTTTGGTACAATCAAGACAGCTCTCAGATGAAATACAGTTGTTTGGGATGGTAACTACAATGGCTTAAGGTCCATGTGATCGAGGGAGGAGGAAGAGCAGGAAGACTCCCCCTGCCTCCCTGCCTGGCAGCGGTAGTGCAGGTCAAAGTTCAAAAGGTCAAAAAGTAAAAATGGGCGGTGGGTTTTTTTTCCTTTCCTGAAGCAGGAAGTCATCAGTCCATCTGTCAGGTGGTCAGTGCGATGGTGCGGTCTCTCCTGGCCTGTCGGTGACACTTGTGTATGGCGTAAAAGGGGTGTCACTGCAGCACCAACCCAACCTGATACAGAAAAAAAGTGGAGCTGTTAGAAAAGCAGTCACTTTAGGGGTACTTGAGGCTACAGGGTTTCTGCACACACAAAGACTTTAACACCACACAGAAAGCAAATTAATCCTAGCCAAAGTAAGACAGTATGATGGAAAATCAGCAGGGACATGGCCTAAAATTATTTCTTATAATATCACATTTTTCAGCAGTATATAACAAAAATTCCTAACAATATGATAAATTAAACAAATGTGACGTGGACCCATTAAAGTGGCAAGAAATGTGCAAAGGAAGAGTTAACCGGTTCAAGTTTTTTGCTGAAATTAACACTTGCCCTTCGTGATACAAGTTTGTAGCTGCAGGAGTGACAGAGTGAGCTACAGGTCTGATGTTTCTGACACATATTAAAAAGGACTGAACCTCCGGCAGCACAGTCGACTGCTGCAACAATCACATTTTTGTGTGCAACGTCTCCTTATACCCTGCAATCTGATACAACGATTTATGACCTTACATTACTGCCTGCAGGAGGCAAGGGGAAATATTTAACTTTTGTGAATGAAATTGAAGACTTTAATACCTTTTTTAGAAAGGGAGCTAAATTCAAAGCCAACCTGCAGAAACCCTGAGGTTAAGATATTGCCATTATAAAAAGAAGTCAGCCCAGAAAAAAGTACCTTTTCTGACCCCATGCTGGGACACTTCCAATTGTACAGATAATACTGTAGATTTCCATCACCGATGCCGAACTTAAGCTTCTCCAAGAAAGTCTTGTTTTCCATTAGATCCAGTGCATTGAAGACATCAAACCCTTTCTGTATAAAGAAGGAGAAAACGTCATTAGTTCCCTGGGAGTAAACATTTCAGAGAAAACACACGTGTGGATTGAAGAGGAACACAAACCGATTTGGCCAGGATGAGGGCGTCAGACATCAGGTCGAGCAGGGGGGTGGTGGTGTGCACGTTGTAGAAGGAGTACGCTGCCTTTAGGCTGCGGTGCACAGGGTGATTCATAATGGTTGAGGGCAGTGTGTAGAAACTCAAGAAATCAGTCACCTTGCCATCGTTCTGTCAAGAGAGCAACACACTTTTACATAAAGCCTCTCGAGGAGAATCATTTTTAAAAAGTCTCTGGAGTATTTTTTTTTTTTTTTACCTCCACCAGGTAAGTGTCGATAATATTCTCCCGGGGCAGCAGCCAGTGTTCTACCTCTTCCTGGTTCATGGCGGGCACCAGGTTGAACTGGCTCAAATACTCACGGAGGAGGCGATGCACCACCGGCACATCCTTCTTGGTCATCGGCCGCAGACCTTGAGTCTTAGGGGCCTGAAGACAGGAGAGAGTGAAGATGTGGCAGTGAGATGTAGCCTAAAGTATGTGTTTGTCAAATCTGCGTGCTTTCACTGACCTCAGGCAGACGGTACAACTTCATGGTGCGCTGCATAGTCATGTTCCTGCTCAGGTGGGAGAACTTCACCTCGATTAGCTTGCGTGGGTTCAACGAGCGATGCCAGTACCTGTGCATAGACATCCGATTTGTAACCGACACGTAACAGAAAAACAGAGAAGGGTGTGTGCATGTGTGGAGAGCTATTCTGTCAGACCCACCTGCATGTGCCCACAGGTTTAGGCAGAACCACTCCAGCAGTGTAGACCGCCTGAAAGATACCCTGCAGGTTGACCCGTCTGGTGATTTCTCTAATCAGAACCGGAGCAACTCGTTTGGAGCGAAGCTTCTTGTGGACGCAGAGGAAGTTGATCTCAACCATTTTCTTTTCTCTAAACGTGGAAAACAGGAAAACATTGCTAACAATTCTATGATATTACAGGGATCATACAAGTCCACTACACGGCAGAACAATTGTACTGATTTCATTAATGAGTGAGATAATTAGAAAGAGGCATAAAGTATCCTATTCCACATCATGTGATTGATTCCACCATTATCCATTTTCAGGCTGCACTGTTGTGTTCACTTACATGTCATAGATACCGATGGTAGCAGGAATGGCACTGATGAAGCCTACAAGCTTCTGGTTGGAGTTAACCCTCACTCCACAATGCCATTGGGGCAACCAGCCAGGAGGCCGCAGGGCCCTGAGAAACAGATAAATCAGTCATTGAATGCAACACATCACTGTACTGACATCACATATGCAAATATTCTACAAAACGTTTACTCAAGTGTAAAAATCGGGAAAATGTCAGTTCTGAGAAGAATTACCAGAGCAGGAACTCGGGGGAGTAGTCAAACCGGAACATGTTGTCGTCATCTTCAACATAATTCTCATTGAGAAGCGTGTAGAGCTCCTTGAGCTGTTTTACAAAGAAACAACAAGAGAAAGACAAAATTAGACATCACAACCTTTATAATGAAATAAACACGTGATTGAATTAAATTCTCCAAAATTATACCAAAGACAAACAAACATTTACGAAAAAAGAAACAATTTTTCAGCATACACTTATTTTCCACAGTTTATGTGCACATTCATGACACATACATGCTGATGCTCTGCCGACACCCAAGATTCAAATTCAACTCAGACATCTTATCCTCGAAATACCGAATCTTGCCAACTTTAAAATGACAAAACGAGGCATTAGCTCTGTTTTTGTGTACATAAGCTACACCTTTGTTTACTTTTGCCCTAGTTTTCACTCTAAAGTATGTTTGTAGATCTCAGCATTAGAGTCGAGCTGCTCTTTATTTCATCCATCAGCAATCGCACACAAAGGGTGGGAAATTAGCACCAGCCACCTGCTGATAAAATGCTGAAAGTGGCTCGTAGATTTCACATACAAACCGATGATTTCTTTTTGGGGGGCTGGTAGATGTTCACATTTTAGAAAGTTATATTCCATCCTGATCACACAACTGAAGAGATGACAATGAACAAAGGACATGTTCACTTGTAACACAAAGAGTCCAGAAAATGGTGACTAAAAGATGCATTTCTCATGTGCATTCCTGCTCTGAGTGTGTGTGTTGATACACTCTCTTACCACAGCAGGGTTCCCCAAGTCGAGGGTGTCCCAGCTGAAGCCCTGTGGGAGGCTGTAGGGCTCCTCACGAATGTGGTCTTTGTCAGGTTCAATGGAGCCATGTGATGTCACGGTCTCCCCTGAAGGAAAACGAAACCGTTTCTGACATGAAACCTGAGATACATGACTTTCACTTGTTTTCCGGTTGTTTTAGGGCAGAACTGAAAGTCCTGACAAATGTCTTACCCAGCTTGGGCACAGGCTGTGTGTCCCAGAACTGGTAGCTCCTCCGAGTTGCCTCCTCCATGGTTTTGGCAGGACCTTGGCCTACAGAGAACAGTTCAATGGCCTTTTGGATCTCCTGTAGCTTATCAGCTGGCAATGAATTCACCTGTTCGGAGAGAATTAAATACATTTAGACAAAAATCAAATCTGTTAAATCATCGTTTTCTGTCTGAACCTTTGGTGTGAGTTGTAAGAGCCTTTTAAAAAGATGTGGCTGTAAACATACAGTGTGTAATCAGCAGAGCGCTGCACTGGGAGCTAGCAGTGGACAAATCTCAACAGCATGTTTACACACAACTCAGCCATGACCACTACAAAACATCCGTACATGAGTAGAAAAAATAAACTAAGTGAAGATAAGACAGTCAGATTTATGGATTATTGTTATCATGATTTCTTTTTACATCCTTGAGCATCACAACTGTAACTGCAAACGGTGGTAAATCACACCTGAACTTGTTTCTTATTGAATTTTAGGTGCACGTTACTTCAAAAATGTAAAAGTGACTCATACCTTGGCGAGGGGGTCCTGAACGGCTTCCGTGGCACCAGATTTCTTCTTCTTTTTCTGCTTCTTTTTCTTCTTCTTGGCGCCGGTGTCGTCACCCAGACCCCTGTCACTGAACCGGGACAGAAATAGAAGGCATCCCTATTAGTCTTCTGTCCCAGAGGAAAGCCACGTCCTGTCAAAATGTATCATTTTAAATCTCTACCTGGGATACGCTTACAACACAATAGCCAGGATAATGAGGATGGCGCACACACTTTAAAACACTACACATGCAGCCAGCTTATCAGCTGAAGTTATTCTCACTGCTGTTTATTTCCAAAACCATTTATATTTCAGTAGTGAAAATGTTCATCCAGACTTAGTTTAAGAACTAACATAACTGTTTATCTTGATAGTGTGAGGTGTAGCTCTAGGACAGGTAGGAAGACAACTAAACCAGTCCACTGGCAGGAAAAACAAACAAACATGAAGCCACAAGAAACTGGCGGGACACATATCAAATGTGAAGACAGACGAACATGAGGTGTGTCCCTCCACATCACCTGTATCAGGTAATACAAGAGAAGAAAAGAAATATGCAGCGGCGTAAATCATCAGACACACAGAGTAGCCCTGCAAACCCCCATTGTCTTAAAACCTGAGGAACCAACACACACACACACACCCCCCACCCAGCGATCGCATCTTCTGGCCTGAGAGAGAACGCATACTTACAGAGGATAATCCCATTAACGTCCAAGAGGGGAGAGAGGCCAAGCACTGGCCTGTATTTGTAACACCAGCACAGATGGTGAATCACATGACCTCTGGAAGAAGAGTGTATGGTATCTACGCGCGTGTACATAATGTACAAGAGGTCAGTGACTGACTGGGACAATGGACAACAAAACATTCAATAGTTTGTTCCACAGGCTTCTATTTCAACAGAGTAGAGCGGCTAACAGCCAGGGCCTTTCTTTGTTTCTGTGTGTGTCTGTGTGTGTGTGTGTGTGTGTGCAGGGGAGTTAAGAGCGCCAGTGAAGCTCACATTTGCTTCACTTCAATTAACAAATAAGGTCATCACTTTCCCATTTTATGTGACATCAAATCTAATTTTTTTTTTTTTTTTTTTTTTTTGGGGGGGGTGAAATACTGGCCGCTTTCTCCTCTTCAAGCCTCTAAAAAAAAATCCTTCAATTGAAACGATCTGAGAAACTGTGGTCAAACTGCTCACGTCTCATGACCACAATAAAGGCCACAACTTGTGATGAAGGGTCACAAGGAACAAAAAAAAGGTTGGGAACCACAGCCTTACAGCTGCTGCTGCTGCAGCCTCTCTCTCTCTCTCTGTGTGTGTGTTTGATCCCAAATGCAGAAAACGCCACTTGCCATGAGAGCCGGACACGCCTTAATATCAGCACGCTTTCATGTGTGTCACCGCTTGTTAAATATTAACACAGGCCAATGCCAGGAAAAGTAGGATTTCCATTAAATCCTGTTTGTAGAGCTACTCAGGGCTAGCCTGAATTAGCAGCTTCTCATATTTCTGTGATTAAAGATGCTCTGACGCATATCGATGCCATGCTGCATGCAACAACATGCAGTTTTTTTTTTTGGCTAATTTCGCTTTTGCTTTGACTGTCTGCACGCAGATCCACTTACAGACAATGGGGGTTTGACAGCTACGTTAGCATGCGAGCTAACTCGCTAAATGTCAGCTGGGGTTGCCGTGAATTGCATCAGTTACATGCAGCCCACAGCGGCGTGCGAGTGGCATATCAAACTGGCAGCTAAATTAAAAGATTGGACTCTTTCTGTTTGTTGTATAAGTCATAGTAAATGTAGAGTTTTGTTACATGACGGGCGCTCAGGCGCACTTTTAGTTCTTCTACCCCCCATACTACGCCTAGCTATCAGGGCAGGAGAGCGACGCTAAAGCCCGCCCACGTGAGGAACAGAACGCGCTCTCGGCCAATCATATCAAAGAACTGGCAAGCAAACGCCGATTCTAGCCAATGGGGTGAAAGAAACTGGGCGGGACAACTTCCATCGATGGCTGTCTAACCCCGACCTGCTCGCCGAAGCTTTAGCTTAGCACTCGCTTCGCTTTAGCGTGCAGCAGCGTGACATGTTTCACACCGCTCCGCTGCTAAGCCTGCCTTCTTACCCATCGTCAAAGTGGTGCTCTTCGTTTTCACAGTCGCTGCAGTGTCCGTGGTCCTCTACATCTTCTTTCTCCGGCATCGGTGCTGTCTCATTCTCATCCGCCATCTTCAACCAGGAAGTGAGGAGGCACCGCGTGCCATCGACGGCTTTAAACCTCCCTCGACGCTATTGGCTCAGTACGCTGATGGAAACGTCTCCGCTGTCGTCTTCTAGTGGCTGCTCAGAAATTATAATAAACACATGCTCACAATAAAGTGTTGGTGGTTTGGTTCTGCCTAATAAAAATATAAGATTATGTGGATTTAGAGTCATGTGATCTGTGTGAGGCGTTTGACGGGAAGCACGTGAGGGTACAACCAAGACTCATTTCTGTTATTAAAAATGAAATGCATGTATATTAAATGATAAAGGCACCACTTGCTATTAAGCCACACCAGCCAACATAGTTTGTAACAACCTGGCAACATTAGATTAACTCTAAATATGACTGCTCACAAATATACAGTATAGTTTCACTTTTTAAAAAAAGTCTCAGTGATTTACTTAAACAGCTGGGTACTGGACATGAGTACTTTTGGGGGGACTATTTGTAGCTGTGAAGTCATGATATGCTAAGCAGCAGGACCATGTATTTTGGATTTACTCAAAATACAATGCCTGCATGTGCATCATGCTGAAGAGAGATGTCACCCCTAGTATAATGGTGTGGCTTGTTTATGCTTTTAAAATAGTTTTTGGACAATAATAAAGGTCTACAGTGCAGAGGAGGAAGATATATCAGGCTCTGGATACACACACTTGTTAGGATCAGTTCATTGTTTGGTTTGGTGCTTTCGTGGGACTTGTTAAAAGTAAGAAAAATAAAGACTTACATGACTTTAACTTAAGTAAAAACAAATTTAGAGTGGCCAAGTTGTGCAAAATTCCCTTTGTCTGGTTGGATGGTTTGATCACTAATCTTCTGCAATATTTATATTTAACATTTATTAATAATTTATGTACCTGCAGAATGATACAGTTGTCAGGAAGTGACAAACCCACCAACAGTTATTGATGGATTACCAACATCTACAACATTTAGAGCTGCACTATCACCTGGCAACCCCAAATTAGCTCTTAATTGATGGTTTGGTACTGACTAAACCATTACTAAGTGATTTATTGGTCATTCATGAAGCTATTCTTTACAACCTATAGACTTGTATGCCTTATAAGAAAGCGGTTTGTGACTTTGAGAATATGTACACAGGGTGCAGACCAGTGTGAGCAGCGAAAACCTTCTATTCCATTTTTTTTAATAAAGAGCAATATAAACCAGAGGAAGGCAAAATAGCTGAAAACATCCAGTGTGGTGTACTGCAACATGTTTTGATTTTATTATAAAGTGGTATAAGCTTTATTACAAACAGCCTCTTGCTTTATTTTGGCCTTGGCCCACATGCAGTTCACTGGCTCTCTCGATCTCCTGCAGCTTATCGGCTTGCAAATGGTTTAGCTGCTGAGAAGTGTAAACATCAGTTAAATGCAAACCAAATATTCCTCCATATATGTATTCATGTGTGACATCCACTCCTCTATACACACATACTCTTGTCTGTTTTGATAGCATATGCAAAAACAGCAATAAAAGGACTCACACGATGTGTTATTAGTGCTTTTATGAAAACAGCATTTTCTCTTGCACACATAATACCAACTGCCATTCACACAACATAGGCTTCAGAACTGCAAAGTCATACTTCACTCACCATTTGCTACATGCTACTGAAACCGATCCTGATCATATGTACTGTAATTACAGTAATCCATGTGCAGCACCTTTCATTACTGCACCATTTTAATATCAGGGAACCTCCTTATAAGAGTATTAAATGATTCACCATAGCCTACTGTAATTGATGGTTGTGTTAGATTGTTGCAATTAGTGTTCAAGCACAATATTCTAAATGTGAATGTAAGGACAAGAATTGGCAACAAAAATGATGATAGACCTGCTGAAATGTTTAAGACCATAAGTAAACATCTATCTGTAAGTTAATACTGTTTATGCTTCAAGTTTGTTCATAAGTTGTGGAAATATACTGTTATTTGTCTCAGAAAATAAAATCCTTTCTCCAGAGAGAAATTAAAAGTGCCAAGTATCTTAAGTGTCAGGTAAGACTGAATCAACCTTTGATCTGTTCAACCTTAGTGGACAATATAACCTGTGGCAATCACTGAAACATTATTACATCTATTTTACACCACAATTAGTGCTGAAACAAAAACATCTGTAAAATAATATTAATACATTTTTCATGCTTGGATTCTTACTTATAGCACCTACGCGACAGCCTCAGTTAAATGTTTTTTGTTAAACTGTCATCGTTCTTTAAGTTCAAGCTGAAATACTTAAAAATGTTAAAATATCTCTCAAATCAAAAATACAAAAGGATTAAATAACACATCATCACTCTGTCTGACAGATTAAGAGATAATCTACACATGAGAGTTAACAACATTAAAATGAATTTTGTAACAAATCCCATATAAGTGTGTTTCATGAACCACAGTCCTCAGTGCCCTGTTTCCAGAGCACTCAGCACTGACAGGACCAGATACTCCCACAGTGGATCATGGATTCATTATGCAGCCCGAGGCAATTCATTTGCTAAGAGCCAGCGCGCTGCTTCATCTCTGATAAACGACATCTTTCTTCCTACATTGGGAAGTGGCTCAGTGTAAATTGGACCACTTCAGGTCTGGACTGGGAGACTGGCTAGCAGCAGCAGCAGCAGCAGCAGCAGCAGCAGCAGCAGCAGCAGCAGCATTTTCCCTCTCTCTCTCTTTCCTCATATTCAGAGCTCATTTTCCTAAAGCCCTTTGTTGTCAGAAAATGGAGCTTTCCATCTAGTTCAGATGCACATCATGGTTTGCCTTTGGCGATGGCCATACGCTCGGACACACTTTTGACGGGAACTCCTTTACGGCTCACTTTGACATGGATGAAGAGTGTGGCGGGGGACAGACTGGAACCATCTGCCTTCAATAAGTGAACATGTCGATACCCTGAGAAGAAAGATCACACACATTAAAAACAACACGCCACAGTGATGACTGCTCTATAACATGTACAGGTGGAGGGTTTCTTTATGAGCACCTGCTCGTAGGCTTGTGAAAGGTAGAGTGAACTGCCCCACAAAGTCATTTTTGGCAGTGTGATCGTGGTCCTCCACTACAAACCGAACCAGGGCCAGATCTGGGACCTGCAGCTGGAAGCTCAGAGTGCAGTTCCACCGTGGGTTAAAGCCTGTAGAGGGCGCACAAGAGCTGTAAATACATCATCCAGTCCTGTACCTTTCAAACAAACTAATCATGGCGTTGGACAGGAAAGGCTCCTGCAAAAATATGTCAAAGATCGATGCTGCGTAATGCTGCCATCTATTGCCTCCTGCACTTATATTAGAACTGCATTGTGTTAGCTCTCTGCTGAAACATACATAGAGTTAATAACACAAGGCTGGAGCTTTCTTGTTAATGTTTTAAAGGGGAAGTATTACCATTGTTGTCAATGCGGTGTGTTTTGTCTCTTGCATTGTCAATAGCCACCCCGTGAATTTCCACCCACACTTGAGGGTCCACGATGGAGCTAGCCTTTTCTGTGTTGATTTTTGGCAGCTGCTGCGCAGATATTATCTGAAAGGGCAAAATGTGATAAACAATGATCATGATCAAAAGCCTCTATGTTCAGAACCTCATTTCACATCAGCAAAACATCCATAAAAAAAAAAAACAACTAACTCTAACCCTAACAATGTCAGGAAAAGTGACGGAGGAGGGAGGAGACCACCTGCATGCAAGATTCTTGCATGCAACTATTGCAAGAATAGTTTTATGTGCAGAGGACAAAGAAGCAACAAAATGACACCATGAAGAAATAAAAAGAAAATACTAAATAAAGTATGAACACATGTCAAGAGTATTGATTTAAATAAACAAAGTAAAAACAATAAATCAGTCAGACACATGCACTCATATTTCATAATTAATTCTGACTCATTTGAGATGGATTGGAGTCAACCAATCAAAATTTGCTGTCACTCTGTTGCTCAATAGGTTTACCACTCACCCGTATAGTCAGCTGGGTGGGGACGTGCCCGGGCCCTCCTCCTGTGTTCTCTGGGTTAAAGTTGGACGTGGTGCTGCACAGGAAGCTCGGTTTGAGGACGTATCCACAGCGACCGTTGGGAAGGAAGCGACCCTGGTTCAGGTCCATTTGCTCCCCGGGTGTCTGGAAGTTCAGAGCCACTGCGTAGCACAGAAGACAGCGGAGTCAGTAACACTGCAAGCTTGATCGCACATGTGCCAATGGAAAACATTCATGAATGCTGAATTACAGTCAGTGAATCAGAAAAAAAAGCAGTGACTTCAATGTGTTGGCGGAGCAGCAGTTTGCAGAAATGAGCATTTCTTTGGCACTAACTGACCACATAATGTTGTTGTTGTTTTTTTTTAAATGGTTTGCTTTAATTTGCTGCCTCAGAGCAGCATCCTAACATCTAGTCTGGAGTACTAACCCATCTGGCAGCCACCGTTCCACATTTCCTGAGGATCATAGTTGGATGATTGGAGGCGCTGGCCGGAGGGGTAGATCCGGCTCAGCTGCCTGCTGTTGTGTCTCACAAAAAGCTTTCCTGCAAATGAAAAGATAGAAAATCACATGCCATGATACACTGGAGGCTGATTATAGTTTCTGTAGAATCAGCTGCAGCAGAGCAAAGTCACAACATCTTTTTGACTTTCTCTCTATCATGTCAAGATGCAATTATTTCCACTGGTGTACCCGAGTCTTTGATGAGCTTGAGGGCATCACTTTCAGAGAAGGAGGACATTTCATCTGGAGGTTTTTCGGATAAATTGTCAAACCCACGGAAGGGGACACTCTTGCAGTACACCACCAGCTCTGATAGCTCTGGGCTCAGTTTAGAACAGACCTAGGAAGGACAAACATAAAATAAAAATGGCAGATTATATAAAAGGTTTACTTTATCGGCGTAGCAGACTTAAAGCATGAAAACTCCTCCTGAACTGACCTTTGCAGGATCTTTCTTAGACGTGTTCTTATTGCTGTTTGCTAGTTCATCATCAGAGCTTGAGGAGAAGCTGGCACAGCTGCCATTCTTGCCCAGCTGGCTCAGATGAGGAATCTGCTTCTTGCCTTTTACCAGAATACACCACTTTAGCTCCTGCAATGAAGGTCAGTGGAACAAATTACTTCATTAGAGAACCAGAGAGCTTAGAAAAAGGATCCAGCTGTGTTTGTTATACCTCAGGAGAAGGCAGATCCTTTAGAGGCTGGCCACGGAGGGGCTTGATGAGCAGTTTGTTGCCCAGGATGGTACGGAGGTGTTTGGCCATGACAGCCTGCTGCTCCACAGAACAGTGATTCTCCAAGGACAGGATTAGAGGGTATGGGGACGCCTGCAGGGAGAAACACAGGAAAACTCATATGCCAAGCCATTAAAATGCAATTAGATCACACTAATAGCAATGCAGGACCCAACACTGCAATGCTATACCATGTTAAAACCAAAATACCTCAGAGCCACAGAGTATGCAACCACAAGAAGGCTGTCAGGACATCAGGAATCTGGATTTGTTTGCTGACTAACAACTCACTTATTTCATTAGCAGTAATGAGAAGCAGCAATGTTATGGCAGTGTGCTCCATAGCTGAGGTTTTACACCATCAAGTTACGTTCCTCTTACCCTGAAGGCGTACTGGTTGATGGTTTCAATGACCTCCTTGAAAGGCACTTTGGAGGTGAGAGTGTGGCCGTGGTAGATGACAGGTTCACCTTTATCTCCATCCCAGCAGTCCAGCTCCACACAGCGACAGCCCTGTATCAGAGCCCTGTCAGTGAAAGACACACACTTAATCTTACACCTCGGGGCGATCACAGAGTGTGTGTTCCTGGATGGATTAAGGTTGGTGGTTGGATGGGTCTGAATACCTGATGTATGGCTCAGTGCTGCTGGCACTGGTAACTTGGTCCTTGGTAAGGTAAGTGTTGTGCGACGAGGAGATGAAGTAGTGGGACAACGGATGAGTCATGTCCTGGTAGACTAGCATGTGGTCAGGGTTAACCACATCGTTCTCCCGGGACAGCATGTACATGGTGAAACCATTCTGGGTCATGAACAGGTTCTTCTGAGCTGCAATAAACCGCAAAATGTTTCCATCAAGTCCGTTCATCAGCTAAACTGGTGAGAATTTAAGAGTTTAAACAAGCACCGAAGTACTTGGAAGACAAGCCAGGTGGCCTCTGTCTCTCACAGGGATTAAGCAGCCATTTTCATTCATTGTCTTGGCAGTCAAACACTGTTGGAATCATTGCATTTTATTGACTTCTTTATTTTGGAAACTTATTTTAGTATTTAAGGAAATCACACAGATCATTTATCTTATTTTCAAACTAATTCACAGATTTTCTCTCAGTTATAATTATGTCGTCCTTAAAGTGTGTTTATGTAACGTTTGACAGAACAAATATCACATTCTTCAATCTTCAAATAAAAAGTTGAATTCATGAGAAACAAAACACACCACAGCTCAATTCAACACACTCGGGGGTTCAGCTGCTACAGCTTAACTTGGCTAATGTAAGCCAATGTTAGCAAAGTGCCATATAAAGCAACACTACTGAGTTAGTTCACTGACTTCATGACTCCTCTCCATTTGTGCTACTGTTACAATGGCTTAGTGTTTTAGCTAAATGCTAAATTACTTTTTAGCAATTAGCTAAATTATCCCATCATTGCCATTTGCAGCAACAGTATGTGCTGTTCAGCAAAAGTTAGTCTTGATTTAATGTCTCACAGTACATGTTTTAAAAATACTTTAACTCCTATTGCATCATTTTGTTCACAAGTTCGAGTTTTTGTGGGCGCCATTTTCTCCTTTTTGACATTTCTGCTATGGCAGCTGATATTTCTTGTGTTAACTAATTCGTCCTTAAAACAAACCCACTCTCACTGCTGGAAACTTGAAGTGCATCACATTATTGTGCAGCAGAGGAGTTGACCTCATTGTAAACAGTTTAACAGGTATCTGCTAAATCACTAGTTTGCCAGTCAGGAGACAGGAGCATCAAAGGGACGTTCACAGTCTAAATGTTATAGGTTCTTTCCTTTAAAGCCTTTAATGAGTGCTTTTAGGACCTACCCCACTCATTGAGCTCATAGGTGAGTATGAGGCTCTGAGCATGATTCAATGAGGCGTCTTCTCCTTGATCTCCCAGGAAGTCACGCAGCTCAGCAGTTGCGAGCACGCAACCATTACTGGAATAGTGTCTGAACACTGAGTCCAGCTCGGGCCGCCTCAGCAGCTCCCTGCAGAACTCCTCAATCTCAATAGGATCCAGACGACCATCACCGGACTGGTCACACCTCTGGATTATAGAGCAGAAGTTAAAAAACATAAACAGTCGAACACACGCAGAGGGAAAAATAGATAAATATCAAACAAAGTATGCTTTTATTTTGGGAGTGATTCAAATTCCCTGCAGGGAAATCCTGGATCTCCATAACAATTCAATCCGGCTGTGCAAACTAACATTCTCTGAGGAGGGTCAGTATTGGAAATTGCATCAGAAAGGAGCATAAAAACCAACAATTCAGCTGTAATAGAGAGCTGAGGGACATAGCAGGCAGTAATCCCCCACAATAAAGAAATAACTGGCTCTTGATTTGTGGAGGGAGAGGATAAAGATGTGGAGGAGTGGGTGGGTGGGGGGGGGGGTCTGCTGGTTGGCTTGCCACTGGCTCAGTAATTGAACACAGACTTTAGACTCCAGGGTGTCACAGTAAACTGAGCTCATATAAATTACATCTACTGGCTGAAGGTATTTTACAGGTGCCTAAAACCTTCAAATAATGTACACGTGACGACACTGACCTTGAATAAATTGCGGGCGTACTGCTCGCTCAGGTCAATGTTGATCATTTGGAGCAGCCGTTTGACCTCATCATAACTCATCTTGCCGTCCTGGTTCTGATCCGCTCGCTTCAGGTAGCCTCGGATCCAAGTGTAGAGGGTTAAGGAATAAAACCAGACTCAGACTGTAGTCAAACATTAAGCAGATTATGCATCCTGATGTGGAGAGAGTCTTTACGGAGCTCCACTCTCCATTCTTATTTGTTATTGACCACTTGTACACCTGTTGTTTGCCCCTGAGGTGGAGGGTCCTGTTTGCATTTACGATTTCTGATTACATCAAGTTGTTATTTTTATGCAGGCAGAATGGAAGATCTGCCAAATGAATGTAATAACTGCATAAAAGACTCGATAGCAACAAGAGACTTATTTTAGTTCGATGTCACCTGCATGTAACACAAAAAGCCCACACATACACATTAAATTAAGTATCACCTAGGCTACTAAAAGCCTACAGTATGAAACTTAGATTGCAAGAGAGTATAAACAGGATAATTGCACGGCTGATTTCGTACAAAACTAAAAAAATATCAACAGAGAACGAGGGCGTAATAAACAGAAAACACTACCTGATGCCTACACTCATGTTATCCTCTGGCTATAAGGGACTGTAAATTGACAGTGATAGTCAGACTATATTTAGACAGGGCTTTTTTATCCAGCCATTACTGCTCACCTTAGCAATGCTCTGGATGTGGGACTGCACATGTGACAGCAGAGTAAGTCACCATAGCAGTGCTGCCTCAGCCACATTATATTTATTTTAGCATACTGGAAATTGGGCAGGATATTGGTCCAGTTTTTCCTTCTGAGTCATGTTGGCCACGTGCTCCTTTAAAGTGCGGAGTCCTCGCACCCAGCGCCGAGCGTCCTCCTCACAGGGGCACAACAGGTCCAGGCTCTTCCTGGATCCTCTGAAGACCACCGTGAAGCACTGGTTCTCCTGCGCCGTCCCAGACAGACACCTCAGCGCCTCGGATTGACAGCCTTCACGCACGCACTCCACTTCTGTCACTGCGACTTGGAGAGGAGAAGAAGAGTTCAGACCAAAAGAGTCCTTGTGTTGTTGAGTAGACACATCCTTGGTAGGACATCAAGTCAACAAGGTCAAAGGTCATGTGTTTTTAGGGATTCATAAATCACACCAAGCTGTGTGACATAGCGATGTGATAGTAAAATATAACATGCACTTTACAGGCTTCTCAACAGGATAATTTTAAACCTGCAGCTTCATGACACACAAGTGAGAGCTGGACCTTCTGGTTGTACTCAAAGAGCAAGGCCTTCTCATGGGTTTTATAGATGGATGGATGACTTATTAGAAATGTAATAAAAACAAGAATAAAGAGTTTATAGCCATGCTAACACCTCTGTGACACTGTGTTAGCTAAATGCTAATATCAGCTTGCAAGCAATCATAATGCTAAAATGTAGATGTTAAGCAGGTGTAATGTTTACCATCTAAGGTGAACATGTTAGCATGCTTTTAGCTGAGGCTAATGCCACTTATATTGCATTACTTAGGCACGTCCTGTCCTAGACTGCCCCCTAGACTCCATAGAGGAAGTGAGAGAGGAGGATGTTAGCAAAGCTGACATCCACCATGAACAACTCCTTTTACCCCCTTTCACCCACACTAAATTGTGACTTGATAGATCAAGAAATAACCCGTAAATTAGTCGATAATGAAAATAATCTTTAGTTGCCGCCCTAAACCAATGTGTTTTTGACCCGAGGGTCGCACTGTATGAAAAGTCAGGAGATCACCAAAGTATTTAGGATTCATTGTCTGGGACCCATGAATGAATTGTTTGTGCCAGTCCTTGTAGTAGATGTTGAGATATTTCACTGGACAAGTGAGAAAATGAATGCATGCACGAAATTTTATGACATTAGTGAGACATTTCAGTCTGGATCAAAGTGGTGGGCTGACTAGCATGGCTAAAAGCATCACATGTATTACATATTCATTCACAACTTAAATGTTTTCTTTTATGTTTGACTTTCCCGTCAGTTACTGAACAGTTAGATTCTTTTGTTGACTACATACACCCTCTAACAGTGGTTCTTATCTCCAAAACATTTGAGATTTACAAGACAAGACAAAAGACAACACAAACACACTTTGGCTACTAGCTGTTCCTAACACAACAACCTTATTCAGCACAGGACCTCGTCTATTTCTGCTCTGGCATGCCTACAGTGTGGTGATCAGTCAGTTGGGTAATAAGCAGTGTCTGCCCTGACAATAGCCTCATTCTCTAGCTGGAGGTCATAAAACCTCTGCCGTCCACCTCTTCAAAATTACTCCACATTCCTACACCATCGTTATCCCAGAGACATGGCAAAAGTGACATGCATGTGTATGTGTGTGTGTGTGTGTGTGTGTGTGTGGTTTTACAATGGGACAGCTGAAGTGTTAAGTGTTGGATTCTATGCCAAGTGCTTTTGAGCAGAAGACACAGCACTTAGCTGCAGGCATCAGATCACAGTGGACCCGAAGAACCGCCTGGATCTCGGAAAAGAGAAACCAAGCCAGGCCTTTATCCTGGATTTACACAAACACACACTTAGACACACACGGATACTGTCCTCAACAGCATGCCAATGGTGGTATTATCAGTATCTGGCTTCACACTGCTTGTTGTCATCATTGTAAGGAGTGTTACACACTGCAACTCGACCACTCTGAGTCTATTTCTGGCTGCAGCGGCTGCAGCACAATCAAGACGGCCTTCACCACCCACTGACCCACAAACCGGCCCACCTGTCCACCTACTCTGTATGGCTAGCGGGAGGTTAGCGGAGAGCACAAACACAGAAGAGGTGGGAGAGAAGCTAAAGGTCAAGCAGCGAAAGAAGTAAATAAAAGAGTGAGGGAGACTGATCTCATGCATGTCATCTGACACCTTTCCGACTTCATCACCAGGACAGTAAATTTTCCATGGGAAGAATTAGCTCTAAATAAAACTGTAAAGAAACTTTATTTGTGTTCCAGATATGTGTCCAAATTGAGTCCCTGAATAACTTCATCAAAGACATAGTGTGTGTTTGGAAACAACTTCCCAGTACACGTGATACATTATGGGCATGAAGTCCTCCTGTATTTCCTTATACTGTTAGGACTGTGGCTGGTCTAATGCATTTCCCCGAGTGCCCAATCTGTTGCTCTCTGTTTATGTTTGTGTTGCAGACTTCCTTGTTCCTGTGTCCAGTCATTTTGCATACCTTCCTCCAATCGGCTCATCATTCCTCCCAGCCTACACACACCTGTAGTCCATCAGCTCGTCCCTTAGAATGAGTTTTCTGTATACTCCGCAGGTTCTTTTTCCACTGCAGTAGCCCAGAGCAGACAAATTAAACACTGGCTTTAGATAGGGCCTCGTATTTTGAGTGTTTCACAGTCGCTGCAGTTTATCTCTCCAACTACAGAACTAGATTCCAGTTGAAGTTGTAGTTGTTTCTTCAAATTCTGCTACTTCAGTGTCTGCTCAGGCTCGTGCTCACCATTGTTTCCTTATGCCCTTAGATCATTATGTTCCTGCATGCCTGCTATCCCTGCACTTCTCCAGTCACCTCCCATCAGTCCTGCCACTGCCAGCCTTCATCTCATCTCCCTTTCACCTTTCTATTCCCTGGTATCTTCTGAATAAATTAGTTCCACTCCCGGTCTGAGTCCACCTGACCTAAAACACTCAATTCTTCCTCACTGAGAATAGCTATTATAGTTTAATTATTTCCCTCATGTGTGATGTGTTAAATACTCCAGTGGGGAGAATATAGAATTGCCAAAATAAAGCAATAAAAAAAGAACAAGACAATCCTGATGAAAAACAGCTGCATTTAAACAGCTTGTAAATTAAATCGAGGGATACTAATCTTGTTTTTCAGCTGTAGTTTGTATGCTAATGAGTAATGAGAAAGATACAGGCACAGGAGATTTGAACATACAGTGAGAGTAAGATTTTACTGTATGCTTTCAGACCAGTGTTTATTCTTGGTTCTACCTCTCGGGTCATGGTTTCTACCTAAT
The DNA here is from genome assembly GCA_946959425.1 of Argyrosomus regius. NCBI lineage: Eukaryota > Metazoa > Chordata > Actinopteri > Sciaenidae > Argyrosomus > Argyrosomus regius. The sequence continues at coordinate 18,239,868 of OX336897.1, read as the reverse complement.
CTTTGTCTGTTTCCTGTTACCTGCTGTGGTATAAACCACTGAGCTCACTTCTTTTTTTTTTCTTTTTTTTGCTTTGCATAGTTTCCCCTTTTACTTTTAATTTGCAGAGACTCACACTCTTTGCTTCAGGCAATAATCATGCTGCCACCAGGTGTATCTTTTCACCTAAGAAGGAACTTTACTTCCAGATGTCAGATCCACCTTCACACAGGCACCCCAATCAACCAGTACGTGGATGTTTAAAGGATCAATCCACCCAAATTATACTCCTATCTTGCCATGCAGCTGGTTTTACTTCTGCAGTGACTTCTATTGCTACCAGGAAATTGTTGAAACTAGTAATATATATAAATAAACTAAAAAAATGCCCACAGTGAGGTCTGTTGAATATTCCAAGAAGCTTTTTTTTGCCCTGTATTTTGCTTCTCAGGCTTCTTGGTGGGGATAGTGAGTGAGACTGCAGAGTAGATACTGCTCAATAATAATTAAAAAAAAAAATAATGCAGCTGTTTTTATTTACAGATAATTCTCCTAAAAAGACGCAGGAACTGATCATCAAAATACATTTCTTAGATTCTACACATTAAGAAAAATGAAGAAAATGACAAACTTACACAACTCTACACCCATTCATTCATAAATCAATATTACATGCCCAAAATTAAAGTCGATAATCACGCAGGAAAACCACCAGAGTTTAATCATGTGCATTGTCGGAACTGTTACCTTCAGTATGCTTACCAATGCAGAAGTGAGACAACATACCGTGCCTGACTCCTCACAGGTCTAGGTAATCGTTTCATGAATCTGATACATAAATTACACATGATTATTATTTAGCCTGGCTGCAGAGCCTCTAATTAGTCTTCTCGCTCACCAAGGAAACAAGCAAGCTTTTAATAAGGCAGAGTAGAAGAGAGGGCATGAGAGAGAGCCGAGATGAAACAGCTCAACAACTTTGAACAATAAGCCGGCTGAATGAGTGCGCTGACTCACATCCCAGTCTGTAGTGAACTGGTGGAAGGTCTGCTGGTCTGTTTCTACATTACTCCACTGTAGATAAGCTCTTTCCTAATCTGATATTGCTTAAGTTTCCTGTCTTTTCATAACAGTATTCATGAGCACTCTCACTTTCAGAGCTCCTTTTCCTTCCTAACCCTCCCTTACTTCTTATAACTCCCTTTTCCACTTAAGGACCAAGTGGTGCTTCTTTTCCACTTTAAATCCTCTCTCTTAATGATTAGTTTGTACAAGCCAGCCCACACACACACACACACACACACACACACACACTGTGCTCACTTTACTGCTCTCCCTGATCATAAAGTCAAGTTTCAGCAATACTTACATGTTTGCTGGGCTTTGGCTTTGCGGGAGCTCTTGGTGGACTCACACCACACGGTCAGACCGTCCTCCAGGAGACGAAGGTTTCGGCTCTTCTGCCACCTCGGAGAGCGAACTTTCACCATGTTGGTGCCCTGCATCATCATTCGTATGTCCTCATTGTCCAGCCCTGAAGCCCACACACGAACAAAAAACAAAACGGGAAGTTTTAATATAAAGATAAACTGTGATTCAGTCTGACATTGAGTCACGGCATCATCAGTTAAATTTGATTTGATTTCGTGTTGTTTTATTGTGATGACATACTGACTTAATGTGATGACTTCATGAGGTTCATCAGAAGTTCATACTGTCTACGCCCATCCTCCCTGATTGTCATGTCACAATATGAAAACTTCCTAAAAAACCTCAGTGACATCATAATTTCTCTTACATTAATGCTGATGTTTAAGATGTATCATGTTTACCATATTGACCATCTTAGTTTCAGGTGTTAGCATGCTAGCATTTGCTAATTAGCACTAAACACAAAGCACAGCTGAGGCTGATGGGGATGTCATTTGTTCTAGAGATTAAAATGATGACTTCATGGTGGTGCCCGATGACATGTTAATTAAGGGATCACCAAAGTTACTACAATTAATCCTTTGGGGAACATGAACATCGGTGCAAATTAATCCAATATTTGTTGATATTTTAATCAAAACCACAAATGCTAATTTCATGGTGGTGCTAGAGAAAACATCAAGTGATCAGCAAAACCAGAAGGAAATTTCATTTACTTCAGCAATACATCATGCAGCAGCCTCCGTGGCTGTGAAGTGAAGCCAATGTGGAAGTGCCAAAAACTGCATTTCCTCAAACGGCCACTTGAGGCTGGCTACAGAATAGTCCATCAATAGAGTCAATCTACATTAGACAACAAATTAAAGGTCTAGTGTGTAAGATTTAAAGGAATTTATTGGCTAAATATGGAATATACTAGTCATAAGTATGTTTTTATTTATTTATAATTGTTACCTTAGAAAGAGCCTATCTACAGAGGGAGCGGGTCCTCTTCTACGGAGTCTGCCATGTTTCTACAGTGGGCCAGAACAGACAAACCAAACACAAGCTCTGGACAGGGCCTTTCACGTTTTTCACGAGTTTCACACCCACTTTAGGTTTGCCCACTAGCTTGGAAGGGGTGGGGGGTGAGGGGTGAGGTGAGGGGTGTCCAGTTGGTAGTTCACTGCTAGATTCCACAGCAGAAATAAACATGTTTACAGCCTGGTTTTTGGTCTCTATAGCTAATTTCTCCATTCCTGACAACTGTAGTGAGGGTGAATTTTCACTCTCACTCTCTTAAATTATATTAAGGTTTAAAGTTATGAATAATTGACAGCATGGCCGTTTTGATTGACAGGTTTGTGCTGTCACACGTAGCTTGTTTGAGCTCAATCACAGGTACTACATTCATACTTTATACGGCCTATGCAATCCATCCAATACAACAGTCCAATGACTGACAGACCAACAGCCAGCACAAAAGTCCCTGTAGAAAATATTGTAAAGTACAATAATAGTCTCAGCAGAGTACCATAAGAACATAATAGTTTCCTTCAGTTGTATAGATTTTTGTTCCTGTCAGGTTAAAAACATCAGGTTCCCCCTTTTTACTAAACTTGATTATTGTTTATTTAAGAGCTTGGCAGTGGATGTTGCTTTTAAAAATCACCAATAGAGTTATATAATGGCAATATTTCACTGAAAACAGACCTTGTTGACTATTTCTCAAGCTGACCTCACAAATATAACAAACACTCTTCTGCTTATACCCTAAACCCAAGCTTGTGTTTTATATACAAACCTTGGAAAACCTTAGTCATAAAGGTTAAGGTTCTGGTGTGTTGACTAAAGATGTTGGAAAAGTAATGTGTTTTCTTCAGTCTAGACTTTCTTCTCAAAATGTACTCCAAAGTCAGAATGAAGCAGAGAAAAATTGAATACTGAGATGCATATCAGTCATGATAATTTGTAGATTTATTTGTCTCTTGGGACAGTGGCAGGCCAAGAGACAGCAGAAAAGGAGTATGGAAAGTTTCAATGTGTTCCCCTGCCTGTACGGTTCATCTGCCTCGATATGGAAATGTAATCAAGAAGCTAAAACAACCTCAGAAAGGATTATTATTTGTTGTGAGCAGTGAAAGGTTCAGGGTGTGTTATAGCAGAAAATAAAAGATGAAAGCAGAAAGCCTGTGGGATCTATGAACGCACAGTGAAGTAAGTACGTTAACTGAAACTGAAACAGAGTTGAAAACTATGTACTGTTTGATTTGATCTGGTCAGATAACAAGTCAAGTTTTATGATCAACCACAAAGCCAAAGCTTTCCACGATGAATAGTTCTTCTGAATTTACAAGCACAAGATCATTTACATGAGCTGGCATTGATTAGGGACTTTGGACTGTTTTTTGGACAAAACAAGCAATTTGATGAAAAATGAAATAGTTTTTTGAAATAACGTTTTATAGACAAAACATTCAAATAATGAATCCCCAAAAATAGGAACAATTCTGAGTTGCAGAGCTAGTTTAAAGCTAAGTATGATTTTGGACTGCAGGGTTGAAGTTGAAAGGACATGCAGAGTGTTTAAATGGTACTTTCTCTGACTTTTATTCCAAATGTCTAAATGCAAATGCTAAAACATGTAAAACTGTGTTTTTAAAGGTTTAGTTAAGAACTGGTTATGGCTATAGCACACTGCTTCGTCGCTTATTATGACAAAATAATGAAACTACACTACAAGTGCTCATGAAGGACATTCAGCGGTGCCTTGGTACTTGTTTTGCAGGGATGAATGGGAACTCTCACAGAGCGTTTTCTCTTTCAGGACTGTTCAAATGAGAAGTCTAAACAAACTCTCTCTCTTGTCAGATTATTCTTCATGGCTTAGTCTCTCCTGCTCACCCCTAAAGATTTGTCCAGACACAGTTGGCATACTTTATTTCTCGTTCATTTAAATCACGGTCCTCATACTGTCAGTGCCAAATAGCTGAAGCTCCTCAAAGGGCCCCTGAAGCTACAGCACAACAGAAACTGCACTGAGATCCCTCCCTCCCCCCTGACTAGAAACAAACTGGAGCTGCGGATTCTTCCCCATCAGGGTCGAACACAAAGAAATCCCCCAACCAGCCCTCCATCTATAACAAGCATGTTTTTCCAAGCTGTTACCACATGCAAGGCATTCCCACAAGCAGAGCACATGGGCCTGATTAACTGCAGGTCATTGACCACGTTAAGCTGCCCAAACAACCTTAAACTGCCTCTCTCTCAACCCACGGCTTCACCTTTTATTGTTGCCTCAACCACATTCTTGCTTTCCTACCTGAATCGTTTTAATAAACAAAATAACAAGCAGGTACAAGTCTGCAAGTGTGGGCCAAGCCACAGTTTCTAACACACATTCATGCTTTGATACACTATGCGATTCTGAAAGGCCATTCAACGGAGGAATGGGCAAGAGTCTTCTTTTCATCGTCTCTGTCTGCAAATCTGGTTGACAGCCACTATCAAGTGGTCAAAGCTCTGCATGCCGACTGGCTAGCAACCATGCTAATTGATGATAAATGCTAATTTAATGCAGCAATTCAACACAGTGTGCAAGAAAAATGAGAAAAGCAGCAAAATGAGCAATGTTGAAGCATAAACAAAGTTAACAGTGCTACGTGAGGCTATAGGCTCAATGCTAATGCCATCATGCTAACATGCTCACATTGGCAATGCTGTCACGCGGCTATTAAACCTACTAAATGTTTAATGTTAAACAGCAGTATTCTGAGCAAAATACTAACTTCAGTATGCTAACATGCTCACAATAACAATGACAATGCTAACATACTGATGTTAAATAATATTTACAGTACAGCTGAAGCTTATGTGAATGTGATTAGGTTTGAAGGTATTTGGTCATAAACGAAAGCAATGGACAGATAAAAAATTGGTGTTCACTGAAATATTAGCTAAGTTAGCTCCTCTGTGTTTTTGCACAGCAGGGTTTAAAGTGTAAACTTTAGTGTGCTAATTTGCTCACAATGACCATCTTTACTTGCATGTTAGCACACTAACATTTGCTAATTAGCCATGAGGACAAAGTAAAACAGAAGCTAGTGGGAATGTCATTAGTTTTGCAAGTCATAATTACAGAATAAAGTATTGCAAATATTAGAAATTTGACTGTAATGATCACGCTAAATGGTAAGCTAAATTATCCCGAAAATTATCATTCGACTCAGTCTGCTAAACAGAGCTGAGTTTGGACTGTGTGTTGGACAAAACAAGCAATTTGATGAAACATTAAATAGTTATGTAAAGTTTTATAGACCAAACATTCAAATAATTAATCCCCCCAAAATAGCTACAATTCTTAGTTGCAGAGCTAGTTTAAAGCTAAGGATCGTTTTATGTTTCATGTTATTCCAAAGGTTCAAACATGACAGACTCTGATTTACATCATTATTTGAACACATTTTAGGTTCTTTGGCTTTTTAGGATGCATTTTTTCTAATGTTTGATGGTAGATTGTAGGTTCGGAGTTAGAAATCAGTGAAATCAGAAAACAGAGTGTGGGGATGAAATTCCGCTATCAGGAACAGGAATGGAGGAACTGTTATGTTACGTTAATGAGTGAGCCTGAATTTACATAAGATTTTACATAATGCAAATGTACATTTGCTACAATATGCAAAACTGTGTGTTTTTAAAGATTTAGTTGTATTACATTTTACGTAAAGGCTGAAATGTTAGGAACTGTCAGAGGATTCATCGTCTGGGAACCATCAATGTCTGTTGGTGCCAATCCATCTGGTACATGTGGAGCTAATTCATGGGATAAGTCAAGGTTTGACGTGCTGGTGGAGCTAGATGGAAAATCAAGAGGTCATCAAAGTCATTGGAATTCATTGTAAAATTTAATGTCAGCTGTTTACTCAAGATCAAAGTGGTCACAGGCCAACACAATGACATTTCCATCCCTGACAAACTGTAAAACTGCCTAATAACTAATAGCTCCAGGTCTGAACAATTGACTAAAAGAAAAGAGGCTTCTTCAGCTGGATCAGCGGAGAGAAAACAATAAACATTCAAATCAATCCCATAAGATATTTTCCCTCAGGGTGTATTGACACCGTGAGAGGCCTCCAGACTGAGAAAGAAAAATAACCATATCAGCTGGTCAGTAATAGATTGTGTCTGCATGAGTCCTCTTCACTCAGGCCCACATACCAGCTCCTCCTGGGACACGGTTCACGTTTCTCTCGGCATAACAACTGTCACGAGAGCCAGCTAGCAAGGATTCTACGCTTGCATAAAGATAGATAAGTCAGAGTGTTGCTTATATGATATGGGTGGAGAGAGTCAATTCAATTTTCTCAATTCTGTCCCACAGCCGTCCCCGCGAGACGGGTCAGGCAGTAAGTAGGCCAGACCTCCCTGCATCTCTTAATCCAAGGTGCAGTCTTTAATAAAATGAAGGTATTCTCCGAGTTAAAAGATGATCTGAGGAAAGATGACTATGGCTTGGAGTTGTGACTCTCAGCGGTATCGTCTGATCTGAGAACAGATTCCCCAGAAAAACAGATTAGAGTCAAACTGAGTGTTATTTTGAATTTTGAAATGCAGACTTGCTGCCAATGGCGTCTGGACTGCACACAGTTGAATATGAAAGCAAAGCAGTCTCTTTGTCTTTCATAACGAGCAATACATCATTCATTTACTCATTAATAAGCAAGATATGGCCACAGAGAGGCATCTATAAATAAATATATAATAATAATATATATAAATATATATCGTGTGCGGCTGACAGATCCATTCTTACATCTTTAATATCTGGATTATTTGTTTATAAGATTTCGCTTTTAGACTCTTTGTTCACGTTTGAAGAAAATAGTTAAATATCTTTCCAAACCTAAATTAAGAACATACTGCATATTAAACAAAGATGTGACCCTAAATCATAATCTGTGTCTCTTTCATCTGGAGGCCAAAGATCTTTAGTTATTGGGATTTGTCCTTCAGCTACTGAGGTTGGCAGATTCAAAAGTATTCAGGAGGAAACCAGATCATGGAAAGTCAGTCCCATTTTTCTTCAGGATCTGTCTGGATTGATCAAAAATCTGATTAAATTTGTCTTTCAAGGCTGGAAAAGAAGGCACACTTATAATAATTATAGAGTATATGTTTTGGCCATAATTTATGAATTTAGTTGAAGGTCTATAAAACTGATGTGACCTTGGCTTTATTTCCTCGTTGTTTGGGATCCCACAGAGCCACAGTTGTACGTTTAAAACTCTTTCTTTTCTTTTGACCACGTCAAAAACAAATATTTGGAGTGCTCATATGATAAAGGTGACAAAATACAGAAATTCAGCCCTGATATATATATATATATAAAGCTTATCGAGAGAAACCACACAGACACAGAGCATATGAAAACTTGTATTGTGTAACCACCAGAAGTTAAGTAATGTATCATTGCATCATTTTCTGTAGCACAGCTCTGACACATTAGTTCAAAATTATGTTTAATAAAATGAGGAAAATCCTCCTTTAGAGGTCAATTAGTGGTCTATCTTTGGACTCTTTGTATCTGTTTGTGGTTTCTTGTGAGCTCAGTGTGGACAGGACATAGTAAAAGAAAATCATCCAATCTTTCTCAGGATTTTTACCAAGATAACTGACACAAATACAGTCAGCCCATCTGTGAACTCAAAGCTCCAGTCCAAACCCACAAAGTCAATCCTGAGCGCATGAAGTCTGACTGTTTGTTCTCACAAGAAGCTAACTGCCGCCTCTTACTGTCACAGTTCTCCAGAGTGAGAAACACACAACACTGCCGTCAACCTTGGACCCTCTCTTTGAAATCAAATCCACAACCCCCTCCTGCTTTTGGGAACGTCTGTGGCAATGAATATATTTATCTGTATGTGCACTTGTGTCTGATTCAAACAGAGATTATCTCAAAACAAACAAATCTCAGCCTCACAGGCCGCATGCACCACTTGATCTGCAGGAAAAGACGTAACAGTGTACGAACAAACAAAAAGTCCTGTGACACCACATGACACAAAAACCTCTGAACTCACTCCATTCCAGTCTGTAAACGACAAAACTTGATGTAAAGGGGGATTAAAGAGCTGCTAAGACGTGGTGGGTTGAAGGCCAATAGACTGATTTATGTCGACACATGGCGATAAGGGGTTGGAGTCGAGGTGGGGGTGTGGGTGACCTCACTGGCTTCATTATTAAGCATTAGCTGTAAACTCAAATATAGCATTGATGGTCGAGTATTACATTTTCAGGCGCAGAGATACAGTTTCATAACTCAAACATCAGTAATGCTCAAACATGTGTCTGCATAGTGTCAGAGTTTCAACATAGTCTGCTGTGTCAAAGACCTCTGCACACACACACACACACACACACACACACACACGCACACGCACACGCACACACACACACACTGCTATAAAAACATGACAAATCAGGAATTACACATTTGGAGCAGGACTTTAAGTTATCTGAATGCCAGAATAAACACTGGTGATGTGTTATGAGGCTTGAACTTTGTGGGGGGAAAACATTGCAAATTTCATGTTATTGTAAAATTCTAGTGAAACTGAAAACAGGCCTTGATATCATGCTGTTGACCTGACTTAAATCTACCGATGAACATGAAAAAATGAATTAATTTTAGACTTTAAAAAACTGTCTGGTTTCATATTTGCATAAACGGGTCAAATGGCACAGACGACATCAGTGGTGGTCCAGACATCCAGCGTGTTTTCAGAGAATCTGACAGGTGCTGTGTCGCTGCCCAGCAGGTGTCTATTTTGGGGAGAGGTGTGACCGTGAGCTGAGAGGGCTTGTGGGAAGTCATCAGTGTTGGACTGAGAGGGAGTATGCGGGGATGTGATGGGATGTGGTGAGGCGCCTGAATCACACCAGTGGGCTAGTGAGCACTTCCAACTCTTTAGAGACACATGATCACTTCAACTACACCCACACACACCCACACACGTTTGATGTGTCAGTGAGCTGTCATTATCTGCTGATCACCTTTTGAAATATTAATACATAAAATCACTTCATTTTTGCACTTGGTGTTTAAATGCTCTTTCAGTCAGTCAGCAGTTCTATCATCTATTTTAAAAGGATGCAAATATCATAACACTCGTACTTAAATATAAAATATGACAAAAGCATCTTTGTCACTCCTAAAATGCAGCAGATTTCACTCTAACTCCCTCTTGATATGTTTTGTGGGTATTAAAAACATGACAGGAGTGACTAAAATCACTGTTCACTCACAGAGTTCATGTTTAGGATGTCCTGAGGATACTGACCACAGCAGACAGACACACATCTTTAGGTCCTCATACCAATATTAAGGTCTGCTGGACCAGTAGCAGACAGTTAACTTTGAGAGGTCTTAAAAGTTTCCTTACCGAGTCTCCTGCTGAGGTCCACGGTCTTCTCAGCCACTTTACTCCTCTCCTCTCTGGAACTGGTTGCCGGTGACTTCCCGCTCCCTAACATGATCACAACTTCTGTGAACTCGAGTGAAAAACTACAACTTTAATACTCGAGGCTCGCCTGTTAACTTTGAATCTGGGGGTGCAGGTGTCTCGCAGATTTGTGCTGCCCCAGAGTGGCCCCGAGCTTAAAGAGAGAGAGAGGGACCGAGGCAGCCGAGCGCAAGTTATTCCTTTTCCACATGTAAATAGTCCCTCCCAGCGTCGCTCTCCATGCCTGTGCGTAATATGACTCCAAACAAGGCGCAGACTTTACGCACCCGCGCCTCCCTCTTTCTCCTCCTGGCCGAACCAGCGCAGACAAACTGAAGAACATGAACTTTTAAAGTTTTTTTAAGTTCACTGAGCACATAGTGATGTTTGACAAAATATGAGTCATGCATTATTATGAGTCATACCTGCTTTAGATGCCGCTTTAAGGATTTTTTTTAACCTATCCAACATGTTAAAGCAAATCAGAGGTTTCAAGTACAAGTTAGCACAAGAAAAGAATACACAGTGACTGCTAAATGTAGCTCATTGTTGAGCTAAAAAAACATTTTTAAACTTTGTGTATTGACATTTAATGTGCAGAGAGAACTGAAATAAAATGCCAAATCCTGCTATTTGGTGTCTGAATACACTATTTTAAGAGGAAACACACCATTAAAAACTTGTTAAAATATGTGTACTTACTTTTGCATGGATGTCTGCCTGTGTACTGAAGAGCATAACCTTTTTCCCAAAGGCATGTCTGCTCTGAAATCCATTCATATTTTCCAGGTGAGCTTCAAGGGTGCAACACGTGTCCTTTAGAACTGTTTCAAGACAACTGATGTGAAATGTGAAACCGAAAAAGACAGATTACAATATCATAAGAAGTGCTCTTCTCTCAGGGAAAGCAGGCAGACATATCCCCAGTGCAACTACACCAATCCGTTAGAGTGCAGCGCCCCCTGTTGGTCATGAGAGGAGACTGCAAACATCTCAACAACAACAATCAATTCTGTTCAAGTCCAATTCAACCTCTACGGTCAGATGTATGTCACGGTGATGTGCTGTATGAAAAGAGAGGAGCTATATCTTAAGTTGTGAGTGGATGGATAGGTGACCCACAGTAGCAGAGCACTGGTTGGAAACTTAATTAAGTCCTTTGTAATGGAGTTATAACAGAGCAGGGGGGGGGGGGGGCAGCTGGGCTGTCTGAAACTGGTGCTGTCAGGAAGAGCATAAAATGAGATCTTGCCTGATCCACAGCCATTCACAGCTCACATAAACCAGCAGGTTTGGTCGGGTGGGTGGAGGGCACTTAAAGTGATATGTTTCTTTCACTTATTTAATGCAGCTGATGTATCCAGTGTTTGCTTTTCTCTGTCACACCAGCCTGGACCTGCTGTCTTCATTAAAATAATAATAATTTTAAAAAGCACAACTGCATATCAAACATTTACACTTCAAGGCCATGCATATATGCCTTATAACAATTTCTATCTTTTATCTGGTCTCAGTTGCACCAACAACCATGTTAGACAGGGTGAGAGATTAAGTCATGTCTACTAATCCTCACAAGCTGTGATCTATGCAGGAGCAGCTTTGGTTTTGTAGCTACACCGCTTCCTTGATTGGAGAATATGGGAAGCCTTGGTATGATTTCTCAATCTCCGTGGACATTGGTTTCATATTAACTGGAGCATGTTGGCTCTTCCTCACAGGATTCCCAGCTCAGCTTATTTGCCAGAGCTGAAACTCTGCCTGCTTCTATTAGTAGAAACAGTAGGCCTGTGTTGTTTGTAGCCATTAGACTCCCCAGTCTGTACAAGTAGTGTTGGGAGAGAGACCCACCATAAGAGGCCACAGAAGGCTGAAGAAGAAACCATTTCTCCCATTAACAGAAGTAAAATGCTTTGTGGAAACTGTGTTTACATGGTGTAGTGTAACATGCATAAAGTCAGTGTGTTGACTCTCACACAGGGAGGCATAGGGTGTTTAAAAACTTCTTTAAAATAATGTAAACAGAACAATAAAAAAACAATATTAAATAATTTATAATCTATAAGAGGGTTGCCATATTTTTTTAATTACACAGTAATTCCAAATGTTTATTTTACACAACACGACAGTAGTTATAGAGAAAAGTTATAACATGCATGAGTGTGTTGTTAATTTTACATGTAAAACCAGCTAACGCCTGCTAACCATGAGCAAAATAAAGGAAAGCTTCAGTGCTGCCTTGCCAGATCAGGCACCGTCTACTTCCTGAAACTGAAGTAGTTCATCGAGGCTTTTTATGGCACGACTTGACACGAACAATGTCTGTTTCCCCAACATGTTTATGTGTGTCTACAGGCTGTGGTGTATGTCTTTCCGACATTATATCATAACTCAAATGTTTAAAATTAACCGTAATTATATAGTGGGGGGAACATTACGCTCCAGCATTTACGCTGACCCGGTGTTAACACATTGGCCTAGTTAGCAGATGGCTAACGTTAGCAGTTCCTGTGGCTCGCTGTATTGTTATTTACCTTGTTGCAGCTGTAACATTATTAACAAATAGTCAGACGTTAACGTTTTGTTTAAATCTGACAGACTGCTCATGATTTATAAGTTAGCGCTAGCACTTTGTAGCCTGGCTTTATGTAACGTACAGTATGGCGTTTTGCAGTTGTAGTGGTCCTGACTAAAAACTATCTGCTTTTAAATGTTGGCGTAATCAAACTTTACGTTTATTTTGATTGTAGTGCGTGTGGCTTCACACACTTTATGGATTGATACAGTGTTTTAGTTTGGGAGCGACACGACGTAGCTAACGTTAGCTAGCTAGCTTATCCTTAGCTGTTAACACGACACGACAGTGTAACACTAAACACTGCACATCAGAAGAACATGGGCTGCGCATAAAACACCCAACAACGGATCTACACCACTCCACGTCCACTGGTAACGTTATTATTGAGTTAAGTGTGAGATCGCCTGACCCACCCTTTAACAACGAGGGGCTCGGAGCTGTGCTCGCAGCGGCAGCTTCACAATAAATGTCGTTTGTTTACGCTGATTCCAGACTTCCCCCCGAGCCCCTGCCCCGCAACGTATCACTCCGCACAACACACAGAGTATTGATACCGAAACGTTTAACGAGCCAACTGGCACCAAAACGACGTCTTTTTGTGCCACTAAACGTGATGAACTGTGGCGTTTTAAAAAAAGAGCTGTTTTTACTTATTTTCCTATCGGAACATCCAAAGCGGACTAGTTTCCAGAAGCGGTTTTCTTCATTTGGCTTAAAATGAAGGAGGGTTTTCATTGAATTAGTAATTATTCATTACATTGTGTGGTCAGTTAATTAAAATAAACCGTATAGTCTTAGGAATAAAATGTTTTAAATGTGTTAATTTGTAAGATAATGTAATTTGAAACTATTTAAATTAACTTGGATATCATAACTTTTAACCATAACCCCTTATTTGTAGATAGTAGCGTCCATAAAAATGTCCCGGACTGCTTTCTTGGTGTGGAGTACGTACTTTTGATTGACTCTTGGACTGTCCAATCAGAAAATACTTTAAGCTTAGCAACAGCAAAGTTGTCCTCTCGTCCAATCAAAAAAGAGAGGTGTGGGCTTTGTGGCGCTCAAGACTCTACCATTTGATTGGTTAAAACACTCGTCAGTTATGGTAGACTTGTGGACTTTGTAGTTTGGTGCGGGGACCTCTGCCAGCGCTTCACTGAAATTCTAACCACATGTCCCACAATCCAACAGGCGTTACAAGCAGCAGCATGCGCACGACTAGAGGCGGAGCTGCTATATAAACACGAGCTCCCTCTTCTTGAGTAGCACACTGGACACTGTTGTGACGGCAGAACGTCGTCTCCGGGTGAACGAGCGCTCTGACAGCATCGAAACAGTTAATGGTAGTTAGCGACAGTTGCTCTGACAAACCCTTGGAGGAGTAACAAGTGTTTACTGTTCGGAAGTTTACTTTGAGTTTGTGAGAGTTCGCTTTCAAACGACAAAACTCAAACTTTCTTTAGTGATATCGCCTCTTTCTGGAATAAGTATATTTTGTTCAAATTACGTCTTTTAACGAACTTTGAAGCTCCGTTTTTAAGAGCGCGAACATGATCTGAAATGCGCTAAAGCGGAGCCATCAGAGCGGATCAACCAGGATGACAGAGCCAGCGGAGCAGAAGACCCATCACCTGAAAACTTCAGCCAGCCCATCAGGTGGGATCAGCGGAGACGCTATGGAGCATCTCCCAGCCAGCAACCGTGGTGGACCAGAGAACGGCCACAGGGGGCGACAGAGAGAGCAGAAGCAGCAGCAGCAGCAGCAGCAGCAGCAGCAGCGGCGGGCGGAGAACTGTGGGGATATCAACACAGACAAGTTATGGCAAATGAAAGGCGGACAGAGGGGGGTGTGCCCTGCCTTGGCTGCCGGAAACGAGCTCCCAAAGTGCCAGAAATCTGAAGTTCATGGAGCGGGAGACGGTGATCACACCTCACAGGGGAACAACAGTGAAGACAGACAGCTGGAGGAGAGCTCGCTCATCGACTCTGACACCGGGTTTGATGTGCGCCTGGGCAAGAAGAGGCACCGGCGCAGGAACACCAGAAAGAAGCGCAACTGGAAGCCTTATTACAAACTTTCCTGGGAGGAAAGGAAAGCTCTGGAAGAGAAGGAGACAGCCAGAGCTTCTCGGCTGAGAGAGGAGATGTTCGCCAAAGGGCTCCCAGTGGCCCCCTATAACACCACCCAGTTCCTGATGGACGAGCACGACCGAGAGGAGCCCGACCTCAACACTGAGACCGGGGTCAGGCGACCCGCAGGGGTCGGTGGCCGCATGGAGGACACGGGCAGCGAGGAGGACTTGTTCGATAACGAGGAGGAGGACGATGATGACGGCAGCGGCGGGGGCAGCGATGGTATCGGGAGGCCCGGGAACGCAGGTGGGGAGTTTCTCCAGAGAGACTTTTCTGAGACCTATGAGATGTACCACGTCGAGAGCCTGCAGAATATGACCAAGCAGGAGCTGGTGCAGGAGTACCTGGAGCTGGAGAAGTGCATGTCCCGGCTGGAGGAGGAGAACAACCGGCTGAGGCGCGCCGTGGAGCCCGGGGGTCTGACCGTGGAGAGCTCCCTTGTCCGGCTTGGAGAGCTGGAGAGGGAGCTGGAGAGACTGAGGGCCCAAAACACGGAGCTCCTCCTGCAGAACCAGCCGAGCACGGACAGGGGGCAGGTCGCTACCAACTAAAGGACACAATTCAAACAGGGGAACCCCTTTAAGAAAAAGGTAAAACATGGGACTGCTGCGTTTAAAAAAAAAAAAAAAATAAAATAAGAAAAGAAAAAAAAAATCCAAATCAGTTTTCTGTAATCAGTTTGTCATCTGGAGGATGAAGTCCGTGCATTGAAATGCAATACTTGACGTTTCTTTTCTATTTGGACTGTAAGGCTGTCCTGTTCATTTTTTTTTTCAAGAAGAAATGTAAATATTTCAAAATAAGATTCTTTTTATAAAGAGAATGTATTTGACAACACGAGAATATTTTGTTTGTTTCCCGGGTCAACTTCACAGAATACCCATTGACAAAAACTGTTTTTGAATTAAAAAAAAACAAAACAATCCTCATATGTTGTTCATACTTCTGCATATGTTTCTTTATCAACCCCGTTCAGAAAAATTGAAATGACATAATCACAGCTAATTGGACCAGTTTGCAAAGACTGTTTTTGCAGAAGTTAAATTTCAGAGTGAACATTTTAACAGTTGTGTGTTAACATAAGTTCAAATAAAACATTTTGAAACGATGGCCTCATGTGTTGTAATGCCTGCTGCTCTGAGACACAGGAAGCTTCCAGAGTGAAACTATCATCACAAAGCTTGTCTTGTGAGGAAGATCCTGAGACGGGCCAGACAGGACATCAGCGGGCTGTGATGAATGCACAGAAAGGGAAAGAGGAGGAGGAGGAGGAGGAGGAGGGGGCTATGATGGAGAGGCCCTTTATGGTTTATTATTCTGCAGAAGCCAAACAATGAAATGCAGATGTTGCTTATTGAAGCTCTTTATTTAGGTAAAATTAATTTCCACAAAATGCAGTGATGTTAAACTGTTAATATTTATACTTATAATATAGTTTAGTCCTTCATGTGCAGAGGCAATCTGTGCCATTTGGCCTGAGGAGACCTTGTTCATCTTTAGCCTCCAGAGGGCGCCATTCAGCTCCTATTTTAAGAAGCAAAACATGAGCTTCATCCTCCTCCTGTGTGTGTGTGTGTGTGTGTGTGTGTGTGTGTGCTGCAAAAAAAATCCCACAAACACACATGAGCATTTTTCTTTAAACATAGTTCTGTTTATTTACATCATATAACCTTGCTTTAAAGCACACAGCCATGAGGGGAAACTGTTTTCAGGCGGACAACCTCTTTTTATTTTTTAAGTCCAGTCATTTTCATATTAGTTATACTCAAAAGCAATTCCAAATGTACACAGTACAATATGTTACATATTAAGATAGTATGTACAAAAAGATTTTAAAATACAACAAAGACATCAGGCGGATCACATTTCAGATGACACACACGCCAACTGTGGATGAAGTCACAGGTTGTTTGTTCATCTTCAGTTGATTGAGCGTCGTCTTCTGACGTGACCTAATGTCATTCTAGGGTAGGGCTTGTTAGGTGTACCATATTCACACACTGTGGATCACTAGGCAGAGAGAGAGAGAGAGAGAGATGACCTCAGTTTGTTAAGAAAAGCAGCTGAGAGAATACTATGCCTCTTCCCTCTTAGCAGCAAGCTGTTAATGCCTGTGTTGAAGGCAAAGAGTGTGCATAGACATGTCCTTGGCTTGAAGTGTGCTTTTTTTCCTTCTTTTTTTTACAACCTCTCAGTTCGACCGCTTGTATTTAATGTACACATCTTTGGGTCAGTGCCTTAGTTTTACCATCGACCACAGGAGAGAGAGGGAGGGAGAGGGAGGAGACCCAGAAACAACAGAAGGAAACGGAAAGATAAGAACCGATCATGGCACTGCAGAACAAAAACACATTCCACAAATCAGGCACTTGTAGAAAAAAATCTTGAGGTAAGACAAGACTATAACTTATTATTATCGTTTATTATTATTATTATCATTGTTCACTGGGTTATTTGGTCAGATGAAAACAACATCACTTTGGAAGTTGCACCTCCTGTTTGTGTTATTTTGTGATTTCCACAGCCAAGACGAGAGATGAAAACAATAGATTCACGGCCATTCTGTGTTCATTTCCTCTAATGTACCATTTCCCCAGCTTAGGGATGATTTATTAGAGCCTGACCTCATGGAGAACTCCTCGTCACGTTAACCCCCAAGGTAATTAAATGTGTAGACAGATGAACCCTCGGAGGGGGGACGTGATGAAAACCGCCGTATATCGCCTCGGACAGAGGTGAAAATGTAGCTGTTTGTACGCGCTACATAATCTTTTAACAGTCTGTAAAACACTGTCAGGCTTCTCTTCTGTCTCTTTTACAAGAAGGAACATACTTTGTCTTGAGCTCAGTAAATAAGAGCAGATCAGCGGAGGCAACGCTCAGTAATCCAAGACATGAATAACAAAACAAATGAGGTCAGCCATCACAGTGTGGCACTGAGCTGCCTTCAAACTGTCCAATATAATGTAATAATTACCAGGTTACACCTCTACCTCTTGCTACATGTCGTTTGCGTACACGTTGACGCAACATCGTTGGAAGTAAAGTCACCAGAGAAATGTATTTATAAGACTAGAGCTCAAGAGATAAAGGTTTTCTGCACAGTGCTGAGAATCAGAAAGGCCATCTATGAGGAAATAAGGAACAGGTTTAGTCATGTTTCTCTTGTCTCCTCTGAACAGGTACACCAAAGAGGTGAAATCACAATAAAAGTACTTTTTTTTTTTTACTTTAATACAAAATATATATAATATATATATTGAATATAAAACAAAAAAAAAATGAATATATTAAGGGAAACATTTCAAGTAACGTCTTGAAAGAAATGACTGTGCACTTTTGCGTGCACTTTTTGTAAACCATAAAAAAAGGAACTAAAAAAAGTAAAAACAAATATGATAACATAATATTTATATTTACAAAGGTTAACTTAACAAGGCTTTGTACAAATGTTACAAAATTGTTCAACACAAACACCTGCACGCTCAGACATGATCACAAACATTGTTGCGCAAACACACATAAACATTATTAACAAGTAATCGAGAGACGACCGTACTGTGTGTGTGTGTGTGTGTGTGTGTGTGTGATGTTTGGAGTATAAAGGAGGGTCTTACAGTGTTTGTGGTCTGACGAGTAACAGATCAGGAAGACTGATATGAAAAATCAGATGAAATCCCTCTTGAATTTGAAAATGATCGCTAACTTTATGGAATTATAGCAGGTTTAGAGATGTTTGTAATCGTTAAAGCACCATTCTCTCAAGAACCGGAGGAGGTCTGCAGCACCTTCCTCTGGGCACCTGGGGGGATTTAACCCTTTAATTTATGTCGTCTGCGAGCCAGGCAGGAAGAAGACGGGGATGGATGCTCGATTATTACTCGAATGAGAATTCTTGGCCATAACGTTGATTGTGTTGAGGTCTCTGTTTCTGTATTATTTCTATAAAAGCACACATATATTATATATTATAAAAATAAAAACACAAAAACAAAAGCTTTGGCAACACTGGAGCGCCCCTTGCCATGCGAACGGAGCTTATCGAAAAGAAAAGTGGTGGGCTGCTTTTAAAAGATCTGTTCGTTGGTACACTGTGCTGCACCTGACGACTAACCAAGACCCTGTTTCTAACCATGCTGCCGGTCGACTGACCTGCAGAGTCAGAATCCGCAGCCTGTTTTCCTTGGAGTGAGGGGTGAGGGGTCAGCTGACAGGGCTCACAGGTACTGGTGGAATCTAGAGGGGGGTGTTTGACGTGCAGCCGGTCCTTGTTCGAGTCCGTCTGCATCCCGAGGCAGCCCTGGTGTTTTGACCTGGTTTTGAGTGATGGGAGACAGGGGGTAGTCATTGACATTCAGTGGGGGTCTCTTGTCGGACGTCTCAGTCGGGGAGGCCACCACGGTGTGTCTGCGCCAGGCCCGTCTCTTCCTCCGTGTCTCGGGTGACAGCGGTTTTCGCAGTCCCACACTGCGGAGGTCGTCTGCCGAGCCCATCAGACGAGTACAGACCTGCTCTCCCATGTATCTGCCACCCGGGCCGTTTGGGGTAAAGGAGGCGGCCTCGCTGGGCAGCAGGGTGGGCTTGGGCCGGGCATGGCGCAGGCTCTCCTGGCTGCTCCCTGAGGAGGGGTTGGTTCTGGAAGTGTCCCTCCTCACTCTTGGTGCGCCGTCAGGTCCAGAACCGGCCCCGTCGCCCTGGGCCGTGGCTTCAAACTGCTCTAAGAGGTCCAGGGAGCGAGCCTTGGCCTTCTCCGACTTCAGCTTCTTCCTGGCCAGAGTGTCACACTGGATCAGCTTGTGGGAGTTAAAGGAAGGCCGCGAATGCAGTTTATGAGTGGTGGAGGAGGAGGAGAAGGAGGAGGACGAGGGCGTGGTGGACCTTGCTCCTCCTTCGCTCCTGTCCGCAGAGTCTGGTGTGTGCGTGAGGGCGGTGGGTGGGGCCAGAAGGTTTGTGGGTGACAGCACAGGGGGTTTGTAGTGTGTGTAGAGGAAGCTACGTGGGGCTGCAGGTGGTTGTGTGTTCACAGGTGAGGTCGGGTGTTTGTCCGGTCTCTCCTGGGTCAGCGAGCGTGAGGCGAAGCCGCTCTCATTGTCCGTCTCGCTCACCAGCTCGCTGTGCTCGTCATCGGCATCGTCCCCTCTCCCCTCTGACCCCAGGCTCCGCCCTAACGTGGAGAGGGTGGAGTAACCAGAAACAATGGAGCGAGCATCCTCTGGAGCTCTCCACTGTGGCCCCTTCACCTCCGCCCGTGTCTCCTCCTCCTGCAACAACATGGCTGCCTGCCTTTCTCCCGCCTCCTCTTCCTCTTTGCAGCGCGGCCGACTTGGAATTACCGCCGCCACCTCCTCTTCTACCTCGTCTTTCACTCCACTTTCTACAACTTCCTCGTCTTCCTCTTCTTCTTCCTCTTCATCGTCGTCCTCCTCTCCCTCTGCCCGAGGAGCAGTGTCCCTTACAGGCGACTCTGCCTCCTCCTCCTCCTCCTCTGCGCCCAAATGTCCGGCTTTGATCGGCTCGTGCTCCGAGTCATCGTCGGTGCTGCTGCCCACGCGGCGGGCGTTATGGCGCTTCCTGCGTTTGCGGCCCGTAACAGCTGACATGATGGACAGAGTCAGGAAGTCCTTAGGCGTGAGATCTTTCTTTGACCCCCACGACCCCTGAAAAAAAACAAAAAAACATGACATTACACTTTATATATTGTCTGTGTTCATATATGTTGAACTGCTGCTGAACAACCAGAGTATCTTTGCACCACATGAGGGGATGTTACCTTTGATTTAGCTGAGTCACTGTTGGTTGAGTCTGGGGAAAAAGAGAATAAAAACATCAGCGGGTCAGAACCGATGAAGTTAACAAAAGGCCAGAACAGTCATGGTGGAGGACACAGAGGCAGTTGGTGTGATCGTCACTCTTTTAAAGGACAAGTCCACAATAAATCACAGAAAACTGCTCCTGCACCGCTCTGAATGCGATGAACCGCAGCTGGTGTTTTCCATCAGCTGTACGGAGGAAAACACCTGCTGGGACGTCATCGACTGACGCGCGTCTACAGCGCACTGTCCGATGCGAGCAGCAGTTTTATGTCCTGAACAAATATTAATCACAAGACGTCTAAATTTGAAGGAGCTCGTCTTCCTCTGTGCCCTCTGACCTCTGACCAGCACACTGATGTACACACTGGAGCAGAGGAGGAGAAATAATGATTGGGGGGAAGCAGGGTTTGGTGTTTGGAGGAAAAACTGCATTAGGAAACCACGGCACACACCGATGACATCACCCAAAACACTGATGACATCAATTCAGTGAAAGAAGCGATGGGAGTTGGCGAGAAAAGGCAGGAAAAATGGAGTCCACAGAATGAAAAGAAACACACTTCCTCACGAACACAAACACACACCGATGCAGGATCTGTTTTTATCTTCCACTGAATCTAAACCCTGAGAGCGGAGGTAGAGTGATGACCGCTTGAGGGGCTCTAGGTGGAAGTGTTACTCATGTACATAAAAGTACATTTGGTTTGTGTGCTGCTTCCAGATGGTTGCTCAAACTTCCACCCTCCATCTTTGGTCTTTCATATCAAACATACACCACCATTAAAGCTCCAGTAGACGCTCTTAGTTTCAACCAAAAGCTCTCTAGGTCAAACAATCAGATTTTGGTACGCTATAGAGTCCATGTGAGATGTTAAGACTCTTCTGACAGACCTATAACTACTAGTACTGAAACACTAAGTTAACTATTTGATTAGTCAATCACCAAAAAGTCTATCAACCATGGTTTGATTTTAGCTTCTCCAATCTCTGTTCTCTGTTTTATTAACATTGCTAATCAAATATTTTTAAACAAGCAAACTGAAGACATTTGCAGACATTTTTAGACTAGACAACTGATAAAACCATCCACAGTTCAATTAACAATGATAAAAAAGATGCAGTTTAACTGACTGACAACAGAACTAACTATCAGTTTCGCCATTTGGAAATCTGTCTCACCAGGTGTCCGTCGATGGCAAAATATCACATCAGCTGGGAGATTTTACTTTGAAAGGTCACTTTCAACGATGGGTCTAAGGATAGAGGGTGTGATTTTCTTTACAGGCTGTAAAGAGGGGTATTTTTGCTTCTGATTTTAGACTACATAAATAGATTTCTACTACCTCCCTCACTTTAGAAACATTCTGGGAATTTAATGCTCTTTTTTTTTTTTAAAGTTCACCAGTAATAAAAAAACAGAAGTGGAAAAGTGAAAGTTTGAGCCACTGCTGAGCCTCGCACAAATAAATCAGACTAAATGTATCTGGCTTTGAAATGGCAGAATCAGAAATGGCGCCACCCAGAGTCTCTTTGGAGCTGAGTGGCGTAAAGGAACCTGATGATTGGACTACGCTGACTGAAACTGGCCGTGGGATGAGTGCTCGACAACAAGACATAGTGAGGGCGTTGTCTCTCAGTGACAGACCACAGTTTGCACTCCAGTGTCAGATACATCAGCTTTAACAGGCAGAGAGCAACCAGTCATCCATTAATTCATTACTGAGACTGGAGCGACGACACTGAAGTGACATGTTCTTACAGAGACCTCCGTCTGACACTGAGAGGGAGACTTTCAGGAGGGTAATGGAGACCATGGAGACATAAACCATCACCACTCTCTCTCTCTCTTTCTCTTTCTCTCACCCACACACAAATACACATTATTTCACTTTCACAATATGATGCACTGACTCAATTGCACACACACACACACACACACACACACACACGTATTGCCAGGGGAGTTCCCATCCTACCGCAGTGGCTGCTCCACAGGCTCAGCTAAGAGAGGGAAATGCAGAAACGTACAGAGAAAGTGAAAGATGAGCAACGTGGAGGAAAAAAAGAGGTCAGCAGAGAGGAGAGAAGTATAGGCACTCTATCAAACACAGAAACACTCCAACTGCTAACGGGTGTCATTTCTTATGCTGCGTTCCAGTTCTGTAGGAAAGTAGGGAATTCTGGCTTCAAACTGGGACACACACTTCCAAAGAGGAATCTCAATCAAGCGAGAAATCTGATGTAACGCGTTTTAAAAAAAAATCATAACTCATTTAGTCATTTCTGCAAAATAACGTGAGTTATTATTAAGAGAAATTTGGCCTGACAGCTGTGTTTTTTCCCCTCACTTCACCAGAACACATTGATTATAATCGTGACACACTTCTGGGGAATTTCCTACTTCCAGCTTTAGATGGAAAGCAGCATCAAATTCATTTGGTGGCCATTTACAGCTTTCCGAATGCTATTGGTCGGCTTGGTCAGATCTAGCAGTCATTGGCTGAGAGCAGTAAGCAGCGTGCGCTCACCTGAGGCCTCCCCGAGCAGAGCGGTCCTGCCGATGTTGGACAGCAGGTGGTCGATGTTGGGGGCGGGCTGCACGTCCTCCGTGTCCACCGGCGTCTGGACGGAGGAGACACGAGAGCAACATTCGATGACACAATAAAAGGCTGTGATTCACTGTGGCTGTATCTCCACGTAGATGCCTCATAGGAATTTACTGACATTTCTAGAGATTAATTATTGTTGTACTTGATAATATATAGAATTACTACAGCATGCAGGAAGCTGACTGATTTCTCTACAGACTCTGCAGGTTTATCTGTGCTCTCAATCACAAAGATCAAAGGTCACTGTGATTACAATGCAAACAGCAGAGTGACTCACTGGTTTCATAAAAAACAGCGTGATCACATCACTGTATGATCAAAGGAAAGAGCTCAATACTTCTTTTACTTCAAACATAAAAAGTTCAGTCATAGCCAGTAATCACTACTCCACATTCATCTCCAGGGTTTTTGGTAGAAATGATATTATATTATTGTAGCACCCATATGTTTTAGTCTCTTATCTATAAGAACTGAAAATGATGTCCATGGAAATGACAAACACAGCCATAAAGGTATGGTTTCCATGTCTGTTTACTTCTCTAATAACTACATCACTGCTTAACTAATAAATGTTCAGATAATGTACATGTGCAAAGATTTTCTTTAAACCTAACTGGATCACGGATGTCCAGATTTGGTGAAAAAGAGAAAATTCAACACAGAGGTAAACATTTTTAAACATCTTGCTTTAGGATCAATTCATTTTTTTTGAAAATCTGGATTTCATATTTTAGAGAACAGAAAAGGGTCACTAGTCTGGAAACACAAAATTTTTTCTAAACTCTCCCTTCAAGACTTATTTTTGTTTAACCCTTAAACATGAAAAAGTCCAGAGCTGAAGATTTTTGTTGTGTTTTAGGGGAAAATGAGACACGATGAGGCAGTGTGCTGCTATAAAATCCATAAAAAGTATAAAACTGAATGGCTGCTATCAGTACTTGGCAGTGGTTTGTTAAGTTCTTGACACAAGTTTGAAAAAGATGAAGTGATCCCCTCAGTGGCAGATTTTGTTCTTTTGGAAAAAATAACTTGCAACGATGTGTTCAAATACAGATCCTGAACTTTTACTCTCACTCTCTCTGTAAAGATTCTCAGAAGTCACACACACACACACACAGCATACTTCACATCCTGTACATACTTTACCGTCTCTGTAGTAACAATAAAGTTTTCGCTGTCTAAATCAATCTTTATTGTTCACATGCTACAAAACAACATGATAACAAACCTTTTCATCCTTGTCCATCTCTTCAGCGAAAAACCAGATGCCCTGTAAGAATGACAGAGAAATATTTAGCATGATAAGGATTATCGGTATGTGTGTGTGTTTATGTGTGAGAAAGTGTGTGGCATCTCTCACATGTTGGATGAGCGTCTCTACTATCTTATAGCGGTCAGGCATGTGTGTGACCATGTCTTTCATGTTGTCTTCAGACGTCCGGACCAGAGTCGGCCCGAACACCAGAGCCAAGTTACGAGGCTCCATCTGCACACAGGACGGAAAAGACGTTAATACCAAACGTACTGTGGAAATACACGATTATATTTGACTTACTAACTGTCCTTCACACACCTTGTTTTTATCAGAGCTGTCGGCTACAGTCTTCAGGTGACCAACCAAGAACTTCAGAGTGTGGTAATAATGATCTGGGAGGTCTCGGATCTATGAAAGAGAAACAGGAGGAATGGCGATACTGATAAACCTGTTGGACCTGCCTGACTTCTGCTACACACTCACATACACATACACTAGACAAATAAGCAACTTATCGCGCTCAAATTCATTCATTCAAAACACACCAGTTTCTTCATGGTCTTTAGTCTTTCTGATGCATTTTCCATCCGATTGGCGTCAATGAAGTCGTTGTACTTGTCTGTGAAGATATTAGAAATATTAAAATACACGACAGATGAGACGTTGTGATATGAAAGCACGGCAGTGTGAGGTCGTATGGTATGTGTGATGGCTTGTCGTGACATGTTTGGACTCACCGTTGGTGAAGAGCGGCTCTGGAAGTTTCCTGAAAAAGGATTTTAGTAAACTGCTGACAACATTGAGGTCCTGCCACTTCTGTTGACAGCAAGAAACACAGAGAAGAGTCAGTGATGACAGAATTTCAACATCGGTTTATTATCAGGGCATTTTTCTGTGTCCATGTGTGTTTGTAGTTCCTGACCTCCTCTGCAGGGTTGATGTCGACGCCCTTGTTGAGCTGATCCTGAAGCATCGACACCATGGCGTTGTTCCCGGGGACTCTGTAGATCCCGGTGTACTCCAGGCCCATCTCCTCCACCAGACCGCAGCAGATCTCCACGATCAACGGGATGAACTGAGACGGACAGAATCAAATCACAAATGAAGCATTCAGTAGAAAACCTTGTTTCACTGCGTTCAGGTGGGACAGAGGAAATCGAGGCTAACCTTGTTATTTACACCCGGCTGACAATCCTCCAACCTCACGCCAAAAGCTTTGGGACCGGTCTTCTTTGTCTTCTTCATGATGTTGATTCCCCACGGAGACTTTGGAGGCCCGCTCTCATCTAAAAACAGATTCAACAAAAACTTGACACAGAGCCTCAGTACTCAGTGCTTCTTGTTTTACCTGATCTTTGACAATGAACCACCTACAGTTTTGGGATGGCATGAAGTCATATTTTTAGTTTTTGGTTCCCTGACACTGACCTTTGCCTTCTGATTTTGGGGATCGTGGCGCCCCGGCAGCATTTTCTGTCTTGGCGAGAAGGAATGGAGGCTTCATGCGGGGCAGCCTGGGAGAGGAGTCGGGTTTGCTGCCTGTCGGACTGCAGGGGGAGACAGAGAGACAAGTTTAATTCAAGCTGTCAGTTGACTGCAGCAGTAAAGGCGGCTTTATTATGTTCAGCCATGATCAGGTGACTTACCTCTGTTTTCTGTAATCGTTCAGCTTCTTATTGATGAGCGCCTGTCTGGAAAATCCGAGCTCCTGCAACACACACACACACACACATCTCTGTTATGACTTTTTATAAAAAGCTACACACTGCAGGCACAGTAACAGAGGAGGTTAAAATGAGACAGATAAAGGTGTGTCCTCTGACCTCGCTGTCCGTCTTGCTGTTTTCCCTGATGACCTTTATCCAGTCCAACATGTCCTCCCGGTCCTCCGCCTGTAACAGGTACTCGCAGAAGTCCTGGGTGGTCAGTCGCAGGGCGTGTTTCCGTTTGGTCTCACTGTACGCAATATCCACCAGACAGCCCCGGATGCTGATGGGCTGCTCCTCGTCCTCGGCAGCACCTCCGATCGTGGCCCCCCGAAGCACTGCCTCCCTCTTGTCCTTGTAGAGGAACAGCGAATGGGAACGAAGCACCGAGAAGACTCGCTTCCACGGGCGCATGCCGCTGCCCACCTTCTGTGAAGGATACATGAGATGTGAGTCTTTTAATACTTTTAATGCTCTCCTGCCTTCTGTTCAATTTCTATTCAAGCCTGGTGTGCCCACCTTGCCCTTCTCTGTGAGGATTTGTTTGAAGTGCAGCCATCCTTCTCGCCGTACGTCGCTGTACGTGATGTTTCCCAGCTCTGAGGTGGAGTGGCGTTTAGATCGAACCTCCTCTGCGGTCCCCAGGTTGTCCAGAGACTGAAACACAAACAGGAGAATGTTCACAACATCTGTTGACATGTCAGCCTATTAAAAGCCATGAAGTCTGACCCTGATACCCTGCAAGCTCATGCCAAAATAATAATATAAATAATATATTGTGCTGGTGCTGATGAGGGTTTAGTTGTGACCCTTGTTTTGCATCATCAGAAGATTTTCCTCTTTTCATATTACATCATTTTACAACTGCTGCAGCAGCTCTCTGGCCTCTTTGTGCCCTTGTACTGCAAGTTGCCAAATTCTGCCTTTAAAACTCACTGACACACCTTCATTAAAGCTGACACACACTGAATATGACTCACTTGAGTAGCTACATTGGTTTGGAGTTTGAAGCACATTGAGTGCAAAAATGAAAATATCTGTTTCACAGTCTGATGTAAAAAGGCACAGACAGACCATAGAAGTGTCTGGAATATGTGAGACTATGTCACTTTTTAAAGAGAAAATGTACTTCTATAAAAGTAAGATTAATTATCAATGAAACACACCCTTGCTCAGTTCAGTATACATGAGTTTGGATGCTACAGCCTTATTTTATCTGGTATGACTAGTAGCTCATGTCTAATGTTAGCACAGTACTTGCACTCTTCAGTATTTGCACACTTCAGCATGTCACAGGTAAAATGATGAATAATGAGTCAAAGGAGAAGAACTCACCCCATCTGTGAAAAAACTCTTCACTCTCTTTGGTAGCCTCCTGCAAAGTACAACAACACAACTGTCAAAACGTGTGCTGCACACGTCATTGAATAGATGTCGTTTTAATGCAACAAACTGTCAGCTGTCTCAGTTCCGACGGTACTCACGAGAAGACCCGTCCCTCCTCTCTGAACGTGTTGAGTCCTTCGTCACATGACTTGGAGCGCTCGGTGGTGATGGCTAGAAGATAGGAGGAACGGCGACTGGATTTAATACTGCCTGCTCGATGAGAGGATGAATGAGCACGGAGAGAGATATAGACAGAAGAAAAGAGAAAGAAAGAGACAGAGACAGAGAGAGAGAAAGACAGAATGTTGATGTAATGCCAATCACCCGTGGTGGACGGTGTTGGATTAGGAGATGGGGATAGTGAGGGAGGGAGCAGGAGGTGGAGGAGGTCGGTGGTATGAGTGACGAGGTGAGGATGGGTGGTGGGGAGGTGAGCTGGAAGGGTGGGTTAGATCAAACTACCACTGTTCTCACCACTGGCATGCAGGTGTAGCATCTGTAAACACTGACTGACATGCATTTCTTTAAAGAAACGTGTCATGCAGGTCAAAGTTTGCCCAGTTTAACTAAACTGGGAGGAAGCTGACTGACTCGTGGGCTTCATGCACAGCTGGAAATCCATCCAAACACATTCAGACAACGAGAATCTTCACGAGTATCTTTACGTGCGAAACATGCCCTGTACAAATTCAGCATGCAGAATAGTATAAAACTTCATCTTTGCAAGGATTTTTGTCTTATTATTGAGCCCCAAAAGTCTTGTTTTGAAGTTAGATTATTTCAACCTGTCCACAATAAAAATCTAATTTTGTAGGAATTAATGTCACACTTAATTCTGGATTTTCTTTAAATAATTTGATTTGAATTAGAAACCAGTTGATTTTTTTTTACTTAATTTGAGAAAATCAAACTTTGAAGGCTCAATAAGAAGCAAAAAAATACTTAAAATGGAAGTTATAAACAGCCAACCACGAGGGTTTTCAAATCTCATGCAGGCTTCATCAATCCGTCTCTGAAACTTACAAATAAGACACTTTTCTGCTGCATGCAGTGGGGAGGAAGAGAGGGGAGGAGGGAGGGGAGGAGGGGGCACTCACTGCAGTCGTGTGAGAAGAGCCTAGTGAGGGGGAAGGTGAAGGTGGGGGAGGCGGGGCTGGTGACCACGGCGGCGGGCGCCGAACTCATGCCGCTGGACACCACGGAGGACGCCGGCACGTGGCGGGCGCGCAAATCAGCGCCGGGGCTGGTCGGCTCATCTGTGGGAGGGGTGGAGGGAAGGAAGGAGGGGAGGCAGGAGGAGAGGAGAGGAGAGGAGAGGAGAGGAAAGAGGGGGATAGGATTAGGTGTTAGAGAAGGAGGTCAGAAGGGGAAAAAGAAGGAAAGGAAAATGGGTTAGATTAGGAGAAGATGTGGAAGAGGAGAAGTTTTTAAGGGAAAGGAACCGCAGGGTTACCAGCAGAGATACTAAACAAGATCATTTCCATTTTTATGTCACCTTATCTTTAAATTTCATGCTTTCACCTACAAAATCAACACCCACAACAATCGTACTCGAACATGAGGCATTTAGACGCCAGTTAG
This sequence comes from Argyrosomus regius, assembly GCA_946959425.1. Classification (NCBI taxonomy): domain Eukaryota; kingdom Metazoa; phylum Chordata; class Actinopteri; family Sciaenidae; genus Argyrosomus; species Argyrosomus regius. The sequence goes on along the minus strand of OX336897.1, from coordinate 18,210,920 downwards.
ACACAAAACACAGCCCACAAACACAACACAGTCATTTACAAATCCACAAAGAGAAGCTAAAGGATCTAAAACCTGCACAACCGCCTCAGGAAAGTACAAATACAAATGCAACCTGAGTAAAGAGACAAAAAGTTACAGAGGCGCAGATTAAAATAGGCAAATAGACGACAGATAATGCAGTACCTGTGCCTTCTGTTGCCATAGGAAGAGTTATTCTGCTGCTAAAAGAGGTGGTTTTGTAACAGACATATACTGGCTCCAGGTTTCAGTTCTTTATGACATCTACAGTCGAGTATGAACTGACACATGTGATGACACAGGCAAGAGAAAGTGTGACGATCCAACGAAGGAGTAAAAGGATATTATGGATAACCAAATATAGATATTTAGTGGTACTTTTTATGCCGTGAATGAACATTTGTTCAATAAGACAAAGGCATTAAGCAGCTTTATAGGTCACACAGACTACAAGTCTTTGAAGCTTATGCAAAAGGATATGAAACTGCGACACACACACTCACATGTACTCACACTTCCTGACTCAGAGAGGATTAGAGACCAGCCCAATATTTGCATAAAGTGAGGAGAAGCTGGATTTGTTGGTGATATTTTAAACTGTCAGTACTGAACTGGTGTGGAAGGCTTTGGTGTGTTTTCTCTGTGGGACCAACAGGGGGCAGCACAGCCTCAGACAGCTCTGTAGACTTGAGGGACTCAGTCTGAGGTCCACCCCCACAGACCACCACATAGTCTTTTTCTGAATTCTTGTTTCGGGTTTCTCATTTCAGCTCTGATTTCCTTTCTTACCTCTCTCACCTTTGCCTCTCTTCACCTTTCTTTCTGTCTCTTCCTTCCCTCTGGCTTCTTTCCATCTACCACCCTTTCTGTTCTATTCTTCACTCCTGTGCGTACAAGAGCCCGACATAAGGCGGAAAACATTTCCAATCTGGGATGAGGAATCTGCCTGTTTACAGCGCTGCCCAGAAATAGCCGGGCTGTGGGTTTAACAAAGGCCGTCATTAACGGGCAGCCAGAGAGTGAGCTCAGAGCCACGAGACGGAGACGCACCAGCAGAGGGGAGCAACATACCACAGCACACTCTGTCTCGACTCTGCAGTGTGTCCTGCAACATATATGGAGCTCAGCAGGCAGCGATTACATGAGACAGAGAGGAGAGGAAAGAAGAGAAGTCAGAGAGAATAAAAGAGACTTAAAGAAATTAAAAGTCTAAAGTAATGTTTAAGGCACAGCTACTTAGAAGTCTGCAACAAATCTCCAAGTTTGATTTTTAATGTAACTTAAAGAGATTACTTCAATGTGACAAAACTAGAAGCAAAGCTGTCTTTACTTTACTGACAACTTTTTGAGAGATTTTTGAGTTGGAGGGTATCCGCATCAAAATTATACTTTTTTTCTACACCCAGAAATACAAACAAAAACATTTTTTTTATTAAAGGAAACAACTGACCTCTCAAATGTTAAAGGTTGTGCAGCTGTAGAAGAACTTTGCCAAAATAAAGTCATCTAATACTGGCAAAATTAAGGTTCAGTAAAAGTCAGATTGAAGAATAGACAGACGAGTAGGGCTGCAACTAGTAATTAAAAATGTAGTTCTCGAAAATTAATTGTTTGGTCAGAAAATAGTGAAAACGCTGATCACAAGTTCCTGGAAGCACAAGATAACGACTTTAAATTGCACATTTTGTTTGATTTGTCTCAGATATTCAGATTATTATCACGTAAGAATAAAAAAAGAGCTGTAAATCCTCATAACTGCGCAGCTAATATTCAACATTTTTAGTTACTTAAATGATTAATCTATTAGCAAACTAGGCATCTGTTGTAGATTACTGGTTGATTAACTCAGCTTTATAAACAAGCGTTGGTTGGCAACTTTCTACTAAATACTCTGCACTGTGGTCGCATTTTGGTTCAATGGCCAGACCGAGTTAACCAGAGAGACGAAAACCAGGAATCTAGAAAGAGAGGAGAGAGAGAAAAAAAAGGAAAGAATGATATTACGAGACAGAAAGGCTGGTGCCTGTAAGGCAAGACAGAGGGGACGAGAGGCCAGAACAGAAGGTCTTGGTCCTGGTCTGTTGTGTCCAAGGTCCAGCTAGTAAAGATAGTCATGGACTGAACCCCCACGCAGACACACAAACCCCTTCATCTTCCAGAGCAGCACAATAGCAGCATTGAGGGCGGGAGCTGAGTGTATGGGCCCCTACTGTTCCCCACAAGGACCACCACAAAAACCTCCTGGTAATTTACAGCTGAGATTCATGTTGAAAGACTCCAAGTGGGTACAAGAGCAAAATGCTGCATCTGTTGACAATGCCTCTTCCTGTTTTATTCCCATTGTATGACATACAAAAATAGAAGACTACTAAATACTTCAAAGTAATCAAAGTTTGGAAATCTGCTATATCTCTATACAAGACGTCATAAAAACATATTTGCTGTCAGACACAGCGTGCCTTTGTGCTCTCTACCTCGCAGACATCCGTGCTTTGCAGACAAGAACGATAACAGCCAATAAAATCGCATGTTCCCGAACAGGCCCAGATCATATCAGCATCTCTGTCAGAGAGATAAAGCGATGGAGGAGGAAAGAACGAGAAGAGAGAAAAGCTATTTCTTGTCTATGGGGAGAAACTAGCCTAGTTTCAATTTGTGGCTATTAAACGTGTCCCGGCCTGCAGCTCTGACTGCCTGCTTTCTGAAGGTATGACACAAGAATGTGCTCTGACAGACTGAGAGAGAGAGAGAGAGAGAGAGAGGCACAGAGATGCCTCATGGTTTGCTGAGCCACTGGATTTTCTCCCTTTAAATGACTTTCTCTGGCCGAGCGTGGCTTGGCTCAAATATCGGCGGCCATTCCACGTTTGGCTTCCAAGTCAGCTGATTTGAATCTATTCAGCATTAGGGGTGAGCGGCGGCTGCTTTCTCCAGGCTGTGACAGGGTGATGGAGGCATGGCTCGCCTGGCCGTCTGACTTCGTTTGCGTATGGTTTGACTTAATGGATGCTGTACGAGTCAAGTGATACAAGCCAATGTGAAGCCTGCGGAGCCCCCTCTCTTTTCCTTGCGTGTTTTCAGAGCACGGAACAAGACGGGACACGACCACAGTCACCTCCCACTGACACCAACATATGTAGGCCATAACTGTACAGTACATATTCATGCAAGCAACCTCACACAGACACAAGACTGCACTGAAGCTGTTACAGATCATCACTGGTGTCAAGTATTAAGACTACTCTACTATGAGTTTATGAGGTTTTCCTAAACATATAATTTCATTTCACTGGATTCATTTAATCCAACTTTCATATTAATCTTGCAAACCTTGAAAGGCTTTTCTTTCTGCTTGGTCCATAAGAAGTGGATTAAGTGTTTTAAGCAAGGATTAGAAGACAACTCTTCTTCCCTTAGATATATTTTACAGGCCAAATTACACAATGTTAAAGGTGAACCAAACTTTGAACAACATAACTCAATAAAAATAATTATAAACAACCCTTTGTGCCAGATTTTCCATAGTTAGGGTAAGAGTCAACAGCCATGGCAACATCTCTGTGAGGCTGATTCTTCAGCACAGCTTTTGCCATACTAGTGTAACATTTAACTGAAATCTAGCATGGCAATATGCTTACAGCACGTGTTGTAAGTGTTTTTGAGCTGATGAATGAGCTAGAGGGACAGTGACAGAATGAGTACATCCTCTGGGGACCAATTTTCATCCTATAGTTGTTGAGAACAAAATCAATGGATCCATGGACAAATCAACAAAACTATGCATAGAGCTGTGCTGCTAGCGGGGCTAAAAAACGATACCGAAAGTGACTAAAAGAGAAGAAAGGGGAACAAAAAGAATGAAGAGCTTATCAGGAAATATCTAGCACTGCCCACACACACACACACACACACACACACACACACACATTCAGCTCCATCTCATTTCCTTAACATGGTGACGTGACCTTAAAGACCGGGGGCAGGATTAGTGAACTCAGAAATGACTGAATGAAACTACTAGTCTGTAATACTGTGGGAAGTGCCATTGTTACCCAACGCAAACATTCACACATACGCACACACAACACAGCTAAATATCAATGACAGAATGGAAACTGCGTCTAAGAAGAGCCCGGAGCCTGAACAGACAGACAAGAAGGAAATTAAGGAAACACACACATCCCCACAAACTCATAATTTCGCCTGAATTATAGCTCTGCATTTCCTCTCAGTTAAGCTTTCACTAACATTCAATAAACACTCGATGTGGATTACATTTTAGAATGGAAGCGATGAAATCTTAAGGTCAGTTGGAGGTTTTGTGAGGGGATTAAAGTGTAAGAGAGGGGACACAGGATGGAGCTCAAACATTCCTTTCTTACCTATGTAGGGGATGGAGGCCAGGGAGTCATCCTCTATGGGGAGGGGGGCGAGGTTGCCGTTTGGTTTGCGTGGGGCTACATCTCCTGTGGAACCAGGTGCAGGAGCTGAGTCTTGGGGATCTGGAGAAAACAAAGAGGGTTCTAGCCCGTCCATGGGCAGTGCGTAGTGCGGATGACGCATACCGTAGGCGTTCCTCCGCCCAGTAGGCGGTTTCTGCCTCAGCACCACTTCCTGGGTCGCCACCTCGGCCTGCCCCTCCAATGACCCTCGTTCCCTCTCGTGGTTTGTTGGCCTGTACGCTCTGTCCTGGGATTCAGGAGTGGCGGACGCAAGGGGAGATGTGTTAGAGGCGGTGAGGGGGGCTGTTGTGCCCTCTGGAGGGCTTTTAGGGTTTGGGTTCCAGTTCAAGTGGGGGCCAGAGTACGAAGGGTCCCTGAAAGAGTGGGCTTGCTGCATAATGCGGCCCGTCTTGCGGTAAAAAGAGGGGCTGTAGCTCCGGTAGCCCACTGGCTGGTCGTCCATGCTCTGCCCAGGGGGAAGCCGTCTGCTCTGGGGGGCAGCCTGCTGGGGCTGAGGCTGAGAGTGGGCCTGGGTGTGAGTCTGGGGGTGGTGCTTCGAATGTGACGGTCGGGACATCGCAGGAGCTTGTGCTGCACCGTAATGACTCCCCTGCCTTGGGTAGGCATCAGTCCTGGGGGGCGGCTGGGGAGCCTGCTGGAGCCACGAAGGCCTCTCAAACCGAGGCGAGACCAGTCCAGCTGTTGCTCGGTCCAGCATCTCTAACGAATGGCCGTGGCGGTCATACTGTGCCAGCAGGTTTTCAGAGCGTGTTCTAGTATAATTAGAGGCTGGTTGGCCCCTACCTGGGCCCCCTTCCCAGTCTTCATAAGACCAGTATGGCTCTCCGTGGGGTCCTGGTCCTGACTGCTGTAGTAACAGCAGAGTGTCCTGGGAGGCGCTGTGCGGCCAACCACCTGTCCGCTGCTGCTGCCTCCTGGTTTCACTGAGCCGGTCCTGAGAGTAGCTGCGGTGGCGGGTTTGCATGCTGCGGCCTGAGCGCTCAGGCATCTGGTTGTAGTACCAGTCAGTGAGGGCCTGCTGGCAGCGCTCACTGCGGCCATGGCTAAGCTGAGGCAGGGGGGGGCTAGTCCACGCTGAGCTGGACTTGCGCGGCTGAGCCTGCGAGGAGCTGGCAGCGTGGTGGTTAGGGTAGTGGACTTGCAGCGGGCTGGACAAAAGGCCTCCTGATGAGGAAGACGAAGAGTAGGAGCGCCCCCTGGTCTGCCCCTGAGGCTGCTGGCTGGTCATACCGTACTGGATCTCCTCTGTGCGGTGGGCTGGGCTACTGTGACCCACACCGCCTGGCTCTCCTGCCCGTCCTTCCTGCCAGCTGGCGGGGCTGCCTACAGCAGAGCGGTTGTCCAAGGGTGAAGAAGGGCTGGAAGAGCCTGGCCAGCGACTCCAGTTATCCAGCTGGTTCTGGCCCATAGGCGCAGATGGAGGGGCTCCGGCAGGGGTCGTGGTCTTGGAGCGCGAATAACAGATAGGAGGCGGTGGTGGGAGGTTCTCAGCTCCCCCTGAGTAGGGTTCATTGCCTGTCAGGTAAGCATCCTGGGAGTATGCCTGGGAGAGGGAGAGAAGATGGAAAGAGAAGTGAGATAAGACACATCAGGAAGAAAGCTCAAAGAAAAGGTGTGTGACGCAGTGACGACTTCAGATCGAAATATGCTCTTATTGTAAACAAGTCTGACAACAACACACACCATAACCAAAGCTCTATAGGACAACTGCACATTACACAACAAGCCTTGAAGTGGAACGGTCTCTCAGCTCAACCCCTTCGCCACAGTTTGTCCCCAGGGCCTCGGTTCTCAACACAAACACATGCTAGGCAGCGAACTGCATGAACTGCCTTGAGGAAAAGCCACAACATTCACTGCACAGCTACCAGCTGCAAATACATATGTCCCCACACAAGGTTGTGTACACACACTGTGCACTGCTTTTAGAGTATACATCGGAAACAAAACAGTGTATAATTAAGCCACTACTTTGTCAGTTAGTCACATTTGAAGCTTGCTTACAACTCGATTTCATAACACCAGACAAAAACATACCTGCTAACGACTCATGATTAAGTAAAGCTAAATCAAGCAGACAGTTAGACAAGTTTTTCAGGGTTTACCTAGACCGTCCAACACAATCCAGAACCTTTCCTCAGCCTGCATGTTAAGCTTGTAGTCACCACAAACAGACACAGAGGAGGAAGAACAGAAAGCAGAAGACTGATCCTCACCGACACTCCTGACAAAACGCCCGTCCTGCTAAAACCTGCCGTCCTTCAGATTCCACACCCTCCTTCTCCCAGAGACATTCAACCTTCTTGCTTTTTAATACTACTTTTTTCCCGAGTTTCTATCTGTTGATCTCCTTGTTGTCTTCTCTCTCGGTTCCTTCCAAACTCCCTCTCTCCTCCCTCTCATTCTGTGCCTTACTCCACCCTGTGGGAGTGTGGAAGGAGGCGCAGCACTGGTGATGTCATGCTAGGAATGCAGCAGATACAGGCGTAGCAGTGAGGGGAGGAGTGTGAGGACAGAGGAGTGGGTTTATAATGTTAAAACATGGCAGCATGTTTGAATTGAGAACCCAGTTTTGGGCTCTTAAGGCAGGAACACATGATGGTTCTGCGCATTAGAGAAGGATCACTTTGGTCTGGTGATCTGGGTTTTGTGTGTTGACATGTTGCTCCAGGTTAATGGGAGGGGCGAGGGATGATGCATGTCTGATCATGTGAGCTAACGTGGAGCAACCTGTGGAGCGACAAAAATGTGTTGTACAGTACATGGGCGTGTGAATGAGCGCCGAGCTGTTTTTCAAAACGTAAGCTTTCACAGTCGGGATACCAGTGGCTTTTAATGAATGCGTGTTGTAATCTAAACACAGAGCAGAGAGCCTCTGAGTCACTGTGCAGCCATTCTAAAAAAATCTCTACATTCTTCCACAGTGACGAGGTGAATCTATGTCGAACCCTGCAAACGAGGACCGCACAACATCCCTGCGATATTATGTAATGACATGTATGTGAGTGTGTAATGCATGTTGTGCGTGGGATAAGGTGCATGAAAAATCCCATACTCACACTTACCAACTGAAGCACGTCTTCATCTTTTGGCATAATGGAGAGCTCCAACACGCTCTCACTGCAAGACACATGAAGGAGGGAGGACGAGGGGAGGACAGGGAGAATAAAGACATAGAGGTGAAAAACAGGAGACTACAAGATTGTGAGCTCACATCCAATAACTTGAACTGGCGCTTGATACGGAGCACAAAAATAGTGAAGCTTCATGAAGTGGATCGGGCCAGTCTTCGTCAAATACACTTCATCATCAACGTCATTAAAATATATAAAAGAGAAGTGTTTCTGCTCTCATTCACACTCCATTTTTAGCACCGCAGTAATCCCTAGTCCTAATGAGTTCCATGCTGTGAGGTGCACAGATAAAAAGAGCACTTGTATCAGATTGGCAGATCCCTCGAGTCGATATCTCAATTTCTATTGGGAGAGAAAAAGTTGGATCGTTCATCGCTAACATCAGCCAGCTGTGCTGTAGCTGACCCTGACTTCCCTGTGGATTGTGGTGTCTAACACAGAAGGTCAGCATCTGAGGAGAGTTAATATGAATAATAGAAATATAATTTCAGATTCTGATCCAAGCATCTGGATGGAAAGACAATAGCTTCTTTTGTGAGATTCCAGATAAAACTTTACTGGTGTCCAGTGTCAGTCCATGTGAGTGTGTGGAGTACGCCGCCTCAGGCTATTCTTTTTTTTTTTTTTAAAAGTGGAAAAAAAACAGTAGTGACTAGATGTGTGTCATCTCGGCGGAGAGCTTGCAAAGAAAAAGCAAATAGATGGTTGACTAAATCAACACACCGAAGGCTCAAAACGCTGACAGGCAGGAGGTCTTACCTGTTCTGGATGAGGGCTATCACCTGCGAGTACGTCTTTCCTAGAACGCTCTCTCCGTTCACTTTCACCAGCCGATCCCCTGCAAAACACAGACATGTTATCACGTTATGCACAGGTCTGTGTGTTGAACTCCGTCCTCTTAAGCAGATGCACACCTCCAGTTTCAACAAAACTAAAGACGTGCAGGCAAAACATGAAGCTTATTATCCAGGAGAGCAAGGCGTGCTATGCAAAGTACCTCAGTCTCGAAAGGCAGTGAAAAATGAAAACATCGATTGAATTAAAATATCTTTCAAGTCACGATAGCTATGTGTTCAAAGTTTGTGTGAATTCGCGGCGACTGCATGCAAGCTTAAACGCACACAGAGCGCTCAGTGTGTCTGTGTGTGTTTTTGCATATGTTCATAGTGGCATGTGACTTTCTGGATGTGACAGCTTGTGTTAAAGAATGCACGTCTGAACTGCTGGGAGTGGACTGCTGCCCTGCTAACACGGCAAGACACAACAGGAACACTTCATTAGCTCTGTCACATCCAAATGCATGTGAAAATATGAGTTGTCATACAGGTATTTGTGTTATATCATCTAAAGCAGCTCTAGTCTCGAGTGAGGGAAAAATACATTCTTTATATTGGCTGTCTCCCCCTCTCTCATTCTTCTATCTGTGTACACCTGTTCATGTCTGCAGCATCACGTGACCGGAGCTCACCCCAACAGATTTCCAATGCAAATCAGGATGTTCATTCTCCTGCACCATATGTTCTCTTTACCTGTGCACAAGCCCGCCTGGTGGGCCGGGCCTTTTTCTCTCACGCTCTTTACAAATATGGTGTCCATCGGCTCCATTCGACCTTTCTGATATCCTGAGAGACAAAAGACAAAGAAGAAGAAATGCAAAGATCAGGGAGCGCACAGCTGAGTTATAAAAATGCTGAAGTGTTATATAAAGCTTTAGGTTGCTCCTGGTGTTTAAAGATAAGATGTTATTAATTAACTTATATCTATGACTTCCCTGGCCCGTGAAATAAATGAACACTTAACATTTATTGACTACTGTTGTTCTCATAAGTGCAGCTGACTACTTTAGATGCAGCGCTGCATAGTGTCCTGTAGGGGGTGCAGAAAGGCTGCAGAGCAGAGGAGGCAGGAGAGGAGACAGGAGGGAACACAGGAGGTCCCAGCTCATTACATCACCAGTTATCCCGCTGTACATGGAGTTCATGAGAAAGAGAAGCAGGAAGATGAAGAACACTTACCCTTTCCGTTACCGTTCTCCTCATCCTGTAGAGAACAGAAACAGAGTTAGTGCTCAAATTCAAGTCCATTTATGGAAAACAACCAGTATACAAGAGAAAATTAAATAATAATAGGTTAATAACTGTAACAGTTGCTTTTCATGATTAATAATTAATGATTAAGGGAACTTAAATTATTTAGCTGATATATGGTGGAGGTCTGACAGTGAGGAATAAACCTGAAGAAATAAAAGCTAACACGTTTTTTTTTTTTTTCAGCTCTTGACAAGATGTGGACAAAAACTATTACTAATGACTGAATGTATCTGTTTGTGGGATTTGAAGATGTGCAGAATTTCTGTCCCATTCTCATTTCATTGGAGAAAAACTTTGGCCGTTCAGTATTTAGCAGTATGAAGCCACAAACATCTATTGTTGCTTTCACATGGAGGGATATCACCGAATGTGCATACAGGGAGTCGGAGTTTGACCTAGTCTCAACCCTGACATGACCCGATGTGGAGTCAATAAATAATATTTACAGGTGATAAGTCTCATGTGACTAGAGTGAGGAGAACTTGATAGCTACATCTCTAATCATTATCTAGTTATAAATGTCCTTTATGTGTGAGTGTTTAAGGCTTCCTCAAATGCCGGCGTCTTCCCCAGAATCCCGAACCAAACCTCCTGAGACAGTTTGTTTTTATGAGTGTTGATTGATTTGAGTGTTGCAGTGCAGCTCCAGCACAGACACCGACTTTCAGGTTAGACGGTCTGGCAGGTACTCCTGATGACGTCATGTGAGGCAAACATACACGGAGCTATCGGCAGTCAGGATGGCGTTGGTGAGATTTGATAGCTGCAGATTGTTTGATCATGTCCACACGCACACACTAAGCTGAGTGGACAGTTTGGGGTTAGGGGCACGGTGGGCTGACTGCTGCCTGGCTTTATGCTACGCTGAGTGGGCTCATTCCTGACTCTGCAGACAATGGTGAGGGGTTTAGAGGCAGAGAAAGGAGAGCTGCCGACCCCAGAATAGAGCTCCGAGCTGGGGACACTCAACAACTGACTGGTCCTGGTCTAACCACATCCGGGACTGAGGAGGAGACAGTGCGAGGTGGGAACAAGACACTGGCATCTGGGTCAAATACTGTACACAGCGCAGTGTGAAGCAGCTGGTAGGGAGTATCGGGAATAAGTGGTCGCAGGTTCGTGCAGAAAAGCAAAGGTGTATTGAAAATTTCAAAATGTGGGAAGAGTAACGTCATCAATTTGTGAGGAACAAGTCTTTGTTTGGCTCTTTGTTTTATATAAATGAAGACTCTTAAAGACATTCAGGACCTGCAGACACCATAAAATGAGTTTTATTAGGTCATGCACCCGGTAGGCCTCTGATAATTGGACTCCATGACGGTAATTTGGGAGACTTTCACGAAGGCTCTTCAGTTAAGAACAGGCGCCTCTGTGGGTCTGATTGTCCCAAAACACCATGTGACCCTCGAGGCAGAGGAGATGAGGACAGAACCGGGGCCAAAGGCCAGCAGTGGGCCTATTGTCTGTCGCCCGGCCTGGTACGGCCAGACTGCCAGAGACTGGTACCAGGCTAAGACAACAGATTTCATTCAATCTGTGTTCCTATCTGCAGCTGCTGGATGGTGGGGTGGTAGAAAAATAATAGAGGCCTTGTTTCAGCTGGCTCACCCCACCCCAGCCACCCTGTTTCCCTGAATTTCACATCTGGAGCCGTTTGCCCCCACACCTCAAAGAGCTAAATAACCACTCACTCACAAAGAGGCTCGTTCCAAAACACCAGAACAATCTTGAATTCACCAAGGACTAAAAAACAAGTTCTGTGAAGTGATACTGGAGAACAATTAGGAGTTTTCAAAGCAGGCTGTCTGGCAGGATATGGAGGTGCTCTCTTTATCTTTTCTTGTTCTCACCAATTAAGAGCCCATGTCTTTATTTCGCCTCCAAATCTTGTTGCTCCCTCCTTTAATAACCCTTTAACAGGCTTAGTTTGTTCAGCTAGGCTCGTTTTCTCCTTTTGTCCGTGAGTTCATTTTGCTCGGCTCAGCCCCCCCCCCCCCCCCCCTGACCCCCGACTGTAGTATGATTGGCTTTATCTCCGAGCTCCAATTGGCTCTGTGCTGGGTTCAGCGAGTTAAACGTAAGGCTTTAGAAAACCTTTTAAATGCCAGCGAGGATGAAATGGAGACCATGTGTGGTGTAAAAATAAACATGGAAGCTGAAAAAGGACTTAATGACACTAACTACTGAAAGAAAAACATCAAACTGTATATATTTAACATAATTTAACACCTTCCAACATCTTGAAACTCATTTCAAGACATTCTTGAATTTTTCAAGGACCTGTAGACACTCTTGAGTTCTCACCTTGAGGTTGGTGTGCAGGGCCGACTCTGGAGGGTAAACGATGAAGTGGCGTAGCGTGAAGCCGAATCCCTGGGAGTTCTTATGGAGAACCAGCGTCCGGGGACCCTTCCAGCCCATGCCGACCCCCTCCCTTCCCGGCCGGGTCGCCATCGGCGGCCGAGGGTTGTCACCGGCTGAGGAGAGACCATCCCTCCGCCCCTTAGCCTGTGAAACAAAAGGAGATTCGGTGAGATTCAGGGTGGTGTATATATATTTATATACAGAATCCCGATGAGAATCTACTGTATTTTCCCATAAATACTTCCAACACTGGAGAAATATTCCAGTTTTCCAGATGCAACACTCATTATGATTTCCTGGAGATTCACAAGGAGACTCAGACTACAGAGCAGTGACATCAATCTTGGACTGCTGGGCATTACATTAGCAGCTTACTCGTGAAATCCTGCATGCCACCCAGTTTCAGAACAATAGTCCATAAACACACCTGGGGGGTCCTCCATTAGGAGGGGCCATGTCTAGACAGGGCCCAGGAGGGAATGTGGGGCTTCACCCAGCTCTGAGCACGCTGACTGACCTTGGTCTTATCACAAGGAGAGAAGGTCCAGGGGGAATCTGGACTCTGAGTGGAGAATAAAAGCAGATTTCCACCCGCTCTCTAAATATCTCATTCCTGAGGCCGAGTAAATAAGCCCAGCTAGCTCAGCTGACAGACACACGTGAGAACTATCACCCTCATGCTGCCCCGACGACCCACATCTGTCATTCAAACACAATCACCTGACCAAACAGGCGGGAAAGAGGAGGAGGAGGAGGAGGAGGAGGAGGAGGAGGAGGAGGAGGAGGAGGAGGAGGAGAATGATTCAGTTATCTTGTTCACTATCAAATTTTACAATAAAACTAAACTCACTGAACTCTTCCTGACTTAAAGGAACAGATCATAAATTCAGGAGACAGCTTGGCACTATAATCATCGATGTGTCGTCCTCAACCAGACAGTCAACCACTGCACCGTGCTAACGCGTTAGTCTTAGATATCAGCATGCACGTTAAATCACTTCATCTTTAAATGTGTTATGGACAGACACGACTGTCCCACAATGCAATGCAAAACTGAAACTGACAATTTGAACATTTTAAACAAAGACTGAGAACACTCCAGAAACAGCTTGTACATCTTCCAAACATCTTCCCGTAGAGCTGAAACAATGAGTCAGCTAATCTGTAAGTAAATTACTAGTTTTAGCTTCTCAAAAGGAAGTCCTTGCTGGTTTCCAAATGGTGACTTTCATTTTGTTAAGTTGTAAACAGAAGATAACATAATCATGAAACAACACTTTTTAAGTGCTCGCAACTCAACTGAATTATTCTAGTACAGGACGAGGCACTACATCATGTTGTTCACGTGGCTCAGATCCATTCTTCAACAAGGTTAAATTAAGTAAATTTATCAGATTGCACACCCCTATGATTAAGTAATTAATCAAAAATAATTGGATTCATTAATAATTAAAATAAGCATTAGTGTAGTATAATGACCTGTTGCTACACACTGCCACTGAAGTGCTTTCTTTCTCAGAACTGCACACTCTGCACGTCAGTACAGTTTTATGGTGTTTATAAAGGGATCGGTGCAGTTTAAGATGCCTCGAATGAATAAACGGTGCGTAATCTCAGTGTGCAATAACAGCTTTAGTCGACTGTCTCCAATTATCCGATTGTTAAACAAGTTTAAGGCTCACACAGCCTCACAACAAACAACCCAGCAGCTGCAAACATAAGAACTCAAAGTCCTCAAATCATGTTGCGCTCATCTCTGCCCCAACACAGACTCGTCTGTTTTGGTTGAATCAACACAGTTACTGGATCTCACTCTTCCCTGAAACAACACAACGATGGAGGGAAAGGTTGCCACGATCTGAAGATGAATTTGGTGAAGTCTGGCTTCGGAGCTGATACAAGCTACAAATCAACAAACAGCTAGCTACTCAGCTGATAAGGACACTGACAGACAACTGTGTTTACGGTGTTGTAAGTGCGGTTTGGTGTCGCGTTTTATGGCATTTTTCTCTTGCCAAAAAATAAAAGCGAACGCTCCAGGGTTACGAGTAAACAAACCGAATCACAAGATAGGTGTGAACATGCCCTTAAAGGATACACAGGTCTGTCTGATTCATGCTTTTCCTCAAAACGTCTAGACAAATCATTTAACGGCTAAGCTAACCAAAACACCACGCTCCTAAATCATTTTGTATTTCTTTAAATGAGAGAAGTGTAAGAATATGTGTTTTAATGTTAGTAGGCCAGAGATAAACATGTCTAGACTACAGGCTGCAACCCCCTCACATCCCAAAATGCACACCCCACGTTTCACTTCCTGTCCCCCTTTCTACACACAAACACACACCAATACATAACAAACACACACACTTTGGACACCTAAAGGGCCTGTTACGAGGCCACACAACAACAGGAAGTGGCAGCCTGAAGGTAGGAAGTGCGGTAGCGTTGCGGGGCGGGATAACTCCTATAAATAAAAACCTCCCTCTCCATCACGGAGCCACTTCCACACTCCTCTCTTTCTCCTTCCCTCATTCACCTCTCCTCCCTTCTCCACCTCTTCTTCCTGTCTCGCCGCACGCTTTCGTGTAATGGAAATCCGGACATCACCGCACATTTTCTCCCTCTACTTTGACGTTGCATCCGAGGGGAAAAAAAAAAGGAAAAAAAATAAGTTTGGACATTTAGATTTCTTTTTGAGATGTGTTTCGAGTTGGCAGATACGTGTTCTCTTCTACTCCACATTTATGAAGTGCATATTTTGCAGATTGAGATACACTCAAAGACTGATCTTTAGTCTGGCAGTCTAAACAATGTAAAGTAACACCTGTTATTTTCTCAAAGAGGCGAGCATTGAGGCCTATTATGTGGTAAGAGAGCGGCATAAAGAAGTGTGTGAGGAAGGAGGGGTGCTCGGGGTGTCAAATAAAAATGATAAAGAAAACGAGAAAGGCCAAGAGGAAATGAAAGAGCAAGAGGGTGAAATGAGGAAGAGACAGAGTGAATTCCTCAGAGGGAGCGGTTTGGCTTGGACATGTTGAAACACACACTGTAACTGGCAGAGGTGGTGAGGGAGCACAGGGAGAGTGAATGAGAGGAGAAGGATGAGGAGGACGAAGAGGAGGAGTATCAGGCCCCAGCGAGGGACAGGCTCCAGCACGCCGGTTTCGACCGCATGGCCCCTCCCGGCGCTGGGAATACCAAACCCTGTGATTACCCAAAACACACAGGGTCTGACTGGGTCTCTGAGCCAGCACTGTTTCCCACTCTTCTGCTCTGGACTGTGTGGGATGTGTTTCTCTGCTGCTGTTCTGCCGACTCTACAGCGACTACAGCCTCCTGAAGACAGAAATAAACTCTCTCTCATACCCTTGTCACCTTGACCAGTTTGTCTTCTTTAGTTCAGTTTTAACCCGAAAGCAAATAAAAAAAACTTGCTGACATGCTCTGGCCTCTCCAGGCAGTCGGACATTTAACCAACAAGGCACTTGGAAAATTTTTTCTGTGGTTTTCAGTCTAAACTTGACTTCCTTTTCAGGCTTAGGGCACAGACAAGGGAAACCTCGCTCTTGTTAGGCTGAGAAAAAGACGACATTTGGTATTTCCTATTCTCCTACAGGGAATTTATCTTATTCGCACTCAAATCTGGACTTTATCTCACCTACTGAAGCCAATTACAGTAACAAATAAACTCTGAGTGAGTGGCCTTCAGATAACGCAGAGCCTTGAGGGATCTCATTACCACCTGAGGATGATGTCATTAAAACACACACACACACACACACACACATACTAAAAAGCCACGCTGGAAACGATTGTTTTTGAAGATGTAGAGCTGCTTGTAATGCCACACGGCAGCTTCCTGCTTGGAGGAGGTGGTGGTGGTGGTGGGCAAAGTAGTGACAACACACACACACACACACACACACACACGGCAGCAGGCTCTTCCCTGTGGATATTTCCACTCCTGATTTCAATTAGAGAGCATGTCGTTAAGATGCATGGCTGAAAAGACAGACTGTAAGTGCTCCTGCTGACAGGATTACTGCTTCTGTTTTGTTAAAAATGTAGCTCCAGATTTTCACTCGCGGTGCCCAAATTTAAAGCTCCATCAGCTCAAGATATAAAAAGTGATAATCTTTCATAAAATCTGGTAAAAATGGATTTAGTGTTGTGTAAGAGGCTTTTCTGGAACATGACGATACTATCATGCTGAAGTCATGATCGTTAGCAGCGTACGTGTTGGTTAACACACACAGACACTCCTCTCCTCACTGCATCCAAAGGTAAAGCAGCACGGAGGAATGCAGCGGCTGTCGGGGGGAGCCTGGCTCCTGCTAAAACCCCAGCAGAGCAGAACAATAATGCTCTTTTAAACAGCTGAGAGCTGCAACCTGTTTGAAAAGTGGAGCTTTACGGACGTTACAAATGCTGACGAGCCTTTAATCCTGACGGCTGTCTGCACCAGCAGCCCTGAGCCGGTGCTGCCAAGAGGGGAAGCAAGAGAGGGACGGCGCAAAAAAAAAAAAAAAAAAAAAAAAAAAGAAGCCAAACTTGTCCTGGTCATTCCTGGACTCACCGGCCACACGGAGGATGCGCTCCACCACCGCTGCAGGTCTAAATGCATCCTATGTGTCCTGAAGGAGACGCATGATGAGTGTATTTGAGTCCTGATGTGCTCTGAACGCAACCGAAGAACACAACCCGCCTGACAAGCGAGGATTCAAAAACAAAAAGCAACACACGATCCACAAGTTCAAATACTGTACATCCCTGTTTGCTTTACATAACATAGTGTTTTATGAGTGTGTGTGTGTGTTTGCAGGCACTCAAGCGTCAATATGAATATGTGTGCTCAAAAACCAGTTCAACCCCATTGTCGGTTTAACAAGGCTGACAGGTGATGATGCAACGTCAGTTAAACAGGGTTTTCTACTTTGAAGAGCAAAACATATTTTTCTTTTGTCCAACTGACACCTGCCACGCTGCAGGTGGTTTTCATTATAGACGTGATGGTCATTTGAAATCGTGAGCCCGGGCAGGAGCAGGAGGAGCTGCAGGTTTAGAATAACTTTTACAGGATGACTCGGTCGCTCAGAGGGCAGAGGCACATGTAGTTAGTGCATGATGTGGGCTCAGATGTGGCCTGGGACTTTTCACCCTCACTGGAGGAGGGGAAAGCGCCACAGAAGATTTACTTTCAAATTCACAACTCTTGGAAGTTTTCTTTGCTCTTGAGCAGGAAGGAGAATCAGGCTTGTCCCATAAAAGATATCTTGACGGTGGTCTTAGGTTTGCTTTTTCCAAGTTTATATATATTTTTGCATCTGGCAGAGGTGGTGAGGGAGCTTGACTCAATGATGGATCTTAGTCATCTTAACAAACTGTGAAGGTGTTTTTTCTGATTGTCAGGGAAAAAAAACCCTCAGTCACAACAAACAAAAATCAACGACTCATAACGCGATGTAGTGATAAAGAAAAGATAAGCATCGATGACTTCATCGGCATGAGACGGTAACAGCTAAGTGGAACTGAAACTCTCTGACACCTCTGTGCTTCAAAACAACTGTGTACAGTGTGTGTTTGTCCCAGCTGTGTCCGTACAGCCTCTCTGTCTCTCCTCCCCCGATACTCACATTCCTGGTTGTGGCATTTCTAAACTGTGTCAATGAGTTTGGGGGGGGGGGGGATAACAACCAGGAAAAAGGGTGGAGAAAGGGGGGATGTAATATTCCACATACTGTTAATGCCCACACTGTAATGAGACCATGTGGGGATAGGATGCCCTGAATTCTGAGGGCACTGTGGGGGAAGCGCACAGCTTCCACAACACCTCGCTAAAAGTGGCACTTAGCAGCCCCCTTCATCTGTCTTTAGCCACTAATTAGAAACCCCTCCGAGGTAGGAGAGGGTCAGTGTGCCACACGAACAGAATCACACGGATGAAAACACACGGGAGCTGGAGAAATAAAAAAAAAAAAGATTATAAGTGTGTGAGGAAATTAAAGAAATAAAATGATAAATAATTTAAAGTTTGCATTTAAATCCATAACTTATTGGGTTTTTTTTTGCTGGTGGCTGGTCGGCTGTTGGTGGCTGACCTCTGACTGTGATGATCGCTGATCTCTTAGTCATTGTTTGCAGACCTTTGTTTACTATTACATCACTGAATGAACCAGATGCTAATCTCGCACACAAAACCTGCCACACATCACATAATCTGAATAAAAAAAAGCCGAGCAGAGGTTTTGAGTACTGTAATAATCTAACTGCTCATCTCAATCCATCGACACAAACTGACAGCACATTGTTTCCCCGGATGTCTTAAAGACAGTGAAAGCCAAACACAATCCGCTTGAAGGCAACATGACTACCTGCCCGGAGACACAGAGATCTGTCAGCAGCTGAGTGGTTAACACACTCCAAACAATGGGTTGACAGTTACACGGATACTCTGTTGACATGCGTGACTGAAACAGTCCCACGCAACGGTTTCTGGGGAAGATTCTGCTGATATCACCGTCTTACTTCTGGAGAGCCGCAGAAATCCCAAACGCTACATTTGCATCATCATCTTAGTGTGTTAAATACAGGAGGAGGTGCTCAGACGATTAATCGATTAGTTGATTGACAGAAGCGGATTGATTGATTAAAGTAATGTGTCACATAAAACATTTGTGGGTTTCAGCTTCACGGGCTAAACATCAATTAATCACAAATAACCAATCATAGCTCTACGTTGTCTATATCATTTCATTTGGTATCAAAAAGAATGAATCAATCACTCGGTATCCGGCCACTAGAGGAAGATGACCTCTCCTTACCCTGGGCTGGTGAGAGCTCTGGCTGTGCCCAGTGGGCATGGTGGGTGGCGTGGGTGGTGACAGTGAACCCGTGGCGCCTCGAAGCACCGCGAGCCAGATGCAGCGAGGTTCGGGGGAACTGCAGTCCACCCCCACCGGGTTCTGGAAGCTCCAGTCGGACCCGGCCGGCGCAGGGCACGGGAGCATAGCAGCGGGCATCGGGGCGTGGACTTTGTTCAGATCCGCATCCCTCACCGCCCACATGGGCCGCTCACACACACTCACTCACACACAAGTGGTCGTGGACAAGGTCCAAATGCAGAAATATAGAAGATATAATCAAGCGAAGAGAAGACAGGGAGGTTTGAGTGGAGCTTGCAAATCCTCCTCATTCAAGAGTCTGAACTTCCCGTCTCCTGGCTCCAATCCATCGCTGTCAGTGCAGAGCCTTCAGAAACTTTAATCCCACAAGTTCCACATCACAGCCTGTTGCTCCGGACCTCCGGGGAAAGCTCTTTCACACACATTCACACACTCTCAAAGGTGCTCAGTCCAGAGGAAGCAGAAGGCAAGACTCCTGGGCAGCAGATGGAGGAGTGTGTGCGCCGCATGGATCAGAGGTAGGTCTGGTTTCACTACAGACACACACACAAAGAATAACTGACAGCGTCCCTGCCATTGGTGTCCAGTGATGTTCTGCATACAAAGCCACTCTGTCCACCCCCAAAACACACACTGCTGTCCCAGAGGGCTGGATCCTCTCTCTCTCCTCCCTCCCACCGCTCTCTCTCTCTCTCTCTCTCTCTCTCTTCTTCCCTCTTCTTCTATCTTGACTGCCAAACAAATCCCTTCATCTCGCCCTCAACTCCAAGTCCCAAATCGCGACTCTCTCCCTCTCTCTCTCAATCCCTCGCTCTGCCCCTGCTTTCTTTTCCTTTCTCTTTCTTCCTCGTTTGTGTTACTCAATCTGTATCCAAACACACGAACCGGTCCGACAGTCATCAGCAAACCACAGCAAACTGTGCTGTACAGTAAACTGGAACTCTGTAGTTTGATCCAAAACCACTGGACATCACTGAGGCCTGGAGTTGGAGGCGAGGAGAGCGAGAGAGGAGAGGGGAAAAGTCCTGATGGAGATATCTCCCATAGGCAGCTGCTGATAGGCTAAATCCACTGTAGATCGCTGGATGTGCTCCTGGTGGCCGCACGTGTGCTGCATGTGTGTGTGTGTGTGTGTGAGCGACACAAACACAGCGACAAAGCTGTGATCCCGGCGTTAGCTAAACTCCACAAAAGCCGGCCCTGCCAGCACCGCCTCCCCCTCCACGCAGAGGGGAGATAAACAAAAAAAAAAAGAGAGAGAGAGAGAGATTTTCAGCACAAAGAGAAAAGAAAACATTTGCCTTGCTGCCGTGTTCACTCTTTCACTCCCTTTCTTTTTTGCTTAAGAGGGAAAAATATAGAGGAGGGAAGATGATAATGACAGGAGAAACTGGAAAAAGCTGAAGGATAAAGAGCGCTCTCAAAATAAAACAGCTGCTCCTGGATGTCAACATGACCTCTTTATCAAACCTGTACTCCCTCTCACACACATATACTCCCTACTCATACAGAATAGATGACACCTAAACACCACGCCAGTAAATCAGTCAGAAAGGTGACCTGCCCACCCCACCGTCCGCTCGCCCACGCAACAGAGTTCTCACCAAACAGCCAGGCGTCCAGGATTCGGGCAAGAGCGGCAGACAGGTGACCATATTGTTAGAGACGACTGGCTTTCCCCTCCAACGCTCATCGCTGTTAGCGCGCCGCACATCCGTTACCAATGAGGTTAGACAGGTTTCACCTGCCACACAGTGGGGCAAGTATCAACTCGATCGGCCGCCATAGACACAGAGACTGTACCCTCTGGATATGCTGCGCTTTGCCTTCGAGAACAAACACTGCAGGCTGGAATGGTTTGTACAGAATGAAGAGGTGATAAATGAAAGGAGAGGTAATCTGAGGGCTCAAGAATGTCAGACATCATGCAAACAACACAAAGAAGGAGCAATTATAATTTTATGCGTTGTCTTTCGTGCTTTATTTCCTTCTGATTTTATAGGCACAGATGCACATTTGAAACAGTTCAAATGATACATCACAGAGTTCGCTTGTGGATGCGTTTTTATGGGAAGTAGTGTTATGCGCTCTGCCTATAAAACGCAATGCAATTATAAGAAACACAAAGAATGAATAGGAAATATAGATCACAATGAAAAATACAAAAGAGAAAAGCTCCTTTAAAAGGATACTCCACTTTCGTGGGACTCACAAGAGAGAAAAATATAAGATATCCCGACTTTAAGACTTTAAGAGCCAACTGGAAAATAACTACTTTGTACATCTTGTTGTCCAAAGATGTCCGAAAGCAAACGTGGGGTGCAAAAGCTGGTCGTCATAGAGAGAGGAGAGACTAGATAATTGTTTAAATATAGTTATTGCAACACACGTTTTCAGACAGTCTCTCCTGGAAGGCATGAAAAGTGACAGTGACAAAAGAGAATAAGACAGAGCTTGAGAGAGAAGTTCAAACCCTGTTCTCACCCCAGCAGAGCTCTTTTACGCCAATCTTGGTGTAAAGTGGGTGTTATTTCTGAAAGTTACAGAAATTTAAAGAAGAAACAAGAAGTTCTGTCATCTCGCTCCAAAACCCCGGATCCTTCACTCCACATAATGCAACTATTTCATTTAGTACCTTCGTGCCTGGTTAACGCCTGTGTCATTAAGACTGCCCCCAGTTTTCCAAAACAGACTTTTCAACTCCAAACAACTCTAATGACATTACTAGTGGTTTTAAAGTACCCCTTTAAAGTCTGTTAAGATCATCCAGGTCATAGTATCCACTAGTCGAGTTGCTTACAATAACCTTGAACAGATACCCTTTAAAGACATGATTATTAGCTGATGGGACTGAGGAAAACACGTGAAAGAAGAAACATGTGTCCTGGTGTGCTATGGCGCACCATTAAAATGTTTGTTTGACAGAAGACTGACTCAAGCTTGCTAACATCAGCTAGCCATTAAAAGCTACTAGTCATGCCAGACCAAGTAAGGCTACGGCGGCAAAACCCCCTGAGCGTACTGAACTAAGCAGTGGTGCATTTTACTGCTTATGAATTCCTCTTTTCATCTGCAAGAGGAACATCGTGTTATTTCTTTTCTCAAAAGCTGCGTAGCGTCACTTTAAAGGACCCATTCTGCAAAAATAACAGACTAGGTTTAGCTGGATCTACGCTTCATCCCTGGTTTAAATAGTTTATAGAGTCAGCACACACTTTCACTAATACACACACACACACACACACATGCACAACGGTTATGTGTGAACACAAAGGCTGCTTCTCCCGTGCACGCACGCACACACAAACGCGCGCCACATGTGCCACTGAGTCACAGCTGAGTATAAATACACTTGGCTATATAATTAGGGTTCCTCATAAAGTCAGAAGGCTGTGGCTGTGGGGGGTTTCTCTTCTCTCTCTGTGGTTCAGACCAGGGTTCTGAGTTCGACGCACAGCCAGGCAGGACCGCCCTGCTGGGACCAAGAGTGGATCACCGGTAGGCGGTATGAGGAGGTCCGGTTGTTCTCCAGGAGGGAGAGATGTGAGAAAAGACCACACCCCGCCTACGAGGAAATCTGAATCTGCAGAGCAGCAGTCAGTCGGATCACAGTGTATCTCTGGTGGAGAGCCAGACAAGGGTTTAATATCTGAAAATACACAAGCGCTCCATTTCACAGTGGCACCGCTGAGCGGGGATTTCATATCACATTTTTCACAATAACAGTTAGTTTTGGCAAGGACAGAGGAGTGCCTAATTTGGAAACAAAAGGTCTCTGTCTGTCCGGCTCCCGCTCTTTCTTTTCTCCTTTTCATGAACCATGGAGGCATTTACAAAAAAGAGGAGGACGAGCGTGAAGGGGAGGGCATGGGGGTGAGAGGTTGACAAAAGAGAAATGAACAAAAAGGTGTTGAGTTACAGTTTACATGGAGGACACACATGAAAAGTTGTGACAATAGCACCCCTCCCACCAGTGACCCACACTGTCTACTGTTTGGCTGGAGCATGCCCGAGCAGGCAGACAGCCGCACATCCATCATCTGGATGTGGAGCTTAATGTACGTCATACCTCCCTTATCTGACCTGTAACTATTTGATCGCTGAGTGAGTACGCACACTTCACTCCGGAGACGACGCAGACTTCATATTAACATTTATTTTTCATCATAACCTGGCAGCACGAAGCTCTTGAAGTCAGGAAATCAAAGGCCGACACGCGCCACTAATCTCTGAGGAGCGATGCTTCGTTGCCTCCTCCTCTCTGATAACAAACACACCAGTGGAAAAGTGAAAGGGGTGAGGAGGGAAGAAGGTGATGCAGGATAGAGCGGAGCACAGTTGTCGGTGTAACGGACAGATTAGTTTGGTGATATGTTTTAATCCCCTTAGCATTCATAACATGACCGTGGGCCAAAAGATTAACCTACCCCTTCCTCACTATGGCTGCCTCTCAAGACAAAACAAAGTTTCCTCCTCACACACATTAAAACAGAGGTGTGAGAAGGAGAAATAAGCCAAGGCTTGACGGGAAACACACAGGAAAAGTCTGATTGAAGAGTTTCAGACTGCTGAGTAAGCCTTTAGTTGGCGTGTCACAAACAAACCAGGCTGCAGACACAACCATGGGGTGTTTTCTCTAAACACAGGCTGTGGCAATGCAGAAAAAAAGTACAGAAAGGGTCAGTGAAGGACAGGGTGAGGTTGAAACATTTGAAAACTGACACAACAGAGCCAAGGGAGAGATGACGGCCTGCACCAACACTGGAATCTGAAGCTTAAAAACAGGAGCTAAGAGACGCATCCTCAGCTCAGAGTGTGAATCCTGTCCCCTGCTGGCGAGAGGAACACTGCACTGACTCAACATGTGGCATGAGAGGTTTTCATGTGTTGAAGCAGAGCCTGCGTGAATTATGTATCTGTTGCTATAAATGAAAAGAGCGACGCAAACTGAACCACAAACATATCAATGATGAACAGCGGCGGTTTCCAACCTCCCAAAGGGTTCACAAGACCAGTCTGCGGGGTCACAACACAAGCCTAAACCTACTTTTTCTACACAAAAGTAGGAATATTTTGCATTCTTTGCCAAAAAACCTTCTTCTCATGAAATCCTGGACAGTCTTAGCTTGTCATGCTTGTAAAAAATCTTCAAATCAAACAATTTGTGAAGGGAGAAATGCATTTGTTGAGCGGGGACAGAGTACGGCTGAGCTTTGAATACCTTAGTTTACAGAATATAAAGTCTTTTTCTAGGTTAACAAAATGTGCCAAACCATTCAATGCATCCATGTTACATTAATGATGCTGTTAGAAAAGTTTCCTGGTTTATAATTAGGACATTTCTGATCATGGAATGAGTGAACGGGCCTAAGAAACTAGACGTTATATGAACACTATTAAATATTCAATTCTACAAACACACATTTTGCTTAGTCTTTAAAAAGTATTGATGCTTGATACTCAGTCCCAGATGGGAGGCAGTGATGTTCAGTGTACAAAGTCGATCTCTCCGTCTAGACAGACATTAAGAATAATCTGTCAAAGTGGATTCCAGGAAAAAAAAGTGAAAAAAAAAAAAGAACGCAGCTGTTTTAAGCAGGTTAATTTTAACTTTAATCTCCAGTAAATCCCCGTGCCGCACATCCTATAGGCCTTCTTGGCTGCACTCGGAGTGTAGTTACCACACAGAGGCCACTAGGGGGCAGCTACAACACAGTGTCTAAGAGGAGATGGGTGGGGAAAATCCCAGTGGGCACTGGGACACAGGGGAGCCACACACAACTGCACTGTTTTTGCTGGTGTAGGTGTGATTAAGTCAATAAGCCGACCTATGAGCAGTTATGTGCGCTCGCATGTTAATTACTGATGGATAATAGGAGAGTCCGGGGGGCTGGAGAGCAGAGAGGTCACACCTGTTGTGGGCTTTGAGGTGGAAAAAGTCTGCAGACGAGAGCAGGTGGACTCGGAGACGTAATGGACGAAGGTCAGATATCCCGTCAACCCACAGCTGAGGGCAGCTGGGTGGTCCTCCCTCCCTCCCTCTCTCTCTCTCTCTCTCTCCCTGACTGACCAGGACTGATACAACAACAATGCACAGATTACTCTCCTGCAGACTGGAGGATTAAAGCAGTTAAAGCAGTTAAAGCAGCCCACCTGACCCTGTATTCCTCCTCAGGGAGCTAACGCATTATGCATGCATTCTTTACATGTGCCACCACGTAAGATCAGGACATGTGAGTCCTGTCAGAGCGGAGACACTGGAACAAGTATTCACCTTTATGTCACCTTTATGTCACCTTTATGTCACCTTCACACTCAGCCGAATACTGTGTGAAGATAACGATACACATGACAGGCCATCAGTCAGTGACATTAATATACTGCTGCTGAAACAGTGACTCCAAGGATGCGACTGATGAACTTTTCATTATGAATCAATCTGACAAATAAATTATTCTTTTAATCCATTAAATGACTCAAGGTGACATCTTCTGATGTCTTGTTTCATCTGATCATCACAGAAGACAGACACAGATTTCAGTTCATGTTCTCTTCAGTGAATGAATCTTTTATAATCAGTGTTGCTTCATGTTGCCTGCAGGGCCACATGTACTGAACAGTGGATATTGTTTCTGAGTTAATGTACTAATATTTTGGCTTTGTTTGATTCTGTTGTTGTCTAAATGACGTCTGTAAAGTTTAACCATCACCTCACTGGTTTAAAAGTATCTTGTCACAGGACTGCAGTTGAAAATGATCCAGCTGGCACATTAATATAAATGTTTAATGTTTATTTATGTAATGTGTCCATTTACATAAATAAATGAAACTGGTTAATCTGATATTATATAAATTACTCAATTAGAGACATCAGTCAGTTGGTTTTGATAAACATTTCATTGTTTAAGTCATTTATTAAGCTAAAATTATAAATATTTGCTGTCATATTTGCTGCCAAATGTGTCGATTAATGTGTGCATATACTCCAAACGGACGCGTAGTATTTCTGTTTGAACTTCTTTCTGGAGTCCGCTTGGAGGACGCATTGCTAACATGCACAGACCTTTTCTTTAGCTTGTTGTAGTAGTAGTGTAGTCACAGCAAATCGGGGGTACTCTGATGATGAAATTTACTAGTTTTCGACTGTTAGTCAGACAAAACAAACATTTGAAAAACTCAACCTTGGTCTCTGAAAGCTTCTTGTTTTCATTTTTGTGTCTATTTGTCCGGTGTGTGAAATGTTAAAATAGTGAAACTTGATGTCTTTGAACGTCTTGTTCTGTCCGACCAACATCCCAAAAACCTAAACTGCTCAGTTCACATTGATGTGACAGAGAGAAAAGCACCAAATCTTCACTTTGAGAAGCTGAGACCAGAGAATGTTAAACAATCCACTGATTTTCAGAATTGATACTGAGCAACTTTCTGTGCAGCTTGATCTGTTTCAGCTTAAAAGAAAGAAAAAAAAAGATATTAATGATTAAAAAATAATCCTCCCTGATTTATACATGACCACATATACAGTGTATGTTGGCTCAAGCTAAGTGTAAACAGCAGCCAAAAGACAAAAAGCCACTTTGGGATTTATAACACAAAAACCTGATTGGCTGACTCAGGGGTGTAGATGTGTCCATCATGTTACATCTGCCACAAGGGAACGTGGGATACATGAGTCAGCCAGTCAGCCAGCCAGCCAAGCATCTACGCAGGCAAAAAAAAAGAGTGGGAAGCAGAGAACAACAGCAGGGGTTAACAGATGTTGGAAAGTGAACACCAGGGGGGAAAAAAGTTACAGAGAACAAAAAATGGGGGCAAAGGGTGATCCAAAGCAGAGGTTGGAGGGAGAGCAGATGGTGGAGAAAAAGAAGGGGAGAGGGCGCTTTACACAATATGCCATATTTACTCACAAACCACCTCCCATACATCTCCTCATTGTACCATCAGCGAGACAGGCATTCCTTTAAGATGTAGGGCTAGACTGCGTGACTACACATTAACACACATCTGTGTGTAGGTCACATTCAGCTGAATCTTGGTATGTTGATGAATTATTAAATATTAGATGTGTGTTTGGTAGGATCTGTTGCACATGAGCCTTTGACCTTGTTTCATAAAGTGCTGTCATATCCTGAGCTGAGCATCAATTCACAGGAGAGAGAGAGAGTCTATGTAGTAGTATGTGTGTGAGAGTGAGTGACTCTGATAGAGAGAACCACAGCTAAAAAAAAAAAACACCCATTATGATTCCCAGCACAGTAAGTGGAGAGATGGTGCTCCACTTTAACCTAATCAGCAGGGAGTGTCTCCTCCGGTGGAGAGCCTTCTTTATGTTCAGACTCAAAAGAAGAGAATGTCTTACTCAACTTATGTGTTGTGTTTCAAACTGCGGGGCTCAAAAATGACTTTCAAAAAAAAACAAAAAAAAAACAGCGAAGTGCATTTCCAAAAACAACAACAGATCTTGCTATTTTCATCTCGCTGTTTTCATAGAAACTATCTCTCTGGTGGTTCCAGTAAAGAACTGTTCACATCGAGGCCTGTGATTATTCTAAGTAACCATGCAGAACAGTACATCTGGGATGGATATATCTAAAAAAAAATAACTCAGCAGATAAAATGCAAACGAATGCCCAACTGATAATGGACTTTTGAGGCTGATGCTAATATCCAAATCTGATAAAATGTTAAGCGAAACCACAGACACGCTAGCTGCTCCGTGAGACTAGACACAGTGCAGTACTTTGAAATGAATGCTAATGTCAGTGACACAATAACAGTGCAAACACGTTGATGTTCAGCAGGTATAATGTTTAACGTATTTATTTATCAGCTGAGCGCGTTGAACATTTTCTAACTGACGCAAAACACAAACTACATGATGGGGATGTTGTTAGTTTTGCACGTATTTGGTCGTAAAAACCAAAGTATTTGACACATTTTCATCTGATCATGTTGCTAGAGGAAAGGTTGTTGTTATGCAGTTATTGCAGTTCACCATTTCACAGCAATCTATCCAATCATTTTTCAGTTCCAAAATGTCAACATCATAGTGGTGCAACAAGAAAAGTCAGAGGATCCTCTGGGCACCGTGAAGATCTGTTGTGCTAATCCATCTTGTAGTTGTTGAGTTGTTTCACTGAACAAGTGAAAATTGTGCTGTTGGCACAAGAGAATAAGTCAGGGGGCCATGAATATCCATGGCAACCAGCTGACCACCATCCCTAGAGCTGTGATCCTACGTACTATGTAAACCACCTCAAACTTCTGTACTGCAATACGTTTCAGCTGAAACATACGCAGATACTGTCGGTTCTGTAACAAAGCTAAAATCAGTCAATTATAGCAGCTCTGACTCTATCTGCACGGATAGAGGTGCACCACACTGGAGGTGTGTGAGAAAATATGTCACTCTGTCTTCCTACCGCAAATGCAGCCGTTCTGCGGGCTGTCAGGCTTCATTTTGACACCCGTCTTTCGAACCTAATCACAGTCACCCATCACCTCCGTGCTGACGGTTGCCATGAGAACCAACAAGGTGCCTCTGTTCGAGCATGAGAAAAAAAAAACCCTGCAGGGGAGACGAGTTTGACGGCAGACATTTATGCTCGTTATGGGCCCCAAATTGGCTTTCACAGCTGATTTTTCAGAGTGTGAAGGTTCGGGATTCAAACCTCGCAGAGCGGTGCCTTTGGGATTATTTGATACGCGTTTCATTTTTACAACTTCAGTCTGGAAAACAGAATTGAATAGAGACCCGCAGCACCAACCGGTCACTAAAAAATGCTCAACTCAGAACAAATCGGTTCAAAGATGTGATGTCTTTTCACGCTGTTCGGTCATGTAGCCTCACACAAACAGCTCTCCAGGTGCCACATCCTGCTCAGGATGAGGCGACGGCTGGGTTAACTCTGCTTCTTCTCGAGTAGATACATCTGTCCCCTGATGTGTGTAAACCATATATACACTATGAGGCCAATGACGACATCTGGCAAAGAGCTAACCCTCCTCATGCACTGTACCCCCCTCTCCTCTGTACTGACCACAACCGCTGGGAGCAATCAGAGCGTCACGTCTGAGCTCCGCTGCAATAAGAGCCAACCCCCCCCCCACACAACACCCCTCCACCATCCTTCCTTTTTTTTAATGCCTCTTCTTCTCTCTTCTCTTTCTTCCCTGGTTGTTTTCAGGAGCAGGCCTCGGCAGCAGAAAACCACAGGGCTCCAGCAGGCCTCTTGACTCTCTCCACACCCCCCCTCTCTCCCCGTCTACGTCTGGGCGAAGGACAGCCATACTCGGAGCCCCCCTCTTCTTGGCTGCTTCCCTCCCCCCCCTTCTACAAGCCCAGATGTATATATTTAGCTCATCTCTGCCTCTGTGTAATTAACAGATGAAAATTATAACTTTGAGCCTGGATGATGACGTCTTTGTTGTCCTTGGCTCAAGATGGAGCTGGACCCGAGTGTGTGCGTCTCAGTCTATAGGCCCGAAACCAGGCAGCGGTCCAACATTTGGGGCGTGGTGGAGGCGATGCTGAGCCAGGTTGGGAGGCTAACTGAGCCAGGGAGGGTGGGGGGAGAGAGAGAGAGCAGGACTGCAGTGAGTGTTTATTAGAGCAAGTGAGATGGTCTGCCTGCCTTCAACAGTGCTGGAGTTTCCATTTGAGGTCATCTGGTTTTTACATTCCTGCCATGCACCACCGCTCACACCACGCTGAGGAAGTCCTCCAGGCCAGCGATTCTCAAAGTGGAGTCCGGGGGTGTGGGGTGGCCATTTAGGGAGACCTTAGAGCAGCGGGGAATAGTTCAATTTCATCAAAAATACTCCGTAGGGTCTCACAGACAGAATGTGATCATCTGGGAATCTGTGGATTATGTCTGGCTATTTGGGGAATATTTAAGATTTACTGCTTTTGCAGGCGTACTCAAGCATGAACAGGGCTCTCTTAAAACAGCTGGACAAAATCACAACATCTCAAAGTTCAAGGATTCACTAAGATTTTCCAATATTTCTCTGAGAGCGTCCCAAATTCCGATCTGTTTTCCAACCCTCATGACTCTCCTCCGACTCACGCTGACCTCTTTAAGCGGCGAACAAGCGGTGCCACCGGGCAAAAGGGAATCACACAACATAATCAATCACGGCATGAATTCAGAGCCTGACAAATCAAATCTTCTCCCCTGTAAAATCAACATTTTCTCCGATCTCGTCAAAGTCTGAAGCAAAGCAGATCACATGCCAAGCGAAAATGTATAAAGCGTGATTCTTTTCTCACGCTGTGTGGCTGATAAAACCTGCCGATCAAGAGATTAAATCCAGTTATTGACCTCTGAACCCTTCCTCCTCTTCTCTTCATCATTACCCAGTGGCACAAAGATGGTATAGAGATACTGCGTGCCATGTTTTGAATACAGAAGGATCGTCCCACGCTATCGTTACATCTGCCTGCTCCTTCCTGTTGACACACTGTAGACTGTAAAACCCAAACGCAGAGAGGGACATCTCTGGAGGATTGAGATGCTGCTGGTGCCTGCGTGCGTGTTCACTGTTTTCTTGTATGGTTAATGTAAAGATGAGATCCGTATGCCAGGCTGTGGCTGTTTCCGTGTCTTTAGCCTCTGTCACTCTGTGTTTGCAGCCTTTTAACGCACAGATTGTTGAACTGTCCTCTGCGGTTTTCATGACTTGTTTCATCCCTGAAAAAAAAAAAAAAGGTCATACCTCAAGGGATCGTGGGTGTCACTTGTTTTTGGCTGCCCATTGGGAAGACAGCAAAAGGACTGTGACACACACATATGTTCTCACTCTGCTATTCAGATGAGAGACACACTGGCACTGCTTAGAGCAAAGAGGAACGCTAATAAAAACACACTGTCCTGTTAGTTTTCATTGTGTAAACTAAGCGGTTAGAGGAGACGGGGGCGGATATACAAGAATCATGTCGAAACAAACCTTTTATGGCGCAAACCTACATACAAATTCCTACAGCTTTTAGCATGACATTTAGCTCCGAGAAAAGGCTGTACAATCAGACACAAGTTGAAGAATTAAAACAAGTTCAAAACAGGAGTATCCTGATGACCAAAGAAGGTAACAAGAGAGCAGACAGCTATTGCTCAAAGTCACGGGGAAATGAGAGAACAAGAAAGCTGGAATCTGGGAAAGTTTAGGACGGTGACACACAGGACCAGGAGGGAGGAAAGAAAGAGGAAGAAGCTCGGTGTGTGCAGAGCAGTTCGATTTGCATAAAGGTAGTGTTCTGGTTGAGCTGTTATATGGGCTAAGCGGTGAGTTTACATCTTTGATAGCACATTTTTGAACAAGCAAACCCACAAAATGAACAAAACAGCTACATGTTTAGCTGCAATTAGCCACATTTATACACAGTTATACACTTAATGTGGAGTTACACACGAGGCCTGCTGCCATGTTTTTATCAAACAGAGTGATCCTTGATGCTGTGCAATGCAAACTGATTTGAAACGGACCATGACAGTGACCTACTGATACTGGATGATACTACTCCTGTCTGAAACTGTAGTATCAGACCTATCTTATCCAGGCAGGTTCATTATTGTGAGCTGAATACAACTGAGAGAAGAAAAGCATTTAGCAGATACTGATACTGAAACTGGAGAAACGAAGCTGCGTAAATGGATGTGACAATAATTATTTCGTTTGTAAAGCAAAAACTGTGATTTATTAATACTTAAACAAAACTTTGCTTTAGAAATAAAACTCCAATTAAATCCTCGTCTCTACTTTGGTGGTTTAAGTTGCAAATAATAGAAGCCACAAAATAAAACCACAACTTGTAATTTTTACATTTCTGTTTGTATGAATAAAACAAACAAGCTCTAATGTGTTATTTAATCTAATTCGGCCAGCCGAGCCATTTCCTCTTTATGCTAAGCTAAGCTAAAAAAAAGTTAGCTGGCTCTAGCTCCACATTTAAGCAAATAGACTTATCTCTGAAAATGTCAAACTACTCCTTCAGAGCTAAAATGTCTGTACAGTACTGAAGAGGGGCGACATTTTGGACGGCTTGTATACGCAAGAAACATAAAACACCGTGGTATTATCTTTTAGTGAGCATGTAAACAGAGGCGGTGTTGTTCAGGGACCAGCAGGCATCAGGAAAACCACAGCGCCCTATCTCTTCCCAGCATCCACAGCTCCTCATTAGCTTCCCGATAATCTCTGCCCCGTGATTTTTGCCGGACTGTCAAAACAAGCTCCCCCCTCCCCTCCGAGGATGCTTACAAATAGTATGAAGGGCACGGCAGGGACGAGTATGTGTGTGTCTCTGTGTGTGTGTGTTGCATCCATGTTGCCCGGGTTGTTTAGGAAGTAGACACAGAGGTCAGGGAGTCAGCTCACTAACACCAATGAAACGACGGTAATTCACTAGAACTCACAGTTCATCAACTCTGAACTGGCCGACTGCCACGAACAATATAAACATCCCCAGAGGAACCTCCTGAAACGTTACGTACTGTGAGCAAACATCATCACACTGTTGACCAGACACAGCTCTTCTTCTTTTTCTGGCAGAGATACAAAACCAGAACATGCTGTGATTCGTCTACAACCGGTTCATTACATACGTCACCGTTCTTCACTGCATAACTTACATATTTCAACATTCACATCACAGAGAGAGGTAGTGCTCGTACGCCTTTGTGAGCACACTGTGAGTGTGCTTATTGTGACAGGAGCATAAGGAAACAATGAAATGATAATAAAGTAGTCATCTAAGTGGCTTCTAATCGATTCTACAGTCTGAAACACACCGATTAAGATGGTTTTGTCACTGCACACAGACTGAGGTAACTATCCATTATACTATAAATCAGTTTACTAATGACGATGAGTATTCAGCCTGTAAAAACAGTTGTATAAAGTCTTCTTCGGGTTTTATCTGTCCCCCAACTACAACCCCAAGTCCAAAAAAGTTGGGATGCTGTAAATTTATCCTGGAGGATACGATGTACATGATTTCCAAGAACAATTTTCCACTTTCTGTCAGTCCATCTCAAATGAGAAGTCATTTCATTTTATTGGATGCAGTGACAAACCCACAACGGTTTTCTGAGCCCCTGTAATAATATCCTTTATACAAAAGGTCAAATTTAATGCAGCACTGCCTGAAGGGTCAAAGGTTACGGCCATTCAATGCACGAGTAGAAACTTCTCTGGATTCTTTGAAACTTTTGTTCATATCATGAATTATAGATGGTGATATCTATAAGTTTATTGCAATTGTGCAGTGAGAAATGTTGTTCTTCAACTGTTGCCCATGAAGTGGAAGTGATCCACGCCTCATCCTTGCTTATGAATGCCTTTTGAGGAAGTCCCTTTCAACCTCAGTCATGATACTATCACCTGTTACCAACAACCTGTTGGTACTTGATTCAAACAGGTGTTTTTTGAGCGTGACACAACTTTCAGTGTTTTGTTGATTATGTCCAAGCTTTTTTGAAACAGTTTCAGAATGATTGTATATCTACAAAAAACAATAAAGTTTACCAGTTTGAGCAGTAAAAGTCTTTGTACCGTATTCACTTGAATATAGGCCTTTGCAAATCATTGCAATCTGTTTTTATTTGGGTTTTACACAGCGTCCAAACTTTTTTGTATTTGGGGGGTTATATATGCAAGTACAATGCTAAACGCTGATGTATCCCTTTATTATCTTTGGGTGTATTGGGCTGTTGAGGAAAATGTTGCACATCATGCATTTCTTTGTCATGAAGTATAGTAAAGTGAATGACCGCTACAACCAAACACATCCAAGAACAGCATGTAAGTAAACACTCCCTCGTACTTGTAGTTTACGAGAGCAGTGTGACATTTGGCAGCTTTTCTGCAGGTTATGACGGGAGGACAGATTTTCTGTTTGCTCGTCTTCACTCTCCATTGCTTCATTGTGTTTTGGCTGTCACGCTGGCATAATTCTCCCCCCATGACTCATCAGGATTCAGTCTATTTTGTTATCTTCTGTCCTGTTTTTCCCTCTTTACCCCCTCCTTCTCTGTCTCTCTCACATTCCAGTGCAATCCCTGTTGTTGGTAAAAAAAAAAAAAACCTCCACAGCTGATTGGAGATGAGACACAGAGCAAGCATTCAGCTTTCTACAAAAACACTTGTTCTTATCGTCAGTGCAAAAAAATGTAAACATGTCTTCATATAAGATCCAGACGTGAGACACAACAGGACGCAGGATCTGATCATCTGAATGGAGATCAGCTAAACAGCAGCCCCTGCTTAACCCCTGTGGCCCCTGTTGCAACCAGTGACAGGGGTTCCCTCCTGCCTCTTTAAGCTCTATACGGGGGGCCAAGTGTGTGACGAGGAGGGGCCCCTAACCTCTGAACCTTGACCCTGATTCAAACCCGGCCACGCTGCCTTCGGGCCGATCCGGCAGACAGATACACGCAGTCGAGTCTGCATTTCATAACAAGACCGGACCTGTTCTCCATTCCTCTCATGTGCTGAGCATCACATCAACACCAAGTCCCTCATGTACTGTATGACAGCCTCATATTTTCCTGCATAGAAACAACACACTGAGACACACACACACACACACACACAGGAACAAATACAAAGAGGCACTGACGTAGACCAGACCATCAACAGGCTGAATCTAATTAGCTCTCATCTGTTTCTGAGAGAGGCTTTGTTTCGCACCGAACCTCCCAGAGCCTGCGAGTCAGACGCCACATGAAACACATCCAGCTGGGATGTAAGAGAGGACGAGTGCTCCCTGCATGAGGAGAGGATGGCTCTGTGTAAGATCTGACACAGTTTGTGGATAGATTAACTGTCTAATCAATGTTGAAAGGAGGAAAAACAGAGAAATACAAACAAAGAGGCAGAATAAAAATGAAATCCAGAGTCCTTTCAGGGTGCCACAAGGGTGTTATCATTATAAAATTCTCTTCCAGCAGGCTGCCACCTCACATTTTTGTGCCACACCAATCTCTAGACTTAAGTTACATAAAAATGGTAACAGAGCAGTACTCAGTAACATCAAATACCCCGAGTCAAGACATCGGTAGAGAAAAGGTTTGATCAGTGCAGTATCCATCAGAGAAAATCAATCCTTCCAGATAAAAACATTTGGAAATATCCTCCTCCAGTCGCATACAATAAACCTTTAATTTCTTAACACAGCTGGCATCCATTCTTCGTCAATCAACCACATTTTTGTGCACTTCTAGAAAAACAAAGTAATTTAATCATCTACTAAACTAAACTAATTAACCTCTTCAACCCAGCGGTGGGTCAGTCATGCTGTGTAGCCGAGCTTTGTTCAAACTCAAAAAACTTTATTCTAGATTCCAGAAACCAAATATGACGGGCTGGAGTTTCAGAAAATGTGTAAAAGATGATGCACAATGTGGAATATTTCCATTTTGATGGAGTGGTGCAGCCATAACAAACATTTAAAGGGGCTAAAAACAAAATATGAAACATATACAAGTTATTACACATAAATACTCAACGGTATCATGACAATAATTTCATTTACAGACCTATGCAATCATCTACAGCCAGTTTTGACTCCTACAGAGAGAAAAGACAGAGTGAGTGACTGACTGACGGGCCAACAGGAGATCAATAAAGAGCCATTAGCAACAGGAACCCGCCTGCTTTGCAGCGCTGCACTACAGCAGCCACTCCCCTCTCCCCACAGTAAACAAGGTCAATGATGACTGATGTCCTTCGCCCACCTATACACTCGCTGCACGATATTTGTACAGCATCAAGGACTTCCTCATGCAAACACAAGGGGAGAAGGCCAAACCACAACGCTCCATGGAAATGGTTTTCAACCTCAACTGCAACACAGGAAGCATCTGAATACAGTTTATGTGTGAGACACCATGCTTCATGCACCTGCACACAGATTATGAGTTGCGTGTGTGTGTGTGTAACTCTGACCCTTTAAGTGTGATGTAAACATGTTTGGAGTGCCTATATTTGTGAGCACCTGTGCTCGGCCACACACTCGCGCTCCAGGTTAATGATTGCGGATGCGAGGTGTGAGCGGCGCTGCAGCTGTCGTCTCCAGCCGGCCCGGAGCTGTGGAATGCAATGAGGGGTTACGGTGTCGAGGTGGGAGGGTGGAGGTGTTAAGGTGTGAGAGACGTTTTAATGGTGTTAATGGACTGATGCAGGACACTCTGTAACACACACACACACACACACTTTACTGTCATGCTTTCAATGTAGCTCTGACACAGTAAAGACTGTATGTGGTCCAAATACCAATCATGTGTTCATTTTGTTTCAGGCGTGGCGGACAGTCCTGTCCCACAATGCACGAGTGGAGAAATAACTAAAGTGGCTGGAATGACGGTGAAAAAGTGGGGAATGGCATGCAGAAGTAGGACAGATTTCATGACAACTTAGTTTCCCAACTTCAAATCTGGCAAAAATGCAGCATGAGTAACTCTTGTTAACTTCTGCATCACTTTCTATCAGTACAAAGAATACATTACACTCATATCTAATGCACTAAATCAGCATCAAACTGCTATACAATGTACTATGAAGAAATTCACAAAGTTTATGTATTTATAGTGTTAGTATACTGAGGTGGTGTCCACGGTTTTTTTGTTCGTGACCCCGGCTCTTCATCACAGGTTGCATACACCACCATCCAGAAGTTGGTTGAGAGGATTACTCTATATTTTGAATGATCGCTTATGCTTTTAGGTTGTAGAAAGCCCCTTTATGTATGTTATTTTGTATGAATCATTTGAAAATAAAGTTTTGCGCATGAAGATCACAAAGCTGTACAATGGTTATACCACACTAACAATTGAAAGGGCAAAAAGAGACAAAGATCCCTCTGAGCAACACTTAAAGGTCCAGTGTGTAAGATTTAGGAGTATCTATTGGCAGGAATGGAATACAATATTCATTAGTATGCTTTCATTAGTGTATAGTCACTTTTTCACTTATCATTTATAATAAGAACTGTTGTGTTTTCAGCAAGAGCGGGTCCTCTTCCATAGATATGGACTTATATATGCCCCAGAGTTTTTCTTACATGCTTGGAATATAAAATTAAATAGGAATATAAAGAGTCACCGGTCACTGGTGAAAGAAAATGGGAGCTCAGCATCAAAATCTGTGCATTTTTAAACAGCAACAGGTTCCTCCTTCAGTCTCAAGTGCACAATAATGTCTATAACGAGCTGGAATTAACAGTTGTGTTGCTTCTTAAAACGTCAAAATAAAAATTGAAGTTTGGTCTATGGTTAGCAGCTCGTTATATTCATCTCGAACCCCTCAGGTTTTGACCCCCGGGTGAGAAACTGGAACTAGAGCTGGGACACACTGTACAAAGATGGAAAATCACATACATTCCCAGCATTGCAGTATTGTCTGTGCTATGTACCTACTACGTGGTGAAACCATCTGCTAACAATCACAGAAATGCTTTCCTCTGCAGCATCATACAGCTGTCTTCAGTTAACGTTGCCGTGACCGGGAGCCAATCCTGGACCTGCTGACTGGATGGGCCTCTGTGGTCTGAGGTTTGCAACCTTTCTGAAGTGTTTGTCCTGTGATCAGCTGGATCAGCGGGCGTTCAGAGAGGACTAAGAGACAGTTTGTGGATCAGCCAAAAGCCTCTGTCTAAAGTTTGGGTCTGGACTGTTGCAAATGATCTTGAGGAAGCTACCGAGTGAGTTCTCAGATCATCAGGAGAAAGAGCGGGGCTAAATAAAATAAAATACTCTGTCATCAGGTCATGTCTGGACACAGTCACTCAGGAGGCTGTGGGATCATGCTGCAGTGTATCAGAGAACAAACAGAGGTAAACGGGTACACGTGCCGCAGGGACGCAAGAGGAGCTTTAACATCGACCGGCTCGCTTTAAGATTTTCATAAAAGCGATCTCATGTTTCCCATCGTCAATATACTCCAGCATCACGTGGCACAATGCAGCAGCAGAACATCAGGGATGCTGCTCCTCATCCTGCCCTCTGCCCCGCCCTGCTGTCCACTGCCTCTATTGATCTCACCCACAAACCCTGCACTGCTACATTAGAGCAGCCCTGCTAACAACATTAAACTAGTCCCACCGGACGCCATCACGACTGCTCTCATCAAACGCACACTTTCATCCCTTCCTCCCGGCGCTCTGATTCTCAACGAACACACAAAGCCCGATTTAGTTTGCGTCTCATTTTGACAAATTAAACATTTAATGAGGTTACAGTGTGATTTTGCATCTCACTGTTGGTCCTTATCGGCTTCATCTAAACAGATTAGAGTTGAATCACAAGGAAGAGAACGGAGGGAAAGACAAGGCGGGCTAATGTGCCATAAAACTGCCTTCATAAAGATGAATTCCTCGCCAAAGACAAGCGAGATAACACGCAGAGAGGGGCCCGGCTAAATAAGAGCTGGGTGTTGGCTGAGACATGCAGGGTCAAAGGTCAGGTATGAAACAGGTCATGGTTGAAGTCAGCATATGTAAAAAGAGACATACAAGAAAGAGTCACACTGGAGGATATCAGACACTTTGAATGTAGTTTTATGAGTTCTTGTTCATTAAGGCAACAGTTTTGTGGGCGCACGCACAGCAGTTGTTACACGTTTACTACAAAGTGTTGTGCTATAACACCACACGTAACGAGGGTCAAATTAAAAAGATAAAAGTGAGTTTAACGTGTTTGAAGGAGCATTCTATTACAGCGACAGATACGAGCAGAGAGGGTTCAATTAAAGTGTGACCACAGAGGAGGAAACGTTAGTGTTTGCTGGAGGGGGATACACTCAGCCATGACAGATAAAAAGAAAAGGGAAGAGAGCAAAGGTAGCAGATTCATGTACCAAAGGGAAATATCTCAGCAATTCTCTTGACACAACCACATCACACAGGGAGGCTCTGAGGTTAAATCAAAGCAGACCCACACACACACAAATACACACACACAATGCCAAGCCAGGATACCAAACCATATGCCTCCCTCAACAAGAAGACCACCGCCCAGGGTGACATATCTTACCTCATGACTCCACTATGACACATCAGTGCTTCAATAAGCACATTCCTGGACTCACACCAGCAGAAACTGGATATATAACTGTCTTTTTAATAATGATTTAGTGAAAATCACCAAAAGACTAGCACACAGTGTTCACTTTAGAGGATGGATGCAGCTGGGGGATGAACTTTTGTGCAGAATATGAGCAGATGTTCGGCTAAATACATCAAATGATGTTGTATGATACAGTCATGAAGGAGCTCTTTGACGTGAGGTCACACTTTCCCCATTTTTTCACTGACAAACCTCACGTGTAGAAGTAGTCTAACACCATCTGATGACTAGTTTGTTATATATTTACACAGCTTGTCAGAAAGCATCTCAATTAAAGCTAATTACCCGGCTAATCTGATTTATAATCAAACACATGTGATGACTCTCAAAGCGCCACCATCCCTGCTCGGGACGTCCCGCCTCGATTGACAGCCTCCTTGATGCAGCGAGAGGCGGACAAAAGACTGGAGCAACCCGGGCGTTAAATGTGAAGCAGCGGCTAAATTCATTAGGCTGCGCACCATTTGTCGCCCACAATAGTGAACACAACTGATCAAACACTTTGTTTCTGTACAGTACCGTCGGTGTGTGTGTGTGTGTGTACATAGTGGCTGTGTAAACTAGTGTTAATCCTCTTAGGAAATCACGCTCTCTGACCAGCCACAACGCTGCACGGCTTCAGCCTGTCCAAACACAGTTAACGTCCAGGTATCAATGCGGGGGTCGATAAAGCAGCTCCGGGTACTTACATGGTTCTCAGAGTAGGGTGGTATTCCAACAAGGCAAAAAGCAACTCCATTCATTGGACGGCAGAGACTGTTGGGCTGCAACAACGACGGGCAGGTTTGTTGCTGCACGCGCGGCAGACGTTAGGCTCAAAGAGTCACGACAGTCCCGCTCAAACACAAACTTATAACTTCAACACTTATTTCCTTCCTTCCTAAATAAAAAAAAAAGCTCCACTGTGTTCCCGTTGTTTCGGG
Organism: Argyrosomus regius; assembly: GCA_946959425.1. NCBI lineage: Eukaryota > Metazoa > Chordata > Actinopteri > Sciaenidae > Argyrosomus > Argyrosomus regius. The sequence goes on along the minus strand of OX336897.1, from coordinate 18,170,900 downwards.
ACCGTTCACTGCGCTCCCCCCTCCTCCTCTTCTCCTTCTTCTTCTTCTTCTTCTTCCGCCAGACCGCATCAGTTGTACATAACTAAATCCCTCTGTGCGCGAGCCTCTCCGGCCTCTGCCTGGAAACCAACTGCAGCAACAACGTTCCAAACACACGCGAGGACGCCGGAAGTCAGGAGGCCCTTCCTTCAAAGTAAAAGTCAACAGAAGGAAGGTGACTACGTTTTACAACAAAAGCGTTGCGTGTGGATGTGTGGGAAGTTGTAACAATTTTGGCAACTGTAAATATTCATGGTTTCTGCGGGAAATGTATCGTAAATCACCAAAATTGTATTCCTCGTCTTTACTAGACCTAATCCTAGCCTTTTATGTCGGTACCGGAAATGCTATATTTGTATTGTGGTTAACTTGACACAATGGTTTATTGAAGAGAGACAAATTAGAAGAGGGTGCGTTGGGTAAATCTGTGCGCTCCGCCCTGCAAACCCACAGCGTGCGGGCTCCCTCTGGCTGTGCCAAAACACTTGTGTACGCTGGATCATGGGAGGGGTGACTGATGCCAACGAGACAGAAAAGTAAAAGTAGAGACTATAAGCTTAAAGTTAAACCAGCACATCTGACACCTGATGAACTGAAAGTAAGTATTTACAGCCTATATCAAAGTAAAACTACTATAACTGCAGTGTGCTAATACTGAAGTAGAAATTCTGTATACAAAAGGACAGAAGTATTATCAGTACAATTTAAGTATCAAAGGTAAAAGTATGCAAGCAGAATGGCCGATCCATGTGCCATTTAATGTTATTATATCTAATTAAGGTGCAGCTATGCAATGCATCATAATTTACATTATACGTTTGTGAAATTTTAACCTGAAAAGTAACTAGTAACTGCAGTACAGTGTAGTTTAAGTGTAAAGTAGTATAAAATTAAGTAAAGTATCTCAAAAGTGTACTTGAGTAAACATATATTTAAACATTGCGATCTCATACTATCTCATACTAAGCAGTTGTATTTATGTTGTAAAAAGGGAAGTGAACAAGGATTTTTTTTCTTAATTAACTGATTGATTGTTTAGTATATAAAATCCAAAAAAAAAAAAGTTGAAATGACTTTACCAAAGCCCAAAAGGACACATTCAAATGACTTATTTTGGTGAAACAACAGCCAAAAAGCCAAAAATCTTCACTTTACTTTCACAGACCAAAGGAAAACAACAAAAATATCCAGACTTGAGAAGAAACAACCAGTAAATTTCTGTAATTTTTACTTTTAAAAAATGACGATGAATCTGTCATCAAGATAGCTCAACTGATTGCTAACTGTGATGTACTGTCAAAGCAGTGCACCACAGGTTTATGAAATGGGATCCATTAGAAATCATAACCACAGCACTAACAAAAGACACATAAGTCTGAATGAGTGTGTGACTCATGATAAACAGATCAGAAAAGCTAAACAAAGACTGAACCTCAATGAGAGATGTCAGCATTCCTTCCACACCCAGACAGAATAGACTATACTTCATGCATTCTCGGAAAAAGTGTTGACAGACTTGTATTTTTAGCCACTTTGGCTGCAGATTAATTCTGTCCTGTGAATCAATAGGCGTACAGTAAAGTCGGAGGAAGCTTACTCATCAGTAGAACAGGAATCTCAAACTGCTACCAAGAAGTTACCCTTCATCGTACTATATTTGCTTCACAGTGGCATTATATATATTAGGTGTAAACATTAGCTTCAGGACAGATGAAGGAGAAAATAAAAAGTGATAACGAATGAAAAGAAGATAAAAATCTGGAGACATGGTGCTGGCTCAAAGTTGGGGGCCCATGTGGCTACTATTACTCTGAGGGTTGCGAGTATCAGAGAGCCACTTCAAAAGCTTGCCTGCCTATGGGGAAACAGAGTGGAGTCATAGGGGGGAAAAAGCAGCTTACGGGAGCCTTCCCACGCCAAGAGCTGCAGCTGCCAACTCAACCCTCCTGTATCCTCTGTCTGCTCACTCTCCAACCTCTGGCCCGCTCTGAGACACACAATACCCCAGCCAAAGGCTTACAGAGGACACTCTCCGAAAGTCCTCCTCCTGACCTTCGCTCATCTCCCATTTGAGATGGATAATTACCATGTGTGACCTACATTCCCCTCCAGGTTACTCATATAAAGTAGTTTCTGTGAGTACATGGGCTGGTTGGAAATCCACCGTGGCAGAGGGAGAGCCCACAGAGGCTTAGCGGTGCTATCCTGGTCTTAAGGTGGGAGAGCAGGGCAGATGGTCTTTGTGTAAAGGTTGGCAGTCTGTACTCATAGAGTTTGCTTTTTGAGGGGGTCAAGGGGCGTGAGGGCTGCCACAGCTGGACTTTTTCTATCCTCTCTGACCTCCATTCAGGAGCTATCTCTGCAGCCTCTCTGTCTCTCCCTGCAGTCCATGTGTTTTCTATTCCAGCAGACGGAGGGATAAATCAGTCTGTGAGCCGACACTCTTCTGTGGGAAGAGTGATCCGATGTTAGTGAACCCCTCCTGTGTTGGGGTTTGTCCACATCTTTTCCCAGATTGCATGCAGATACACGCTCACGCTACGCATCAATTTGCTTGTCAGGCGAACAAAATGGGCTTTCTATTATTGATGGCTGCCGGGTGCAGAGAGAAGGAGGAAGATTTGTGTGTTTGAGGTGTCATGTGTCATATCTGAGCAAGCGAAATACAGGAAAGAGCTGTAATTGTATCCATATCTAGCCAAAAGAAGTTGCTTTTATCTCACGTGCTGCACTTGATGTCTGAGGACTCCCTCGTTCCTGTGCTGTGTCTCTGGGTCAGTCTTAGTCACTGACACACAGCCTCAGGCAGAGTAAACCCCCTATCTGATGATGATGCGAGGTAGCACACCCCGGGGGGCCGGATGGGGAGCATCCAGAGACTGCTAGAAGCCTCTCATCGGTCATTACGTAATCACACACACAGCCTGGCGCCTTCTAGGACAAACCCATAAACAACCATCATCCTATTTACTCGCTTGACCTCGTCAACTCCCACCTCGCTGCGCTGGCTTTGGCTCTGGAAGTGGTCCGGCCTGGGCCTGAACCAGATTCCCACTCTGCTTCTGACAGAGGGAGTGTTGGGTGGGTGGGTGGGCATCCCCTGTCATCTTTCATGCCATTCTAGGCCACTTCACAGAGCGTGTGCACTGGTATGCTACAGTTAATTGTGGTCACTCCATTTATTTAAACTTCTACCTCCCTCCGAGGCTTCTGCCTCCTCATTCTTTCATATCTCCTCTGTTACACTCCACTCCCCTCAAGTTATTGAGTCTGTCCTTTCAGTGAACGTCCGTCACCCTCCTCTGCACACTCATACTTTCAGTCTGAGGCGAGCAGTTGCCAGATCTTTTCAACATCATTTACTTTAAGCCTCTACAGAGCGTGTAACTCTCCACTATCCCTCTGCTTGATACAGTTGCATTTAATGAAGGTGCTTGGATGGTTTTCCTACTGCTAAGAGCCAAAAAGACACAAGTCCTGCCATGCTATCCACTGCTCTCTCTCTCCCTCCCTCTCTCTCTGTTGATTTAATATAAAGAGCAACTTTCTCTCTGTCCACGTCTCAAATGTAACGAGAAGCCGATTATCGCTGTCTGGGCCTGATAGAGTGAAATGTGTCCGCTGAGCAGTGTAAGCGGTCAGCCAGAGTCAAGAGCCAGCGCCAGTGTGAAATGTGGACTATAAGCTTACAGGAATATCTGCAAGTTATGTTCACATACGCTCAAGCTTAAGTAGTAATGTTCAGCTGCTTATTGCTAAGCATGAACACATACATGACTGTGATTAAGACGTAGATGTCATTGATGAGTGAGAAGAGGTTTGGATATTTATGTACTTGTGAATGAGATGCAGATATGTGAGTAATCCCGCTGTACGTCTCACACTGTTTGCCTGCCTGTTGACACAGAGGCTCCTGTGGCACTCCTTTGAAGGGGGTTTGCGGGAAGGTTGAGGGGAGGGAGGGAAACAGGGGGCGCGGCGACCCCCGGCCTGCATAGAGCCGTAAATTCCCCCTCTCTTTGTGACAGGAGGAGTCCTCTTTGTCTGGCCGGACAACTGGCACGAGAGGAGGAAACAGCTGACTGGTCACCACAGACAGGCATTGTAACTGTGCTGCACAGGCACATAGAAACGTGATGGAAATGTTTAGATTTTTACATAAAATATTAAAGAATTGAGTCTGATCTTCAGGTCTATCATACATCCATTATAATCGCTCCATCCCATGAAGCAACAAGAGATCAGATTTTGGTGTTTCCATCATGAGAATCATTTTAAAGATGCTTTCAAATATTCTTTTTACTTTTAATTTCATGGCTGCAGAATTCCACATAGTTTCAATGATGCACCAAACCTTTTGGACCATCCCAGTGTGCCTGCAAGTCATTAAATTTAGATTTAAATTTAGTTTAGATTTTGCATGTGTTTTTCCCACCATTCTGGGTTGCTGGGTTGGTTTCTGGTTTCCCTTCATTTCCCTGTGATATGAAAATTAATGAGTAGGCTCTGGAAACTTGCATGAGTCGCGTAATCCATCTGCATTTATTTGGTTGTGACATTATCATTGAATGATGATGCAGTTTAAGTGAATTTAAAAGGTCTGCACTGCATCACAGTAATGTAACTTTCAAAGGGTTTTCATGCTGCGCTAAATCGAACAGAATCAAATAGAGGTCTGGAGAAAAAGCTCTGATGAAAATATACATGAAGTTACGCCATCATATTGTTTTATGGTGGCATGTAGGTCCAGTTTTTAATATTCAGTCTAACTCTACACTTTGTCTCGTGTGTCCTCTCTGTTCCTCTGCTGACCTGCTGACCCGTCTTCTCTCTTCGCCTCATCCCACACTACATTTCACTCTAATCCCTCTCCTCTCTTGCAGCTGCCTCACTCATTCTCCTGCAAGCTGCAGTGACTCCGACAAAATACAACTGCGAGCCCGTTGACACGACTGGCTGCTGTACGACTGCAGAGACAGGTTGAAGTTTTGGCTGTTGGCTGGAGAAGACGCTTGGTTGGGTAAGATAAGGAAGAGAATGACTCACTGGTATTTGTGTCAACATGTAAAACTTTTTTTTCTGTATGTAAGGCTCAAAACTATCTTACCGTGCAAGCTGATACACTATCTCGTCCACAAACATGAACTGCTGAGCCTGCACTTCATGAAGTTTTCTTTTTTGCCTTAACATGGCGAGTGCTGATTAGAGCGGCCATGTGGGACTGTTTGAGATAAAGGAACAAAGAGAAGGAAATCCCCCCCCCCGAGTCTGACAAGAGTAGTGGGTGTTCAGGTGTCACAGTTTGCACAAATGACCACTGATTCAGCTCCAAGTATTCTCCAGTCTGTCTCCATGAATCTATTCCTCAAAGCTCCAGACAAACACAGACAACAACAACTACTGAATCACATCCAGGGCAGTCCACTGTTACTATAAATGCTTGGCACACATTCTTCAAAGGACATCCCTGTAGTGTCTCCCCTCCACCTTTTTCTTTTCCCCTAAACCTTCTCTGAGAGACAGAGAGGGAAAATAAACAGACACTCATAGTTCCAGTAGCAGCACAGTGAGTTTCCTTCCTGCTGCCCGTCACTTCATAAAGCCTGAATGTGTTTGCAGCCTCTTTACCTTTCACAGCTCCACTTCCTGCCTCTAGCATCACTTCCTGCAGCACAGTGGGGGAGACAATGGAAATGAGCTCTGTGGATGAAATATGTCTTCAAGTCACAATCGGGAACTAGTTGATCTGATATCATCACAACAGAGTTTTCTGCTGGTCACTCATGAGTCAGGATCGTCCTAAAATAACTCACGCAAAATTAGAATGACATATTATTGGAGGAGGTGACATGTTTTCCCGAATATACCAGCCTGAATACACAAAGGGTGATGGAACATTGAATGATTTAATTTCTTTTTTTACTCTTGGAAAAACCCAGCTTAATTTGATCACGCATCCTAAAATTTGACTATTTGGATGGATATTTTAAGACAGGTTTGGCAAGCTTTTGAGCAAAGCTTTAAAAAGGATACAGCTGTAATAAAAGTGCTTTTCTATCATCTAGTTTTTACACAAATAGACTGTGTGTAAAGTAATAGAATTAGTCAGATATTTACTCATATGAAGTCTCAAAAAAAAGGTTGTAATCTAAATACGAATAAAGGTTTTACAAAAACTTAAGCTGCAGTCTAAACACAACTAGACAACTATCCAAAGTTAAACAAAGTTGAAAATTGATTTTAACTCACACAAAAAGCAGCACAAGTTTCTTTTACAGACCTCATTCTAATATTAATCTATCATTGCTCTGGTGATTTAAATTAAGGATCCTATACGGCCGATCTCTTGAGCATTTGTGGTATAACAAAAGCTTAAAGCCACACCTCTTACTGTATATACAGTAAACTGAATAATCCTGGATGTGCGAGGGGATCATATCCTAATCCTAGTGTTTCCCCCGTCCTTAAAACTCTGAGATAAGTTTGTCTAGACATGGCCTTAAAGCAGGGTGTTCTCCTTTTAGGAGGATAGGAGGCCACACGAGAAGCTTTGACAGATTTTTAACCTTCAGAAACATCCCCCGGTTTAATCGAACCAAGCATCAGCGCAAAAACACACACCGGTTCACACGTCCTAAATGCTGTTGTCAGTTTCCTCAGTAGAACTGTAATTCTAGTGTTAGACTTAATGCTTGAGTCTAAATCATAGGCAGAGATAAGAACAGAGTGAACAAAAGACTGACATTAGACTTTAAATACACACACTGTACACACACTTCAGTTATGCTGAATCTGAAAGGAATGTCAACTCACAGAAACACAATTTTAATCACTACAGATTCATATAAATGTTCAAGAAACTATAAAATATATATCTTTGTGTGAGGATGCTGATCAGTGAGGGTGAGAAACCAGAGAGGATTATATATTTTCCTCAATGAATTAACTTAAATGTGCACTGTCATCAACATCCTATTATTCTGTGTTGAATTCTGTAAAAAGACCTCCATCTGTTCCTCTGTAGAGATTTCCCTAAATAGATAATCCTCAATCCCCCCCTTAAAAGATAAAAACTGAACCACAGTTGCATGTGGAGACCACAAGGGGGCTCAGTACAGTGCTAACAGGACGAAGCGGGATAAGGGTGGAGCATGAAAAAGTGAAGCTGTCCTCACATACAGTCTTGTGGTGAGTCTCTCATTTTATCCCCCATCAGTGGGATTGAACAGGATTTATGGAAATGATATTGACGCAACCCGAGCCAGAAATGAATGTGAAAGAAATGTGGCTGACTGAGCAGCATGTAAAGGAACAGTATGTTCCATTCAGGACGCGGGAGCCATAAATATACAAGAAAAGGTGCCTTAATATGTACTGATGCACATGCAGGGGGAATGTGAATACGAGGGGAAAAGGGGGGGGAGTGTGATGAAATATAGTTCATATCTTCAGTAGTTTGGAAAATAGGCAAAGAGGTCAGTGACTCATTAAGTGTACAGTTCATTATTGATACGCAGCTGTGGTGCAAACTGACAGTGGAGCAGCTCTGTGCCCTGTTTAATGATCAAAGTAATGAAACAGCAGGCATCAGCTGCACAGCTGTTCATCCCACATCCTCACACAAAACCTGGACACTGACGTCGAGACTCGAGGACGTTCAAAAAAAAAAAAAGGAGCAGGAGGGTTGAAAACTAACACCAAGAGATAGAAACAGACTGCCGGGGTCATGGGCTGAAGTCAAAAACACGCTAAACAAGCTCATTAGATTAAAATGGACCAACTCAGCAGCAAACAGTCTCCTAATTGGATGTCGTCCTCATGCTACTGATAAACCTCATCCCTCTTGTTTTGTTCCATTAACCCCTGCTCAGCTGCTCTCATACTGTGGCCTGCAGATCCCTCGCATGGGCCGGACTAATGCAAAGTGCTGCTGACAGGAAGGGCTTTAACCACGCAGGCTAACCTTTGACCCCTGCGGGAGAACCCCCACCACCCCACTGCCCCTTGCCATCTGCATGCATTCATCCAATGCTCGCCACTCAAGTGCATTGAGGTTGACGACCAAAAGGAGTCGTCCTAAGCTGAACAGGAGCTGTTTACTTCCTACAGATATGTGTCCTAGTTTCTGTCAGAGGACAATCTGCCCATTGTCTGCCTGCAGGCATCTACCAAGAAGTGGTCTCACAATCCTGTACAGGCTGAATTAAGAACATGAACCCTGTACTGACATCCTTCACACGCAAAGACACACATTTTAAGATCTTCATCCTGCACTTGACATGATGTTTGGGGAAAAACTCAACAATAGGTTGACAGTTACTTATAAATATGTTTTTATATATGTTTAAATATGCAAAAACAGCACACAAACTTTAAATATTTAACTATTATAACTATTTACTATAACTATTGTCACCAGGTGACAATTTCAATTTGTCCAGCTTTGGCTGCAAAACTATAGCAACATTCCCATCAGCCTCAGTTGTACTTTGTGTTTAGTGCTAATTAGCAAATATTAGCATGCATTCCTGCTAAGCTAAGATGCTGAAAATGGTAATCATATTATATTTTAGCTCAGTGCAGCCTCACAGAGCTGCTAATCTTGTTATGGACCAAAAAAATCATAAGAATAGCAAATGAGTGGATCAAATCTATAAAAATATAAATCTACATTTTTCTTATGTTTGTTTTAAGTAATCGTTATCAAGATGATAACACACATGCTGCATACTTGGCCAGGGTCAATAAAAGAACTCCCACGGGCGCCACAAAAGAGTCCTGCAGCTTAAAATCTCTACTTTCCTCTCATAGCGTGGTAAATTTTCATTTTGCTTCGCCTCTCTGCTGTGTTGCAAAACTGTCAAACAGGTCAGAGGAGCTGCAGCAGATCTCAGCATGGGTGAGAAGATCGATACATGCTTATATGTGTGTGTTTAATTTCAATTTAGATGCAAATACGCGTACAAAGTTCACTCTTTCAGAGCCTCTCCGTCTCTACCGCTCAGGACAATAGAATGAGAAATTCCTCACAGTCCAAAGATTGGAGAGCTGTGGGCAGAGGGCTTTGGGGTGCCATGGGTGCGGCGTCAGATTAGACCACCTGTTCCACCATGAGGCGCGCACACACACACACACACACACACACATAGACATCCATTATTTTCCTTTATCCTTCCCTCTCTCACACTTGCCGTCTTTCACATTCCCTCTCACTATCTCGTTTGTAACTAAATAAGACCCTTTCTTCTCACACACACTCCACACACACACACACACACACACAAACTTTCACTCTCATAAAATATCTCCTTCCACGGCTGCTTCGCTCTGAGCTAATTTTGTCTGCATTCCATTTCAGTCACATCTATGGGAAACAGACAAAACAATTCGCCAGATAACTCTGGCTGAGAGCCACAGACACACACACACACACACACACACATACACACTCGTATACACACGCGCGCATAGTACAGTTAGACATATGTCGCCTTGCCGCCCAAATCGAGCCTCCAGGGAGTCGTGTTCAGACGGCAGCATAAACACAGCAGCCTCACCCCTGTCCACATCACTGAGGCTCATCTGACAGTATTAGGGATTCCCTCCGCCTTAAGCTTGTCTCTGAGCATCAGAGGAGCTTTAAAGTTCAATAAAACAGAAGTGTCCGGACCTTCTAGCTCTGTCTTGTATGCACTTGCTTCTTTCTTTGGTTCACAGGCTGTTAAAGCAAAGAGAACCACTTGTTCCTGCATGATGGATGCAGTCATGATGCTCCATCTCCAAACCCAGAGGTCACAGGGCCACAGTCACCGCAGCCCTGCCCAGGTCTGCCTTAATGACTATTGATTGGAAAGCACTAATGAGCCAAACTGATTTGCAGCGAGCGTGGCATTTTAATCATCCTCGGGCAAGTGTTTTCGCAATGAGAGCTTCCCTGGTGTCAGTCAGCGTGTTTTATAAACCTATAAAAGGCAGACAGGTCCACCGAGGATGAGTTAGATCATGTGCAGAGCGAGGTACGCGGCATTACTCTGCTGCAGAAGTATGCAGCTCAGACAGACTCTGAGAGAAAGAGGTGTCCCACTGCTGCCCCTGATTCACTCTCACAGACAATTTATGTAACCATCCCTTTCCTGCCCCTCACTGAGCCACTGCCCTCCTTATCACTGTGCATGTGTGTGTGAACATGTGTCTATCCTTGCACAGGACAAGGTGAAACTTGCTTGAAACTGCAGCCTTCCACAGCTATAGTAAACACCGCATGCCTCTGTTTACGCTAACAAAGCAATGTTAGTGCATGTCTGCGCTGCCAAGTGACAGTAGATCCTCAGACGTCCCTCAGACACACACTGTGTGCCCAGAATCATCTCGAAACACCAGGCGGACGAGGCCTACGGCAGGAAACACGGGCAGAGATAAAGCTTCACATCCACATCGCCAAACGACAACGATACACGGTCACGTGACAAACAGGACGTGCTATAATCATATTTGTCCGTTACGTCACAGTGTGGTCCATCTATTAAAATGACAATGACCCAACCTTAGCACTGCACCAAGGCCACGCTGCGTCAGCATTTCACAGCACTACGCAGTCTTATAAATAGTTTGTTTCCTGTGAGCTATATTGTGCTGTAAGCTAAACCATTTGCACCATGTTTTGGTGCAGAATGTGAACTGATACTGAAAGTGTGTGTGTGTGTGTGTGTGTGTGTGTAACGCTAAGGACATGACCCATACATGTGCAATTCACTTTTTCTCCAACACACTGTGTGCTCTGTGTTGTCGCCTGTGGTTACCCATTTGGGGAAATAAGGTTAAAGAGATAAACAAAAGACACAAACAAGTGCAAACATGACACATGTACACACCCAAACACATACACACACACACACACACACACAGTCTGACCAGCAGCAGTGATGACATCATCTCTGCTATAGCGGGGGGCTAACGTCACCCCGACCTGAGCGGGCAGACACAGACAGGAGATGTCCCCCCTCACATACATAATTCACCCAAAGGAAGGGTTGGGCCACTCCCGCCACCACTTCACCCACCCTAATCTCCCCCCTTCCTCCTCCTCCTCCTTAATCACGAACCTGATGCTCACCACCTCATGAGATGGGGAGGACGCAGAAGAACAGAGGAGGAGACGGAGGGAGGGAAAGGGGGGGAGGATGAGGTAATCAATGACTAGGACACAAACTGGCAGTGTGTTGAGGAAGGTGTGTGGGCTCTCTCCTCCTCTAAAGTGTTCATCACACGCTCAACTACAAGCAGCTGGTCGCCTCCAGCTGGATGCAACACCTCCACACACACACAGAGCTCTGGACAGCAACACACCAAATATTTAAACACAGCACTAAACACTCTGTGTGTGTTTCTGGTGAAGCATCAGGTACAGACAGTAAACAAAAGGAGCTGTGGATGACACTCTCTGTAAAGGCCGGTGACATGAGTACACAGTGTTACAAAGCAGCCGGCACGCTCGTCTGAGCCTCTATGAATGGACACTGGATGTGAACCCTGTTGCATGACATCCCGTCTCCTGCCTCCATCCTGACTCGAGGTGAGGTGGTGCCAATTTCTACATGAGACGGGTCACGATAGAGGATGCCTGTGAACCCACCAAACTCAGCCACACCCCTCTTTTTTATGCTTTTCTTTCCTGATGAACTAACGCCCGGCGTCAGAGCTGCTACGCCGGTGAAGTTTCGGGCTGTGTCATCTCTCCAGAGGCCTGGCACTTGCTGGTGGCTGCTTGATGGCAGCACCTCTGCCGGCCCTCTCCCTCCCTCCCAGAGTGAAACCTAGCTCGCCGGTGGAGGGTGGAAGGGAGCAGAGAGCACATCTGCAGGACAAGCAGCTTGCTGTGCTGTTTGTTTTCGCCTTGAGGGAATGGAAAAAGGTGATGATGGATGATATGAATGCACCAAGAGCTGCTGCTGTGTGTGTTTTGTCTTCAGCAATGTGTGGATGTGTGGAAGCACGCACTAAAAGGTGGTGGTCCCCTTCACTTCCCCTTCAGTCCCTCCCCTCCTCTCCATCCTCTCCATCCTCACCTGGTCCATGATTTTCAGCGAGCCTCCTCCCTCCTCCTGTTCCCAGTCATGGCACGAGATCACCGGCTGCCTCCCTTGGTTCTTCTCTTGTCCTTGTTCAGTATTCCCAACAACAATCCAACCCAGCTCTCCTCACACAGGCGAGGCAGCCTGGCAGCCGACTGCTGCTGCTGCGCCTCTCCACAGAGGCATGATTCTGTCTCTCCTTGTGTCTCTGAGTGTGACAGTCTGCTACATCCAGTCAAACACTCCTCTCTTGTCCTTTTTTTTAAATCCTGTCTTCTCCTCTTCTCCTGCTGCTCTGGGTGGAGGCCTGGAGGGCAAACAGGGCGTGTGCGTGAGATCCTCACCTCTCTCCTTGATAACCACACAGAGGGAAGAGACTCCCGCTCTCCGTTTTCGTTCTCGAGCTCTTCCACTCGCTCCCTGTGTAAGCTGGCCCCCTTGCCTCGCCTCCCCTCCCTCCTTCTCTGTCTCCACTTCCCTCCTCTCTTTCCATCTCCCCTCCCCCCTCCTGCTGCAGCCAAACAGAGCCTGAGCGAGCGTATGAGAGCGAGGGAGCCAGGGAGAGAGGAGGGCGGAGGGCTGAGATTGGCTGCCGGGAGGATCATGTGACTCCCGGCAAAGGACTGAGGGACCCTCTACCAGCTGTCCAGCTCATGCTTCCCTGAAAACCTCTGTTGCCATTGACAACAGCTGCCGTGCAACACACCAACCACAGATCCCCAGACACAAAGCCATTGGCTGGCAGGATTTATGGCCCCCGCCTCCTATTGTGGAAGGGGGGGGGGAGCATGTTGGGACGTGTAGTCCAATCTGTGGTGAGGGTGGATGGGGTGTTTAAGAGCAGACATCCCTGTGCCCCTGGGAGGAATGTTTTCCCCTGTACTCGCCTCTTTGCTGAAATGTTTATGCATCAGTGTTACACTGGCTGAGATCCAGAGTGAAAGAGAAGGACAGTTCATATTCATATCATTAGCATAAAGATATAAACTTGTGTAAAACACACATGAGCAGAGGAAAGACCTCGAGGCCCGGGCATTCTTGGTCTGCCAGGAAAAAGACATCCTCTGTCGTTTTCCTCTCAGCCCGCGCAGAGGGAAACTCCCACCCCACAACAACAGGAACTCCTCTGCTGAAGGCCATGGCTAAGCACATAGGCAACCCCCCTCTTCTTCCCTCCCTCTTTCCCTTTTCTTTCATTGCCTCCTTTTTCTTTATTTGCTCTGCCTCTATCCTCTCAGCCTCCCCCCTCCCTCTCCAACTATTGTATTATCACACTCAATTCCTCACCCCCCCTCCCCTCTCCTCCTCTAAACTCGGTCTCAATGGGACTCCAGAAAAGGTTGCAGGAGGTTACAGGTGCCACAGAGGGGAGATGTTATTACAAACTAGCAGCCACATCGTGCAGCATCAGTTTAGAGGAAAAATCCACACTGGAGTGACCTTATATTGTTATACATCATCGATTTATGAGGTTCAGTACATTCCAGGAGTTATTATGTGATGAAGTGTTGTAATTTATGATTTTGGTGTGCGCGCTTTACCTCAGTCTGTGTTTACATCTGTTTCAGTGACTGATTACTTAGATCTCCCAGAAAGATCCCCTGACGGCTTTAGGGGAATGGATACAGACAGATATAGCTGTATTTAAAAGACAACATGTCTTGTGGCTGCAGTGGTGTATTATTGAGGAGAATGTCAGTGGAGAAACCAGTGTCACCGCCTCTTCTATAATGGGTATCTCCCAGTATGATTGTGGGAAAACTTTTGATTTAGAAAATTTTTTTTGGGGGGCTAACACAAACCTAATATTTCTTCTTGACAGCCCATAAATTCTGCGCTGGAAACATCTGGCACTGATGTGACATTGTGTACCAGCTAGCATGCTATCTCGAGATGTAAGGAAAACACCAGGAGACAACAAATGGCCTCAGAAATGCAAGGCACGCTGCCAGCAGCTGTAGGGATGCCAGAGTCCTCTGCGGGCGGATTTTTCCTTCTAAAGTAATCATAAACACTTTCAAATGTCCCGTATTACCGCATCTACCCAAAAATACTGCTCCAGTGGGGGGGGACCCAAGGCCCCTGCAGCTGAAAAACAAAAGAGCACCTGTTCTGGCTTATTTTGATTCAATGGACACATAACATAGCTGTGACATGATCTGATATGGTAGCAGTGTGACAGGCCAGTGAGTGAGGTGGTGGTGGGGGGTGGTCAGGAATGCTGGTTTAAGTTACAGCAGTGGTACAACAAGGTCATACACCACGTGGAGCAGCAAACAACCAAACAAACCCTGCCCTACTTTCTATAGTCAATGCATCCTTCTCTTTTTCTTACCTGACTGAACACCATCTACTGTAGACTGCTGCAATGTCATTTGATCTGGTCGACCCAAGGATGCTGTTTGAAGCGAGATGACTATATATGTGTGTGTGTGTGTGTGTGAGTGTGTGTGCTCTGAGATAGAACAGCGGGCGTATTGTAATGGTGAGAGTGGTAGATTATACTATCAGCAGAGGAATTCCGATTATTTCCCAGAGCGGGTCTGTCTGCACACATGTGGGAGAAACTTTAGCTTAGAGGTGGCTGGAGGAGGGTGACACTGTGAGGCATTAAAGGAATATTTAGACATTTTAGGAAAATACGCATATAAGCTTTCTAGATCTGTAACTACAGCCAGCCGCTTAGCTTAGCTTAGCATAGCATATAGAATGGAAACAGGGGGAAACAGCTAGCCTGGTTGTCTAAAGGCAATCTGCCCACCAGCACCTCTTAAGCTTAAACTAACATTTGTTTAATTCCTACAAAAACTAAAGTATAAAAAAAGTCCTGTTGTGGTTTAATTTGCCTGGCTAGCTGTTTCCCTCTGCTTCCAGTCTTTGTGCTAAGCTATGCTAACCAGCTGCTCATTGTTGCTTAATTTTTTACAGGACAAACATGAAAGAGGTATCGATCTTCTCATCTAACGCTCACCAAGAAAGTGAAAAGTATATTTCCCAAAAATGCGTAACCACTACTACTAAGGAGGAAAAAGTAATAAGAGAATATGTTTAGGAGAAGGTTTACTTATAGGAATGTACATAATGGTCAAAATATGTAAATCCTACACAGCGGGAGAAAAGCTGAGCTGTCATCTTGAATAGCAGGATGGAAAATAGAGGAATCATTCATCTGTTGATAAAATGACAACTTATAAATTAATCTTGTTTTCCAGCCACAATAGAAATGATTTCAGGGTCACAGGAACAATAGTGGGAAAAGTCCAAAACAGATTTTTCAATGATTTTTCTGACATGTCTGACATGTTTAGATAAAAATGGTGAATTTATGTGACCTAGTAGAAAAGGTAATAATTTAATTAAAATACACTTTAAATAAAAAGAAATACGTTATTAAGTTAATAAGTTATTATTGAGAAATGTTTTTGTGTGTGTGTGGGTGTGTGTGTGTCCCAGTCTCATAAACAAAGGCCAAACTGTGACTCTTCAATTGAAATCACACTGCTGCCCTCCTGTCTCATGTCACCTGTTCTTAAACACATCTGGAAAAAAGCCGAGTTTATTTACTTCATGGAGGCACAACCATCTGCTGAGTCTCCATCGGCCTACTGCAGGTAAACAGCACCATCTGCAGGACCTCAAGTCACATAATGCATAATGCAGATGATGGCTGCTCACATCACCGCCATCCCAGCATGCTTTATTTGACAGGAAATATTGAGCAGAGTGTTTTTTTAAATGTGACACTGTGAGTCACATAGTTTATGCTCAGAATAGGTGATCGTCCTAAAAAACATTAAAGCCACAGCAGGAAATCTGGCCCTGGAGAAGATGAAGTTGACTAAGAGGCGTCCACAGAAAGACACACATACCCTACATGCATAACTTATTACTTATGTTCTGAGAGGTCAGAGGTCATAACGGTATTTTTGTTGTGATGGTTATATAACTACATCTACTTGTTGAGCATAGACAGGGGAAACTCTGTGTGACAAAAATAGTCCTTATTTTAATGCAGACCATCTGCACTCCCTCAAGGTCAAGGACTCTAATTTGGACAGAGCACTTTTCAGCTGCAATTTGTTTCTCTCCACAAATATAGAAATAATAACGACCATAATAGACTTTGGCATAGAGGCACTGGAACAGTGCTTTGCCTCAGAAATCTAATAACCAAAAGGCACCATGACTGTAAATTATTTTGCACACAACAGTCTTACTTTTCTCTTCTCTGAAAAAACTCATTTTAAAAATATTTTTGGGGAGTGTACTCTTCTCTCTCACCGAGTGTTTCATGTTTATACCTCTAATGTCCAACAAGGCAAAATGTCTTGTATAGAATATTCATAATTATGTTTTTATTAGTATATGATCACTTGAAAACAAGAATCATTATCTTGTCTTAGAATAAGCCTTTTATATCTACAGATGCTACTCTTTCACAGAGTCCGCCATGTTTCTACAGTAGCCCACAACAGACAAACCCTGCTTCAGCCCCATAGTTTCTCCTTCTCCCTTTGAACTGGAGTGTAATTGGAGTGGGTTAACCGCTCCAATTACACCATCACATGCCACTGAATCCTACACACTGTTCCTTTAAGTTATGGTGACTCGTGTGTTGAACTGAAGAGGAAGCAAGCGTGTTTACTGAAATCATCTTTATTTGATATATCATGTGAAATACTGCCATTAACCTCAGTAAGTCATCAGTGCATCAGTAAACATAATTCATATATAATATATAGATAATTCAAATGAGGTTCGGTGGTAAGACTGAGAAGCACATACAGCAGATTTATTTCTGAAATGATACTGTTGCTCTTCATGCATGTCATTTGCAGCCAAAGTAAAAGAGAGAAACATTAGAGTTGTTGAACTGAAACATCCTCCTTTAACCTGACCTGATGGAGAACATGTTGGCAACACTTGAAATAAAATAAACACTGATATGGAGGCCAAACCGAGGCATGTCCGACGACAGGAAACACAAATCTGAGTACAAAACAAAAAGGGTTGGCCACGGTCATATGGATGTCAAACTGAACATTACACATCATAGTTAGAGCCAACACTCACTCACTCAGTGCTTCTAAAAAGGCTAACTGTACACCTGTATTACAGTCATCCTTAAAAACCATCCTGCATCCATATGTAGATTTATTGTGCAGAGGTCAAAATCGGCATGCACAACCTTGAGGAGCATAGAAAACACACTGTAAGCTGTTGGGAGTGAAATTCTGTTTGAGGATCTTGGTCCAATGAAGGAGGGATGGGTGGAGGGGTGAGTGCAAGTGGGAGACAGAAAGAGTTTGGCTTGCACTTCTTCTCCATTTGTTTTCCCTCTGTGCTGGACTGCTCTTCACATCCGACTTGATGGCTCTAATGGGGAAACCATCACGGACAGAGCCGGGCTCTTCTCCCTGGAACGGATGACAGATTCATCACTGAGGAATAAAAATAATTCTTGTTAGCTTCTCATGGTTCAATAGTGTGATTATTTCCCATAGATCCCCATTAGAGGCTCATATAAATGGATTAGGCCTTCCTCAAACCCTGTGGTTTTCTAATACCACCTCACCTTATAACATTTGTAAGGTGTATAAATGCAAAATATCATATTTAATACATGCACAGAAACGCTCAATTACCTTACCATTGTCCGTGATGGAAACCAGGGATGCAGGAGAGGAAAAACACACATCCTGTGCTCGCCTGTGCACCGTCCGGCCGCCTTGTGTGGCCGAGCGCGATCATCACAGCAGGTAGATGATGTAGGAGAGGAAGACGAGGCCTACGATGGCGAAAAACATCAACATCAAAATGTCCACCATGATGGAAACACTGTCAGAGACGGACGGTGTATGGACGCGAGAAGGACACGCAGCAAAACAGCAGCTCCACCGCCGGTGAAGGAGCTCGGCCAAGATCGGAGCAGTTCGGAGGATGAGAACGAGCTCGGCCCCTCCCCCCCTCCTCCGGCTAGGAAACAGGAAGTATAGAAGGTACCTGAAAGCCCCATGTTTGGACTTTCAGGCATATTTTCACGGCAGGATGTTAATTCTAAAACCTAATAAAAAAAATTGAAAAAAATCTAAACTTTTCATCTAATTATATAAATAAAATGTAACTGATGAGGGAGATACACAACCAGGAAAACAAGAATGTCCTGACAGCCTGGACTCAGGGTTGAGATGTTCCAGGAGCATCCTTTGTCAGAGATGCTAATTGACCGAATCAAGTTTATACTTAAACATAACATAGTACATGCTGTCTACAGCAACTTACCTGGCATACTGATACGGAGGCTGTGGATAATATTCATAAATATATTCATTCATTAGGTACACTTAAAGGTCCAATGTGTAAGATTTAGGAGTATTTATAGGCAGCAATGGAATATAATATTCATTAGTATGTTTAATCGAGTGGGTCCTCTTCCATGGAGTTTTGTACAGTAGCCCAAACAGACAAACCCAGCTCTGATCTAGATATGGACTTTTGCTTCTAGTGTCAATTTAGCAGCCAGAGTTTTTCCTACGTGCTTTCAAGGAGAGGATGAGGTGTGGGAGAGAATTTATTTTAGCAGTGATCTGCAACGTCACCGCTAGGTGCCACTAAATCCTACACACTGGACCTTTAACTGAAACTACAGCCTCCAAACTGACCACACAGTTCAATCAACACCACCTAAAATGAAGCTAGTATTTGTTGCATTAGATTGAATTAGTTTAAGCCAAGTTGGTCCGAATAAAATGGCAACTGAGTGTTAATAAAATGTGTCACTGTGAGCTTTGCCAGGGTGAGTCTTACATTCTGAATATAAACAGCCATTTTGCTTAAATTTATCTTTAAATAAAATGTATTAATATCATTCTTTGTGATGAAATCAATACATGAGCACATTTTCACAGAATACTCTGCCTTGTGTCACAAGGCCAACAGACAGATGTGTCTGATGGAAAGCTCAACGAGCAGGTAACTGCTTTTTTTAAAGTAATTTGACTATTTGTAAATTTGTAAGAGAATTTGCACCACCAAAGAATTACAGTATCAAGCTGAGGCGAGTCCAGCATCATCCCTCATCGTTTGTCCTTGTAGAAAAAAATTCAGAATTAAAAGGACAGAATCATTTGGGTGTGCTGATTTCTCTGTGTATACGCTGCAGCTGCCGTGTACTGCACATGATAGGAACTTGAAGATGAAAGGCTACTTTGAAAGTGGTAGAAAGGGCCCAGACATCAAATTTGGCTACTGTACCTTTGTCCCGCTCTTTAGTTGCACAACATGAGGCTCAAGGCACAAACAACAGTCTGAGAAAAAAATGACATTTTTATTGAATCTGCAGAATCATAAGTACAATTTGAAGTGCTGTAACAGGGCAACAGGAGATGATATCAGGTCCTTAATTCTGAGTATGTATCCAGAATGAGTTTTGAATACACGTGTATGTCAATATGCATATGGTATCTTTATTTTTTTTATTTAAAAAATAACAAAATTATATCAAAAACAAAAACAATTTAAGATGGAATGCACAAAACCGGTCTGAATGCTAAACCCGATTGTGGAATACATGATTTCACTCTGCAAAGTCTACAGTATATAACCAGTATCATAGAAGCAGGGAATGATTCATCAGAAGCGCAGGAGCCTACAATGAAGGCTGAAGGAAAGAGGGATCTCAGCAGACTGGTGGACAGGATACTAAGACAGAAACTGTATGGAAACAGGGTTATGATATGATGTTACGGTTCAGTAGATGAGTGATGCCAGAGCAGAAGAGCGGCATTTTGGCGCAAAGAGGTTCCTGACTAATATCCAGGTCAGACAAACAAACCTGCCCTGCCTCACAGCCTGGGAAGATCCGAGAGCATCAGGTCACTGCCCTCCGCCGCCCTCCCCCCAGCCTCGCACACTTACATAATCACACGCTCGAATTTGACTTTGCCCTCAACAAATCCATCCTGAACCACACTTGCACAACACTGGCTGTCTTTGGCCACGTCACCCTCAAGACAAAAAGAAAATCGGGAATTGGCGGTTAACGAAGGCTACCAGTGTGAGTAGCTTTGTTATTAAATTAAATCATAAGCCAGGAACAATCACTACACTTCAAGCCAAACCATAAACTCTTCAGTTTACCCAGGAGAAACACAACCGTGAGCTCTAAAACAGCTTTCCGATCAAGCATCTGTTTTGCAAATAAACTTGTCCTGTTGTCAAGTAGAGGTTAATGCAAAATGCAGGCATACGTACAGTGTGTTCATTCCATTTGTTTGGCAACCTTTAAACCAGTTTGAGGAGTTTTTCTTTTCCTGATTCAGTGACCATTTTCATCAGCACTGTAACCGTTCCTCACATTAGAAAGTTGCAAAACTTTACGATCAAACTTGCACCAAACTGGATTTTTCCATGAGTCGGACACAAACTTCCCGTCAGCCACATTCACGAAAAAAACAACAACATATGAGCCACTTTAAATCTGCAGGCAAGCCACTTCCCAGAGCACCATGACCTGTAAAAACATATTCCCTAACTTACCTTTATGATACATATACAATTGTACAATGTCATCTAGCTACATAGTGAGAGCCTTGTTTCTTTTAATAAAGCTGAACATTTCCAACCCCGCCCCTCCACCACCCCCACACCTAAAAACACACCGCCCTTATCTCTCACGTCTGTGACAGTCACAGTGAATCGCAGGAGAATGAAACAGCAAGAAAAGAGAGGGGGGGAGGGGGAGATGTGTGTATGGTCAGGGGCCTGTGAGATTATTTACACCACTGAGAAATGGTCAAATATCACGTTTTAAAATCTAATAAGGTCCTCACAGAAATACAGTATCCTGAGTGAAGGAATGATACAGCATTTCTGTGTTACAGCCAGCAACTTAAAGTCTTGATTTTCTGTTTATGAACCAACGTTTGTTTCCATCTTAGCGACTCGCCGCCAGCCTACATTTCGGCTGATTCACGGATCAAATATCAAAAATAGCTGAAAATTTCTGGGATTCCTGTCCTTGCATCAGGTGACAGGCCTGCCTCGATGAAATAAATCTCTTCTTTCACGTGTATTTTGTAACTGTGACATTACTTTCTTTATTGAACACTGATCAGAAACAGACCTGCAGGTTTCAGATTATCTAATACTGCTCCTGCACAAGTCTAGATAAACTCTTCTGCCTTGGTTCATAAATTGAGTTGCTGGTTTATTTATTTAATACACTTAGTTTTTTTTTTGTTGTTTTTTTTTTTGGAAAATAAGCATCTTACAAGAACGAAAAAGAAGAACAGCATGAGAAGAAATACCACAGCCAAGGATTTAACATCATCCCTCACATTAAATGGAAAAAAAAAAAAGACTGGAATGTTCACTCAAAAAAACAACAGTGGAATATATTTCAAATAATAAAAAAAAAAGACACAATATAGAGTTGTGCTTGGCCTTCTCTTTCATCAATGTGTTTTCTTACTGACGGTGATTTTGTAGCAAAAAAATGGGAAGGACTTGACCTGCTCCCATCTCCGGACAGTTTAACCTCGATCACCACAGCTTTGTGATTCTCTCAGGACTGAAGGCATTCAGGCTGCAAAAAAAACAGGAATTAGGGTGTGTGTACTGTACATCCACACCAAGTGAGGTGATGTATTCAGTGCGGCTGCAAGAGATGGACTGATAATGTCCCCTAACTTGTCCCTGATCCCTCCTGTGCCCGACGCGACGACAGGAGGTGCTCTTCAGTTAGGCTACGATTCCAGTTTCACAACGATACCCCACAATGCAGTGCTGAACACGAGGCGTGCCTTCTTTGAGCGCACAATGGCGAGATGTGCCACCCTGCGTCTATAAATGTATTAAAAACCTCTCCGTTAAGACTGATAACTGGCTAATTGGTGCGACAGCAACAGGGTTAGAGGTTAAAGGAATGTACACAAGTCAAAAATATTCAAGCTTAGTTCTGATAAGACTGAGATTCTACACTGTGTTTCCAGTCTGGCCAAGATCACGCTGCAAAATGAAAGAAAGAAAACACAAACACGCCTACACCCATCCACACTTCAAACTTATTTTCTCCACAGAAAAATGACTCGTGGGGGGGGACAGGGCTTTTTTTTCTCTTTGTTTTTGCATGACGTTGTGTCAGGATTGTTAAGTGCTATAGCTAGGATGGAGCTGTGTGACACGGTGTGACCCCTGACATACTGCGATGAACCGTGAGTCGTAAGACTTTTGATTTCCACTTGTGACAGCACGAGAGTGCAGCCAGGATTGTTGGGGAAAGATAAAGAGGATGACGAACATCCACACAGAGACAGACATCAGCACAGACGGACTGACAGAGAGGCAGGCAGACGGACAGAGAAGGACAGACAGACACATAGGTAGGTAGGTAGGTAGGTAGAGGGTGTCTGTGGTGGAGCTGAGCAGTGAGAGCAGAGCAGGGATGCAGAAAGGGTAAAGGGTGGGGGTGGGGTTCAGGGTCTCACAGGACAGGTTAGGGAACAAGAGTAAAATCAAGAGAAAGCGGCGGTAAGATGAGATGGCACTGGGCTTTTCTTTTCCTTCTTTCCCTCCCTTTCTCTACCTCCTCCTCCTCCTCCTTTTTTCTCTCCCTCTTTTTCTTTCCCTCTCACTCAGATGGCCTCGACGTAGTTGGCGGGCAGCATGCCCTGCTGGCCGGTGCGCTCCACGCGGCCGTACATCCAGCCCTCGTCGATCTGCTGCACGTCTACGATCACGTCCCCGTCCACGAAGGACACCTCGTCCTCATCGGCGGCAGAGTAGTCATACACTGCCCTGTACCGCTTCTGTGGATAACAAGAAGTACTTCACTTAGTTCCTGACAACAGCTGCGACAGTTATGCTGTTCCAGAGAGGAGCGACAGCAGAAATTACTGTTTGTGCAATTGTTATTAACTACACATGAGTCCTGCCTGATCTTTATAAATTGGACTGTTGCCAGTGATTCATTATCTTTGTAGTGGTCTCAAATGTCTTGTGCAACCAATACCCCCAAAATATTCAGTTTGTAATCATAGAAGGCTAAAAAAAACAGCAAACATTAATGTCTGAGAAGCTGAAGCCATGTTCTTATTGCTAAATTCAAGGGATTATGGAGGACCTACCCCAGCACTGGGAGGAGGGGCGGTGGCTGCCGGGCGCACTGGTTCAGGAGTGGGCTCATAGTGGAAGTTTTGAGAGGCTGCAGGCTGCTGGTAACCTGCAGGTGGAACAGAAAGAGAAGTGGAGGTGAAATCATGAGCTGGAAACACATTTCCTGCTGAATACCAGGCACGCTTTTAGATATATTCAACAGCTATAATCTGCAATCTGTTTTGGGAGGAGAAGATTTCAACGGGTACAGCAAATGCATGTTAATGCCGGCCGTGTTTACTGTCTGTATGAACTCTCTGAGTGACAAATTCCAAATCATGGCAAGCCAAGACGTGCATCAAATGGTAGACTGATTTCCCTGTTGCACAACGTCCTGAACAATGCCTTTCTGTGTAGGAGTGTAAATCAACTACATGTAAAATACAAACAGCAGCTAACTCATTTAAATACTTGGCTGTAACCTTCCCACAGACCTCCTGATGCGTGAGGTCAGACAAAATGTTTAAAATGTTGTACATACTTGTGAGCTTCAGCAAGTAATCTTTTGACTTAAACTAAAATGTTTGTCCACAAATTTAAGCACAGATGATGCATTTTTAGAATAACTTGCATGATTTTCAAAAACAACATTTTCTACAGCAGTTCAATAATATATATATATATATATATATATATACAATATATAGCTGAATGAAGGAGAGATCCCTGAGAGGCAACATCAAGCCTGGTGAGCTCATACAGCCTGTGGCAGCGATGGAGCTGAGCACAGACAATGTGAGAAGCTTGAGAGAAGTGTATACACTTTTCTTTCAGAGAACCAAAGATGCCTAATACAGATCAGGAATTAGTTGAAGAAGCCTTACAGATAGTTTTGGTTTTATTTATTATGTTTTGGGGGATTTTGCTGAACTGATCTTCTGATATTATCAGAAAGTTTCTGGGCTCTTCTCCATATTTTTCTTTGACTTTCACACCGGCTGCTTCTATCTACTAATCACGATGACTGCAGACTGAGTGTTTAAGGTGTGTTCGAAGGAATACCTGGGCTGGGGGTGCTCGGCTGATGATGTGGGGCCTCTCCTCCTGTCTTCCTCTTCTCAAACTCCTCATGGTACCTAATCTGTAAGAGACAAACACAAACAGCGTAAGGTCGATAGAAGATAAAAGATGGAGAGAGCAAGTACTCAGCAGAAACATGTATCCGGTACAGATTATCACATTAAAATGTCTCATACTACTGTGATAGAAACGTAGCTCAGTTCTGAGGCTGTTTTACATCCAGTTTAACCCCAACCGAGGCGACTATGGATGCAGATAGAGGTGATTTAGTTGGGTGAACAGATACTCGCTTATCCCTAGCAAGAGCTTCAAATGTACAGGTTCAGTCTTCTTTCCAGGAAGCTGTCACAGTGTGCACTTCACTTTCTATCCACCAGAGGTCTCCCACCAGCCCTACAGCACCCCAGCCTTAGCGCTGATAGGTGGGGCGCGCTACGTGCAGCGAAGCCCTGCGAAGCAGCTTTGACGCTGAGAGGAAATGACATCTCGTCGGCCGGAAGTAGTCTGAACTCAGAGTTGCGTAGCAACCGTCGCTGACACATCAGGAAGAACAGGTGAAGAGAAAAAAAGGGGAACTAACAAGAAGCTTCAACACTTGGGGTGAAAATGATGACAGCTAGATTTAAAAGGAAACACTGGGGGGAGGAAGAGGAGGAGGAGGTGTCATGTGACTAAGCACAGCAAAATCTAACTTAAATCATTCATAACACTCTGACAAGTGTCACTGAACATATTTAGAGCTGAAAGAAGCAGCTGCGCTACAGTTTCAGGTACAAAGAGCTCATGATCCACCTCCAACCTCCCCTGCAGTGTGACAAAGGCAGCATTCAGTGTTACAACATGAAACAGGGCCACTGATGAAACTGAAACTGAGTGACTGCTCTACGACTGCACTAAATAACCCGCCCCACACCCCCTTATTACCAGGCTGATAACAGACTGACTCACAGTGCCTCGTTCATGATTTACAACCCCGATTTTGTCCCCGCTTACACCCGGCGCTCAAAGAGCCCACTGTGCCGGCGAGAGTTAGCGAGGAGTGTATTCACAGACTGGATGGGATGACGGAGTGTTTGTGCAAGGACAGTGAGGCGGGTGACTGAGAGAACACAGCGACTGTTCTCGAGTGCAATATGCTAAGTGAGAGTGTGCAAGAGAGATTATTTTGGTTTGTTTTCAAGGAGCAGGTCTAACAGATGGCGTGTGTGTGCGTTTACAGGAAGTGGCCCTGGCTTCTGCTGAACTAAAACCCTTACTACCTCTCAATCTTTGCTGCTTGACAAGAGGAAGGTGACAGGAAAGTTGAGGACAGTTGACCAAGGGTGAAAAGTCGTGACAAAGCAAAAAAAAAACAAACAAGTGACAGACAGGACAGGTCTAGACAAGCAGAAATGAATGAAAGGCTTCACATTCTGGAAAAGGCGCTGAGTAAACTAGTTTGTTTCTTAGAGTCCAAGAAAAGACGAGATTGCAAGCAGCTTGTTTATCAGTCGTGGCGCACTCAAATCCGTCCCGCTATAATGCACTTGCTACCTTGATGTGGCTTGTATGCACGCACCCATAAATCCATTTATCGCATGTGTCTCCATCTTCCTCTGTCTTCCACATTTCCTTGATCTCAGACACTCAAGATCCTTCACCACATGAAAGCAGTAATTACCCATCACCCTCCACACTAATTATGCCATTAGCGAAGCCAGCGCAGAGCTAGTTATGTGTAATGACGTATGTTTTGTGCGCGAGTGTGGAAATAAAAGGCCTTTACGGCTGACTTAAGCAGTCTGGGGGAGTAAGAGTAAACGTTGCATGCATTTCTACATCGCCGCTCCGTATTTACAGAGAAATGGCAAATCAATAACGCGGAGCTGAGGGAGAGAGAGGAGGAGAGCGGTCCACGTGGAGAGCGATTTGAGGAGAATTACATTACTATAAATGAGTGTAAGCAGAGGAAGCCTGACATTTGCAGATGCCAGTGACTAAATGGGAGGATAAAACATGTTTAAAAAACAACAGCATGCAAAATATTATAAAAAAAAAAACTTCTGATCCTGATCTGGTGAAGCTCTCTGAGGCGTGAGATGAAGAAGCCAACCTCAGGAGGTCAAGAAAAGTGAACAATCAAAGGTACTTGTAGTTTCCACTGGTGAATTTTATCAGGACACTTATGTTGAGTATTCTGAAAAGTTTTCAACGACACCAGACAAGCACAACCTGCCTAAAAGCTAGCTTGAAGCTGTAACATCAGGATTCTCAAAGGAAGAAAGGACCCTTTCCGGTGCATGGTCAAATATGGCAAAGAGATAATCATGTAGAGGAGACACTTACATTGCTGATTTGTTCCTGCGTCTTCTTAATTCTCTGCAGCTCCGGCGTGTCTGCGACCACGCTGAAACCTTTCCCTTTATTCTTCTCGAAATCCTCCCTGTAGACAGCCTGCGGAACACAAACACGATCACGTTAGAGACAAGAAGGAGGTTAAAACACGTAAGGTACATAATGCGCGCCGCAGTATTCGCTGAGATGAATTACACATCCAGATGAACAGCGTCTTTAAGTTTTTTTGTGCGAGTCAACAAGGAAAATACAACAAATGCCGCGCGGATGATTATTTATAGATGCTGTGACCTAGATTCCTTCAACATATAGAGATTAAAGCAAACACAAGAAAAGGGATGTGTCTTGATATTATTCTGCTTGTTTTAATTTGTAATGCTCTTCATCTATAGTAGCTGTGGTATCCACCTTATAAGTGCTCTACCCGGCTTTGCAAATGGATCAATCCTGAGCTTTAATTTGGCCTAATAAAATATTTTTACAGCAGGATGATAATCATTTTACTGCTGACTTTATTCCTGCTGTAAGCACTGAATGCTGAAATGTCACCTGTAGTGGAAAAGGAACATTTTAAAAGTATATCCTCGACTGATGATTGTCATAAAAGTTTATCCCATATTTTAATGAAATTAAATGTGCAACTTTAAACGTTTATGAACTTGTCATTATACTGAGTCGGTCAAATTACCTACCTATTACATATCTACTTCACCACAGAGGTTTGAGCTGTGCGGCTTAAATAAACATTGTGTCTGATTTATAATCTCTAAATAAGGTAAGCATTAGCAGTGTGAGTGTGTGCGTTAGGAGTGCAAGCAAAGTGAGGCTGTGTATATTGCTTTTGTGATGACGGTAACTTCCTGTCTGCTGGGGAGGGAAGGCCTTACATACAGGACGTGGTAGCAACCATACATGGTCATAATGAGAGGTAGTGTGTGATGACGGTCTGTGTGTGTTTTTCCAGCCTTCCCACCCCGTCCTGACCCTGAGGGCAGAGGAGGAAATGTCCAGCCCATGCAGCGTCAGATGAGTATCAGAAAATACAATGCTTGGTGTTCTCCCCTCGCAGCTGCCCTGCGGCTGATCTCAAGTATTTAAACCATGACCACCCAGACCACTTTGTGCACCTGAAACAGGAAGTCAAGTCCACGTTTTATTTTCGAACTCAAGAAAGAAGCAAGAAAACAGCTCAGCACGTGCTGTGACATTTCAACAATGACAAATCACTTAATCCCACCGCCTCCCCTCACTAGCCACCACCATCACCACTCTCATTTCTGCCTCCATGGTGACTGCACTACCAGGAAACAAAGCTCCACCTCCCTTTACAGAACGCCTGACACTGCTAAACAGACTGCTGACCAATCCTCCCCTCATCTCCCGACGCCTCTGGATGACACGACGTGGTTATGATTCACAGATAACGTGTGTTTGACGCTGTGTGATGCGTCCGGGTCTGCTGTCACCTCTGGTGTGACGTCCGCTGAGAAATGGGGTGAAAACTGTGGCCGATCCTCATTCCACGGGAAATTATACACGGCTCTCAAGCCTGCGCACAAAGATAAGTCATGACGAAGATTAATGTGGCCTCAACCCATCTTTGTCCTTCATTCTCGCTCCACTCCCATCAGTCTACGTGTGATCCCCCCCCCCCCTATTTTTTATTTCTCACTCCATCTTCTTTGTCTTTTTGGGTCTATGCAACAGCTACATCTCCTCCAATCATGCCTCTGCTTTCATTCCCCACCCACACTCCCTTCTCCCTGCGCTTCTTTTTCATTCATTCATATTTTACTGCCTCAACAGCAACACACAAGAGTCGTTCCATAGCGCTGGAGCTCTTCCTCATTATAATCTCTCCCTCTCTCTCTGCTTTTATTTGCATTCCTCTAGCTTTCCTTCCTCTGGGGATTTTACTTTTATCTCTTCCTCTTTCACCCTGCACTCCTCCCTCTCTCTCTCTCTCTCTGTGATGGTGCCTTCCTGTCTCTTCCTTTTTTTTCTCCTCGCTCATGTGCGCCTCATTGCTCTCCCTTCTCCTCCTCCCCAATTCGCGCTCTCCAGTTTCTTTATTTCTCTGTCGCAGTCGTTTCTTTCCGTTTCCCCCCGCAAAGTCTTGTAATGAGGTGTGACAAACCTCTACCCTGCTACCATAGCAATAGGATTCCCATAGCAACGCAGCGGCGATGGTGGTGAGGGGTTAGACGGCCACAGTCAACCACACAAACACCTTCAACTTCCTAACACTGACACAAACGCACTCACAAGAATAAGACTCGGGCAAACAAGCATCATAGTGAAAGGGGCTATCATCTAAACATATCTACATGTAGTATGCATTATATCATCTATTCAAATTTATTTACAGGTCAAAAATACTTGAAAATACCACTTGAAGCTTAAATATGTTGCAGTTTAACAGGAAGTTCTTTAGAAATGACCTTTTCTTTGAGGGAATTTTGTTGACTTGCAGCACAATCAGCACTTTCTGTAACCAAAAGCACATTTTCGAGCTGTCTTTGGCAGGAAAGGACTTCAAACTGTGCCGTCTTTTTTTTTTTTTTTTAGAGGGAACTTTTTTTAATCATAAAATATTTCAGAAACAAAATCTGCCTTCGTTTAAAGTTTTGGGTTATTTCTAATGAAATCATTCTGTCTGCTGAGACCACTGACCACTCCCACGAGAGAAAGAAAAAGACACAAACACCAACACCTCCTCATCGCAAACATCTTTAGTGTAATAATCTCATTCATAGGCCAGTGACTATGCTAAAGCATTAGTAAAATGACTGTCTCTTGGTGTACGGTTGTTGGTTGTTTGTGGGGGGATGTTAAGATGTACAATCCATGTGGAAAACACCATCTGTCATTTAGTTATCCCCCTCCCCATATGACCACTACCCCCACCCCAATACTCAGCACAAAATCCCTTCTCACATGCACACACCCTGATCTCATCTATAGTGTTTGACACTGACACTCGGATAAGACTTGACACTCTTTGATAAGCCCTGCCTCTCTTCTCTGCTACATGCTGAGAAACAAGCCTCTCCTTCAGCCTTTCCCTGTGGATCCGTCCCTAAAGAATGATTATTACACCAGGCCCTCCAGGAGTTTTTTTTTGTGATTAATGGCTGAATTTGAAGTCACTTCTCTCTCCTGAATTGTCCTAAAACTTGCATTTGGTGTAATTTCTCATTTAAATTGCGTCATGTAGGGGTGTTGTTTAGCTCAGCTGGTGGAGCATCCGCCCCATGTACAAAGGCTCAGTCCTTACCGCGGCGGCCCAGGGTTCGAATCCGACCTGTGGCCCTTTGCCGCATGTCATTCCCCATCTCTCTCTCTCTCTCCCCACATTCCTGTCACTCTTCAGCTCTGTCAAATAAAGCTCAAAAAAGGCCAAAAAAATATCTAAAAAAAAAATATATATTGTGTCATGTAACTTCCAAGGTTTTTTTTTTTTTTTCAAGGGTTACTTTAGTGGCCTAATCGATGGACAACTTCCTAGAAACATCCCATAGACACCATGCGTGAATAAGAGAAGTGAAACCTCATGTGACAACCATCGAGGTTAACTCTGTCTGCTACTGGTTTCCCACCATGAATGAACATTTTATAGCCACTTTATCTGTGATTTGTTATTCTTTCTTTAATAGCCAGTGTGGGAAAACACTGTTAAAATTCTAAGTACAAATCTCTCTGACTCTCTATCGGAGCCATCTTTATTAAGGCAATAACACATGACCCAGTTCAGAAGGATATTTTTGTCTGATGGGTTTTTTTTTTATCCTAGAATATATTTGGGTCTTTGTTATTTTAGCTTCAGCAGGAACTGCCATAGTAGTTTTTCTGTGGTTACAAAACAGACTGGGAGCTATTTGAAAAAACAGGATCTAGGGTCAGTGCACATGGGTGGTCCTGCAAAAAAAAAAACCAATAACGTGTACAAAAGATGCAGAGAAAAGAACAGCGCATCAGTACAGGGCCACAGTAAACATGGTATGGTACAAGCAGCACAAAATTTAATAGACTATAATCCAGTTTGCAGCCATCTTAAAAAAGCATATAGATGACAGCCAGACACATTAACACAAGCAGTGTGAAACACGAGGGCTGTTCTGTGACATATTACAGTACATTTGGCTTATTTTTTGGCCCTGCCATTGTGTGTGGACATGTCAAAAAGACCCACCTTAAAATCTAATCAACCAATCACAGACAGTCTGATGGATGACTGACACCGTATCTACCCACTTCTGATGAAAACACCGTCATCTACGCAGATTCCACCAGAGCAAGGACCTAATGTACATCTGTGACTTTCAGGAAATCCATAATTGGTTTCAGTTGAGCTAAAACTCAACAACTGAGAGACGGTGCTTTCATCACACACTCCTGCCACTTTATTTAAGCCAAAAAATAAATGTGTTCATTACTTGTAGTAAAGCACATTTATGCTGCAATGCTTTCTTAGGTAACAAGAATGATTTTTTTCAGCTGGCGATAAAAGGAAATGGAACGTGTTGCAAAACAGATTTATGCAAAGTCCGATTTGATAGGAAACTGCATTACTTTATAATAAAATAAAGAGTGCTAATATTCTTTTAGATTCGTCATGGAAGAAACTGAACCAATACCAGGGGATTGGGGACTAAAACCTCTAACTGAACCAACATTCTTGTACCAGGATCATCTCTGAGGTTGTGTACCACTAACCTGCACCTGACCAGCCACACCTTTTTCTTGGTAATCATTTCTGCTGTTTCATCTCCATAATATTGCATTTATCATTTTAATACATGGCCACAGACTTCCCAGCACTCTCTCAAGTCTCTTACTTGTCCATTATGAATCAATTTCATGCTTCACTTCTCAGGTCTGTCTTAAAGCCGTGCGCACGCACTTATCTTGAATTAGACTGATTACATTATCTGAAAGTTGGCTTTGTGAAAGCATTTAGTCCCAGATCAATTTTTAGGGTTAACTCAAGTCAAGCTTTTCAAATTTAAACGTGGCTTTTGGTGTGGAAAAATGTGAACAAACTCTGAGTGTTTGTGTCTCACAGCTGGAGTTTGGTTTAGCCATGAATCCTATGAGCAGCTACATGCAGAAAGAGTTACCTGGCTCTGTATCTTGCTCTGCTGTTTGAGGCGGAGGTTCTCTGGAGTGTCAGCCACACAGGTGAAGTTTGTCTTGGGGTAGTGTCTGCAAAATAAACACACAAAACAGCAAAGAATGTCAGTACACAGGAAACGCACACAGACAGATGCCAGCTTTTACTCAGACTCCCAGTGTGACGCTCAAGCTGAGACTCTAAGAGAAAAAAAAAATGGCATAACTCAAGCAGTGTGCAGTCTGTGGCCCCACAGTGGGGGCATTTGTTATTCAAGGTGGTCCTGAGGTTGAGTTAGGAGCCCCTGTAGAAAAAAGCATGTCAGTGTAACACACAATGCTCTGTCAGTGGGAGCCAAGGTAGTCTGAAAAAGAGGAAGTGCAGGCAGGGGCTGTGTGGGGGGGATGAGAGCCTCAAGGTTGTAGAGTTTTGGAGGCGAGCCATAGCAGGTGTGGAAAAAGCTTTCCAAGCTTACAAAACACAGGCACACACACACACACACACACACACACATTTAATGCACATACACACAGCACACAGACACAGCACTATGGGGTATAACAGGAAGAGGTGCAGCACACAGCAACAGGGTCAAAGAGACAGTGGGCGAGTGTGAATGATGTCATGGGTAGCCCCCCTTCAGTAGAGCATGAAGGCGAGTCTCTTTTCCGAATGGATTCTGGGAATTTTCTTGACAGCCGCGCACCCATAACCACCCGACCTCCTACAGCTTGGGAGAAAATGCTCTGCCTGAAACAAATATAACAAACACAAATATACACAGTAAGCATAAACACGCGGCTTCCACGCAGACATGCACGCATGCAGCACACCGAGCGTCATTCCAAAAGCCATTCATCGCACGCTTACTTATTGATCGCTTAAAGCGTCGTCAATGGTTTGTGCGCGCAACGCATAACTCAGTGGTTTTATACACTGGAGGCTTCTGTGCACAAGCAGCCTTCAGGTCCACAATTAATGGAGCCTGTCGGTTCACTGTGGTCCTTAAGGCAGAAAAAACACATGGCTGAGATCCAGCAGGAGAGGAAGAGCCCTCACAGATTATCTAACTGCTTATATGGACTGCAGTTCCCAGCCTGCCTCAGGGTGCCGGGTGACCTAAAAAATAAAAAAAAAATCTTCAACCGCTATCCGTGCCTCTGGGTAACCCATTTAGGCAATATGTTTACCGTTTCCTTGACAACATGGTAAACAAACTGAATTAGCATTCGTCCTGGGATGTAAAAAAAAACTTGAACAAAAGGATTGTGGTTGATGTATTTTACATGATGTACTGTTAAAAAAAAGATACGAGCCACTTTAAAGAGAATAGTTCTAACATGAATGGATCTGAACAAGAGCACAAGTTGACATTTCAAACCCTGTGATATACAACAAGCACTAGTTTGTCCGTTTGCATCCAAACACATGCAGGTCTGTGCACGCTCGCACCAAAGCGACACGACTGCTGTGCGCTCATTTTCCTAGAAGAAGCTACCAGTAACATTCAGATGTAGCGGTCCAGCTAGGTTAACAGCTGAGGCCGGGCAGGCTGAGAACAAGCTAATCAAAAATTGCAAATGAAGCTAATCTTTTAATGTTGTGAGATATCTTATCAGTGAGGGACAGAGATGTTTTTCTATGCAGACACACCTCTCTGTGTCTCTATAACTGTCTGTGACGCCTTAACTGTAACTGTATGGAAACAATTCAAAAATAACTGCTAACTTCACTGCCCCTTTGGACCGTTTTACCAGCAGTGTATCTCTTTGTCTTTATTTTGGAATACCCTTTGATCAAAGCTAGCAAACTAATAATACACATTCATTTTTCTCCAGAGTTGGGTGTGTCCAGTTTGTGGTGGAACACACTTCCTTTCACAGAGCATCACCGTGCCTGAAAACCAATGCTCGTCTGAAGCAGAAGCACAGCACACACCCTCACAACCGGCATCTGTGCGAACAGAGTTCCTGTCATCTTCTTTAGAAACTGTCCTTGCAACTTAAAGGTCAGTAAATTGCCATACAAACACACAACACACAGGGTTGCAGATATAAGCTTATGACTCAGTGGGATCTTGTAATGTGTGTGTGTGTGTGTGTGCAACCATGCATGCGTTTCCGTGCCCGTTTGAGGCCATGAGTGAGTCACAAGAACACTCATCTATCTGTCAGGTTGTATAACAAGGTAATAAGTCGCAGACGGGAGTGGGTGACACATGCACAAACTCGGTTAGCCCTGTGAACGCTAAAAGAGGGAGTGATCAAAATGGAGGGGGGGGTACTGCTGGGGTGGAGGAGTGATCGGAGGGGGAGTCAAACATGTGTAATCACACACACAGACACACACTGCCTACTGTGCATGAGGAGAGGGTCTGTTTGCATAGTGGAACCAGGAGATGTTGTGGCCGGCTTGACCCTGTGAGACCTGGAAAGGTTGTAATGCATCATTCAGCAGGAACATTTCATCTACATGTGAAACAGCAAATATCATCCATCTGAACTCGTTCAATGACTGACCGAGCAGCACGTAATTAGTACATGAAAGTGAGCTAATAAACAACAACAGGCAGAGGTGTCGGCTGTACAGTGACGGGCAGAATCCATTATACTGCCCAGTGAGGCTCATATATCATGAGTTCATTTGATATTTTACTGACTAGGCTTCTCTGCTGGTCAGCTTCCAACGAGCGCATACAGATACACAAACCAGGAGGCAACCAGCAGTGTCGCGCCACAGTGCACAGTTTGAATTCTGTAACATAATAAATGACCTCGAAATTGTATTAAATGGCAGGCATTGTACAGGACGGCACTAAATCAAGACATCCTGTGACAAGTTTTAATAACACCACACTGATGTTCAAATACATTTTGGGCTATCTGTCATTTCAGGCAGCGACTTAACAATGGCTCCGGCATCCTCCAGGGGAAATGAAGAATTTTCATGTCCACTTATCTGATCTCCTAAATCTCCCACAATCCCCCGTGACTCTAGCATCTAATCAGGGATGGGATTCTCAGGCAAGAGGTGGGTGGGAATAAAGCGAAAACAAACAACGCCTATATCAATTACTAAGGACAAATATAGAGGAGTAATGATAAAGCAGTTATCCCACAGAATAATAACAGAGAACGTAGCCTGCATTCCTCTCTTGAAGCGGGAGGCTCTTCCACTGATGATGTTTACTCGAACAGGGCTTGTTTTAAACAAACGGAAAGAGGCATAATAAACAGGCTCTGAAGGGTCTTGCTCCTGCTGGCGTGGCGAGCCGAGGGAACATCGGACGCAGGAAAGGAGAAGCCACTTTAGTCTGAAACAAACATGATAGCGGAGACGACACCTGCTGAAGGTGGTCAACGCCGTGTTGTCGATGCGAAAGTGTGGATAGTATGGACGCGGAAATTTTACTTTGTTGCGTTAATAATAATCCTTGATTGATTGCTATATTTTATCATATGATAAGCTTATGATTAGGTCTGCACGCAGGTGTTTAGGGCACATATTAGGGCTAATTAGATCTCTGCTAGGTTTAGTGTTCGTTTAGCTATTAGAAATTGCTGTAGTCATCAAACGTCATAGACTCGTGAATGAATTATAAACGTGGTCAAAAGGGCAGTCAGGGAGAAGTCAGTTAGGCACAACCTAAACAACTGGGTGTACCATGGTGTGTAGTTGCTAAGTTTATGGCCAGTAGTGCTCATACTAATCTAATGCAACATCCCTGAACAGTGACAACAACAATAACAAAGCACCAATTTTTTCAAGGACTATAATTTGACAGAGTAGAAAAAGTGCAGGTGTAAATAATAAAAGTAATAACGATGGCTCCGTTCCATTTAGCTGCCTCATCGTGAAGCAAACAGAGCCAATATTATTATTAGTAACACGTGTGCTTTTCCTTCTATGACAACTCAAAAAATGTGTGCTGTACAAAAAGGAAAGGGCTTATTGCACGATTTCTGAAGCATGCCAGCGCTCATCTGCGAGCAGGACGTACTCCAGAAGCAGATCAACGCATTTGGTTAACCTGAAAATTATTTGCATGTATTTGGTTTTCCCTGTCAGATCAAGGCAGTAATAATTAATCTGTTTTATTTCCTCTGGTTAAAAGGTGACCTTTTTTTTGGGTCTGGAAACATTTGAAACTTGAGAGAAAAGTCTGCAATTACACGTTTTGTGGCTGCATTTCATGAAACTACAGAGCCAGGAAGGAGGCGAGTGACATTTTTGGGAAACTACTGAAGTTCCTGTAAATTTTCAAATCAGTCACACCCTGCTTATTGTTAGCTAGATGCCAGCTCTTGCACTTTGTGACATTTTTAACAGCAGTTTGTGGCTAATAAGAAATCAAACAGTCCTGCAGCCAGATTTGGGTGAATACAGCAATAAAAAGTTAGTCTGAATGCATCTTTAGGCTCCACCAGTAGCAGGTCAAACATGAAATCCAGATTGAGACATATGGACGAGAAAAGAAAAACAAAGTTTTTCCACATGTTATTTTACTCTAGACTTGGCACAACGGACTTGTTGGCCCCGGGATTCATCAGTAACGAAGCCAAATCCTAGTGAAAACAGCTGACCACAAGCTGGTGTACTACTATAGATTTTCCACAATGCTAGCATGACATGTTGATTCATTTCTCTGGCGATAAAAAAGCACTTGAGGAAAAAATGCAAAGGAGCTTGTCAGAACACGAAGCAACGCCTTCTCTCTGCATTCCCTCTCAGAAACGGGCAGTCCCCCCTCCAACACTCTAACACACACATAGAGAAAGAGAGGAGGAGAAAATCATTATAAGTGATGGCAGAGGGGGATTCCACGGATTCCTGATGAGCCTTTAGTGTGCGAGTATGTGCTGAAGCGTGAGTGGACATGCTAGTTTTCAGAGTGTCCGCCTGTGTCACTGTAGAGGAACTTTAGGAATTTCCTTTGTTGATGCCGCCCCCCCCCCCTCCCTCCTTTTCCCCACTGAGGAGGAGGGAGGGAGGCACTTTCCCACACCACGTATAGGACTTTTCTCTGAGGGGGGAGCTGGAATAGGCACTGATAAACACCAGAGGAGGGAGAGAGAGGGGCCTTAGTTGGGTTGCAACATGAATACACACACATTTAGAGAGTCCAATTTCCGTCTGTGGACAGATTAAATACTGCTAGCCGTGTCTTTTGGATACAGGCTAACCCAGTTGAGTATAAAAACATAAGACATGCTCACTGACATGTACAGGAATGACAACTTACGCATTGCAGTATGGTCTCTTCTCAAAGCCTTTGTAATTCTTCATGTTTAGAGTCATTTTGCAGACCTCGCAGCTGAAGCATCCTTTATGCCAGTACTGTCAGGAAGAGAGAGAGACACACACAAAACGATGAGGAGGGTGATATTAGAGAAGTTTGTTTCACCTTTGTCAGGATCTAAAAAGAGAGCCTAAACACACACACACACACACACACAAAACCCTATACACCAACTAGCACAGGAAAGCTAATTGAATGAGCAAGGCCAGAACTACTTTTCATTCCCTTGAGGTTTCACAAGGACAAGAGCTGGATACAGACAGAAAGAATAGTGACTGTTGAGGCCCGTGTGAAAAAAGTGAAGCAATGTGGAAACAGTAGTTTGTGTATGCTGGCACTGAACAGTTACAAGAAAACCAACATCCCCTTTTCATAGCAAACCGTATGCTTACTATTTATAAGTAGATAGAGCTAGCTGCACTGGTTTGAGCAATGAGGAAGCTGCCTATCTGCTGTCTAATCTGGTGGACACACGCTCTTTCTGTCCGTCTGCTCATCTCTGCAGACCTGCATGTTTCTGTAGCTCCTTCATCCAGCTTCATAAGAGGCCATCTCCCTCACCACCCTTTCTCCCTTCCTCCCAAATCCACCCACCCATCCGCCCTCTCTCTCTCTCTCTCCCCCTCGCCTCCTTTCCTTTTCTCTCCTGGCACTGGTCTGATCTGCGGCCTGAGGGTTCAAAGAGGGATCGAGGGAGGGAGAGGGAGGATCGGAGCAAACTGGAAGGAGGGAGGAAACATGAAAGGAAGGAGCTTGAGAGAGCAAGAGGAAGAGAAGGAGCAGGGGAGGGGTGGGCAACAGAGAGAGAGAGAGAGAGAGAGAGAGAGAGAGAGAGAGAGAGAGAGAGAGAGAGAGAGAGAGAAAACGCCAGAGAGTGAAGCAACGATCTGGCTGCTCCCTGCTATCGTCAGGGGAAGGGAAGGGAGGAGTGCAAAGACATGGCGAAAGCAAGAAAGAATGGGAGGGAATGAAAGAGGGAGTCCTTATTAACATGGCCTCAGGACGCTCTGTCATCCCTCTTGTTCTTTCTCCCACTCTTTATCACTTTCTACACCAATTGCCCACACACTAAACACTAATCTTGCAAACAAACAGCGCAGAGAAAATGATTCAAAACAGAGGATGAAACTGCAGAAACACATCAAAGTGCAACATCATTTTCTCAGTGTTTCACTCCCAATTCACAATGCAAGTCTTCTCGGGATAAAAGCTCTGTGTTATTGACAGAAAAATCCATAATTCATTTCTCCGCGTGCAATGATACAGTTTGATAATATAGCATGTGTTACAGCGCTGATAAACAGCTGGCAATAAATCACCAGGATGTTGATGTTTACTGCCTGTGAAAGCTGCAGATGGACAGTAGACACAATCACTGCAGCGCTATGTATGGAACTGTGACCAAACACACAGCATTGAGCACAATGGGCATTTCACTTCCTGCCATTATTGAACAAGAATATGGCTTCAGGCTGGTTTAAAAAAAAAAAAAAAACGTCTCGCTTGTTCTGTCTGGATGTAACGGACCACCCAGGATGGCGTGCGATGACGACGGGGAAGTGTATGTGTGCGTCTGACATGGGTGTTTGTAGCTGTGGGCAAGCAATATTGTACTGAGCCATACAAAAGGAGAGGCTCACGGTGGAAGGAGAGCCTGGGCTCTGCTCGGTGGTGCTGTGATCCAAACACACTGAGCCAAGCCTTCGAATGCAAACTCTTTATCCCACTACAACCAACTGGGGGGCTTGAGGGAGATGCAGATGGACACATCGTGTTACTCTTTCCATTGCTCTCCCTCTCTATTGTTCTGGCTAGCACTGTAATGGTAAATCCCTTTACAAACAACAGCATAGTGCAGGCAGATTCCATTTCCTCTAGCTTCAGCTGATTTGCAGCTGTGGTTGCTGCCATCATTACATGCACACCGTCTGGTTCGTGCACTCGGTGAGCAGCAGTATGATATTCTCCGCCGACCATTGTTATCGCCTTCTCATTTCCCTAAATCAGCCATAATGATAAAACCAGGGATAAACACAATGTGGCGCTAACAGAAGGGTGTTTATGCAAATGCTGCTGGGGGAGAAAAGGTGAAACTCTCAGCCGAGCACGGACTTTGATACTCCTGTTGCTGTCAAAGAGTAAATATTGACCTATTCCAAAGAACAAACCTGCCGAAATGTTTAGCAAACTAACTAAACCTCGCCCAACCTGCTAACCCACATTTGACCAGCACGAGCTTCGTCACCCTCTCACCTTCACGTGGATGACATGACCCTCACTGTTCAGAGTGCCTCCTGGAAAAACCAACAACAAGTGAGAGGACACACTGGAATATGATCAGTGCAGCGTGTGTCCATATTTGATAATGCAAATAGTAAAACTCTGAATACATCACTGACACGTTAAATGTTTTATTTAGTATGTCCTCCAGCTGTACGGCTGAATGTACATTTTCATTTTATTCCGCTCAGCAGTGGCGGCAGTTTCCCCACAGATAAAAATCAAAATGTGGGCAAGGATGTGAAACATAATCACAAGTGGTCACTGGGGACACATTTGAGATGCATACTAATGACAGACGAGAACCTCCACCCATCTAATCTAAACCTGACCTACACATAAGTGGTTAGAATATAGTAAGTCTAGGATTTAAGACAAACAGATGCCAAAGGAGGGGACAAACAGAGATGTGGAGGCGGGAAACATCCCAAATTTGTGTTACAGAGGCCGTGCAGCACTTAGCCTTGTCCATCTCCAGGAAAACCTTGTTCGCTGGTGCCAAGGCAGGATCTGGCAGTCAGCTGGAAAATGAGGACACTGCAGAGACAGAGCCCTAGAAATAAAACACCCATATAAAAAAAAAAAGCACTGTCTCCCTGCATCAGCGCAGCTCAGGGGCATGTGTGCATACGTGCGTGTCCATATGTGTGTGTGTGTGCACATGTGCGTAGTATGTAGGTTATATGTCTCGGTGCATGATGCATGTGTGTCAGCAGGGATCCGAGGCTCCGAGTCAAGAGCAAAAAAAAAAAAAAAAAAAAAAAAAAGCTCAGTCAGCCTCGCAGCTCGCTCTTGGTGAGAACCAAATACAAGTTGGCCTGGACAAAAACGCCGGAGGCCAACACAACTTCAGACACCATGTATGCACCCACATCACATACAGAGGGAGGGTTATTTAGAGTCTGAACAGGAGCGTGCTCTCACATACTAACTACAGGCAATTAAATGACTGGCTACAGACCAAACTGCTCCTATGTCAGTGTTAGCGCGGAACCTAAACGGGGGCAGATTACTCGCTTTGTTTGGTTCGCTCACCACAGCAACACATTTACCAAACCACAGTTGTCACGCTGGATGGAAACATGGTTTGTGCCACTAACAAGTGATGAGAATTTCTGACCATATCATTTTATTTTTAGATGAAAGCGTCGACTCAATCTATAGCTTGTGTTTAATGGATTTTCACAGTCCGGTCTTCTGGTAATCACCAAATTAAACATCAGGGTAATTAAGCGCCTTATACTACTGAAGGATATCCCATGGGACTGTGGTGAAATGTTCCATAACTCTTGGTCAAATCAGTAGCAATTTACATCAGTCAAAACCACTTTATTCACGCTTTCATTGGTTGATTAGGACCATGGTTTGATAACTTTGTGACTCAGATATTTATTTTAAACCAATAGCAGCTAAATAAATCAAACACACACACTACAGCAGCTTACTCTGTGTGTGAAAGATTATTTGTGCATAAGATAGCACATGCCTAAAGACAAAGTGCACACATCTGGCTGGTGCTAATAGAGGAAAGTAACTCATTAAAGCACGCTGGTTAATTATTAGCCTACCTAATGCTATTCATTTTTTTTACCCAAGCCGAGGGCTGCTCTGTTGCTGGCCAGACAGTGATTTGCATGGACACACTCTGCTAGAGGAGAGTGTGTACTTAACACACTTTCCAAACCACTCCAGAGTGTGATGTGCACTTAGTGACACACACACATACCGCCACAAAGCAACACAATCCCAGCAGAAAAGCTGAGCGATGAGCAGAGTACAGGTGAATTCACTTTACAAAGTGTCTGATCACGCTGCTACGTCATGTTATATGGCTTATATTTTTCATTGCAGTGCAACTAATGAAGCTCTAACAGATTGGGAAAGCAGCACAAGTTGCACCAGTTCCCTTTCTCTGACAAAATGCTCAAAGGAGAAGTACCTGTCCACTCACTGTGGAGTCAACACCTCAGGTGATTTTGACTGTAAATGTGTGTTTGTGACTGTGAGTCATAAAGGGAGGTGACCGGAGGTGACTGGACTGATTCCTCACCTCTTGTGGCATTTGGACAACATGAATAAGTTCTCAGAATAAATTGGTCTAAATATAGGCGAGGCGGTAGACAAATTCCCCTAAAAAAAAAAAAAAAAAAAAAAAAAACGTGGTTAGAGGAAAAGTGAATCAGAACGCCTGCACAAGACGTGGAAAATGACTGTACTGAGATAATACTGAAATATGAACAGTAAGGAATTGAATCATTACATGTAGCATGGAGTTCTGAGACAAAAAAAAGCTTTTGTGATTTCTAATAAGAAGAGTTTTTAGATTTGATTTCACATGACTAAGCATGACGTCAGCTCTTTCGTGCAGTAAAGAATGTACAGAGCTGCACAGCTCCAATGCTGCAGTCTTCTGACCTTTAACCCTCTTTTCCAGCAATTTCCTGGGATTGAGAAGCAGCAGTACAATCGAGGCTCACATCTTAACCAGAAACCCCACAGCGGAGCCAAGCAACACAGCGACCAATTTGTTAGCTAAATAATTTTAAAAAATGGACGCGAGTCGGTCGTTACTGCGAAAGGAGTGACTGAATGTGTCGGATTCATCGGTGTGCGAGGCAAACGGTGTATGAAATCTGATTACTACGCGCACTTTTGTTGATGCCAGCTGTGTCTGAACATTTGAGATCATGTGAACCAGGACGTGCGGTCACTTTTTTTGCTACCTGCCCAACCAAAACACATGTTTATATAAAACATGTGAATGTGTAGTCTAATCCCCTCCTGCAGTTGATTAATCTGAGTGAACAAAGGCAAGAATCCTTGAACACCGTGGTGTATTTTCAGTATCTGTTCAGGCGTGCTGATATAAAGGAAATAACCGCCCAGCTTCCTTTTGTCCGTCCATATTTCTTTTGAATTTCGCCTTTACCAGCAGACTTTTTTGACTTTTGTTTTGAGTGAGGCTGTGACTTATCTAGGAAACTTGGGATCATAATTTCACGTCTGAGACAAGCAAACGGGTCTCGCCAATGTGTATAAACACTTATTAAAATGTTTTGACACTGCTAACATATTCATGATCCAGTAGCCATGTTTGTACTTCATGCTTATTAAACGATGAGCTGTCAAGAGCACCCAAGCACTGGTTTCTCACATTATTTGTAGACACTGAAGCGCTACATTCACTGAAATAACTGCTGATTTACTACCCGGGAACTGGTTACACCGCTTCATAATCTACGATGTAATGGCACATATGTCACAGTTAAATATTAATAAATCTCATGAGGAGACGTAGGAGGACTTCAGTCATACAATATGCAGACATCATGTGCAGATAGGAAGTATAAAGACACTCCAACAGCAGAGAGGAGTGTTTCAGTGAGAGATGAGCTTTGAGCTTTAACCACTCCACTTCATTTATCTTGAAAATACACACTTCCTGAGTGCTAAAAAGTGGCTATTAATCTTAAAGGGACGCACACACAAATCATTTCACTCATCTAGACATTGCACATGAACCTAAATGTCATCTCGTACAGTTTTTTAGACACTGGTATGTAATACTTCCTTGTTACAAGTTTTACTGGCAGCAGTTCAACAGCTGCCCTGAACTAAAGAGACAGACTTTGATACATATGAGCCAGATACTTAAGTCAAATATGCAGCTCTAATCTCCTATCAATGAAACATTTAAGTGCTGAGAGGAAGCCACACAACGAGACAAAACCGTCACCAAGA
The DNA here is from genome assembly GCA_946959425.1 of Argyrosomus regius. Classification (NCBI taxonomy): domain Eukaryota; kingdom Metazoa; phylum Chordata; class Actinopteri; family Sciaenidae; genus Argyrosomus; species Argyrosomus regius. The sequence continues at coordinate 18,127,849 of OX336897.1, read as the reverse complement.
AGAGCCTCAACTGAAATTCACTTCCTGTCTTTACATGTGCTCGGCTGCCCGCTCCCTCTGCTGGGCCCAGCCCTGCTATACTGGAATGCAGCTTACAGACAAACACGCCTCTGTGGTTCAGCCTCTCCACAGAGAGATATTATAGAAGGAGGCTGTCAGGTAAAAAAGGTATCCATCGGTGGCTGAGAATACCAATTCAGCTGAGGCTGAACCCCAGACTCCCCCTGCCTTCACCTGAGCTAGCCTTGCGCATGGAAAAATCCCCCTGCCAATGTGGCCTCGGCTGCTTTAAGCAAACTAGAAGGACGATGTGTGTGCCACAGAGAAGGAGAAAAAGGGAGGTTGTTTTGGCTTGTCTGAAGGGGTGAGCGCTGATGCGGAATGGCAGCAAAGACAGACGGCAAGGCTACTCTCCTGTGCTTGGTTCAGAGCAGGGAGAGACGGCACAGCAGGCCTCTGACAGAGCACGTTTTATGGGAGTGTCTGTCTGCTGGAATGCACTCTGCTTCAGGCCAGATTCCAGAGCACATTCGGGCTGTACTTGTGGCAATTTGGTTCTCATCAATACCATCTAACATGATAACACCGCTTGTATTTTTTTTTTTTTTTTGGGACCGCTTGTGCACTAACAGGGGTAAATCAATTCCAGTCTGGAGCACTTTGGGAAAACATTAGTCATGGTGCATTCAAGAACACATCCATGCAGCAGCTGAGCAGTAATGCAACCGAGCTGATGTTACTTTAGATAATGTGCTTTGTGCGCTCTTTCCCCACCTACCCCTTTCTGTCAACCCCTACAGATAAGCGTGTCTCGACAGGGATTGATTTTCAATAGCTATTCAGATGTCCATTAGACAAATTATCTACTTGCCTCGAGCCCTGCTTTGGTAAAAATACATAAACACTGCAATTCATACAATAGACATTGCAGACCCCACCCACCCTAGAAGGTAGGTGTGTGGTTTGTCTTGTTGCAAAGTGTAGATGAGTGCAGCAGCATTCAGAAAAATGCAATAATCATTCAATCAGACACATCCTTAAAGCTAACAGGTAGAAGATGTGATGGCCAAATTGTTGCTCCCATGTGATTTAAGCACCTCGGCAGAGTCACTAAGGGTAAAACTGATGAGATTAGCACCTTGGTTGAGATTAGGCTACTGCTTTTGACTGAAAACTAAACGGAGGTGGCTCCACTAATCATCCCTGGGTTCGGATTAGCCAGTGAATTGGACACAGTCATGTCCAAAATCAGCCCACGCTGCTCCTCCACAGAAGAGGTCGGTTATATTATTCTCAAAAAACAAAAAACAAACAAAAAAGAAACCCAGCCCAGTGCTGTATCGTTTACATGTTGTAAAGGTTAACCCCTCCACTGTAGGTTTTTTCGAGAAAGGTTAAGAGACGTTAGCTTTCAATCAAAGCAGATGTGCCAGCCAGGCCCAAACCAGGCTCGGCTGTCTGAAGCTGTGAGAGGCGCTGGTTTAGGGTGAATCAATACCGTAGCCTGGAGTCATTTTCTGGGTGAAAAACAGACATTTTCGGTTTCTAAAATGAGCTCATTGCCCATAAAATACTGCGTAATTTCGCTTCTGGTTCGCGCCGTTGAGCTATCACCTCCCAGACACGAAGCTAGCTGTTAGCTTGCCTCGCTAGCGAAATACCTGTCCTGTTGGGGTGCTGCTCGATTCATTCACAAAAACATGCGAAAGCTGTCATTTTAGGAGAGCACAAATAAGTACAATTACGAGGCCAAGGGCGGGAGGTGGGTTAGGGTTGTTTTCTAAAAAGATAAACACAAAACAAGACGGTTTAATCATGCTCTTACCTTGTCCAGACAATTCACTTTTTCCGTGGGGTAAACGACTAGATTACATCTGCTACACAACGGATTCATGTTGGAGGAATGCTCTTCTAGCTAGTTAGCACGGAAACCGCCGATGATACTGCTTGTAGCTGTGTGCCGCCGGAGTACTCACTTCAAAAACTAGCTATAGTGTACGATTTTGATGAGTAGCAGACCGACACTAATGTAGTTGTATGTAACAAATCCAGGAGGTTGTTGTTGTCGTTGTAGCCGCACAGCTGGCTGTCAGTCCACTAACCAGACACGGAAAGCGCGCTCCCGCTTCCCCCCTCGCTCCCTCCCTCGACTGCGCGTGTCCGAGCAGAAAGGGAAGAGGCAGTGTGGGAGGTTCAAATTTTTTTTTCTTACTTGGAAGATTTTACTATGATTTCAGAGGAACTACAACATCTATAGATTGTACAGATTTAACCGAGACTCGTGTGTGTGTGTGCGTGTGTGTGTGTTGCTTGAAAATGAAGCCAAGTGTGAAGAAATCCAGGTCGAGCCTTGTGCATGTGCAACATATCTGTCCTCGTCCCATCTGTGCTTGCATAGCAAACTCATTCGGTCATCTGTATTGTTGCAGGTTTGTAAGGGGGTTTTTACCAATCCACTGATCACAAATCACATTTTTTACACATCTGCCACGTTCACTGCAACACGTCCATGTGATACCTTTGGTTAGGGTGACACCTGCTGACAAAGGAGTTGTACTGCCCTCAATCCACATGTATATAACCATGGATTGTGTCTACATAACATGTTCCTTTGAGATGCTTCCTAATGTGGTTGCAATAGCAGCAAATAATATTGCCATAAAATCATAAACTCATTAGCCTCGCCAGCTGCAGTGCAGATCAGGAACTGTGTAGTCACAAAACAAAAGGTGGAACTTCAAAGAATCAACGTGACCATTGACAGCAGCAGGAACTGAAATTGAAGCACACCCAGATCTTTATTTGTTTTATGTAAAACAGTATGGTTTCTGTATTGTAGAGTACTGTAGTCAAATTAGATAAAGAGGGCTACCACTATTTATTCCAGGTGAGATATACATTTCTAATGAAGTCGTTTCATATCATATAACGTTCAGCTGTTGCAACAATTTCATCTTTTTGTAAAGGAGTCAGAAACTGAATGTAAAAGTTAAAACTGGCTTTGGAGTCTAAGTGTTTTGTCAAATGTAGAATACACTTCAAGGTTTGTAGAAATCAGTGTAAAGCAAAAATATCTTGTTTATCCAAGTTTCCTGCCACCATTTCAACATGGCCCGGCTTCAACAATGCTGTCTTTTTCATGACCTTCTCCTTCCACTTCTGTGTAACCAGGTTGTTGCTTCTGAAACTTCCAGGAAGGCCAGTAGTTCTTGCGTCGCTAAAAAAAAACAAAGACAAGAAAATTTCAGTTTGATGCGGACATGTATAATCAAAGCACGTCTGGATCGTGTCTGGGCAGGTGTAGGAGCTCACCTGGATGAGGTAAAGTGGTGGATGGTAGTTGATATAAACAGCAACAAGTATCAGAGCCAAAAGTAACACAAGTGCAGCTGCTATACCGGCTATCACTCCTGTGTTTGCTAACCCGTCAGTCTTGGTTGAAGAATCTGTCCTCACATCTGTATTGAAGATGAAGCGCCATAATTATTGGTCTTCATAACACTCAACCATAACAGCTCTTACAAGTATTTACTCACCATTTCCAGTCTTAAATATACGGCGCTTGGTCTCATCTAAAAAAAAAAAAAGACAGAGAACAGTCAGTTCCATACTTGTTTCATGGCAGAATCTTACTTTTGTTAAGCAGTTGTACCGTCGCTTTCACAGCCTCTTTGAAGAGGAGTCAAAGAGGTCACATCCTCGATCTCTGGTTTGATAGAGGAATCAGTGGAGCTGTCAGCCCTGAAGTAATCCTCACAGGTTGCATCTTTGCTCTGCCCATACACAATACAATAGATGCATGAGTCTCAAAAACAGCAAGTAAGCAGGTATTCATTCTTGATGTCTAGCGATACCTCGTCTGAACAGTCATAGTCCAGCCATTCTTGTCTGTGTCTGTCCATGCCATCTGAACACCTAAAACACACAAGACGATTATTTATAACAGTTAACAACAGTGCAGTATATCAACATCTTGGCTAACCTAATGTCACACTCACCTCTGGAGTACATTGCACCAGCTGCAACCAGAGGTTTGGTTGGATGAGAGGCAGAGCTCACAGCTGTCATGTTGCAGGCATGCTGAACAGAGAGACTTGTTTGAGCTGAGCATTGATAGTCTAATATATTTAATAGTTCAAAATAATCCTCTAATGTCTTTGCATCAATGACGACAGATACGGATCACTTACTAGGAAGTGCAGTGAACTCAACAGCAGAGAGGCTGGTGATCTTTGTAGTGTCTATTTCAACCCGATGGTACTCATAGATCGTCCGCCGCTGGGCATCTGTGTTAGACATATCACAGGGGTTGACTCTCTGATGACTGATTATGTCTTTTGGTGTTGGTGCAGTACATTAGTGGACAGACATATACATCATTTCTGACCTGGTGATTGAGTAGAAGGTGATGTGACCATGAAGGCATCAGACAAACCGGCCTTCACTGGATGCTCAGCTGAACTGATCACATCTAATGACAGAGGTATCTGATAAACAAGCAAAAAGAGGAATCACGTATACAGGCAGCAACAAGGAGGAAGAGAACAAGTGCACAGAACAGATGTGCGTCTCACATCTCGGTAGCTGAATGTGATGGTTCCTGTTTTGTAAAGGGCAGCCTGAAACGTAAAGGCTCCTTCTGACTCTTTTCCTGGGAGTCTGACCTGCTCCCACTGGACCACAAACACCTCACCTGAAGACAGTGAATGTCAAACAAGAGTCAGACAACTATCTGTAGAATGAGGACAGCAAACATCAGGTGGTATTATCTTACCATTATCCAGGTATTGCACAGTTGAATCTTTGGAGTAGCTGGGGTCAAAATTAGCCATTAGAGGTGCGATGTACTGTGTTGCGGTCAGCATACGGTGAGTAATGTCCCCTGTGAAGATGAACCCTGAAAAAAGGCCAGATGGAAAAATATGTAAGACTTGAGTAAGACTTGTTACCTTGCAAAAACATCTATCTGCTCGTAACATATGCAGGAAAGGTCACTCCAACATCTGTTATAAAATCAGAAAGTACCTCCTGTTGCTATGGTAATCTGCCTCAGGTAATGTCCGTAAAAAGGAAAGTCAAACGACAGGGCAACCCTCTGCAAAGAGAGTACACAGAAACACACAGAGAGAGAGAGAATGAGATATTTTAATACAGATTTATTACATTTTCAAGTATACTAAATCGTTTCAGTCATAGTTTGGCAACAAACTATGACTGAAAGGCTCGTTGTTATTTAGAGGAGTCAGTTTCACCTCCCGCTGACTCCACTTTTTTAAAATACAACATGTTATTAAAAATCTAATTGAGGGGGCACCCGGATTTGAACCGGGGACCTCTTGATCTGCAGTCAAATGCTCTACCACTGAGCTATACCCCCATGGAAAAAACCATGAAGTCTTATCATCACATATCGTTTATACAGGGATAGGCACTTGTGTACACTGGCAGCATATGTGTGATAACATGTTCCTCAGTAAGCAGTCTGATGTAACTATTTTGCAATGATTTGGTTAAAACATAGAAACAACTTGGCTGTGTGGAGTGGGTGTGGAGATCCACCATGATTTATTGTCAAAATCCACATCATAAGTCTCAAAATCAAGAGGGCAGATGGGACTGACCCTGCTATAACCAGTGATGAAATGATGCAGCTTTAACTTATCATAATATAGTAATGACTTTTGATTTCCCAAAGTGCAAGCACATTTTTCTACTTTAGCTAGCTTTATCCATTTATAATCTGAGGTAAGGGTTGTTGCTTCAAGTGCTGCATCTCCAACAATAACCTGGATTGGATGTTTCTATAAAAGTACCCTGTTTCTCCTTGGAGAATCCTGTGTTTTTCTGTGTTTTTCAGACGTTTTCCTTTCCTGATCCATCACATCTTTCCATATCAGGGTGAGCTCTTTGTATTACACAGGTCCCAGGTGTTGGACAACAGAGGTCAGACTGGGCAGGTGCTGACAGCCTCTGGCAGGCCTGTAGTTCTTGGCATCTACCAGCAGTCCCTTAGCTCCTCTTGCCTTATGTTTCAGACTGAACTTCCTCTTGGCACGCTCACACAGAAAATGTTAGGGCAAGATTTCAGGATTGTCTCCTTTGACAAATGCAGAATCAGCAGCTGTCTATTGTACTTGCCATTTGATTAAGTGAAGCTTTGTATGTTTTGGTACCGAACATGCAGAATTCATTGCTTAGCTTGATTAAAAGCTGCGATTTGATGTGCTTTTTTTAATGAATGAGTTAATGTATGCATACTTGTCACCATTTTGTATTACATATAGACATAAATACATATTTTCACAATTAGGGGGCACCCAGATTTGAACTGGGGACCTCTTGATCTGCAGTCAAATGCTCTACCACTGAGCTATACCCCCTGTACATATTCATAAATAGCTCGATACTTTAACCAAAATTAACCATGACCAGCTGAAATAAGACACTGACTGATCTGTTTACTCTGATTTAATTAAGTCTTTTCATCTATATGGATAATGATGTTCAGAAATATGCTTTCACAGGTAGGAAGCACTATGATTTGACCTGGGAACCTCTTGATTTGCAGTAAAATCTGCTGCCACTGAGCTATAACAACAGTACACGCTAGCTGATATGTTCACACTGATTTGTTAACATTCACATAAATATGAAAGCAAATATTTGAGGTGTCACATGATTCAAGTGTTTTTATGTACAGGGAGCACCCAGAATTGAACTAGGGACCTCTTGATCTGCAGTCAAATGCTCTACCACTGAGCTATACTCCCCACATACCATGCTGGATTTTGTATTAAGTGAATAACAGACTCCATTACAACCTTTGAATCCATAAAAACACACTTTTGTGTAGTCAAATGCTCATTGAGCAATACACCTCATGAAAGCAACTAACTGGTTCTTATTGATGATCTGGTAAATTACAATTTCAATAAAAAACATGAAGATAATCTACAAGGATTGAATTCTTCAGGACATACATGTATTTTTTGTGCGTGAGACTCACCACAGCCTGCTTGTATGAATTTGACAGAATGCCATGGACTCTGACTTGGCCGTGTCGAACGTCATTCATGTCTACCCATAGTTCCTGTGCACGCTGGTCTTCTGGGCCAAAACTACGCCATGTGTAGTACTTGCCAGAATCCTCCTTCCAGACAGAAAAGCACAGAGGATCAAAGGTTGTGATGGTGTGTCATACAGGCATATGGTTAAATCATATGATGTCATATACTTTTCCAAGTGAGTGGAAAAGAATAAATTCTACTTTCCAAAAGAGGGCAGTGTTTCAACTCCAACTAAAACAAACAGAACATGTCAAAAGCCCAAAAAATAATAAATGCCACAAGCCATAACATTCATGAGAAACACTGTGGTGTAGCACTCACCACTACGTGTGTCATGTTGTCTGGCAGGGTGTCGATGCTTAGTCCTCCACCCAGGACCGCCCTGCTTATCCTGTTGCGGCCTGAGGACGACCTCTGTGCTCTGTGAGGATGACTGTCACCTCCGGTTGACTCTTCATGTTGTTGTGAGATCACAGTGTACCAGTTGTCTGTCAAAAATAATGAATATTGGGTTAGTATGCTGAGCAGCCCATTATGGGATGTGATCATATGAGCACTTTCTTTTATGTCAACTGATTCCCACATTCTCATTTCAATGTAAAAGACCCTGACAGCGGTAGCACACACTGTCGGGAAACATCTCAGATGCCAGTTGTATTCAGACTCTCAGAATGATGTTTACAGTTGTGGCTCTGTGCCCAGCCAATCAGCACAAGGAAAAATTACAATGTGCTTTTGAAATTGTCAGCCTTAGCCTTGTCAGTTAAAGCCACTGTTGACTGGAGACAAAAACAATACAAATAACATTTAGTGATGCTCGGAAGGAGCTGTCAAACCCAACAAACAATGGAAACCATATTTGGTAAGCAAACCGGGGTAGGTATGCTTTGTTTTAAAGTTTGGTGTGTTTTAATTTAAGGCTTGTCTTTCTTTCAAGCCACATATGATGTTAGGAATTTATTTTACTGTAGCGCCACAGAGTGTGGAAAATACAAGTCTCCTGTTTGGATATGGACTTATGGCCATCTTGGTCAACCTGTTACAGCTGTACATTTGGAGCCAAACAGGGAAAAATGTCTTGGCTGAGCAGAGAGTCTGCAGAAATGTTCATGTTCATGTTCATGTTCAATTCTATCTATCTATCTATCTATCTATCTATCTATCTATCTATCTATCTATCTGTCTATCTGTCTATCTATCTATCTGTCTGTCTGTCTGTCTGTCTGTCTGTCTATCTATCTATCTATCTATCTGTCTGTCTGTCTGTCTGTCTGTCTGTCTGTCTGTCTATCTATCTATCTATCTATCTATCTATCTATCTATCTATCTATCTATCTATCTATCTATCTATCGTGTTTTCGGAACATTACGGTGATTTGTTGCTGATTGTGCGTTTTTCAGGTACTTTACGGGACACGGCGGTGACGTCACGCAGCAGCCTATATATACCCAGAAAACAGCACTCACTTTCGCGGGGTGTCTTATCTAACCCTAAGTCAGGGCGGCCTCCTGTCCTTAACGTTTACTGGTTTCTTGTCTGGCTTCCAGTGAACTACAGGAGGTGTTTGAAGAGTACGAACAACAACAACAAAAAAAAAGCCAAGACAATCACTCCGCCGTGTTCAGTTTCCCGTGCAGAAACGCCGTGAATGTCCTGCCGTGGTCAGCTTGGCTGCCGCGAAGAGTTGGTCTCTGCTGCTCCGGTGTTTTCATGTCGGGATTACTCGCAACTGAGCAGAGTAAAACTGAGCAGGGTGACTCTACCAGACCTCCCAGTGGTCTGTTAGGAAGCCCACGCTCAAACACCTGTTCAACCTTTGTTAAACCGTGCCAACCTTGACTGGGACTTGTGTGGGAAGCTGCTCCCCAACTCGAGCTAGCGCTAGCTTAACCCTGGAGGTAACATTAGCAGCACCGGTGTTTCACCTGGCCGTCCCCCTCAACTGTGGAAAAACGGCCTGCTTAAAAGCAAGGGGCTGAGTGGACATTTGACCGCTTAAGTTGCTAAAATGTTGGAGTTTTAAAGGCTTTCTGTGGTAATATAAAGCAGAATTCAGCCTCCATTTCACATTGCCTCCGTAACCCGTCTTTAGTTTACTTTAGCAGCATTTAACATGCACAAACGACAATACGTTTGGACACGACCAGTGTATTCTTCCACTGAGCCGAAGCCACCTGTTTGCTCTCCAGCATTACAAACCTGGTTCAAATAAATTGTAATGACATCAACTCCCATGCAGTGCATTAGTGTTGTGGGTCTAGATCCTATCATAAAATACGCCTGGACCTTTTAATGTTGAAAGAATTTGCTTGCTTGTGAAATGGCTGAAAATTCCCCCTGCACTAGCTGTGAACGCTTCGTGCAAAAGAATAAAAACATCTTAAGAGACATTCACGTTCAATAAAATGTGACGGACAGATCTTGAGGTTTGCAAATAACTTACAAAGGGAGCAGGGCGTAGCACACTAGGGTGTGAAAAATATGGTATAAAAGTGAACTTTTTCAGACTAACCTGCCAAAGGAAATCCTTCAAATTCAGACATTTTATGTGTTTTTTCAAGCCTAAGAAGACAATAGAGAACGTCCTCACATGCAGACATACACCTCCCACTCCCTCTCCTACTTTTACTAGCCCATGTTAATGAGAAAATTAACAGACTGGAGCTTAATCCATCTTTGCAGTTTTGCAGATGTTCATTGTTAAACAGAAAAGCAGCTCAACCCTGAGCGTTTGTCTTAAAACTGAAGAATCTGACATATTTAGCTTCTAAACATTTTCTTATGGGTACCAGCACTGGGTGCAGTGCCTCTTCTGCCATGAATTGTTAGTTGACATTGGTTGCATGCCTACATTTCTGTCCTAAGTGTGGGAGGCGAAACACAGGCCTGTTGGTCCCTCAACCATGTCCTGTGCCAAATCCCCAGAGTTCAGACTGTGTGGGACATTGGCTGCTTGAAACACCACTCTACATTCACACAATTATAATACTGATGACTTCCACAGCCATCAGAACAACAATGCGTCATTTTAACAAGTTTCTGAAGCAACAGCCCAAATGTCTTCATAGGGAGCGTATTGTATTTGTCCATGAGTGTTACTCCCCACCCTTTGATTCAATTAAGTGGTGCGTCAATGCATTCGTGGCACTTCATATGTTAAACCTAGATGTGTGATTATTGAGCACCGGATCCGCCCTGTTATGGCATCTATGAGGTAAGAGGAGGAATAGCGTATGCACAGTTGTTGAGGCCTGCAGTGCAGCAGATAAACATATCCTGGTTTATAATAGCTGGGAGGGGTGCAGACGTCTGAATGTGAAGTTGTGGCTTATAGTATCTACTCAGGTCATTGCTCTCACAGCCAGTAGTGTTGAAATCACTGGCAGATAACCAAAACAGTGAGATGGGAGTCATATTGTCATATTGAGAAACTGACAAAAACTCCTGCTGTACTCATCTATTTCCATTTACATTATTCACTGGATTGCAAATATGATGAGCTCTACTCTTACTGTTGGGTATCTTTAACCATGCATATAAAATACTGCATTACGTATAATGGAAAAATTATACCAGTTTTAACTTTTTCAAACTTACATTTGACTTTTGAAGAAGTGAAAACTTTACCATTACCTAAAAACAATATTGGTATACTTATTGTGAGAACTGAACATTTTGAAACCTTTGGATGTCTCCGAACTACATATTACACCCTGAACTCAATAATAAACTCACTCACACTCCAACTGGCCTCGCAAATATCGAAAAAATTATAGATCTATTCATATTTGTAGGAGCTTTAATAGTGAAGAAAGATAGTGATAAAGATTTATTTGATTTTAAAAGGACAAGTGTGTAGGATTTAATGGTATCTAGCGGTGTAGTTGCAGACTGCAACCACCTCCACTCACACTCCTATTCCAGTTTTGCAGGAGAAACTCTGGTGGCCACAAAACATGCAAAAAAACAAACAAACCCTGAAGGAGCCAGTGTTTAGTTTGTCCATTTTGGGCTACTGTGTTAAACATGGTGGACTCTTCTAAGGTGAAACAATATTTTCAGGTTATTATACACAAATGAAAACATAGTTATGCATAGTTTTCATATAAAATAATATCTTAACTTACAGCTAACATCTGTTTGTAAAGTCCACATAATGCAATTTGATTTCATACTTATCTTATCTTTTCATAAATCCTAAGTAAATCCCCCTCAACCCCCAAGACAAATCCAGTGGGAGAGGATTGCAACCGAATACCAAAGTGGTGAATCAATATTAAGTTGGACCTTGATTTTGTTTTGTACATGTGCTCTTCCTTTAGAAAAAGAACAGGGTGCTGGCTCGGTTAGAAGTTAATTCCTAAGAATAGATAATGGTCTCTCTCACTGCTCATGGTGAGTCAAACAGCCAGACCATACCTCATCGTGCCAATGTGGAAATGGTGCTGGTGAGTTAGAAAGTGAAAAAGATGTTGGTTGGTCAAAAACACTGATTCAGTGTTTCAGTTGTTTCAGGGTGTAATGAGAGCAGCACTCAGACAAAGGATGACAAGCATTATGTGAAAGACCCGTTAAGGTAAAACAGAAGCCACTTATTTTTCAAATATAGCCAATGAAAGTGCAGATGTTTTGGACAAAAAAACTGACCTCTGCCCACTCTTTTAGGAGCTACCAAACCACGACATTTAGCTGCCTTTTTCTGTGAGCGGTCAGCTCAGAGCGGTCTGAGAGAACACGCCCTTCCTGAGCAGAGGCTGGAGGAGCTGGCATGGACTCCTCAACATCACCCACAATAAACATGTATAGTTCATTTCAAGGCGTATGGTTGACTTGCAGATGGTGCATTTTTTTAGTTCCATTCCACTGAATCAAACTTTTGTCAAAACAGTGATTTATAATTGAGAAAAGAAATGTGGCTATTTAACTGAAGACCCCTACATAGATTAATAAATGCTTCAGGCAGGTCATAAGGTGGTAAATCACTTTGTATTTTGGCCAGTAATGAGCTGCCGACATGCTACAGCAACAATCACCATGGTATGAATGCTTTGAACACACAGATGAGATGTCAAAAAAATGAATTTATAACATCCCTAAGAGGGTGCAACAAAGCTACATTTCACAATAAAACTATAAGGACATTCCAAATTTGGTCCAGCCTTGTTAAGAGAACTGGTTGCCTGACTTTCTTTCACTTATGATGAAAGCAAATCTCTGCATGGACGGGCTAAAAATTTCAATGATTTGCTTTTCATTGTCTGATAAGAGAAATGAATTAAGGAGACAGAGTTCAGACCAAAACCATTTCCCATACAAATGCTGTTCCAGATTACAGTGTGGTTCAAAGAACAAGTTGCTCAGCTGTTGGCAGATAACTGTTTTTGTTCTTGCCTTTTGATTTTTCCTAAAACACGAGCATGCTTTTTTGCTGTTACAAGTCAAAATGCACATCACTTTTTTGACTCTTATTTCATTAAGAGTCAATCTGGGATCAATCTGGGATGCAAAGACAATAACATCCTATCTATGATCTGATCTTGCAAAACAATCTTTTTACGCTTTGCTCTTCGTTCTTGTAGTCCATGCTTAGCTCCAGCATGTCTGGATCAGCTTCAGGCCATTTGTTAAGAAAACCTCTCAGCAGTGCAGGAGACAAGGCCAAACATTGAGGTCATTGCCGGGTACACAATTCATTTTCGGTTCAGGGCTCTGTGTTTTTGCAGTCTGGTTCAGATGGCGTAGATGCCTCTCTAAGGACCAGAGTCATTTTTAAAATCTGAGTAGTATATAATGTTGAGTGACACGACAGATAAGAGTAAATTAGGCACAGGAAAGGAGGATATGCTAGGTTAATACTGACTGCTGACCCTTTATGTTGCAAGCACATATGTGAGCACCTCCTACATAGTAATCTATGATGGTGTTTCATCTGCAACACATTTCCTCATCCAGGAAAAACTCCTTTAAAAGCTGTTAGGAAGTGCAGGGAAAATATTCTTTGATATTGCATCTCCTTAAACTGATTCAGATGATAAACTGATGGATTAGTGTGGAGGCAGGAGAGAAGTTTGTACAGAGTGACCAGTCAAATTCCTTGGAGCTCGAAATAAATGAATATAAATGTCCCAAACAGACCTCCCTCCTGCATATCACTCAAAAACATATGGTTACTGATAAATCCGTGCTCACTCTCCAAGAGCTCCACAAGCCTCCAACAGTTTTGTGTCTAGCAGGGAGGCAAGAAGAAAAACAAAGTCTATATCTAATTTTAAACCTGAGACAGGCTGTTTGTGGGTTGTTGTTTAGACTCAGTGGCATGCTTGTGGAATGGGGTATTTTTATTGTACACTTTATTGTAAACTAGGCCATTTACTTTTGTGTGTAAAATGAAAAGGGCATGGCATGCTCATTTGCTGCTCCATAAAGAGTCCTACTGAAGTTTATGCTGAGTTAAAAAAGCGAGGACAGCACGCAGAGCAGCAATATAACAGTTAACAAAGAAGTATATGAGCTATTTCTTTAACTCATGGCTGTGACAAGAAAAACATTTTGCATGCAGAGGTTGATTGCACAGACACGAACTAATAAAGATAATAAAGTGGAAGATAGACTTGGTACACCTGGAAGCTTGAGCATCTGTGGCAACACAGGTGGAAAGATTAAAGCAATGAGGACGGAGGGAAACCGGCTCACCTGTTTGCCGTTGATCCCAAACTCTTGCCAGCTCTGTTTGGGGAAGACAGAGGAACAGCATCACCAAACTGAAACACATGTCGGGCAGCAAAAGACAAAAATAATTTAAAAAAAACACAGCTTTTTCTCTCTTCACGTCCTCCTCCTCTTCTTCTCCTCTCTGCAAAAACTGTTTTCTCTGAATCCCACTTCCACCCGTCACTCTCTTCCTCTCTCCGATTCTCCCTCTCTGCACACACACACACAAATACACTCACACCAGCCTGTCTCTAACTACACCCTTTTCTCTCCTCCTCAGTGCTGTTCGTCCGTTGCCATGGTGATTACAAAAGACACAAGGATAAGCTGAGGAGCCTTTGGAGCAGACAGGAGAAGGTCTATCATATGTGCACACTTTAAAGACCTGGACACTGAGTTTTCATTTTTCTGTGTAGTCATTTGGGATTCCAGTTTCTCTCATAATTTGAACAATCCAATGCCAGCAAAGTGCGTGGCACCTCCCACTGTCCAAACATACTGCAAGGACAGCAAAAAATCTAACATGATGCTAACAATGCAAGGTCTAAATCAGTGTTAGTTATGATATTACACATTCCATGTCAGGTCTGTTTATGGCTACCCAAAACATTATGTCTCTATTCTAACAACATCCTTCTGTTGCATATTAATTTCCAGCAGAAGTCTTGTTTTTTTATGGCATGTAAAACTGACAAAAAAAAGTGAGCTTTACAAGCACTGTGGCTGACTCCACCACCTCTGTTAGCCACCGCTTTCATCATTTCTATCGGCTCCGGGAGCAAACATGGAATCCTTGGCAAAGAAAATGGCAGCTGAGCGTTTATTGGATTCACAGCTGGAAAGACCAGCAGTACCCTGTCCTTTAATGCAGAGCATAAACACAGCGTACAGCGTGCACAGCAGCATGTGTGAATTTTCACACAGAGAGCTCGTGCTGACTTTAAACAAACAAATAAAATCACAGTGTCATTTTCACACCTTTCATACCGCCCTGGTTTCTGAAAGTAAGATGTTACACTTGATGACCAACAAGAAGCAGATTAGTTTATAATGTGAGATATGAATAGAAAAAGTTAAAAGTATGTATATAAAATAAAATATAGGTTCAAATTTGTTCAAGTGTATCTTAAAACAATACTGACATACACATATGTACATTAAAAGGGTTATTATCGGTTGCAGGGCTGCTTCTCTTGTCCACACATGGCCCTATAGATCCCTCCATAAACCTTCTAAAGTTCAGTTGAAGCTTATATGAGGCCTCAATGAAAATCATTAAATGATAAATAAATTAATAAAACTAATAAATGAGAAGTCTTTTTAGTGTGCAGCTTCTCATTTGTGCTCCCCTGCTGACCTTCAGCAGAGAGGTAGTAACACAAAGATGGAATAATTTGGACTAAAAAGACTGTGACTTTGGAAGATGCACTCTTGATTTGTCTAAATCAGACTGCTGAAACCTGATATTAGCTTAAGAATGCATTTTTTGTTTTATAAGCAGCGATTTCTATTGCTTTAAATTAGTAAAACATCTCATTCTCACATTCCAGTTGATAAGTGTACTATCGCGGTGCCACTATCCACCAAAACATGTCATTAAATGTTGAGGCTCAAATGTGTCTTGACATGTTTGTGTGCTCTAGATCAGCAGCAGTCAAACTGAAAATAAAACAGCCCTGGGAATTTAGACACTGATACATAAAGGAGGAAACCTTGTGATAACGTACGGTAATTCATCTTAAAGTCTTGGAAAGGTTACATAAAATGATTTGAAAGACCAAAAGACAGAGAAGGCCAGGGCTTAGTATAAACATCCAGATGGGACCTCTCCTCAGCTGGAACATGTTATCCTGCCTGGGAGGAGCAGCCGTGACTCATCTATCATACTTGCATTACTGTATATGTATATACCAGTGTTCATGGAGCCATACTGTAGCTAGAGTTAAATTTGGCTTGTGTCACTTGTGTGGTGTGTAACTTGTATGTAGACTAAGTTGTCACTGAAAAAACTACAATCCTACACACACAAACAATCTAACCTATGCTGTATTTAGGCCGTGTCTTGAAAGTCTTGAAATATTTAGAAAATTAAAAGATAAGAGAAAATAAGATTCTGTTAATACACTGAAATGCAAACTTACTTTACTCCCTGTTACCGTCTTTTAAAATAGTAAGTGCAGATTGTTTTCTGGGTGTAACTTTGACAACGGACGTCCCCTAACCTTAAGGAAGTAGCTATTTTAACCCAAACCACGATATTTCCGTAACATTTACCAAGTCGTTTTTGTACCTAAACCTAACCAAACCGTAACCACTGTTGTCACATCATGAACAGTTTTTCGAAAGCAATTGACGTCACTGGCCGGTAGAGGGCGACATTTGCTTCACAGTAGTAACGGCTCTGCTTGGTACATGTAAGCTCATTTCTCCCGTTAGTGGTCAAATAACATATTGTATACTGATAATATTAAATACCACAATTCTCAACAAAAATATTATAGTATTCGCCTAAAAATAATTACGTAATGGTGTATACCATCAGCACAAATACCAGAATCGGGCTGACGTCATGATCAAATAGTAGTTCCACTGCCACCAAACGCCGTAAGGGGGTATAGCTCAGTGGTAGAGCATTTGACTGCAGATCAAGAGGTCTCCGGTTCAAATCCGGATGCCCCCTGAATATTTTCTTTTTTTCTGCTTTTGCTTCAGTTTAATCTACCTTCCTCAGAAGCTGACATTTTCTGAGCCATATAAAATCAATCAGGTAACTGCTGGAAATACTGCCATAGTAGAAGGTTATTTTCACCTTAGGAAAGAGAACACCTCATGGCTCCAACAATCAAAGGCAAACAAACAGAGAAATGTACAGCAATGTATAACAGTATCTATAGCACAATCTAACACAAAAAATATATGATTTTATCTGTGGTGCCAAAACCAGCTGCTGAATAAGGATCTTTGTACAATACTCACATTTAAGTCATTACTCTATCTGCCGGTATAAACACACTTCAACACACAAACAACAGCATGCTGCGTAACACTTGTTGGAAAAAAGAATATTACAGCTGCAGGAAAAAGAAAAAGCACCCAGTGTATATTTGCAAAGATAATATTTATTTTAAAAAATCACACAATACAATATATACTCATAATCTTTAGCAGCTAGCTCATTTTCCTATTCGGGAAATTGCTGTAATATATAGTTAATACTTCAAGAGCTTTGTTTTAAAAAAAATAAATTATTAAACATCTTTAAACATCTTTCTAACAAATGTGTCCTGTTGTTCACTGGCATAAAATACATGTTTATACTTTTAATTTCATGTACAGACTTGTATCCAAACACTGCAGAGTTTCTGAAGGCCACAGGAGTTACAGTGTGTGCAAAGGTCTGAGGCTTGACATTAGGCAGCTACGAAACTCACTTTGTGATTGAAAAGCTGTTTTGTAACAAGCAAGGTAAATCAAGGAACATAGTCAGCAATCAAAGGTCAAAATGGAATCATGATTGTCATGCTCAAAGAGAAATGAGGGCACCAGATTGGCCTACTTAAATTTAAATGACACAAACAGCACATAGTGTTCAATTATCATCTGTGATCATCAAATGTAGGTGACATCTTTGGTACAAGATGTTCAGTCCTAGTAATTAATGAATGAATGACACTTTAATAAAGTAAGGTGCGGTTTATCCCGGATTAACTGTGGTGAGATAAAGGAATGATATTAGCACCAATGTGGAATGTGATATCACTGATCAGATAGGATGTCTTAAACCTGGTACACCTCACTGTGCAGTAAACCAGATTATTAGAATATAATCAAACCACCAAGCGGCTCTTGAACAGTAGATATATGGCTGGTAAGATCATCTGAGTTTCTCTGCTGCTCAGGAGGCAGCCCCTTGCGGACTCTCACACAGCTGGGTAAGACATACTGTAGGTGTGGCGAGGCAGGCTCTATCACAGGTGCCATGTTCACAGGACTTTGCCCAAAACACTGTAAAAAATACCACACACTGTGGCCTTTGCAATGCCTTTGAGGGTGGCTCAGTTTGAGGAAGTTTCATCCACTGGAATGCATTCTAGTTCGCAACAACTCGTGATTTCATCCAATCCAGACTGGCAGGTAAGCTGGGGGAGGGTGAAAGGAAACAAGAGGTGGTTATTCCAGCAGTCGTTGGTGTCTATAAAGGTATTTGAGGAGTTGACTCATACGTGATTATGGCAGACAGAAAGAGAGAGTGTGAGGTGTGTAAGACTCACCCTTCTCCTGTCAGGGCACAGCAGGCTTGGACATGCCATGAGTGTGTTGTGATGGAGTCAAGTGTGAGGCACTGGGAGATCTCCGCAGCCGTCATCGAGCCCTTCATGTCTTGTTTGTTGGCCAAAATAAGAACGGCTGCATTCTGCAGGTCCTACATTAAGAGAAGATGGATTACCGATGCTGCTATTGGTATCAATTTCTATTTATAGAGCTGTAACATTTCCATTGGAAAACCCAAACATATCCTCACTTCAACTTTAGAAGAAGCAACCTCAGCGGAATACTTAGACTTGTGTCAAAGCGCTGACTCACACTGTCTACACTGCAACTTCCTCACCACAGTGTGTCACGGGTTATTAACTTATAACGCAATTAGTCACACTGAAAGCAGGAGTTTATCTCAGACATCTAAACAACAAACTTAACAACAAAAGGAATTCACATCATGGCTGCTGTTACCTGATCTAAAGTAAAGACTGACTTAACAATAAAAATGTCAGACCAGCGCTTGAACTAACAAACATTTCGAAACACAAGTGAATTCATACCTCATGCGAGAGCATTCGGTGGAGCTCGTCTTTGCTTAGAGTGAGACGTTCGCGGTCGGTGCTGTCCACAACCAGGATGACAATCTGAAAATATAGTATAATTAAAATATAATTAAACCAGTTATGAGCACACAGTCAACCGTTGCTCACATTATCAGAGCTCATATTATCAGTGACTGTTAGGTAATGATAGAAGGGGATGTACAGTTAAATTATAGATAATTATGTAAGGGTGGTAAGATAATACCTTTATCAATACAGGGAGCATGGTAGGTTAATAAGAAGCCACTATGGGTTAATGTGCACGATACTTTCTGTTTCCCATATCAAACAAGACTTTAGATAAAACCATCAACAAGTTTGAAGTTTCAAGTCAGCATATTTCTGACTTTGATTTTTTGTGTTTCAGTATCACTGAGGAACTGAAGACAGACAGTGATAAGTACCTCTGTGTTGCCGTAGTATGAGTACCAGCTGGCTCGAAGGCTCTCCTGTCCTCCAATATCCCAAACCAAGAAGTGTGTGTTTCGGACGGAGATCTGCTCAACGTTGCTGCCAATGGTTGGCGATGTGTGAACGGCCTCCTTCGTCAGACTGTTTGTGTGGGAAAGAAGAAAAATAAACATTTAACACATGATATCAAGCATGACTTTATAGTCATATGACACTATTGTAGCTCCAGAGAGTTACTTACAACTGATAGAGGATGGTTGTCTTTCCAGCATTGTCCAAACCCACAATAATGACTTTGTGCTCTGTAGAAAACA
Source organism: Argyrosomus regius (assembly GCA_946959425.1). Lineage (NCBI taxonomy): Eukaryota > Metazoa > Chordata > Actinopteri > Sciaenidae > Argyrosomus > Argyrosomus regius. Next base: position 18,108,483 of record OX336897.1, on the reverse strand, counting down.
TGAAAAAAGAAGTTAGAATGAACCTGAATGTAAACTGGATTTAGCCTCATGTGACCACACTGTAATCTGCTTTCAAAGCAGCCCAAGACAAATGTACACACAGATAAGATAAAGACAGGTACAGGATTGTGATGTCCTGAGCTGAAAAACATCTCATGTCTACTGTGAGGTTATTACATCACTGCATAGCAGATAGCGTGGGTCTTTCTGAACTGTTCACACTGTACACTGATAGAGAACGAAGCTGACAGTCTTTGTTTTACTCTAAGTCAATTATTTTAATTTCATTCAGTGTAGTTTACTTTATTCAAACAACATCACTTGAGTAGCAGACGATAAACAACATAAATTATGTTAAACTGACACGTGATATTGTTTTTGTTATACAAATTAAGTTAATCTTACCTCTGTCACCGAACACAGCCATCATCTTGGTCAGAAGAAACCCCATGTCCAACAAGTGTGTGTGTTCACGGGTCCAGTAAACGCTCGTGCTGGAGTCAAACTTTAGTATCTGTCAGGCGAGCTCTGTTCCTTCATCTCATATCAGTTTCTGCTTCAGCACAACGGTAGTGGGTGGAGTCTGTTACAGAAAATTCTTGGTATTTTCCAAAGACAAAGGGTATAGTGGTGGTGCGTTCATGTGCTGTGGGAAATGTTGCAATTACCCGTGTGAGGGACCCGTATTTTGTCTCTGTTGACACTTTATTAGGTACACCAGCCCAAAACAAACACAGTCTAACACAACAGTGCTGTGATACATCCTCCGTCGTGGAAGTTATAAAGTCAGTGTAATGATCACAGTTTGGCAACTTACATGTAATAATGTTTCATATGTAGCAAATGGGATTAAATGTAGAGATTGTATTGTGTAAGTCTCAGAACTTATGTCAATCATTTAATGTAAAAGTGATAAATATTATTTTTATAAGTTGTTTGAAAACCCACTTTGCTTAAATGATGAATACTAAATGTAGAACCGAAACCTTTGATCTATTTTGATTGAAATAACATTTTTTGTAATACACACTATACAACAACAACAATAACAACAGCAATGAAGTGACTGTGATTTTTATGCTGCTAAATGTCATATATGATCAAGATGAGAAAACACGTTTTTCAATGCTATTTACATGATCAAAACATTACTGATGCGTCTTTAAAGTGCAGTTTTGCTTTTAACATTTTTCCAACATCACCATTCATCATTATCTTTACTATCAGGTCCAGACTAAGAAACACAACAAGCCCTTTCTATGAGGTTCACTAAATCACCTGACTCTTATCGGAGCTCTCGCAGCTCAGATGTCGGAGTTTAGTCAGGAGCACTTGAAGGTTACATACGCTACAGCAGTTCCGACCGTCATACCGACGATAGGAGTGGACCGTCATGACGCAACCAATGACACGCTTGTCCAGTCCATATGGAAAGTGAAGCGAAACTGTTTTGCTTCCTCTTTCTGTAACAGGAAGGTTGTTATAAACAATTAGAAAGCAAAAGTAGGTCTAATAAGAATTCCCCTGAAATTTCCATCTGTCTGTCCAGGTATTTTCCCGAGTACTTCCTTCCTTAAAAACACAATAATAACAATAAGTCATAACAGTATATTATATGATTTTTTTGTTGTTGCTTGTTGGCATGACATGACAGCTCTTACTGTTGGGGCCTTCCCCAGCCAAAAGTCTAACCTTAAGTGTGTGTTATTGTCTTTTTTATTTTTACTTTAAATATCAAAACTACCTCGTTTAAAGAATTTAAAGAACAGCAATGAAAAAGATCTGCATACTTATCTCCTTTTTACCAATTTTATTATCCAAGTTTTCAGTCACAAAGACCTTTGTCAGAGCATGATCTCTTTCATTACTTTAAATATCTTACATTTTTATGTCCAATTTCAACAACAGTTACTACTTTACAGAATAAGAATTTTATTTAGAAAATATATAATCAGCCTATAAAGTATGATTGTTTAATGGACTGATCTGCCTAATATAGTAGATATAACCATGACTAACTATACAGTAATATGTTGCTTAATCCATGAATGTAACACTCTGATTCTCTCTTTGAATGCAGGACTTTTACTAAACAGCATATATTTACACTGTGGTACAGTTACTTTACTTTACTTTACTTTATTTTACCTTCTAACACAGCTGAAGTCTTAGTTACTGTCAGTGTGATATTATGGTGCTCTCAGCTCATTACACCTTTTTATATAACACTCTGCTGCAAGGCTCACGTTCAAGTTTCAGATGGAAACCACATCTTTGTTTGTTCCTCCCTTGCAAATGATGAGATGACAAGAACTGTGAATGTTAGACATAAAACCACATCCTGGATTCAACTGTACTTTAACTGAAACACTTGGCAGGTGGGAGGAGTGTTTTGGTGTTAATGTTCCTCTGAACACAAACAATAAAGTGACAAAGTCTCTAGTATATTTAGATTGTACGTCTACATTAATGTAGGCCAGATTTAGCAGGTTTACACCCATCAAAGCACCTTGACTGGGCTGGTTCTACAGGAAGGGCAATGTTAGGTGTTAAATTAGACACATGATGACACAGTCACGTTTTGTTGTAATTTGAGCTCAAGAAGAAGAAAGAAAAGCTTCCTCTGAACTAAAATCTCTTAATATGTCCTGAGAGACAGAAAAGACCACTAATGAATGTCAAAGTGTACAAATACACATGCAGATTTTGCATATTTCTTTGATAAATGTGTCTTTGATAATCACATCTCTGTATTAATTAAGTGACACAATGACATTTTCTGATTAAATTTTTAATTAAAATACGAATTTATCCACAGATTAAAAATGAAAGGCAGAAAAAGCAAAATGTAGCTACAATCAGGCACCAATGATACATGTTATTTCATATTTTTAACAATTGCGATAACGCAACAATAACATTATTTACTGATCATTATTTAATATTTATTTATTCAACTGAAGACGGGCGGGCCAAAGCAGCCCACCAAAGACATTCATGGATTCTCCATTATAGATAACTGAGTAAAGACCAAAGCTGATCCTATACCCCCCACCACCCCACGTGATACTCCTCTCACTACCTCACAAGAACTGAAGATTTAAAATAAAAAATTGCAAATGTCCACAGGAAAAAACAACACTAATTCAGTCAGAAATCAAGAGTAAGAAGAGAGTGGTATTTAATATCAGACAAGCTAGCTGTTTGGGTGGAAGTTGAGAGTGATTAACCACACACACAAGTACTTTTTATATAACCATTAGCCCTGAAAAACAGACAACAAAGCTGGTGCAAAGAAAACAAGATGAGCGATGTGCTGGAGCGACAGCATGGGCTACGGTGCAGAGTAGCCACGAGACACGAACAGACACAAATATGGTATGAAAACAAGTGTAACAAGAGTTAAGACATCCCACCTTGGCAGTGGTGGACATGGCTTGGCGAGACATTCCGGCACTTGTGATTGGAGTTTTCTTGAAATAAGGGTGTTTTAAGGTGGGAGTGACTAAGGCAGGACACTTCATTCACAAAACTACAACCGCAGTGCTGCTTTGAATCGGCACCACGTTAGAAAAACCAGAGAACAAATGAACACTGCAGGTGCCCTCAACACCCACGAGGAAGAGCAAAACAGAAAACGGGAGGACTGGGTCAGACGTGTACAGTCGGGTACAGTGGCTGAACCAGGTCAGGGAAGAAGTAAACATCTTTGGAGTGTTCTCTTTGTTGTTATCAAGCTGACATGAGCGTAGCAACATTGATAAATTGTTGTGTTAAAATATGGCAACTTCTCCACCAGCTTTTTAAGGTCTAGGTGATAAGAAAGTGGAGGTGAGTGACTCATAACTTCTGGATCTCAGTCTCAATCCTGGAAATCCAAAAGCAATGAGTGAGATTAAGGTAAAGAGAAACCCTGACACTGTACATGGGGACGGTGACGTTAGACCCTGTTTAAGACTGCAGAGGACAGACAGGACAGACTACAGCTCTACCAGCCTTCAGACTCTACAACTGAAGGACAGGTGGAGTCATACAGATCACAATCAGAGATTCACAATCGTAACAATTACTGCCCTCGTGCTGTCAGTTTAGAAATCCATGATATTCATGCAGTATTAACATAGGAAACAAAAAGAAACAGACCAATATTATTTTTCTAAACATAAATAAATAAATTGAATTGCAAGAAGAAGTTGATGAGAATGGCATCTGGCAGTTGATGTGTTTCTTTACATTGTACTGGGATGTAAACAGATTCATTTGTTAGCCTGACTGGCATGGCCCCAGACCCACAATTCAGTTCCCTCTGAACCCAAACCCCGAACCTATACCCCCCCCCCCCCATCATCTCCCTCCAGTCGCCTCCATGCCCCTGTGGTATGATGTGTGTTCAGCGGATGTAGACATCCCTCCCCCAGTCGTCCTGGTTCTTGTTGCGGCTCATGTTGGCCCCGGTGTCCACAGGGTCCTGGCAGTAACGCTCCCTCAGCTTGGCGCGTCCATGCGGCTGCGTCTGGCTCGGCATCGGGGGGTGGTTCAGGTTTTCCTGGTCCGGCTCGGCACCTTCGTCCTCCCAGGAGGCCTGTCTGCCGTGATGCTGTGCCAAATGGAGGCGGCTACCCCCGCCCCCTCGGTAGGGCTCGGGCTCTTCATAGGGGTCAGTCTCAATGTCCATGCAGGAGTCGCCAGCCTCGGTGTAGGCAGAGTCCCGGCTGCCCTGGGTCTCAGAGTCGAAGGTGTCTTGCCGTGACAGGCCTCGCCCGCTCCCTCCCCTTAGCTGGCCACGAGATGAGCGTATGTATGTTTGCTGCTGCTGCTGCTGAGGTTTTCCTCCCAGGTCAGTTTGATAGTCATGCAGGGTGCCGCTCCCACCACACTCTGTCAGAGGCCCTTCTCGCTTCTGCTCACCGTGCACCAGGTACGGCCCCTGCAGCCAACCACAGCCATGCCACACAGCAACCATGCAGAGACACAAACAACAGAGCAAAACCAGACAGTTGTTAGTCAGCAGGGTTAGCATGAGGCAGGACATACAATAAAGGACCCACAATATCATAGTGTCAGATCTAAAGGATGTGGTTTTCTAAGCAAGTGTTCATGACTGACATGCACACACGCAGTAACACAAATACAGTAATTACTTGGTTAGTCAAACAGTCTAGTTCTACTCATTTAAAATCACGATGCTGACCTGCAAATAAAAACACACCCAAGCAGTTATTCAACAATCAGAACGAAGATCTACCACTACAACAGTGACACCTACTGGCAGATCGAGCTCATGGCAGAAAAAAAGCAGAAATATCACTACCAAAAGATTACGTAATTATTTGAACTCTTTAGCATGTGATGTTTATGCTGACACAGTTTTACTTAATTCAGAAATACCAACAGATATGAAGTCCAGTTGGCTTTTAGGATGAACTATTTTTGTTGCCTCTTTAATGACAGTCTCAATAAAAATGTTGAAAGGAAATATAAAATATAAAACGTTTCCAGACATTTGGTGCACTACTCTCTCTCAAGCGCCACGCGGTCAAAGACTGTATGTAAGTCATCATAACTGACGTGTAGCCAGTAGTAACTTAGCGATAGAGACACAGCAGATTAGTACTTTGCTGTTAAAATGATTAAAAAAGATTGAACTCGACAGAGTGTTAGCAACAGCCTCCACCAAACTAAGCGTTTCTGTTTGAAGAGGCGGACATGACTTGCTGTTTTCAGGGGCGGTACCATGGCAACACGGAGGAAGACAGCAAACTGGATTCAGCCTCCCAGAGCAAAAGTGTTGGAGAAAGGAGGCCACGGAGCTAAAGAGGGAAGGGTGGGGGCAGCAGATATCATTTTACTCTTGATTACAGTGAAATGGAGGGGGCCCCAAGAGCAGGGGTGCCTTATGGGTTATTCCTTGAGTCCAGTGTGGTTTGAGTTGCTGTCACAGTTTAAACAGTGCGGGGAAGTGAACGCTGATTAATTGTGGGTGTTTTTATGTGTGGGAAATTGGCTCCTGATTAGCTCATGTATATGTAATTCCTGCATAGGTGTGTTTGTGTGAATGTGCATCTGTGTTGTGTTTCTATATACAGCATAAACAGGGTTTCAATGCACTTTTCCTTCATGGTAAAGAGAGCACGCTGCTGGGTTGAGGTTGAGTTGCTGGAGTCTCCCCACCCCGCTCTCTGATGGACTTCAGAGAGCATGTTCTTCCTCTTTCCCCTCATTCGCTACAGCACCGTCCATGTCAGGCCACAGATCCATATTTCTGCGCAGGGAGGTGAGCACCTGTACCTGCAGGTTGGAGACGGGCTCAGGAGAGGCGGCCAGGGCTGCCGTGGCCATGGTACGGTTGAGCAGAGGGTTGGGAGGGTTGCTGCTCGGGGGGTGTGTTGCTTTCCAGTACGCCTCCAGATAGTCAGCCAGGTGCTCGCAGGCATCTTCCAGCTGGTTCTCGTCCAGGATGATGTCAAACAATTCCTGTACACAGATAAAATGATTTTTTTTTTGTTTGTTTGTCTTAAAAGAAATTCTAGGAATTGTTACTTCTGTCATTATTCCAGTCACAAAGCAAAACTCACTGGTGGGCACTGGGCCAATTTGTCTGCTGCCACCATCTGCACATTTAGGTGTTTAGCCTGGGACTTCCCCCTAGATTTGATGAGCCTCTGGAGGACCTGCAGAGAGACAACAGCACTTTACTGAACCATCAATTATTCATGTGAATGTGCTCGCCCACTTTGGTAATTTTATTATGGTGATAAGCAAAGAATTTAGTAGAATTTTAAAAAAGGTACCCAGTGGAGTTTTTTAACTACTGGTAGCTCTATTGAGCAGTGATTCTACAAGAGGACCCTTGTTTTGTTTGTTTTATACATGCACACAGGGGTGTGATTCACATCACATTTAAATATGCTGTATACTGTGAACTTTTGCACAGTTCTCCACAAAACTGTACCACTCTTTTCATTAAAAAAACAAAACATATTGTACATATATTTATATATATTTTATATATAATATATAATATATATATATTTTATTTTTTCAAATTTCTACTTAATGTTTGTTATGGCAATAAAACGTGTTTTACGCTATTCCACTACTCAAAAAAATAGCAAATGTGGATATCTGACTTTGCAAATTTTACTTTTGTTTACAAAAAAACCTCCACAGGGCACCTTTAAAGTTAACATTTAGTCCTGGTTGACACCCATGGTTATCTGGTTTAATACTACCTTGAGTAGATACTATTTGACAAGGCAAAACAATGGTAGGAGTGGCAGGCTTCGCCACTTAATGAGAACTACTATATAAAAAGATTATATTTTATATGAGTGATTGCAAGGCTATTCCTAAAAAATGCCAACCATATATAGTATCAAAAATGTGTTTTGATTTGATTAAAATCCTAAAAGAATTATAACTTTGAGGTCATCGGTTACCATACCTTAGGTGAGGCTATTTTGATATAGACAATGATGGGAGCCAGGGAGGTCTTAGCCAGCTGAGAGGGGTGGTTGATGGTGTCTGCATCCAGAGCGACCAGCTGGAGGGTGCGCGCCAACTCAAAGATGCGCTCGATCTCACTCTGCACCTCGGCTGAAGGCCCAGGACACAGATAAGACACATAAATACAGGAGGACAACAAAGAGATAATGTAAACAACATTTCTTATTGAGGAGCTACATCACTGTATATTAGCCATACTTACTTTACTTCTCTGCACAAGTACATACTGATATGTTAGTACTTAATCATGCATGTCGAAGTTTAAGAAAAAACAGTTCCAAGCGTATGAATTAGACTGGATCACAGTTAAAGTTCCATTTATGCACAGCTAAATGGAGCAGTGCAGCATCCTCATTCTGTTGCAACCTCCCAACATTTAGAATTTCCTCGTGTCCTTCTGATCTTTTTTTATTCCAAAGTTGCGAAGGAAGGAGACACTTAAGAATGAGATGCCTGTGGCACTAACTAATAATAAGGGCACAATTTCTCACCATGTGAATAAAACAGAAACAAAAACAAAAAAAAGAAAAACAAAAATACACCTTCTTAAAAGAAATTAAGTGGAACATTAGTTTCTGTTAGCACTTAATAGGCACAGCGGTAATTAATAATCAACTCTGTGGACTGCTTGGGTGTTTTGTTTTCATTGTTCCTCAGCAACAGCCTATAATTTTTTTTTGCCTTTTTTTCTTTAAATCAGTCTGTTGATGTGTAAGAACAGAGATTACAACCGGAAACCAGAATGTTTCTCGCCGGTCTGGTCAGACCTCAGCGCCTCCAAGGTGCGCGTGCTGCCAACCCAGCGACAGAGAGAGATAACGGGGGCAAGGCAATCTCCAGAGAGAGACGAAGCCTGCACACAATTTAGCAGCCTCCAGAGGGCTGAAGGATGGGGAATTAAAGCTGGAGGCAAAAACAGGGCCTCTGCTGAGTGATAAGAAACGTGAACTTTAACTCCTTTGCAGCAAGGCAAGGTTTCCATTAACCTCAACAAAGACTTGGACTTTTGCAAATTTGGATTTGACTGCAGCGAGAGACTTGCTCCCCTGCCATGACTCGACAGAGTTCATGAGAGAAGGTCCAGCTTCTACGGAGGCTTTTCTTTGGTATGATTGCACACATATATAGTATATGGATAGCTTTATATGTAGGTCACAGAAGGGTGAGAGAAGTATGGACAGTATTGGCTTCACTCTCTGATTCCCATTAATAACCTGGAGCAGATACCATCTGCACTGCTGCCATCCCCCGGATGCCTTCTCGCTTTGGTTTTTATGATTATTTTCTTTTTGTTAGAGACTACAGGCTGTCACACAGAAGTATGAGGAACAGAGAAACTGACAGGCAAGCAGACAGGCAGACAAACGATGTATGAGCAGATGATGAATATAGTGAGAAGAAAAGGGGAGGGTGGAAGGAGAGGGGGCTCCATTGTTTCGTTGCAAGGAGAGCATACGTACCCAGTACGTCTGAATCAAAAGAGAGTGGTGAAAGATGATGAGAGGTGGGAGGAGAAAGTGGGGCGAGGGGGAGGATTTGGTGGGTGAAGGGCAGAAAAAGACAGGATGAGGAAAGAGAGAGGAGGCCAGATCAGACTCAGACAGTCAGAGCAGGTATAAAAGGGAAAAAAAACTTGACAACAGTACCTACAGTACATGACCTGTCCACCTTTATAGTCCGTTTCAGCCGAGACAGTCCCAATTACAAGATATCTATGTGCTTTTTAACTAAACTCCTGCAGCATCATGACAGTTTTTTACTGTGTGAACAAGCTGCCTCTAAAAGCACATTAAAGAATAGATGTGGTGATATTCTATAATAAGAACTGTCTTTTATCCAAAGCCTGGTGTATCTTATTCCTCAGTGCCATCGAGCTCTGCTGTTCTCCACCACAGAGAGTTGAGTGACACGTTCCTTTGAAGCAACGAACCACTGTAGTTTATTTTGAGTCAATCCCACATACCATCCTGCTGCCTCAGTAGAACAATAAATGTGTAATTAATTTGCAGCTCAAAATAGTCCCTAATCTATCTATCTATCTATCTATCTATCTATCTATCTATCTATCTATCTATCTATCTATCTATCTATCTATCTATCTATCTATCTGTCTATCTATCTGTCTATCTATCTATCTATGAAAGAAACACACTAAAAGATATGAAACACAGATAAAAAAGGTAAAGAAAGGTATTTCAATGGATGTTTAGCAACATGACAAAATGAACAAAAATGCTTTTCCATTTGCTTGATCTCCACTTAATCATCTTGTCAAATAACAACTTCTAATTGTTGTCTAACTGTAGAATAAAATGACAGTTTCTCAGTGTGGTGTGGTGTTACTGGTTGTGGTTGCTGCAGTTGCAATGAAGTGGCTCTATGCCGTCTTACCCAGGCTGGAGCGGGTACTGGAGCGCTCAATGATGGTGTGTTTGCTGGGGTTGTTGAGGACTGAACGTTTGGCAAGGGAGATGTCCGCTGTCACCCGTGTGATGGATATCCTGAAAACAGAGATCCAGTACACCAGTTGTTACGGGGTCAGTAAACAAAAAGTAATTAAAGCGGAGTGTACATGAGTGTACATGATGTCATTCTTACCTGCCCTCAAACTTGTGTTTCAGAAAGTCAAAGAGCGCTTTCTGCATCATGTCTGTCACCTAAAGACAAAGCATCAGACGTAAGACAACATACCATGGAAGTGAAATTAGACATAAAACAAGCACATGTTACTAATTTTTCTGTTTACCTCGTATCCTTTCAGAGACGGCCCAACTAGGATGATGGGTCTCATGGAAGGGACCACGTCATAGGGTGGGACATGCTCCATCTGAGCCAGAAAAAGTCCCAATCAGTTCCACAAAGCTCACACAGAACATGAACTTAACACAAACGCCCTTCCCCTCTGTGAGCGGTCAGACTGATGGATGGTGAGTTTTACACGCTGGACTTCATATGTTTTATTGACTGCCTAGAAATGTTTTGGAGGCAGGGATCAGTTTCTTACTGAAAGCGCTCTCTTCTATTTCTTATTCTGCTGTCTCACATAATTAAAGTGTCCATAATTAAACCAGACGAGGCAGGGTGTCTGTGATTGTGCTGCTGCTCAAACACAAACGTCACATTTCACACTTTTCTCTTTTTGTCATGCATCAGCACTTGGTGTGAATTTTCCGGTTATTACTGCTGCAGTAAAAGTAAAAAGAAACTTTTTACATTTGTGCTATTGAAATTTATCTTTCATTGGTGAAATCTCTGTCACAACTTTATTTAAGTCATTTAAATTAAAACATAAAAAACAATTGCAAGTGTTTGATATATTTTAGGGATGCACAATAATATCGGCACATTATTGGTATTGGTCAAGCCGTTAAAATTATATTTTGGTATAGTTTTGAGTTTGTTTTGTGTTTCCTGTCTGTGTCTTGCACTTCCTGCCTTGTTTTCCCACCTGTTTTTGATTACGCACCTGTCCCTGATTAGTTTCACCTGGTGTCCTGCATGGCTATTTTGTTCCTGTGTTTCCTTTGTTTCCTTGTCTGTCCGTTAAGTGTGTGATGTGTCTTATGTATCTGATTGATCTGCATGTGTTATTGATGTTTTGGTTGTATTTTTGCCTGGATTTCCAGACGCCTTTTGGTTAGGTTTGGTTTGCTTCTTTGTGTTCATCACTGTGCCGTAAGTAATTAAAGATACTTTTCATATATCACATCTGTGTCTGCTATTGGGTCCACTCCTCAGTAAACCAAACGGAGTCAAATCTCCTTTCTTCAACACTACAAATTTAATTGCTCATCCCGATTATTACAACAAAGAAACAGGCACTAGCGAAAAATAACCTGTCAGCAGACAGTTTCTTATTTTACCCGGTGAATGTGTATATTCTGAAAAGCTTTGTATATTATGTTTGCATCTGCCTGTGGATCATCATGATGAGAATAAACATAATATGGTAATTCCACTACAGGAGAGACTTGATATTCTAATCTGCAATTAGGTAGAAAAAATATGCACATATATAAAAACAATATGTATAAAATGAATATTAGTACCTGTTTTTTTTTTCTCTTTTCTTTTCAGCCATTTTTAATAATCAAAATAAGCATTTTCCGCAACTGCGTATAAAGCAGCCCTATATATACTGTACTCTGTGGCTTTCCCTAAGCCATTTACACTAAAACCATATAACCGACACAGAGACTTGTATAGAGCACCCACACACAAACACGAAGCTTATTTGTACATTATGAATCATCACTGATTCATCCATAAGGATGCCATAAGCATTTGTCCTCTTTAGAAACAACATTTTTTTCCGTAGAATGAGGTGAAAACAGTCACACGCCCTATATACTCTAACAACAGTGAAATTGGACGTGTTTTTTTTTTCATTCGTTCTTTTTAGATCTGTATTCGAAGCACGCCCCCTCCTCTGTGCGTGCTGTGCAGCTCTTCAAGCGGGAGATAGTGCTGGAGTGCCCTGCTCCACTACATTACATTACATAAAAGCGGAGCAACGGAAGCTCATTTCACCTCATTTGTATTCACCAAAGCTATAAATACATATTTTAAAAGTTTCCAAATGGCTCTTGTCTCTAAAGGGCAGAGCTGGAGCACTGAACATAACAATAGTGCTCATTGGTTTTGAATAACATGAGTGTGCTGCAGTTTAGTGTGGTGAGTAACAGGGAGGATGGCGTACATAATATAAATCTGGATGATAGTTCAATAATAAATAGTAATGTTTAGACATTGTGACTCAGTTGTTTACAGTAAATGTCAGATATTTGACGTCATAAAGTTACTTTTGAATACTGCAGGATTTTCTTCCAGGGAAACATTAAAAAACATTTAACTCATGAGCTTTACTTTTTAAAATTTTGATTGAATATTGTTGATATGTCAGCATTTTCTGCAGTCACGTTGTCTGTAAAATGCTATTTTTGACTTGACTTTGCTCCAGGTAAATACTGAAATAGATTTGTCTCAATGGGATGAACATGAGTGTAGGTCGGTATTTAATTCTGAATACTTAGTAAATATTTTGAATGTAACTATTGTCCATATCTTTCACTCCGCTCATAACAGGTCTTTGTTCTGCAGCCTTGACGTGTGATTCAAATTGTGCTGAAAAGCATAAAAACAGCTGAGTGTGAGGCTACTGTCGCTCAAATCAGCCGTCATAAATGGAAATGAAAGCATGTCAGTATGTGTTACTGTGTTACTCTGACTAACGGGGTCTGGGATGATTCTGCACCTGCATCCGTACACTGACAGCTGTGATACAAGCTCTGGGGAAATGACAGAGGCGTCACCACGGTTTACAAATGCTCCTTTGAATGTGTCCTTGGAAGCATGAATATGTGCTATGAAATATTCTGCGGACACATTTCTTACCACCACGTCACCACAAGAAGGAAAATGTAAGACAACACAGGATGGAAAGTTGAAATGTTAGAGGTTAGTCTTGAACGAACCACACTCACCGACTTCTGTTTCTGTTTAGCTGGGCCACCTACAGTATCATTCCACACAAAAGCCAGAAGAGACAAAAACACAAGAGCACATTTAGTTATTGACAGGTTAGGATTAAGGGGGGATTGGGAAAGGAGCTGTTTATTGATTAAAACAGAGTTTACACTGACTGCCTCCACTGTGGCTTCATATGAAATATAGAATAGATTAACTAAAATAGCAGCAGCCTGTGAATCAGTTAGTTCAACGCCTCTCCCAGCTGACAAGCACACAAGCAAACATATCTCAGCGTAACCATCGTGCCCGGAGCCTGAAGGGCCAAACAGTGTTAGATTTAGGAGCTACAGTAGTGGACGGTTCAGTTGGGAGCAGTTAGTGAGACATGGAGAAGGGAAGGAGAGATTAGACCTCTCGGAGGAGTGGGGGGCAAATGCGGGAAGGAGGAGGGAGGCTGGCGAGGTAAGCGAGGTGTCCTGGGCCCCTAATGTTACCTTCTTAAAGAAGGGCAGTCGGTGGGCGTTGGCCTGAGGGGATGTTACGCTGCCTGACATGCCCTTGGAGGAGCGAGGGTCACCCTGGAACTCAGGGGGCTCCTCAGCATCCAGGTCGAGGGGATCAACGTCAAAGGCCACAGTGGACGTGTCCACGTGAGCTGATGGGGGGGTGGGGAGGACGGGCGGTGCAGAGAGAGAGGGACAAAAGGAGAACAGAAAAAGAAAGTAGGGAGGAGAGAGCGAGACAAGGCAGAGTTAAAGAGTAGAGGAAGCAAAGAAGTGGAAAAGCAAAAGGGGAAGAGCAAATAGAAGGAAGAATGTGAGATGCATCCAGAAAGAGGCATGGAGGAAATTGCAAGAGATCAAAAGAGATGACACAGTATGATTTAAACTGGAAATAACATTGAGAGACAAGAGTTTGGAAAAGAACACATCAGATTCTACATGAAACAAGGCACAGATGTGGGGTGTAATAATATGAAAGAGAGAGTGAATTCAGTGTGACGAGAAAGAAACAAAACTCGTAGATGTAAAGGAGGCTGCAGAGGAGTAGAAAGAAAAGAAGGAATGAAGCTGAGAAGGAAGCTGGGGGTCGGTTTAAAGTGATTACTGTTGATGCAGGTGTCGTAGGTTTGAGGGGGGCGGACAAAGGTGTTGGGATGTTGGGAATGTTTCTTGTCTAGAGTTTGGAGATGGGAAGATTGATGCCACTCGAGTAACTCTCCGTTAAATATGAGCCCGCAGCTGGTTATCTTAGCTTAGCACAAAGGCTGAAAACAGGGGAGAACAGCCAGCCTCGCTCTGTCAAACGGCAACAAAATCTGCCTACCAGCATAATTAAAGCTTACTAATTAACACATTATCACACATCATTTGTTTAATCCGTACAAAAAGCAAAGTGCATCAAGAAATAGTCCAGCACATCACACCCCGTGAAAGGGTGAACTGACATTTTTTACACTCCGGCTTTTGCACGGATTAAACAAACGAGATTCAACGTGTTAATTAGTGTGCTTTAGAGGTGCTGAGAGGTTTGCAGTCTTTACTGTAAGCTAACGCACAGATATAAGAGCAGTATCGACACAGGCGGTGAATAAGAACCGCTTCGATTGTACGAGGTGGATTAGACACATCATTTCTGTTATTCAGGTATTTTTATTGAAACAGTGGCTCTATTTGATCAACAAAACCCTTCAAGTCAATCAGAGTTGTTTATTTTTCCCAAGTTTGCACTTTCCTCTCTCCTGCTGTCTCCCTTGGATATCGTTCTGTGTCTTTCCTGGCAATACGCGCACACAAGCCAGACATACTTATCAAGTTTAATGAGTGCGGTCCATCCTCGGCTCTATTTCAGTACCGTCCTGTGTGCTAATGACAGACCTCCGAAGACCTCTCTCACTTCACACAGCAACCCACTGAGACGCACCGTGATTCATCATTATGCCTGACTAACAAGCCAATTAAAATCTTGATTTAAATATCAGGCACCCGTCTCATCTCGCACTTTCTCTCTGTCGCGCGCGCGTGCGCTCTCCGTCGGGATTGCACACACACCCACGCAAACACGCACAAAGCCACCCTAGACCTCACCTGTGCCAGGTGGGGTGGGCCTGCGCGTTCCAGTGGCAACATCCAGACTGGAGCTCCCACCAGATTTACTATAACGGGAAAAACAGACACATATTATGATTGTGAGTACAAAGTGCTCATTCTCTTCATCGTTTTACTGATTTTGAACCCCCCAAAATACCACTTGTTGCTGTTTAAACTGATTTTACACATTTTTATGCTATAATAAAGCAATTGTTAGGTGTCCTCCTGCAAGAACACACTGATAATCATAATTTACAGTTAATATCGAGCTGTTTTGACCTTCTGGTAATAAAAAATTAAGAAAAAAATAAAGAAAAAGGGCAAATGAGCTGCTGACTATGTGCAGAATTTAGTACAAAACAAATAATATCAAGATTAAAATGTGCAGCAAATTGTACATTAAAATCTGTTAATCTGGATTATAGTAGTCTTGATTTTTTAAATACAGTTTTGAATAATCAAAATAAACAGATTCACATTTATATACAGTATTTAAAAAAACTAGACTACAGAGACTTCAGTCTGTATATATACAGTACACACTGTAGATGCACAGAGGAATACAGTGACTCACTGCAGTGCATTTGTCTATTTTAAGATGTTTTACATTGCCTGGTGGGTGAATGTGACTCAGGTCTGACCTGTTTTGATAAAGTGGGATTGTCATTTGTGATGCCGTAGATGTCATAGATGCAGAGAGATGTTGGTGGTTACCTGGAGCTGAGTCGGTTCTGTCTCATTCTCTGCTCCTGCAGCAGACGGGTATTCTCCAGTTTGACTGGGCTGGGGATGAAGCCCACCTCACAGCCCTCCTTCACCAGACGTCCGATCCACCAGTCATTGTTGTACTTCTGCATTTAGAGAGACAGACATCAGTAAACCAGCGATATCACACACATCAGAATTTATCACCAACACCTAACCCTCATCTCAACGAATACAACTGAAGCATCATTTTTACACTTTCAGAAAAAGGTAGAACTGAATTGTGTCTTTCATAGTATAAAAGCTCATCGTGTACCCAAATATAATAAGCAACATATTCTTGCAAGATAATTCTTATGCCTCATGTTTGTCAGCTAAAAAGGTACAATAATGTACCGAGTGACCGAAATCGTATCTCAAAATCAGAAAGTTGGAGTACAATTTTCATTAATTTTCCTTTATTATGTTTGCATCAGTTCTTCTCTCACTCCCACTCATGGCCTGGGTAGGGTTTAGACAGAAGGAGACAGTGTAATGAGCTGCAATAAAACATGATCCCTCCCATCACTGCCAATTGTTTGAAAGGGGCCGTCGGTCTTTTCATCCCTGAACCATTGAGGAGCTCCAGATTGCTACATAAAAGGATTTACCTTTGGTTGAGGGTGAACTGGTACAAATGTGTACTCTACTAAACTACAGAAAACTACTCTCTGTATTTTTGTGTGAATATTAAACCTTTCTACAAAAATTTGCTGATAATTGTCTCTCTGTTTTTAAGTGTGTATGGACGAGAGCATGCTGTTCTTACCTCTTTAATGTGCAAGAAGTCTTTGGCTTCAAAGGATATGGCCATGCCCTGCACAGGAACGTCATCACTGGGGCCAGGGTTGTAACCGACATTTGTCCGCACAGCAAACGCCACCGGTTTGGTCTGCAGCAGTGATGGGAAAGACAGATATTAGCTTTATGAAAAAACACCTAACACCGAGTTCAGTGTCCCCTTGACACTAATGAGGAGGTTTACCAGTGTCAAAACACTCTACACTGATGTGAAAATTATGCAACAACAACAACAACTATTAAAGCAACACTGTGCATAACGGATAGAGGTGCAACAGATGATCTCTGACCTTTGCTTTCTCGAGCGTGGCAAGGGCCTGTCTGTCGGCCTCCTTCCTCAGAGCCTCAGGGTCCTCCTCCAGGGACACGTCAGAATCCGACGGCCGGCTGGTGTAGGAGTCTGCAGAGCCCTGAAATGCACAATGAGTTTACATAAAGATGAGGAGGTGAAAAAAAGAGCAGATGACCATGGATCAACCATCGGAGGGAGCAAAAACAGAAGCAGACTCAGTGAACTTGGTGTTGTCTGGGTATATGTTTGAATGTTTAAACTGGTAACCTGTTTGTTCATCTTCAGGTATTCCTGATGTTCTTGTTCCTGTTTGTCCTGCTTCAAATTCACTTGTCTTAAGTATGAAGGAGAAGGTTCTGCCTTTGCAATTTATTTGTGGTCAAAATGTCATGACTGCCTGGAGAAGTGTAACCTACATAGACACAAAGGGGGCAGTGGCCTTCATACTGCATGAAAGCTGACTCTGTGTAATTTGAGGTGGAGAGGATGCATGACAAGAGGCCGATATTTCCATTGCAGCTGCGCTGAGGCCGAGATGTTAAATCTTTTCGCACAGGTACAACACGTTCACTGTGTAGGTGTGTCAAGTGGAGACAGAAAGAGGTAGAGAGAGAAGAAAAATGGCCTGAGGACTGTTTGTAATATTAGGGTTCTCATGAAGTGGCTACAGTTTCCAACACATCCACCACTCATGCACTGTAACTTGACTCTCTCCTGCTGACCCTCATCCAGACACCCATACCACAATAAAAACCCGAGCCTCCTGCGAGCCTACGGCGCCGGCCCACTGTACTGTACAGCAGAGCGGTGCAGTGAGGGAGGTGTCCTGAACTTCTGAAATGTTTGAGTGTTGAACTTATATAACAATCCCACTTGTTCTCTTCTTGCTTTTTTTTTTTTTTTTTTTTTTTTTTTTTGAGCTGACAGGCTGCCTGGCGCTTTGTGGGAGGTGCTGACAAGAATGCGGACAGCTGAATGTGCCAGGCAGAAGAAGTGAGTCACTAGGTGTGGGCTTTTAAAATAGAGGTGAGAATGCGCAAAGATGACATACGCCATATGTAATGATGATGAAAAATTCCCTGCACATGTGTAGTGAACACAAAGAGAGAACTCAGTGAAAACAACGAATATTTCTGGATCTGGGTTTGAAATATTTCAATATCATACCAAAACAATACAATTTTTGATGCGTTAGTTTGGGGAATATAAACTTATTTTAACCCTTTTCTTTCAATTCAAATATGCTCAGTGCATCTGTGGTAAATAAAAATCTTTGCTTCAATAAAATGTAATGCAAAATTAGAAACTCTTCCTGATCAAGAAATATACAATGAAAGCAAAGTAAGATAAAGTGCCCAAGAATCTTACAGTCAGTATTCATTAAAGGGTAATACCACCGATTTTACATCTCAAAATCTGCATATAGGTATCGGAGAGCACTACTGCATGTGTGAACAAAGTTGTATAAAATCCTTGAGTGATGTCGTTGGGTCTGAAGGCTACAAGTTTGAACAATCTGGAGGTGTGGAGTAAGAAAGAAGTGAGACCAGACCTCTGCAGCCCGCTCCTCATCTCTGCATGAGGTTAGCGGTTTGTGGCTACTAGCATAACAGCCCTAAACTGTCTATGGACCAGGTGTATTGTGGGTAATATTGGCGAAGAAGAAGAATGTGTAGGATAAAAATCTGTCTATCATGAGTACCACAATATTCTTTAGGAAAGTAGGAGCTTTGAGCTCTTGTTTTCTTGCTGCCAACTTGTTGTTTGACTTGTTTTCTATGCTATTTATTTAAATGCTAAAAAGAAATCTGGGATGTACTTGTGGTCAAGATGCATTACTATATAACAGCAGCATCCCTGGTTTGATTTTGGTGAGGGACCTTTGTTGCAGGTCATCCCTGTCTCTCTCTCTTCTTGTTTCCTGTCTGAACTGCCACTGTTAAAAAAGTAAAATGCCAAAATAACTTCCTAGACCTTAAGATCTAAATATCTAAATATATCCAGAGTGAAAAACTGATCAAATGTGGAAGAGTGAGGCATCTGTGTGGTGTTTTAGCGTGTTTACACGTGCATTTATGTGTGATTAATGCTCCTCTACGCCTTTGATTACCATCCATGCGTCTCTTTATGATCTGAAATGAAAGGACAAACACGAATGTTGATTCTAGCTCAGCCACCTGTCGTATCGAGGCGCTCTGTGACTTGGCAACGGGCGACCGAATGTAGACACTCCCTGTTGCCAAGGCAATGGCTAGCTACTCCTCATGTCATCGGGCATCCACAAACCATCCCCACTTCCTGTTTCATTTACTCAAACGCAAACACTCGCAGTGGTGCGCCCGCTTCCCACTCAAGTAGGAGGAATGATCCTGTGAGTGGCATGCAGCACCTAATGAGGACAATAACAGCCGCCCCCTCTTACTGACTCTGAGTCATCTTCTAAACTATACAGGTGGATCCCAACACTGAGCACCGACTAAGTGAAGGTTAAAAACCTTGATGGGGAACCCACGGGAATGCTTTTAGAGAGAGAAAAAAAGACGAAAAATGACGTTTGAAACAACATGAGACCAACAGGCTTGCTACAACAGGTCGGTGATGCAGCAAAATGCAGAGTGAGAAAGAGTGGGAGGGACAGGCGATGACTCGTGTGTGTGTGTGTGTGTGTGTGTGTGTGTATACGTGCATGTAAGCGTGTGTGGACAAATGCTTGTGTCTCTGAGTCACTCATCCAGTTGATTCTCATCACACACAACCAGAAAGAAGAGACCAATTGACAGATTCATGAGTCAATACTTTATAAATAAAAAAAGGTGCATGTGGATGAGAGGGGAGACAAAATAGCAACTGACCAACAACCTCTCTGCACATTTTCTCCAATGAAATCCTTTCAAAACGCGTCGACAGACATTTCCTCCACCTTTTCACCTCTCCTTCTTCTTCTTCTCCTCTCATGTCAATGGGTTGTGTCTCTAATTTAGCTCCTTGCTTCACTTCACATACAGCTCCAGTTCAAAATAGCTACAGGCCACCTGATGGCAGAGCTGCTTTCCTATTGGCAGTGCCAGACTAGAGACCCCGGCAGTGTCATAGTAACCATCTCGTTTCAACAGGTGATCAATGAAGTATTTTCTTACGCTGTGAGGCTAGACCGTGCTCAATAGGCAAGAGGACAACACAGTAATAACAACAACAAACAAAACAGTATGGCCTTTAGGGGAAATGATTCATTTTTTACGAACAAGACAAACTTTTCTACGTCTTGTTGGTCAAATCCAAACTACACTGCACTGTCACAAACACAGAAGGTAAAATGAACGAAATGTGCACGAGTTAAGGTTCAGTAATTATTCTGAAAATGAACACACTGTGTTTCTCCTCCTTTTCTCTGCACAGTGGCAGCCACCGTGATGAATTTACACCTCCTTAGCATTGATATTGAATAAATGGAGGGAGGGGGGGAGCAACAGAGCAGAGGGGGGTAATGGAATAAGGAGCGAGGGCGGACCGGGGAAAAGACAAGTGCTTTGAATAATGAGGGTTGAAAAGAGTCACCCTGCAGCAGGGGAATGAGTTAACATTGTTTCTTCTGATGCAATGGCCCCTTTGCAAATGGCTTCAAGAAAAAGGGGGGAAATGGAAAAAGGGACGAGGTAAAGTAGATTTGGTTTTTTTGGGTTTGAATAAAGCTGCGTAAAAAATGATAATGAACATACTGAACCAGCATGAAAATTTGTGCTCTTTTTAAACTCAGGAAATAATCACCACTGTCTGTCAGATAACAGGGCACAGGTCAAAGATTTTAATCTGCTACTGTTGTGAACAGCAGGAACCTTGCAGCAGGTGTTGTCAGACTTCACAATGCATGACTAAGAAGTGATTACCATCTAAGAGCTAACACATACTGCGAACCCCTGCCCTGATAATTAAACAGATAAAAATATCTTCATTGGTGGAAATGGAGGAAAAGTGAGAATATTAAATATCCTTTTCCTTATTTGATTTATCACAGAGTCTCCTCTGGCCCCAGTCGACAACCCAGAGACGAAAAAGGACACAACATCTCATCTCAGACAGCTGAGAACAAACCAGAATGCATTAGCAGTCGAGTCTCAGCAATGCTGTGCATTCACATCACATCCAGAGTGAGATTAACTCAGTAAAAACTGGCATAGGGAAAAGAAAACCAGAAGAACAGGGGAAACATGTCTCACAGAACAGATGTACAAACTGAGGAATCACAAAGGACAGATTTCCAGTCTGAAGCTCATGTCCTGAGGCTGTAAATGGCCATATTCCTTTTTTTCTGTCACAGCAGCATCATGGCAACCAGCTGGCTGGTGTGGAGATGACTAGAAAGATGAGTCATGGAGTGAACTCACTAGAAATCCCCATTTTCACAGAGAGGAACTCCAAAAACACACATCATAATACGTAAAAAATACAATTCAGCAATGAGATTACGGGAGATTAAAATCAATATCATTGAAATCTTTAAAATATGTTCATACTACTGCCAACATAACACCTTTAATGATACTCATATCCCAACACCAATACTTCTCAGTATCTTGTTTGCGGTTACAAAATTCACAAAACCCTTTTTTTAATCAGTAAAATATGCCAATGTTCTCAATAATTTTATGTTGTGTTAACACAAGCAGCTGTACAAGCATATTGCCAAATTTATGTATATACAAATAATTTAAGTTGTTTTTAAGTGTAATTCTTAAATTAGATTAGATATACTTTATCGTCTCTGTGTGCACATGGCCAATGTGACTATTTGCTGTTTTTCTTACTTGTCCATGGTAGAAAACATCTCTTCAGGTTTTTGGACAAAACAACCAACTTGAAGACGTGACTCTGGCTTTGTGAAATTGCAGTGGTCACTATTTGCGCTATTTCATAGACTGAACAACTCATTGATAATGTCGTTAGCTAGTTGTTAATTGCAGTCATAAAAGGTAAGGTGAGGTAATGAAACTGATGATCATTTATGTTCAGTTCATTATATCGGACACAAGAAACTTCAGCAACTCCTGTAGTTTAATTTGGGAAACAGAATCTTGTAAAACAGAAGTGTGATACGTCATCACTACCGCTGAACGGATTAGTCGATTCATCAATAGTCATTTAACAATTTTGATAATCGACTGATTGTTTGAGGCAATTTATCAAACAAAAAAGCAGAACATTCATTGATTCAGCTTCTGAAGCGTGAGGATTTGTTGCTTTCTATATTTTATGTCATTATAAACTGAATATTTTTAACTGTTTATATACAAACAAGCAATTTGAGGACATAACTTTGGAATTTCTCTGTGATTTTTCATTCTTTATAGATAAAGGTTTAGTCGAAAAACAAACAGAGATTAAAACAGTTGCTTCCTGTAGCCCTAATTGTCAAGACTATGATTCCACTGAAAGAAAAATGGATATATATATATATTGAATTATCGCCCAGCCCTAATTGCAATAATTGCAAAAACAGTGGAAAACTATACATCAGAGAACGTGTAAAATCATGAAGCAGCACATCATGCAATAACAGGCTAAATCCAAATCCAGCCCAGGCCTGTTTGGGACAGGGGCACGGCAGTGAAAAAAGCCCCCTGAAATGGCCACAGTGCTGGGACGGCCGGACAGGCAGTGCACATAGCAGCAAAGGCAACCGGTGGGACTGGAAGTCTAATTAAAAACACAGCGCCTTTCCAGCAGCTGCGGCCCGGCCCAAAATGGAATCACACTCATAAGAGGGCGAGCAAAGAAAGACTCGGACTGAGAGGTAAAGCGCTATCAGGACACGGCCGGCAAGTTATTTTATCCTGTCATGTCACAGAGCAAAAGGGTCTTGCTGAACTTTCAAAACTCAATCCAGATCCACACAGAGAAACTCACTCAAACTGCTTCCAGATCAGTCAGATGCAGCAAAAAGCTTGTAGATTTATCCAGATCCTTCTTACCATAACGGGCCTTTGAATCCTCTCAGTCCTCTCCATACCTCGTTTGCCACGCTCGCCACACCACGGCAAACCAAGGGGGCAACGCCGGAGTCCACAGACACAGTTGTGTGTATGTGTGTGTGTGTGTGTGACAGAAAAGAGAGAGAGAGAGAGAGAGAGAGAGAGAGAGAGAGAGAGATAGTGGTAACTAGTGTGAGTATCTGTCTGCTGGCTTGTCAAGTGCAGAAGTGTACATGTGTGTGTTTGTGTGTGTTTGTGAGTGTGTGTGTGTGTGTGTGTGCGTGTGTGTGTGTGTGTGTGTGTGGTGTGTATGATAGGAGAGGAAGCCAGAAAAGAGTGCCGTATGTGTGAAACTAGCAGAGCGGTTCTCTTAACCTCCAACCCCTTCTCACACACACACACACACACACACACCCACCTCCCCACCTCCACAACCCAGAGGAACGTGAACCCTGTGTATAGGAAGGGAGCTAGAGCTGGCTGGGGGTCGGGTTGCAGGACTTGTGCTACATTTGCAAACTGGGGAAATATATTTAGCCCTGGCCGGTCAGAAACAGGGACATGAACACACTGAGACCCAGAAGGAGGCCTGGTATGCAGCCGTCAGCCATTCAATGCCCCGGCTGACGTGGGAGAGGGCTGGGGCAGAGCCCAGGGAAACCCCCACCACCCCCATCTCTCTCCCTCTCTCTCTTTGCTTCATTCCCCTCGGCCTATGTCCTGATCTCATTCTCCCCAACCCCTCTGTCTGTCTCTTTGTCTCTCTGTCTGTCTCCTGGAAAAAGGGTATCAGACAACGGATTAATATGGATATGAGGGGATGGCGCAACAACTGTAGCTGTAACGCTTTGAAGCAACTGCCGCTCGTCTATTTGCACGCATCTATCAACTAGGTGTTACATATCATATCAAAGGGTCAGCTACTAATACATCTTTACAAAGATACATTCATTTCTTATGTAACTGCATGGAAATAAGTATGAAATATTGAATTGGGACACTGTTAAGGCTGTTAAGGCTAAAGGAGGCAGATAGGTGTGGTTGGAGGGGTGGTAGTGGTGTTGTTGGGGGTCCGATGTGTCCACTAGAGGGCAACCTGTGACGCAATGAAAGGGGCTTCTCCATGGCTACGGAAACTGACTGCCTCTTCCTCTCTTGTGTTAGCAGCTGATGACAACATAGTCAGCTGGGGATGGTAAAAAAAAATGGAGAGCAGTCCCACCAGTTGGCTCCTCATACAGCGAGACGCAGCAGCAACTGGGGCTCTGCTGGGATTCATATGTCAGGACTGACAGGAGGACTGCTTGTCTCTCCGCAGCATCTAAACCCTGGAGACCTTTCACATATGGCAACCGAGCAAGACGTGATGTTGTCTATGGAGCAATGGAGGGAAAAATGGATGAATCTTAGTATTCTGGTTATAGAAAGTGTTTGATGGGTAACTCAACTGCAACGGAGCATGAGAGAAGATATTCTTAAAAACAAAGAAATGGTTCTTTCTCAACAGATTTTTTAATTTCATAAAGGTTTGTATTTGACATAAGCCTGAAAACTTTTCACACCCTTTAACTTACAAAGGTCAATGGTGAGGTCAGGAGTTCAGAAAGTGTTCAGGAGCCTCTGATGTCTTATGCTGTAATATTTATTGACACTTGGCCAAGGAGAATTAGAGACACTCTCATGGTGCATCAGAAGTGCCTGAGTCGGTCTCACATTCTGCCCAACTCATCCTGGTGGATAGACTTTAAACCTCAAGATAACACCACAAATACTATACGCCCAGAATTAGCCAAAGAGAATGTCTTTACCCATGGAGGTGTTATTGTCAACATATTCTAGTCTGGAGACACAGATGTCTGTTTACACAGATTGGAACGTCAACGGCAAGCTATCTATTATGTCTAGGAAGGCAGCAATAGGTCTCTTCAACCCTGGCCACCACAGTGTTGAGATAGACTGGCACCTACTGTTCCCAATCAAAGCCAAACAATTAATACTGCCGAGGACCTCAAGGCCCACACGTGACCTTGTGTAACCTAAGGATAGAAAATTCCATAACATGAGTTGCAAGTATGGCATTTGCTTCAGTTAGTAATTGACGCATATTATCTCCTGTTGCAACTCTCAGGTTGCATGTTGGAATTTTGGTGAAACATCCCCAACAGGGATGTTGCGGAATATTGTGGAGTGGATACATATAAATGGGACCAACTCAACCGTAATCTATCCCCTCTAGAAGCTGTACTAACATGTCCTAGTCGCACTGTACCTTGATTGCTTCCCTTTTTGTAAGTCGCTTTGGATAAAAGTGTCAGCTAAATGACCAAACGTCAACTCATTTCAAAGACTCCTCAAATCGTGACGCAGAAATTGTGCCTATTTTTTGTCCAAATTAATAGTGCACACATCCTTTTTAAACACTCTTTCTCAGTTCAGTTTCAAGCGTCAAGGTGATCCATATCAAATCTTTAAGCTCGGAAATATCACAAGACAATGTCGTATTTACACGTAAATGGTGGTTATCAAGTCGCTGGTGTATTACATTAAGTGGACCACTAAAGAAGCTGCTGCAGAGTCTAATTAATTAGCGGCAGCCAAGCAGAAACTCCGTTGTCTGTTCTTGTTAGCAGCCTGAATATATTGTTGATTTCAGGGCGTTACAGAGAACTGGAAGTTAATGCTGTGTGATTAAGTTCGATAGATATTCTCTGGTGAAGAGAAATGTTGCATCCAAATGAAATAAGGGACCTGAAAGGACCATTAGTTTTAATCTTCATGAGTACAGACTGCAGTTTCTGTTGGTCTTCAGGTTTTAGCCAATGAACTTTGACAGAGATGTTCATCACGATAGCCCCTCTGTTGATGCTATATTAAACTGCTAAAACATTGCGTGTGAGCATGCATGTGTTTCCTAGTTGTTAACGACGAAAGACACAACGGATTCAAGATTTTTTTTTTTAAATATAACACTTGAAGTAAAAATATTTTTTTCATCACACACTCCGGCAGACATGTCACCTCGTTTACACAGCAGCAGACAGCCTCTGCCTGTCTTTGCGTACCTGAAGACGGAGCGTGTTATTGTTGAACTCGACACACAAACCAGCGCTGCACAAACATGTAGGCTGCACCCACACACACACACGCTCACACACGCTCACACACGCTCACACACGCTCACACACGCTCACACACACACACACACACACACACAAACCCATCTAAACATCCCTTCGTCTCTACATCCCACTGTGCCTGCACACGGAGGGAGATTCAGTGGCCCGGTTGCCATGGAAACCGGGCTGAGTGTACCAGCCAGCTCTACCGTTGGCTGATTGTGGCTCTCGTGTGTGTGTGTGTGTGTGTGGTAAGTGAGTGTGCACTTGCGTAGGTGTGTGTGAGACTGTAAAGCCTATACAGGGCTCTGCTTTGAGTTGTTCGAGGGGAGGCTAAAATAGGCTGTATGTACAAAAACCTATAGAGCGCCTGCATGCTTCTTTGTCTGCGACTAACGCCGTTTTTTAAAATCTTAACATGGTTTCAGAAACTGTGTTCATGTGTTAGGAACATTCATAGATACTTCAGGCACTAAACAGCTGAGCTATGAAACAAATTTCTGGGTTATGTGCGGCGCTTTAACTGTTTAAAATCCCTGCTGCTTCCACTGCTTGCCTTGATGAGTAAAATGCTGTGCAATGGCATCAGACGGGAGGAAATTTATCTCAGGAAGTGTTAAATCATCCTTACTATGGGTAATGTTTCCTTATACAGCGTGAGTGAGTATGAATCGTGCCTAACCTGCAGGCCCCGGTGCACGTGGTCCCTCAGCAAGCGGAGTCGCAGAGTTAATGAAGGACAAGGCGGTGGGAAGGGTGATATGTGTAGGCGAGGATGCAGCTAACCTTTAGAAACCACGGGAGAGCTCAGCTCCCTGTGTTCACCAACAGCGATGGGATTTTTTTTTTCTCCTTCTAAAGCAACACCAGCACTGAACAGGTAAATGTCATTCAGCACGGGGCAAATCATTTCCTCTCACAAATGAAGAGGTCAGATGGAAAAAGGGGGACTCATTTAGCTGCCACACAGCGCGGCTTTGAGAAATGTCATGTCCAGACAGGACTGCTGCACAGGTCGCGAGCGTGTGATGCCTTAACCCCGCCTCCTAAACTCTGCGAGGAGAAGAAGTGTTCCCGTCTGACAGAGAGAGGCTTCTTGACCCGTTCTTAGCTGGAAAATAGAGCTGGACGACTGACAGCAAATCAGTGCATCTACATCTACAGACACGGGTGGTGTAAGGTCAGAGGGGAGCAGTGTGGGGGTGAATCTCACACCTGGGGACTAATAATTACAATCAAACCCCCGGAGGAATCTCTGCTGATGTCTTTCAGCTCCATCTCTGTGACAATAAAGCTGCTTGTAACTGTAGTCACAGGGGTTTTACTGTTGTTACCGCTGATGATATCAAAGCCGTATGAACGTGTGAGATACAGAACAGTAAGTGGGCCGTCTGTGACAAACACACAGGTGAAGAGGGAAAGATACTCCTTGTTTAAAGACAAGAAAATAAAGGGTTTTCATTTTCTCAGTCACAGTGGAAAGAGAACTGCGGCATGGTAGATAAATCAGAGTGAAAACTGATGTGGTAATCACAGTTTGCTAACAGTGGGGCAGATGAAACCTCTTCAACTCTACAATAGATAAGTGTCACAAGAAAGTTTTAAAGATTCCTGCATTCAGACTTTCTGCACTTCAAGGTATAAACCTCATATTTGTTTGATCATTATATTCGCTCTCTTAGAAGTGAGCTTAGTCACGTCACATTAATTTCATATATCCTATCCTCTCTCTGCAGGAGACTTTACTGTCGGCACTTCTAATAATGTAAATTATGCAGAAAAAAACCCTTCGTTGAGCTAATTCTCCTCAAACCAAAAAATGTTTAGAGGCTTAGAATCCAATTAAGGTGATTTTATTCTGTTGGAATGAGAAAATATTACAGGATTAACATATGACTCAGACAATTTTTTTGGGAAATATTTCATCTGCAAATATTTTGGTGATGATTTATTCATTTTATGTCATTTTACAAGCAAAAAAAAAAAAAGCAAAATATTTGCTCCAGCACCTCAAATGTGAGAATTTGTGCTTTTATTTGTCATAAATAATAGTAAACTGAGCATGTTTGGGTTTTGGACTGTTGGACTATTGAAACAGATCAATCAGCTTGGGCTGTTTTTGTGATTTTGATGTGAGATTTTGAAAAAATAATTGACAAAATAATTGGCTAATGATTATTTTTATGATTACCTAATTAGTTGTTTAGTCTAAGAAATAGAGAAAACTAAAAGTAAAATAAATAAAAAGTAAAAAGATATATAGATATAACTGATGTTGTAGGATGCAAATGTTAATATGGAGCCACTGAACCCCCAGCATTAAGTCCTCACTCTGGCTCCATTAAACTTTCATGTGCTTCTTCATTAAATAAAACGAGAGGATAGTGGAGAGTCTGGCACCTGGATTAGCGGTCTGGAGGAAGGATTAAGTGTGAAATGTTACCTGTCGGACAAAGCTGTTCGAGGTGGTGTCAGAGGAGGTGCTTCCATCTGAGCGCTTAAATCGGCTCTTCCTCTTGGCGTACTTTCCCTGAGAACGGAGACAGGTTGGAGGACAGGGGAGAGGGAGAGCATTTGGAAGGAAAAAAAACACAAAAAGTTTAATTGCGTTGCTCCATAATAACTTATCCTGACATGTCTTGTAGAAAATCTTGTTTCTGGGGAGCATGATAGCCATTACCATTTGGCACAGCGTTTTTAAAAGCTTCTGAATATGATCAGGCAGTCAGATAGACCCAGAGATAAAGCAGCGAGAGTTCCAGACTGGAGAGGAAGTCAAACTCTGTGTCCATGAACAACCTTCATTACTTGTCATTTTTCATGTTCTGATGCAAACTGGGACCTTGTAATCTGATTGGCAGACCCCTGGCAAATGGCCTATCCGGGTTGGGCAGAGGCCACACATTGCATTATGAGCCCACCCTGCCCACATCGCCATGGTTACGCAATGCCGACTAATCACATTTGCTGGAAATCAGGAGACTGTGGCTGTTGTTCTTCCAGTGTGACAAAAGAGAACTGCTGGTTAAGATAAAGCTCAGAAATAAACATGAGATCAACATGGAGGATGTATTTCACTGACCACTAATCATAGGGGGTATAGCTCAGTGGTAGAGCATTTGACTGCAGATCAAGAGGTCTCTGGTTCAAATCCGGATGCCCCCTGAATTTTCTGTCTAATGTTTCACTAGAAGAAGCCTCAAACAACACAGATTGAAGGATAGTAATGGTGCTTTTGCTTTATCAAGTTAACCACAGATCACTTGAACGGACTCAGCAAACATGATATTATCAACACTTGTTTGTTTTTGATCTGTCATGAATAAAAGTAAAGTAAATGTGTTAAAATCCGTGTAAGTGAGCACGTCTCCTTTGTCAAGATAATCCATCCACCTGACAGCTGTGGCATATCAAGATGCTAATTAAACAGCATGACTCTATCACAGTTGTGCCTTGGACTGGTCACAACAAAGATCACTCGGAAATGTTCAGGTTTATCTTGAAAAAAGACACAGCCCGCCCTACTCTGCCTCTGATTGACTAGTATTCGTTGCCTTCATTGGAATATCAGTGTAAGCCAACATCTTTTAATCAACTCATGAAAAATGGGAGCAAAAACAAAAAGTGTTTAAAGACATAACATCTCGGCTCTAATCGGGCTGCACGATGTGATGTATTTTTTGTTGATGTGCTGGCGATGGTAAAGGACTGGTAGAATGGTAAAAATAAGTATGAGGAATAATAACAGTGTGTCTGTGCTTTGCACAGCCGGCAGACTAATGACAGTTTCTCAGAGCACTAGATGATGTAATTAAATAGCTTGTTTTGTCCAACCAGCTGTCGAAAACCCAAAGATATTGAGAAGTGGCAACATTGAGGAGCTGGAAGCTACTTTGGAAGATAATTCTTTTGACAGTTGTGATTTTCAATCAGTTGGCTAATAGGTTAATTGTTTCAGCCTTTGTTGTCTTTCATTTCAGGTCTGCAAATAAACTGCAACTTAAAACCTGGGATACTGTAGATACTCTGAAACCGTGAATCTATGGTACTTAATTTCTGTCGAACTGTTATATATATTTTGTTACATAGGGTGGTCAGTCCACAGTTCAAAGTCTGCTGGTGTTGTGTTCAGGTTCTGGTTGGAAAATTAAATATAAAAGATGTGAGAATCGGTAAGGAATCAGGTGTCAGAACTTCTCATTAACTAACACATAAACACAACACACGTACACTGAGCCAAAAGGGAACCATAGATGTTGAATGTGGTGGATTAGTGGTGGATTATCTTTGGTACATTTTAATTTCAGTGTGAGTGAAATTTCATTCTATACTTAGAAGGGTCAAATCACAATACTTTCTGAATATTTACTGAAACGTGACTTTAACATTGAGTATCAAGAACTGTCTTGTTTATGGATTCTTTAAAAGGTTTCTAACTTAACTTTTTTGTTTTAGACTTTTTTTTGGGACAAAGTTTCTCCCGCTCTCACACAGACCACATTAAGCACTGATAATTGAGACGTTTTGGCATATTTGAGCCTTGTATAGAAACATGTTTATATTTATATTCTTTATATACTACAAGATAGTATTGTTATCTGTAACCAAACACAGGTTTTGAATTACCATAACAACACTGACATGATTAAAAAACTAAAAGAATAGGACTACAGTAAGATTTGAAATATGGTTAGAGGTAATGTTAAGTATTCAGTATCAATCTCTTCGACTGGTAAATTGCATTTATCAAACTCACTTATACTCACAACAGGATCATAATCTGACAGCCCACACACATACAAACACTGTACGCCTAAATAAACACTGAACATCACCAATCAGCTGCTTCAAACCTGTCCAAATGTCTGTTGTTGGATCAGCAGCAGAGATCCAGTGACAGGTTAACTACCCACCAACAGTGATCCCTCCTCCACTCCACCGGTATTTTGTTATCATTGTCACATCGTGTACGACAGTGCACACCGTGGCCCTCGGATGAATGACGCCGTCCCGCCTGCCTTTAAACAAACATGACCTGTTACACCAGCGCCAACTGGTGCGACGTGAAAACACACAGCGGCCGAGAGAGGTTTCCAGCGCAGATAAAAGAAAAGGAAACACATCTGTCAGACGCTCATATCCAAAAAATGGAGCTGAGGAATTCATTTGAATTCATTTTCAACCTCCTGTAGCGCAAAAATAACATATCCAGCCCTCATGTGCCAGGCTTGATTTACTGCTGCTGATGGATGGGATGAACACACAGCTGGAAGCTCCACAGCAACAAGAATTACTGCTTTACTGTGGTTACTGTCTTTTAATGTTAAACTTAAACTTGAGGTGATGATATGTGAGACAAGATATAGCTTACATGAGACTCATATAATAAAAAATAGAGGTTGACATCACTGCTGGCAAATGTTTCCACCTACACGCCTGAAAAAGTTCTGAAATGCAATGTGAAATCATATTTTTTGTCACATTTCTAGGGTTTATTGTAACATTTCCGGATGAAATATATCAGGACGCACGATCTAGATCATCACATCTGATCACTGGCTTTTGATTTTACAGCTGCTGCTCAATAACCACTCTTAATATGCAAATTAGTTACAGTTTGACGAAAGCAAACTATATTTATGTTTTTTCAAGGTTTACTTGGGACAGAAGGAAGAGGTGGAGCTGAGTAATCTGTCTACTAGTTGAATTCACAAACAAAACCGTTTTTTAGATTTCTTAAAACAGTTTTTGCTCAATGTTGTCATTCCTCCTGTTCATAACGGCCATGAAGAGATCTTTTCCTGATGTGATTTCAATGTAAGTGATGGGGAACAAAATCCACTGTCCTCGTTTTGTGCAAAAAGTCATTAAACCATCTATCTGAAGCTGTGACGACGCCTCAGCAGTCACAGAAATTCACAAAATTACATTTACACCTGGCTGCTATTTGATCATGTCAATCTCTACTAGGTGTCCACGGGCCAACCCCATCTGCTGCACATACACTTTTACATATTATTAATTAACATTAACATATGTTTTGCAGGTGTACACAGGGACTTACTCGCCATCTTAATTTCTAAGATCATGACCAGAAAATCAAATAGGTTGTAAACAAATCCCCATTTTAGCTATAAAGTCTAAACCAAACACCCTGGTTACAAAGATATTATCCACAGCAGTGTAAAAACTCTGCAAAAACTAAATGTTGACAGTGGACTGTTTAATTAATATTATTTTTACTTTCACTTCTGTTTTCATTTGCAAACGAGTGACTTCGATAACATGACTGCACTGTGGATGCTCACCCTTTTGGACACGCTGCTGTGCCACCAGATCTCAGCGATGAATCAGGCAAACAAAATGTTATCTTAACAGATTAGAGCTAAGTTACTAAAAATATTCCTTTTAAGGATGTTCTGGTGAAGCAAATGTATGCTCTGCTGTCACAAGTTCCCAGTTACATTTAACATGATGTGTGTGTGGGTGTGGGTGTGTGTGTGTTTAGAGGGGTCTCCACGATCGGAGCCATGATGAGGCGAGTTCCTGTCAGCAAAGGGCAGGGAAATGCCAGAGGAAGTAAGGAGGGAAAGGCTTCCTGTTGGTAAACATCCTCCCAGATTAAGTGTATAATTAAAGAGGGTGTTGTGTGTGCGAGCAGGGGGCTTTAAACCGGAAAGCAGGGAGTGTGGTGGGTGCAGGGTGGAGGGTGGAGGGTGGTAGGGTGCACAAGATCATGACTGTAAAATGTAAACCACATTACACTCTTCCACCCTGAACACTCCATACATTATTCTGCTTGCAGACGTCCACACTGATCTGTCAACAGACATGATCTTTAATCTAAGCCACCCTCAGGCGCTGAATTTGGATCAGTTCTCACCCCGCAGTTCATTTCTTCTCCTGTGGTGTGGCGCTGGGTAGGTAACCATCCTTTTCAGGATATTAGAAATGCTGTTTCCTGCTTGTCTCTCCACAGCACAGAGTTCTAAATACATATACCAGCATGACCCGCTACACGATTGCATGAACTTTAGATCTAATTGATCAGAGGTGCCACACACACACACACACACACACACACACACACCATTCCCTGCTGCCTGAGACAAGGAGGGGGTCCATCTGTTTCTCACCACAGCCTCGCAGCAGATAAAGATCTGACTTCTAAAAACAGACAGGACGAGGTGAGATGGTGTGAGCAGGGTGGTGATAGTGGATGGAGAAGGAATCAGGAGAGCAGCTGAGGGGGAAGAGAGAGATGAGAAGGAGCTGGGAGGAGTGGGAGTAAAGAGGAGAGAGCAGGACTTGGCATGGTTTGAAGCGTTGGTTGTCTGTGGTGAGGTGTTTTTTTTCTTCTTCTTCTTCTACTTCTTCTTCTTCTCCAGAGAGACAATGACTGAGCTCAGCGTGGGTGTGTTTGTTCTAGATATTCTCATCAATTTTTTTTTCATCCATTTAAACTGTTATGACTAAACATGCCCACGACATCATGTCACTTCCTAAACAAGCTGCAGCCTATTTGTAGCTGTGAAAAGAGTGACACCATCGAAAGCAGAGGGATAAAATTATAAATGAAGTCCATCAAGTTGAATTTTGGAGGGTGGAGGAGGGTGTTGGAGAACATTTCTCCAGATTAAAACCCATCAAATGAATTACTCCACACTTCCTGTTCATGGCAGCTCTGAAAACTTCACCATCCAAATCCAATGCATCGCCCCTCCAGCTAATGTTCAGCTAGTGCAACATCTACATCTAGTTAATTATTGATTAATTAAACAAAGGCGTGGTTTTCTTAAGAACAGCATAAAAACAAGCGTTGCATCACATCCGCACATATGGTCACGCACATGGGAGACTTATTAAAACCAACACAATTACCGACTAGACACAGGATGAAATTAAAAATCAGAAAAAAATAGAAGCTATGATTCGTTTTCGCTTCCTCTTTAAATGAGTAATTAGATGAAATTCAGGGTTGAATCAGTGCAGCAGCGTTTAAGACTCCAGCAGGCAAATTAAGCGACTTAATTGACGAACAACCTGTTAATCTTCAGAAGTGAAGCAGCTTCACTATGATCGCAAAAAGCCTCTTCAGTATACACGTACGGCAGTTCACGCAGTCTTTTCACATTTCTGTCCTAATGTTTCCTGTTGCGTCTTACCTGTGTGTGTGGATGATGGTCGAACATGTCCATTTGGATCTCCTGGGTTGAGGTCGAAGGCGTCCTGGACATACTACTTTTCTGTACCATTGATTTAACTTTTTAAAATCTATTTTCAGTTTCGTGTGTTTATGATGGTGTCGACAGACTCATCTTTTTCTTTTTCTTTTCTTCTTTTTTTTTTTTTTTTCAGGGAGGAGAGTGAAGCCGCTGATGTATCTGAGCTGGCTGCTATTATAATGGCAACAGCTGCCTTCCTCCAGCCTATAGCGTTACAAACTGGCGCACCAGGCTTTTACACTACGGTCAAGACACCGGGGCTGACGCTACGACACATCCGGTTACTGGTTTCAAAATAAAACACTTGAAAAAAGTAGACGGTGGAGCAACCAGAAAAGGTGTTTGATAGTTTGACATATTTTACAGAGGTCTGCCTGCCTTTTGACAGATGACTTTTTAAGTGCCATTCATTTATTGATTAATCATGTTTCAATTATTCATTTGCATCCTGTACAAAAGGCAGACAAACTGAGTCAGTCATTGTTTTTAATTCTAGAGTCACATAGGAGTCACATAGAAGCAATCAATATTAGGAACTGGAAAATCAATTGATTACATCTTTAAAGACCTCTATCTAAAATGTAATCCATTCATTTTCTGTGTCCGCTTATCCTCATCAGGGTCACGGTGGGGCTGGAGCCAGTTGACTTTGGGCGAGAGGTGGGGTACACCCTGGACAAGTCGCACTCACATTCACACCTACGGACAATTTAGAGTCACCAACTAACCTATTAAGGTCATGTCTTTGGGCTGTTCTCTCTTTGTGGTACACACTGTAATTGTTGTTTTTGCACAGTTATGAATATGGACTCAACCACTTTGCAATAATATCATTACTGTGACAGTCCTACAGTAAATACATATGTGTGTGTGTATGTGTGTGTTTATACTATATATAATAAAATAATAAAAGAGTAAGCATAGCTCAGCCTCTGCCCCCTTTAAATAGTTGTACTTGAGTCAAAAAGGACTACAGATATAGGCTGACACATTTACATAACTTGCGGGATGCACAAAACTGTTATATGCCTCCCATGTATAATATAAACTATTATCACTATCAGGTGCAACATTTAGTAATAATGGTTATGGAAATATGAATGGAAATATTAGTCGTCACAGTAGTAATATAAAAAAAAAAACCAGGTAGTCTCACACATGCTTTTATTTTGAAGGCAGATTCGTCTTACTGCCGGTATGATTGTGTCTTCCTCTGTCCGCCTTGACGTCGTTTCTCTCTCCTGTGTGCGCTCCACAGACTCCAGCTGGGAGCCGAGGTCCACGCCCCACTGAACAGACCCCACCTTCACTTATCGATTGATGAGAGAACAACAGATCCGCGGAGATGGAGGCTGCTGAGTGTGAACAGACTGTCAGGCCGAGCCACCGGTCCCTCACACTGGGATCCAGCAGACCAATGGTCCTGGCGGGCTGTAATGGGGGTGAGAATAGTTCAATTTCACAGTTAGTTTGTTGCAGCAGCGGGGTGGCTCAGTATCTCAACTATGTATGATTTGAAAAAGAGGAGGCTCATGCTGAAAACATCAAAACCCATCCAGCTCCAGGGACCCTGTTGTATAACTAACTGATATAATGGGCTGACCCAGGGGTGGATTAAGGGTGGCTAGTGTTTCAGGGAGGGCAGAACTTTACTGGGGCCCTAAAACATGCCAAGAATTATAAATATTTATAGTTTGAGGCCCCTGAGTGAATTGTTGTGGTTCACCAAGACAGCAAAAAGAAAATGAATGTGTCCAGTGGTTATAGGCACAAAAAACAAACAACAATTAATGTGTAGATAGATAATGGTAAAATAAATGAAAGTAAAATTTCATCCTTCCATTACTCTTAAATTTGTTGACAGCTCCTTCGTGAGTATTGAATAAATCAAAGTTGTTTCAAACATGCATTAAAGGTCTAGTGTGTAAGACCTAGTAAGACCTGTAAGACCCTATACGCTGCTCTGATGTAGACCACCATATTGAGGCGCCATGTTTCTAAAGTAAACACTGGCTCTAGGTCAGTTGTTTCTCCTTTACGCTACAAGGAAGTGAAACAAGGGGGTTGTAATCTGCAACTACACCACTAGATGCCACTAAATCCTGCACATTGGTTCTTTAATAGTTGTTTAACAGCTTGTCGGCAGTGGAACACAACATAAGCATATTATCACCTTATAATGTTGTGTCAGTAAACAATTCATGTGACATGTATAAATATTAAGCAAAAATGGAGCAACATTAAAACACAAGATTCTGGCTCTCTGATAAATATATGTCTTTACTCACTCACCTCTGTTTTGCTCTGCACCAGCTACTCCTAGCTAGCTGCTCACTAGAAACTCCAAGTCTTTCTATTATTCTATTATCCAGTCTTCTCTGTTTGTCTTGTTCAGTCGTTCTCATCTCGTTGTACGTGCAGATTCACTGAAAGATTCAACCAAAACATTAAGCTGAAAGGTGCTAGCAGTGGTGGAAGAAGTCTTTATATCCTTTAGCCTATTAATACAAGTACCAATACATGAATGTAAACATCCTCAAAACTGCAAAACGTCTGATATTAAAATTTCTCCTTGCACATCAGTATCGTCAGTAAAATGTAGGCTACTCAAAGTATCAAAGTAAAAGTACTCTGCTGTAAAATGTCTAATTTTTCTGACTTTCTCTAGTCTCTGTGTTTTGGGAAATACTGGATGATTTGAACAATTATTTTAATGGAACCATGTGAAAAGTTTAGTGGAGATGTCTTTTTGGTGGAACTAACAATTCATAGACATCTGAAACATGTCCAGGGGCTCCAATGAGACACTTTTTTTGTAAGACGTCACAAGCCACAAAGGTTGGGGTCCACTGGTTTGTCATTGTATTTTGGTGTAAAATCTTAATTTAAAATGTAGCAATAGCTGTCAGATAAATAGTGCAGTAAAAAGTGCAGTATTTGCCTCTTGCATGTAGAAGGAGTAGAAGTAGAAAGTAGGATAAAATGGAAAAAATAACAAGTAAAGTACCTCAAAATTGTACTTAAGTAAATGTACTTAGTTAGTTTCCTCCACTGGAAGCTCAAAAACTTCACAGATGTCTGTGAAAAAGATAAATACTGAGGTCACGCATCATAGATGATATCATATTGACTGTACCTGAATAAACAAGGAGGTGATTCATCCGCCTCCACCACTCATAGAAATCACCCTAAGAGTAAAATGATCTCCATACCTGGTGCAGTCTGTGGTGAACTCCCTCTGGAGAGAAATCTGTGTGTGACGTCGTGATCAGAGCTGATGGCGTTGGATTTGACGCCCCCATAGATGATCCTCTATGGCTGCAGCTCATACTTCCGGTGAGGTGGTTACCTCAGTAGCAGGAAGCCTTGATGGTTATCCTCTTCAAAGCAGAGGAACAGAAGCATGATGTACTTTCAAAAATGATGATAGCTGTGTCTGTGCGGCAGCTGCTTAACATCTTCCTCCAAGAAAAACATAATGTGCAGCAGCAGGACACAGAGTTTCAGGTTGTCCTCAGCTGGATCGCTCACTCGTTTTTCATCTCTGTGCTGTTGCCCAAGGTAACTGAGTGGATGGACAATGAATCAACTGCTATCCTTTACACTCACTTCACGCAGTGGCACGCAGTGACAGCACCAGGAGAATAAACTCAAGTTTTGGTATATTAACAATCTAATAAATATGTCTCATTATCTTATCATTCACTTATGTCTTATATATTCTGACTGTTTTGTCTTCTAAAAACAGTTTTGTAACAACAGTTTGGTGAAGGACAGCAGCACGGATGCTGCTGTGATGATACAGCACGCAGCTGTGATGACTGCGTCCCTCTGAACCTGCTAACATGTCAAGGTCCTGCCAGTCATTGGAGGACTGAGTGGCTTCAGTGCCGCCTCAAAGTAACTCTAGGTACGGAGAGACCTCAGTGTTTCAATACCATTTACTGTGTCAGTAAACACCAAAAATGATCATCAGAAAACCTGTGCTTATTCATTCTTAAAGATATACTAAATATTATGTATATGAAATGAAGGGTTAACTGTGGTAATAGTGAAATATTTAATATTAAATGTATTACTGTGAAGTCTTATGCTGGTAAAATATGCAGGTGGTTGGTAGATTTGTTTCACTCACCAGCCAAAGAAAACAAAACAATGGTAATCTTTTCAGCGGTTGGTAAAATTTCAGCATAATTTAACCGACCCTGGTTAGCACAGTTCAGCAGACTTATTAAGCATACAGCAGTGAATTCAGCAGTAATTAGAGAAAGACTTCAAAGATATTCTGCTCTACGTACAGTATGCAAAAGGCACCTTTCACCCATTAATCAATTTTTAAGATTTATTCCAAATGGAAAGAATTGGTTTTGGCCCGTATAGCACTGACAGTGCTAATCAGCTGTTGCATTGCAAATAAGGAATGTTAAAAATCTGCCTACACAGTAAACACTGAGCCAGACTGTAGTGCTGTTTGTATCTATTTAACAAGATGTGACACTACAGATTCTCCATGTGCACTCGCATCCTAATGATGATTACTAATGATTGGATTTAGGAGTATCCTGGTTATGTGTTGCGCATGTAAGCGTCATATCCTGTTTTTGAGCAACCTTACTGTGATGTTTTGTAGATATGCCATTGGATTAATTGATTGTTATCCAACCACAACAAAAGTATACAATATGTAGAGATATTAGTGACCCTCCTCCTGGCTTAGGTTTAATTATTTTTGTTTACTTCCTGGACACCATGTTCTTGTGCAGAGACAAGAGCGGCGTCTGTTGAAGCTGTAGTCCTCTAGTTTGGGTTATACTTTGCCCGGAGATGATGCATTCAGTTGGTGTTCTGGGTTAGCTGAGGTGAAGAAGTCGCACCTAAGCACCCTTCATGCATCCACACTGTGAGCGTGCAGCGTTACCATGGTGATGGGCTGCTGCTGGAGAGCCAAGAATACAACAGTGGAAACCTTAATAAGTAGCCAGTCAGATGGTAATGTACCAGATAGTGATTTTTACAAGTGTCTTCATAAATAGCCACTCATTAAACAACAAATTGTAAAACCACTTTATAAGGTAATCTCTTAATATGTTCTCAATAGCCAGAAAGGTGTTTTATTATTTTTTATGATTGTCCTCAAGCTGCATATTTTAGACATCAGCTTGTCACTAAACTTGTTGCTGTTCATTTTATACTGTTAATTATTTATTCCGGGTGCCTTTCACACCTCTGAATTTCACAGTGAGTCACTCACTGTTCAGATTGTATGACCATAATTTTGTACAATATTTTGGAAACTAAAGCTTCTTCTTTCTTGATAGATAGAATCATAAGTTTTATATGAAAAATAAAAATAAAATGAACCTCTTCTGTAAGGACATTATCAATGAAGCTTTAAAGGAGGTTCCATGTCGAGGATTATGCATAAAAGCAGATAAAATCAAACCTTTTAGATTATAATTTGGAACTGTAATGAAGAATACAAATGTAAGATATTAAAAATAACATACATTTTGGTATAAATCGTGTAAGAATCACGTGTTGTTGTGTGGACTGTAGTCTCAGTGGACTGAACAGCGCCCCCATGTGTTACAACACCAGAATGCAACCAACGGTTACCCATGGTGCATTGCAGAAACACCGGTCAGCACCATTATTTTACGAGGGGGGGAGTTTAAGTTAAAATAAGCTAGAGATTTCCTTTATCCCTTATAATTTTCACCAGTTTGGTATTGGAATAAACAAGACATTTAGCGATGTGACATGTGTATGCTATCGATAATGTCCGCTGTGGTCTGCGCTAACACCGAGCTGTTTCGTGTCCACAGATGGACTCTCCTCTATAATGGAAGCTTCCAGTCCGTCTCTCAAGCCTTCCTTTTCCTGTTGAAGTAGCAGCCATGAGGTAGGACCGCTGTCGATGGCTTCATAAAACTCAACATTTAACTGTTAAAATGCACGTTTTTTCAACCCAAATCACTTCAGTAAGACCCCTGGGTGTCTTTTTCATCGATACATAACGTTTAAACCCCATTCCAAAACCCTAAAGTCATATTTTTACGTGGCTTTGTATAACACGATGTAGCAGACGGGAGAGGCCATGTTGCCACCCGGCTGCTAGAGTAATGTTAGCTCCGCGGCTAACTGCAACTTAGCTGCTGAAACAGTGTGACAGCACATTGGGGGCTCCCTCCTGTACAACATTTTTGTGGCATAAGATTTAAAACATCCATAGAAGTAGGCGTTGATAGTTTAAATTGCTGTTAAGATGTTTAACCTGGGGTGTATGTGTCCCACAGCATGCTCAGGCTCCAGAAGAGGCTGGCCTCCAGCGTCCTGCGCTGCGGCAAGAAGAAGGTCTGGCTGGATCCCAACGAGACCAATGAGATCGCCAACGCCAACTCTCGTGAGTAAAGCAACAAGTCGTCCCGTAGTTTGTTAGATGGTCTTACATTTTCACCATTTAGTGAGATAATGGTGTGACTGCTCTTAGTAGCTGTGCGTTTCAGCGTGGAGTGATGCTGAGAAACATGTTGACTGCTAAGTTTTAATACATCTAATCAAGCGGTGTCAGGGAATAAATCCAATAATGATCTATAAAAGCTGATAAAGACACCTTACAGACAGCAGTCTGTGCATTGTAATGTTACCTCTTTGGATCTGGGGGTGTAATGATTTTAAAATACCCTGACATAACCCGATAATGTCCATAATGCAGCCAAATGGCATGTAAAGGTGTCTCAAACTAGCACCTCCCTGCCTTATCATGTATTTTAAACTCCATACTCCAAGTTATGACAATAGCTAACAGTTGTAGACAATATACAATATGCAGATGAAAGAGCAACGCAACATAACATAATTCCCATATCCTGTTGTCATTTAGACATGTGGAATTCAGTGTTTTGCTATATGGCGTTAATACCCTTTTTTTTGATACGATGTCTGAACTCCCTGTCCACATAACTGCTAATAATTTGCCAAGGTTTTCATGTGGTTGCATACTGTTTCAGCTGACATATTCGTGCTTCCCTGTATCTTACTTGTTTCCTTCTGTCTTCAGGCCAGCAGATCCGTAAACTGGTAAAGGATGGTCTTATCATCCGCAAACCTGTTACGGTCCACTCCCGTGCCCGCTGCCGCAAGAACACACTGGCACGTCGTAAGGGAAGACACATGGGAGTCGGTAAGTTCAAACTGTCACATTTGCCGTCTTAGAGGAAGACCTGACATTCTGTTAAAAGTTATCCCTGCACAAATGGCTACACGTTACAGCACAGATTAAAGTATTTAATAACCAGTCTTGAGATTACTAGAGATGGAGATCAATGTGTACAATGAAGCTGACATTCTTTCCTAAACCCCATTTTCCAGGTAAGAGAAAGGGTACAGCCAACGCCCGTATGCCTGAGAAGTTGTCCTGGATGCGCCGCATGAGGATCCTCCGTCGTCTTCTGCGTCGCTACAGGGAGTCCAAAAAGATTGACAGGCACATGTAAGTTCAGGACGTCTTCTCTGGTTGTTTCTGCTCTTAATGATATGCAGAGCCTCCTGAAATATTTCGATATCAACTCAAACGCCAAAACTTTCTAAATATGCCTTATTATACTTAAGCTGAAGTCATTAATATTGCTGCCACACAAACCTACATTCTGGTATACAGTTTTTGATGCTGGCTCATTTCCAGTTGTGGCACTGACTTATTTTACACTAGCTCGATCCCTGAAGGTATTTACAAATCTTGACCAGAGTGAAGCTTCTCAAATGAAAACACTGCTACACTGTGAAGATCTGGTGCCTCTGTACTCTAAAGTTATTTTAATGCTTTTTGTCCCTCTGCCGTCCCACAGGTACCACAGCCTCTACCTGAGGGCCAAGGGTAACGTGTTCAAGAATAAGCGCATCCTTATGGAGCACATTCACAAGCTGAAGGCAGACAAGGCTCGCAAGAAGCTCCTGGCGTAAGTGTTGAACCAAACATGAGTTCTGTTTTGTTCAGATTCAGAGTTTGAGCTGTATTTATCCTGAGAATGTGTTGGAATTGGATGTCTTTATTTGAGGCAATAAGCGTGCACATGGATGGAATAACATGGATGTTCATTTTGGAGGAAGAGCTGCGTTGTATATCCAGTAATGACAGTGCCTGAATATTGATTCTTTTAAGCTCTGTACTAAATTATCTTGGTGAAATGAAACATTGTAGAGGCTGCACATTACTGAAGGGAAAAAGTATTTAAGTAAATTATCAGTGTCATGTTGTGCAGCAGATGGTAGTTGGGATGGACTGTCAGTTGAATCTTGGATTTGTCCACTCCACTAAACAAACCAGAGCATCACCAGCAGTAAATTAAAAACGGCTTACGTGCATTGGATGTAAATAGTTTTATTGTTTGATGTTTAAATGT
This sequence comes from Argyrosomus regius, assembly GCA_946959425.1. Lineage (NCBI taxonomy): Eukaryota > Metazoa > Chordata > Actinopteri > Sciaenidae > Argyrosomus > Argyrosomus regius. The sequence continues at coordinate 18,065,872 of OX336897.1, read as the reverse complement.
GTTACAAGTTAAGTATCTTGAGTAAGATAATAAATACACCTCTCTTTGTCGTACAGTGATCAGGCTGAGGCTCGTCGTTCCAAGACAAAGGAGGCTCGCAAGCGCAGAGAGGAGCGTCTCCAGGCCAAGAAGGAGGAGATCATCAAGACCTTGTCCAAGGAGGAGGAGACGACCAAGAAGTAATCTGGCTCTCAGTCCTGCCTGACTCTGCCAGCTGTCGAGTGCTGACAATAAAAGTGTACATAAAGACACTGATGGTCTCCTGTACTTTCTTTCCTCATAAAGCAAAAACCAAGCCAGACCATACTTGTATTGATGGTTATGATGCCCTTTAGACTTAAATAATTGATTATAATTGAATACTAATGTATTACTATGGTCTGAGAGGTGCTGCACATTATGGTTTATGATTTGCAATGACTTAAATTAAAACACATTTTGTACTACAGACAGTAAAGTCTGTTCCCGATAGTTAGAATAGATCAATGACAAAAGTGACAGCAAGCTGGAAGGAGTTACAAAAATGACCAGCAGGTGTCACAGTGAACCTGTTGATTGCTAGAAAAAGAAAAACGGGCATCCAGATGCAGTTGTGCAGTGAATAATCAATGAGCTGCACTGTAGAAGGCATAAAAAACACTGAAAAACAGCAGCTAGTCATAACATGGGTGCCGCAGCTAACAGTATTATTAGTGTTATCCAGCTCTATATGTTTGAGCCACCACAACCAGAATCTGACCAACCCGTGGGTCAACCTCATTCTTCCCAATCTACAACAGAATGGTAAATTGTCTCTGCTGAAATAAATGGAACGTAACCTTGATTAGTATCATTGGAAACACCTGTGTTTACCCTCCTGTCTCGGCAAAATGGCCGCTGTGAAAAGGCTATATTATTAAAGTCTAAAGGCATCACAGCTGCCAATACAAGTGTGTCTGACATGGCACTGTCTACAGACAAAGAGGTAGAAGCTTTATTTTGAAGAGTACAGTGCAAACATAATTGATAGAGCACACTATCCAGTCATAAGCAAGGGGGTGCTGAAGGCCCAAACCACCAATGAAAACCAGTGGTGAATTAGTTTTGTTGTTTCTCGTTACTTCCTGTGTCAACCTACGGAAGAGAATTAGGGCTACATAAAAATAAACTTTTAAAATAAAATAGACTTTTTTTCTGGGGGCAGTTACCACTGTGTTGTACCACTGATTCTTGAGAGTTGGGACAAAACACTTTATGAAAAACTTTTTTTGAAAATTTACACTATATTGATTAGAGTTATATATTCATGTAGATAAAGATCTGTGCTATTTAACCATGTAAAGGTGCAGGCTGGAGGTTAAAAAACATTTTTAACAAATTCACGTTTACCTTAAAAACTTAATTTGTGTCAACTCCATCAGACACACTAAAAGTAATAGCCCAACAAGAATCTTAAGTTCTGATGTATGTTGTAATAGTGTTTAGTTACTCTGATATATATGCCCTTCTATTATGTCACAGTATCTAGCATCTGATTGGAAGATGTGTCTGTTTTGGACAAATCTGCCACAGATAACATTGTACTGGAATGTATTACACTAATGACGGTGGAAAGGCAGGGTTTTGCACACTGTCCGAGTCAAAGAGACAGGATGCTGTGGCATTCTGGACACATAGCCTATGGATCCTGTCTTAAAATATATCAAGACAAAATTACCAAAGATTTTACATCAATCAATCAATCAATCAATCATGTAGACAAGTGCTATATATAACACACGTGCTGGAAGTAAAACTATATTTGAGGCATATGTGTCAATAAAGTTTAAGATTTTTACATGTTTGTCGACATCTAGTGGTTATAGCTGGTATGAGAAATCCAAACATTCAGCCAAGGATAAAATTCGTGATATTCTAAAAAGTCCAATAGTGACCAATAGTAATATAATTAATAAACAACGTAAAATAATTGAAGTTATTCAGGTGACTGGCAAATTGTATTTCACAGCAATGGTGTCCTGATCTTGTCTGGACTGAACTGGGTTTTCCCCCATTTTAAAGTTACTGTATTTTTGCTGCTGGTTCCTGTTTTCACAAACAAAAGTTATGGGTTCATCTAACAGTCACATTTGCACGTTATTGACACATGACAGAAAAGCTGCTGAACTATGTCTTGCTTTCAACCACAGCTTGTGAGAGACACGCTGAATTTTTTTTTTTTTTTTTTATTTTTTTTTTTTTTTTACTTTATAAAATACAACAGTAACAAAAGTGCTATTGTTAACATAATCCAGAACTATAGAATAATGACAAGGGAGCATAAAACCCACATTGATGCAACATACATCACAAAATACTTCAGCATAAAGTGCAAGAGCTGATTGGATGAAATAAATAAAAGAAAGAAGAAAAAAAGAACATAATGAGGAAAAAAAGATTGATTCAGATTGATCTAGCCAATTCAGTAGGGAAATTCTTTAAGATATCATATAAATTTTGTGCCCTTGTTGTTGTTATAGGTTTTAGAGATTTCATATATGTTTTAAATTCAATCATAAATACACAGAATTTGGGGGATGATTTTAGCACTCTATTCTTGTGGATAAAGAATTTTGCTAAGCATAGGATCAGATTGCAACAGAGTTCATCATTCTTGTTTTCTATGATCATACCAAAAGTTACATCGTCTCTAGAGATGGAAGCTGGAGACAGTACAATTTTCCGTTTAATCCAATTGTGAAAATTATTCCAAAACGTTTGTATTACACCACAAGAGAAGAAAATATGGTCCGTAGTTTCAATGTCATTTTCACAAAACGTGCATATATTGTCACCGATATTAAATCGTAGTCTAAGTAATTCTTTAGAGGGATAAATATTGTTCATAATTTTAAAGTGTGTTTCTTTCATTTTGGGGGGTATAGGGAATGTCAGGTACATTGTTCTTAGTTTATCAATTGATTTTTTATCAAATTTATGTAGTATATCATTTTTGTTTGGTCTGCTGGGGAACAAAATTTCAGTAAGGCAGAGAGACACGCTGAAATGGAGCTGCAGGAAGTGAGTTTTCACTACGTGTTGAGCCACCACGACAACGGATGTGTTTATTTTGTCTGAAAATTACATACAATCAACAACAATCCACTCCATGCAGGCTGTTAAGGATTGATTTGTAATACGTTGAGGGTCTCTCATGTCCATTACAGCTATGGCAGGATGCGTAAATTATGCATGTGCACCTTTTAGTGATTGTGTGTGTGTGTGTGTTATATACACCCAGCATATCTGAGTGTGGTTCCATCTTTTGTCAATTATATGCTTTGGTGGTGTGAGACATGCAGGGTGGTAACAGTTCAACAAGCACGAGGGCACCAGGCCTCACGTTAAGCATCAGTGGAATGCACCAGGATCAGCTGTTCCTTAACCACATGACCCCATTACTGCCCCCCTCAGGTCCGCGTTTTCCATCACACCTCCCTGTAGAGCCATTCGTCACAGCCATGGCAAGTGAGGTGGAAGGTGATGACAATTTCAGGGCCCACCGCTGGAGAAAGCCAACAAAATTATTTCATCAGGTGACTCGGAGGTCTCAAAGCTCATGATTAGATCTCCTGGAACCACAAACTTTTTAGTCAAGCGTCGTCAGATGGAGCACTGAGAGCAAAGTGCTGTTAGAAATGCTCAAAACATATAATGAATGATTTAAGGTTAAGCCATATGTGGTCATGCGTTGTAAGCAGCCATTTGAAGGATTTTTGTGCAGCAAACAGTTATTTTCATCTATTAAACATTTAAATCTAAAAAAAACAAACAAACACATGCCGATTGTGATTACCTGAAGCCTAAGGTGACAACAACATAAACCCATTTCTTACCGATGATTCATTTTCAGCAGATCGACTCATCAATTAATTGGCTAATCGCTTCAGCTCCAGGTGAATGTTCCACTTATTTTAAGACTTTTTACAGGCCTGAATACATGAAAGTCAAAGAGTAAAGAAAGTAAAAGAATTTTTTCTTCATCCCTTTAATCATCTGGTGATGTCCTTTATCTCGCGACCCCCAGATTGGATGCGACTGATCTAGTACATACACTGTGAACATGCATCAAAATCCCCAAGTCCCCATGTCCATCAGCTCAACTGTTCCAGAATGAGTCTCCTCTCTCTGCACAGAGGGAGTCATTATACAGAGTTATGGCAGTTGGTAGGAATGACCTCCTGTAGCGGTCTTTCTTACAGTGGAGCTGGAGCAGGAGTCTCCGACTGAAACTGCTCTGTTGTTTAAGCAGGAGGTCATGTAGTGGATGAGAGTTGTTGTCCATAATACTTAGCAGTTTGTGGAGCATCCTTTTTTCCACAACCAGCTGCAGGGGCTCCAGAGCAGTCCCCAGCACAGAGCCAGCCTTCTTGATCAGATTGTTCAGTTTTTTTGTGTCGCTGGCTCTGATGCTGCTGCCCCAACAGATGGCTGCAAAGAAGATTGCACTCGCAACAACAGGTTGGTAAAACATCTGCAACATCTTACTGCACACATTAAAGGACCTGAGCTTAGAGTCTGCTCTGTCCCTTCCTGTAGACAGCCTCCGTGTTGCATCTCCAATCCAGTCTGTTATCCAGGTGCACGCCCAAGTACTTGTAGTCCTGCACCACCTCCACCTCCTCACCCATGATGGAAACTGTGCTCAGGTCAGTCCTAGTCCTCCTGAGGTCCACAATCATCTCCCTCGTTTTGGCCACATTCAAGACGAGGTGGTTGCCTCTACTCCACGCCACAAAGTGATCAACCACATCCCTGTACTCAGCCCCCCCCCCCATCACTGATACACCCCACAACTGCAGAGTCATCTGAGAATTTCTGCAGATGACAGGACTCAGAGTGGTGCTGAAAGTCTGAGGTGTACAGTGTGAAGAGGAAAGGTGTGATACGGCAGAATGTTAAGTTGCTTAATAGATGAAAAGTTGAGGTAAGTTTGCATTGATGTCACAGAGCTACATCCTACTTCCTAGGAAAACCACTGTGATGTATTTTGGTTGACTCTTCTGTTTTTGTCTGGCGGCTTGAGGGAAGATAAGATATGCATTCCTGACACTTTGGCTATTTTTAGGTTAAAAACAATACAGGTCAGAGCTGTCACCTTATGATAATCTAGTTATTTTTATTCCTCAGACTCTCGCCAGCTCAAAACATCCACACACACACATATATATATATATATATGGCAGACGTCAGGGCAGACGTCCTCTTGCGTCATCTGTTTTCACTGTTCGTGTGCAGACAGGCAGTCACACTCCCACTGAAGAAGAAGTAGGAAATACATGTTACCCCAACAATTTGCCAACCGTGCTGTTTCGTATCGTCTGAGAGCACAGACAACACACATCTCCTGCTTGAGTTCAGTGTGTTTTACCTACAACAGGTCTCGTCACTGTAGTTCCTGCCCAGTCACGCAACCTGTTATCAGGTATGACTTACAGGCAACACACGCGCAAAGTACCAACCAACAAAACACCAACCCATAAACTAACACGAAACGTGACAGGAAGTGTGTTTTCTGAGAACCCCCATCGAGTTCACATCCTGTCCTTGATATTGTTTACTTCACGGATGTCTTTGTTACCTGTTTTAAAGCGGAACCAGAGCAACAGCCTCATCACTGCTCAACAGGGGGGAGGACAGATTTATTGGGTGCTGTTTGGGTGACAATGGGACATTTGTGCTTCTGTCTGCCTTGTGATGATGTCACATGGGCTCCATAGAGGAAGCACTTTGCACCCGCTCCAGACGCTCACCCACTCCTCCTCCATCATTGCATGCCACTCGGAAGCGTGGTGTGTCCAGACTTCCTGTCAAGAGCAGCTGGGGAGGGTCAGGGGAAAACACAGACACACACCCACACACACATACAAAGTAGAACTATGCAAATATTATTTACAACTGTAAGCTATTCAAACACGGTAATCAAAAGGGTTTAAGCACTTTTGAAACTGTTTAAATAGTTGAATAAATATTTTAAATAAATTATTATTATTTAATAAATTAAATAAATCAGACAGAATAATAAATTGGTTACACTCCATACTCAAAATTAGTCAACTCAGGGCTGGAACCAGGCAAGAACTCTGCAGGAATTCTGATGAACTTTGCATTTCCTTCTGCTGAATAACAGATTAATCACAAAAAGTTAGTTCCTAATTACATAATCATCCATCACTGAGATAATAATTTCGGCATGATTCATGCACGCAGAGTAAAACAGACTGAGGGCTTCCTATAGGCACACAAGGGCTGCACAACGCTGAGAAATCTCCTGTTACAGGATTATGAATGTCATCTTGAAAAATAACTCCTTTGGCTTTAATGTGGTTAAATAGCTTATGGAGTCTTTGGATGGAAATGCCATTGTCTGTAATAAGCTAATGACTGACTGTTGTGTGCAGGAGGCAGCAGCATGGCCTGTGATGAGGGGAAACCAGATGTAAGGTCTGGATATTTGATTTAACAGACTGCCAGAGAGGCAAGGTGGTTTTTTTTTTTTTTTGCTGTACCTCTTCAATGATACACTGCAGTCAGACTAGGGCAGTGGCTCTCTGTTCTGTGCTCACAGCCTTGTTATTATCATGGAGTTTTGTACGCTGGAGAAAAACATTTGTTCCCACATTTCCCTCCACATTCCTGCTAGTGTCTCATGATGCATGAAAGGTCATGCATATGTGTATTTTCTCCCGGAGGCCTCACTCCCAGGGGTGAGTTTGTTATCTTTCGCCTGAATGGGATAGCGCACGGACTGAAAGATTGAATTTGACATCAACATTTGCAGTCATCGTTAGAGAATATAGACATGGTACAGTCATTTAGGACATGCGAGTGACACCTGTATTAGGGTAAACACACAGCACGCATTTCCCATGTAAGACCTAGCTGCTCACTGAGTGACCAGATCTGCTCATCAGTCGACAATGCATTAAATTAATGTGTGTTTGAGGTAAAAAGCAGGTTATGTGAGTCTTTTAGACAAACATCTGTCTCTATTGGCACAATTGAGCCGGATTGTATTAGTAGCACAACATTATTTACTGATTATGCCTCCATCCTCCGTCTGGTCGCAGCAAAAACAGCCTGAAACAACCCCAACAAGTTTTCTGGAAACCCTGACGTCTGCCAAAATAAAAACTTTCCAAGAGACTCTTTTGTTTTGGATTTCTATGTGTGAGGTTGCTGTGGCACAGCTCAGCTTACTCAGCATGTTGCTACTAAGCATAATTGCTTCATTGCAAGGAGCTCAGCATGGAGTTTTCCACTGAAAGGCAAAACGGGAGGGATAAATGCAGGAGAGTTGGGTGTGGTCATCTGCCTGAGGGTGTTTATTGTGAAATGTTCAACATATTTCCCATAATCCACCTTTAGCTTTACAGCCCCAATTGTATTTTGCTTCCATCAAACAGCTGGCAACACAGACCTCCCAAATGAAAGTCAGACAACAGATGAGTTATAGTTCTTCTGGGCATCAACTCCCCACCGCTCCCTGTTTTTTTTGTCTCTCCGTCTGGCTTCCTCTGACTTTTCTGCTTCTCTCATTTCAGCTGTTAGTGACCCTGTTGATCCAGCCAGCAGTGCTACCCTGTTAGAAGCAGGTTCCCATCTCAGCTGAGCAGCCACTTCCCTTCCTCGGACCACCCAACACCCAACCCCCAACTCCCTGTGACCTCTCAAACAGAGGAACACACACTTTTATTGTAAGGCAATATGAGTCGACACCGCTGGCAAAGTTTGACACTGGAATAAAAGAAGCTTGTGTGTGCAGGGAAGAGTTTGAGGGATATTGAGAGTTGCTCTGATTGGATGGAAAGCCTCTGCTCCTTGCCTGCTCTGCCCCTCACTTTTTTTTTTTGAACGTGTTCCCTGGCACATACACACTCTAGTCAAGAGGCAAACTGTGGGCTAATTCAGTACTGGGCACTCATGTTACTGCCTCCTTTTGTGCAAAGGGGAGAGGGGCTTAAGGGGTGTGGGCGGAGGATGACTGGGGGAGGGAGGGGAAAGCAGAGAGGGAAGGCTGGGATCGGGTGGGGGCGGAGAGCAGAAGGAGCTGTAGCATTGGGACTTGGTTGAAAAGTAGGACTGTGAGTTTATCTGTGTGAACACATGAGAAAAAGAGAGGGAAGACAAAAGAGACATGACAAGGATTAAAATAGGATGTGGAGCAACAAAACAACGTTTTTCTCGCTGCTGACCTGGACACAAACAGGAAGAGAAAGTACAAAGTAGAAGTGCACAAAGGACAGAGGACTTGCCTGAACAAGAGACAGAAGAAGACTGGTTTCTAACTGTGGAGGCGTGCACTCACTCACCGAAGGAGAGAAATAAGCACTGAGTCAAACCAGACAGACAGGAAGAGAGTGAGGGGGAAGAAGGGGAGGAGGAGGTGATTGGGGTAAAAGAAATCATAAGAAAGCAGAGAGGCAAAAAAGAGGCACTCTTGAGGGAGATAGTGTGTGTGTGTGTGAGAGAGAGGTTCAGCCGGGGAGAACGAGCCGTGGCGTGGGGAGGAAATCTGAAAACAGAGGGAGGGACAGGGAGCAGATAACGGCTGAGTGTTGAGCAAGGTGAAGTGGGACAGAGGGTGAGGGGGCTCGTGGGTGAAGTTCGCAGCAGGGGAGAGGTATGAGGGGACTCTTGAAGTCACTCTTCTCTTTGGTGATCACTCTCCTCTTTTTGGGGAGCCTGCTGACCACTCTCATCTGGTACACGTTCGACCACAAGTAAGTGTGAAACTACCTATGCGCGCACACACACACATTCATTGTATTCATTTCAACCTGTCAATACTGTATCTTTTATAACATACTTCATATTTATATTATTTATATATCCTTATACATATGTCCATACATTTGCATCTCGTTGTCTAAGTACTTTAGTTTGTGTGTTGTAGGTATGTTAGTGGGTACAAAGAGGCATGTTGCGGTTTAGTAAGACTATGAGTGTTGGAAACAGTTAATGATGATGACTTTTAGCTTTTTCTGCAGGCAGCAGACAATAACCAGTTCTCAAGGTTTTTTATTCGGCACAAGGGTCAAAATCCAGAAAGGCAATCAGACAGGCAGAGGTGCAAAATCAGGAACAAAACGGTCAGACATGGGGATACTCTCTAACATGGAATGCTGCTCTAGGAGACAAGACTGGCGATCTGGCACTGACACACAGGGGAGCACTGGTTACATACACACAGCAGGGAAGGGATAACCAGACACAGGTGAAACACATAAGGGTGGGGACAGGTAATCACACGGGGAATAGGAAGTGAACACAGAGACAAGACTATCAATATAAAACAGGAAACGGACACATGACAGACCCTGACAGTAATGTGATTAGTTTTATAGTTGATTGTGACCAGGAAAAAATACAGTATGATAGGTGCAAGAAGAGCTGTGCTGAATACCTTCTGATGAATCTAAAGCAGCTAAAATTTAACTTTCTTGCAAATATTATTTATGTGTCTATCAAATCTCAGATCTTATAATTTTGGAAAAATCATTCTTAAGTGTCACTTCAATACAATATAACATACAGGATTTGTTTTTTCAACTTGTTAAAAAGTTAAAATGATGCAATGTTGTTGCCATGATAAGTTTCAATATGAGGAAAGTGTAAACAGCAGAAAAACTACACACACACATTGAAACCTTGTCATTGAACATGAAATATGAGAGGCTATTCCAGCTCAGACAGACCGCACCATCATCCCCCTGAAATTTAAAGGTATTTAGCTGGATTCACTCTGGATACACTTTAATAACTATCTGTCATAGGTTGTGGGTTTTGTAGTCCTTAAGGTGCACACACTGACTCCATCTGGGCCCTATCAGAGACTTGTTCTGACATTTTAGCCCCTTTCATACTTAAAGACATAAACAGGAAGAGAACAAGATACATAGCTGTCTAAGCAACACATACTGTACACAGCAGACATTGCAACACACAGACATGAAGAGACAGGCTGCTCCTGCTGAAATGTAGCTAAGTAGCAAAGGTCTCTGCTCATGAGTTTGTACACTGGTTGTTCATTTATGTGCTATGAAGCTGAAAGATTTGCTCTCTGCTCTACCTCTCTGCCCACCATTCTACCTCATGTCAGTAAGAGATCCCTGAGTTGTTTCTTGCATTTTGAAATTTTCTGGTTAGATGCTGACTTAATTAAGTTTTTTTTATGTAATGTAAATAAGCATGGCAACAAACAGTACAGTCCATTTAGAACAGGACCTTCCTCTCAACTGATGTAAACAACACTATACGAATAATTGGTGCTCAGAGGCTATTAGAGTATCTGTTCCTTCTCTTGTCTTTCGTCCTCTCAACAGCAATGTGGCACCTCGCAAACCACATCCTCAAAAGAAAAGCACCCCTCAGTCCTCTGAGCTTTGTAAAGGCTGTAGGTGAGTGCAAACTCCATCACTGCTTTTTTTGTATATTCATATTCATGAGATCAAGTCATGTCAGAACTACCGGTATTACACACAGATTGTGTATCTGTGTGTGTCACAGGGAGGTCATCGACAAAGTAATGGAGCGTTACTCTCAAAGCTGGGAGAGGCAGGAGGACAATTACCAGAAATTCAGGTACAAAAAAAAATCACATCTTCTGAAAAAGTATATCACTATTATTATCTCTCTATCATTCCTATAGAGTTGTGCATTTACCTGTATGGAAACTGAACTACTGACCCATGTATAAACATTTCAATAAACAAAACTAAACAAATGCAAATAACCAGAAATGCAAATAGCTGTCACTGCATTCACACATACAGTATCCTGTAACACCACCCTTGCTTGCTTCCGTCCTTGCCCTCACTCACTACGACTGTGATATGACCAGCTCAGTCTGTAGGTGAAGGATTCCCTCCTTCTACCACATCCTTCCTAAATAGTCCAAACCTCCTGCTGAGGCCAAGATCACTGACATGACCCCGCAAATAGAATCAACTGGTTACATCCCAATGCTTCAGCTGTTGCAGTGCTTAAAAACACAGTCCAGAAAAAGAAAAAGAGGAAGAGCTGTTTCGCTCCTTTCCTCACACGTAAACATGACGCACACTTGGCATAGGATGAGGAAGAGGAAGGTGGGGAGGATGAAGTGAGAAGTGAAGAAGGACCAGAGTGTGATGAGGTGACTGGAAGAGAGGAGAAGCAGATAGAGTGTTGGCCTGCATCAGCTCAGGAAAGTACTTTGGGCCAGCTGAGAAGGAGCAAAACAGAGAGGAGATAAGTCAAGTTGCTGAAAACAAGATTATTTTGTGTGAAACAGAGAAAACAAGAAAATGACAACCAGACACAGAGTGGCCAAGAAAAGGTGGCTAAATCTGTCACAGCAAAACAACAAAGTGTCTACAAAGGCAGGAAATGAGAAACCTTTGCAGTGAACACTAACCAACTTGGCCACATTAGACAGAGGGAGAAACCCAGGGACAATCCAACACAGGAGGGAGTAGTGAAACTGAGAGCTGACGGAAACTGAGACTGACAAATGTCAAACTGCAATAGAGGGAGACAACAGGAACAACAAAGTAGATTCTGTCGAGAAGGCAGAGCAGAGCAGAGCAGACCCGCTGCACCAATAGAGGTTTCAGCAAAAGAAACCTAAACCACAGACACTTCTGAAGCTGTCAGTGGAGAGGAGCACAGAGGCACAGAGCAGAGCATGAGGCACATAACTCTGGCTCTAAATAACACTGTGCTGCAGCAGCATATGATCGATGTGAACAATGCTCTGCAGACCAGGAAACTCATCCTCTGGTGGTGGACAGAGACAAATTAAAGGAGCTGTTGGAGAGAGGAGTGACAAAAACTGAAGGCTACAAGGTCTACAAGCTTTTCCAGACAATGTGCTTTTATTTTATTACCCTGAATATGCTTTTAATTGTGCTCTTTGCTTTGTAAATATACAAACACTGGTTCTGTTTTCACTGAAACCTAAAGACACCTCCATTTGTGTATTAGCTACGCATCTGTTTTACCTTTTTTGTTAGGGTCCAGGGATGCACAGTGAATATGAAAAGGCAGTTCAGATAAACTACATTAAGCTCAAGAGGGAAACAAAGATAAAAAAAAAAGAGAGAGAGACGCAGATCTCAACAAATTTACATTATCAGTCACATGTTGAATGACGGTAAACATATCATTGCACCACTTTTTAAAAGATGGAAATGAAGTAGACTTCCGTTCTCTTAAAATAGCCATTTTACATATGAGCATACACATTAAATCCTGCTCGGTCTCATATGGTAGTTTCAGATCATTTTTCAGATCAACTTTCAGATCAGCGTGAAATAGCAAACACTAATAGTTGATTTGTTTCCCAGTAATTATCCTAAATAAATCAAATATTTTCTCCTAAAATGTTTTAACAAGCCCAGAAAAAAAGTTAAATAATCAGGTTTACATAAAAGAAATATTTATACAACGTGTGACAACAATGTTATGATTTAACACCTCTACTGAAATCATTAAAATCCTGTTGCTCCTTTAATAGAAAGTACAGTCTAAATGAGGTTTTGCGACAGTTGCCGTTTATCGAATGGGGTGATTGTAGTGGAGTACTGGTGTCTTAACAAAGTCATTAAGCAGAGATAGATCATCTAAAACTAAGCTTCAGGTTGGAGTATCTTTTGAAGCTTTCAAACATATCACGTCTCTTCAAGATGTAACAATATTGCCACTTTATTGTTGGCTATTGTCTGTGATTTTTATTGCCTGTTATATAGTAATGTGATTAGTTTTATAGTTGATGGTGACCAGGAAAGAATGCAGTATGATAGGTGCAAGAAGAGCTGTGCTGAATATGAATCACAAGCAGCTGAAATTTAACTTTCTTGTAAATATTATTTGTGTCTATCAAATCTTAGATCTTACAATTTTGGAAAAATAATTTGTAAGTGCCACTTCACTACGCTTCAATACAAAATAACATTCAGGATTTGTTTTTTAAAAATGTTAAAATGATGCAATGTTGTTGCCATGGTAAGTTTCAATGTAAACAGCTTACAGTTTACATATGTCACAAATATTTCTATAACCATCTGGTCTTTTAAAACTGACCTTAAACTATTTAAACAAAAAAAAAAACGAATCTAGGGTTTGTCTGCTTCTATATGGATAGAAAGAAGAACAAGTAAAAACATGGAAGGAGAAGTGGAAATAGAAATGGGATTTAAATCAGAGGAACCTGCATGCAACTACATTGTCTAAATATAACACACATTGAGGACCTGATTTATGGTAAAATAGATATTTAAATGACTCAAGACTGAATTAAAGTCCTTATATGAAACCAGAAATGCTTGATTTATCAGCTGAACTAATTTACTCTTACTCTAACACCAAAAACTGACAGGTCAGCCCGTGTCAACACTCCTGTCCGTCTTGTATGTTATTTAACATAGTCCTTGTGGTTCCACAGAGCTCAGCTGAACAACAAGTGCCATGGTTTTGACAAGGCCATCATTACCCAGGCCAACACTCCAGTGGGTTCAAAGCTTATGTACGACGGGGAAAAGAAGAGGATTCTCCAGGTGACCCCGGAGATTTTCAGCACCTTCGCAAAGGTATGATCTTTGCTATTTATTCATATTACAACAACACAGTGGAAATTATTTCACCAATTTGCTTTTGCATGTTCTGTCAAGTCATGTGTAGATGACACAAAGTGCAGTTTATTTTTGGTTAAGGACTCACACCAGAGACTTCCTGAAATGTCTGCATGTACTGTCTGTACTGCCTGTGTGTTATTTTAAGCAGAACATTTATTTTCTGGATTTTCATGAATTGTTTTAATAAAACAAATTTTAATAAACACACAGGGAATACCTAGATTTGAACTGGGGACCTCTTGATCAGCAGTCAAATACTCTATCACTGAGCTATACCCCCTCACACTGTTTAGTATAATGTGATTTTAATATACACCATGATTTGTAACTGGCTTCTCACTAGAAAATTGTTCTTATCTTGACTTTGTTATGCACATACCTCTATCCACACCATCTCTTATTTATTGACTCTATATACTTATTGGCTAGTGAACAGTTAAGTTTTAAAACATGCAAAGCATCATGAAACATCAAATCTGCAAGTTTAAAGCTGCCAACAGCTGGTAGCAATAGTATTCTTCATCATGAAGCATTACTGATGAAGTAGAATGGCAGCTGAACTTGTTTTTGAGTCTGTGAGAATTTGTAAAGTCATAAAGATTGTTATAATTTAACACTACAGATACCTGAAGCTTGCCAGGGAACACCCAGATTTGAACTGGGGACCTCTTGATCTGCAATCAAATGCTCTACCACTGAGCTATACCCCCTTACTGTAACTCTAATACACCCATGATTATCATGGTACGCCCAAAGCTGGATAGTAACTGCAGTGACATACTGAATCATTGAGCCACTTCCCTTTTAGTATGCTGAGAGACGTTCTGTACTTTGCTTGTGTCTTCAGTATCTTCTTTTATGATCACTGGCCAAACCCTGATAGCACTTCTATATTATTCAGGTTCTGTTTTGACTGACTGGAAATAAATGGTATAATGTCTGATGTCATTTGAGGAAGCTCGGTTCAGAAGTGTGCTCATTTAAATTGTGAGTCAAGTGGCCTTTTAAGGCCAAATATGTCAGGCTTCGCCAGGTGTGGCTGAGAAATGCCTTTTACTGACAAACCTTACTGCCCGATGTACAGGAAATCTTGATTCTTGATTCTTGATCTTGATATTAATAAAATATCACAATGATAGCAACCCATAAAATATCAACCATTGATATCACTAAGATGTGAATAACAACCCTGTATAACACGAAATGAAATAGATAAATAGTTGCCTTCATATGTGCCGACAGGCATAAAATTATTTTTAAATCGGAAAAGATTATAGAAAAAGACTCCGTGTGTGTGCAGGGGATTTCCCTGAGTGTGGGGCAAATACTTCCTCTTTTAAATGACTCTTTGTCTGCTACACACAATGTATCATCATCACCATAAATTTCAGTGTAATTCATTTTCCGCTTGTTATGTTTCCAGGAGCGTCCTTTCCCAAACAAAACATGGGACACGTGTGCTGTTGTTGGGAACGGAGGGATCCTGACCAACAGCGGCTGTGGAAAGGTGATCGACTCAGCTCAGTTTGTTATCAGGTGAGGAGAAATGTGTCCCGTGTTGTGGACTGAAAGACTGAGGACAATGTTAACTAGACGAATTAAACCATGCCACATAAAGATCTCTGTATGTTCTTTGTTACTTGTTCAGGTGCAACCTACCTCCTTTGGAAAACGGCTATGAGAAACATGTGGGCACCAAGACCGACCTTGTGACTGCAAACCCAAGCATCTTTATAGAGAAGTGAGCAAGAGAATGAATTACACAGCACCTTAAAATGTCCCTTTCCGTCTTGTTGCATCACATTTGCTGTTTATTTTCAGGTATGGGGGTCTAATGGGGCGACGCCGTCCATTTGTAGAGAGTCTACATAGCTATGGCAACTCCCTGCTGCTCATTCCCGCCTTCTCCTATGGCCACAACACTCCTGTGTCCCTGCGGGTCGTCTACTCCCTTGAGGACTTTAAAAGCTCCACCCGGCCCATCTTCTTCAACCCTGAGTACCTCCACAGTCTGGCCCTCTTCTGGCGCTCCCAAGGCCTACGAGCAGTACGCCTCAGCACTGGCATAATCATGGCCAGCCTGGCGCTGGAACTCTGTGCCAACGTGGATTTATACGGGTTCTGGCCCTTTAGCAATCACCCACATGGATTCCATACCCTGACTAACCACTACTATGATGACAGACAAACTAAAGTGAAATTTCACGCCATGCCGGCTGAGTTTGACCTCTTGTTGCGGCTGCACAGTCAAGGGGTGCTCAGGCTTCACCTGGAAGATTGTCAACCAAGTGAAAAGTAGTTCCTAGACCGAGTGGCAGCTGACAAGACAGGAGCCAAGTGCCTTCTTTGTAGCCTCAGGATAAAGCCAGTTACTCATAAAGTATTTTTGAATGAACATACAGATACAGTATATTTTGGCTGGTGAATTGAATTAACTGTGTCATTGCAAGTGTGACTTGCAATAAATGCTGAAATGGCCTATCAGCAGCCAAGACATTGCACTCATAATGCAACAATCATGAGGCTGTAAACAGTCTTATAATGTAACTAAAACTGTATTTATTACCACACATGTTCCAGCTGGAGTCTGGAGGGAGCTATTTTGATTTAAATCAGAATCATTTGTGAGGCCTGTGTGGGGGTCTACATTGTAGTGCCTTATTATGTTAATCAAACTAATGACTGACCATGGAAACTGAATGTATTTTGAAGAAAATACCTCCTTTACATGAAGATTGTTCGGATAAAACAGCAGCACACTGAATGTGAAGAATGTTTTGAGAACGTCACACATTGAACCACTTTGACAAATGTTCTGAGAACTGTTGATAGTCCTCTTTACTACACTTTAATCACACAAGTTGTAAAAGGCTGGTGCTTGTTTGCCGAAGATCGTTTCTGCACTCTCCATCATCACTGACGCTGCTGGATGTGATACAGACATAAAGGCAGGCCTCAAATCTCAGAGCGCCTGCAGGAGTTGTTTCCTAGGAGTGTAAACTACAAACCATCATGGCTGCCCTCTGTGGGCCGTGGTCGTCAGAGGATCTTATTAAGTGAGGCTCGGAGCCAAGGACTACACCACAGAAAGGAGAAAGATATAATATCACCACCAGTAAACACAGGAGGTCTCTCCTCACAGAGGTTGCTGTGTTACAGTGTACTACGCCTCGTCACCACACTGACCAGACATATAAGATATACGATAAGTACTGTCACAAAGTGGCAACATACACATATTGGTACGATGTTAGTTTGGAAACAAATTCTTTTTAAGTTGATGTAAATTCTAAATCAATGCGGATTTACTGACTTCAATGTAAAGTGATATGATGATTGTGAATTGTGCACTTTGGGTGAAAATCGTAATCTTTGGGTAAGCTTTCTTTTCTAACATTTTGCATCAAGAGTCTTGTGCAATTGGGAGTATTACCTTTCATGCTGACAGTCTTAATAGTGATTTTTGTCATCCAGAGAAACAATCTGCTATAATTTAGGTGACCAAACTTGAGAACCAAGCCAATTTGAGCCAACTGTAGAATCATTTCAATGTTTGTGATTTTGTTTTTGTGAACAGAAACTGACGGTGATCAAGTGAATCAGTGAATAAATATTTATCAGGAGGCTGCATTGAAATTCACTTGTCTAACCAGTAAGAAAAAGCTTTTTCTCAGACGTCTCAGCTTGCATGATTTTTTTTTGTCTTTGAGCCTTTAAGTGCCCAAAAACCTGCCAAGATCTGTCATTAGAATGCAGTATTTCTGCTTACAAACTGAATATTTGGCCAGTTTTGGGGCACAGTTTGTGCTCAGTGTACTTTGGGTTGGAAAACTATCTTATCCAGTGATTTATTAGCATACACTTGCGTAACCCCTTCTATATTTTGATTCTCCTCTTCTTTGTTACACCTCATACAGCATTTTTAAACCTGATTTAAGCCATATGTTTGTGTAGTGTATTTGAAAATGCAAATCCACTTCCTCCTGTTCATTATTTGGCCTTATATTTTTCCATATTTGATACAGCTGTGATATAAGTAGCCTATACCTTACCGCACCTTCCACTTCACTAAGTTTCTCCTGCGTGTCCTGCTCTAGGGCATCTCACAGTTACCGGATAGACTAGACATGCAAACATCTGGATGATGCTTTCACAGACTGAAAAAAAAAAAACAAGTTTTGGAAAGTACTGGAGTTTTTGTCCTACTCCTCTTTCCCTGTCCCCAAATTCATAATGGTAGCACATGTACACTGTCTCCAGAACGACATTTGTGTAGGGTTAGTACATCCGGCCAATTAGGCCATTAATGGAATGAAATGTTTGTTTCTTTTGAGAGAAAATAACTCACTGCCACAAGTTGCCATCCCAAACACTGCTCTTGGGATTCCTGACCTTGTTGTACATCCAGCTGCAGCGCTCCACTTATTCCCACTAACCACTCTCTCCAGGGAAAGTTCTTTATTTCAGAGAATCACAAAAAAACATACTTTCCATTTCCATTTTTGTTGTTAATTCTCCAGGCATTTTGTCTGTGAACTCACCAATGATGACAGACACAAAGTGGAAAGCTCTGTGGAAAAAAAGAGAATGAGGACAATCCTTACATATTTTTAATTTCTAAGAAGCATTGAACCAACATTTCGGTTGGCTCGGCCTGGATTGATCAAAGAGGTAATAGTATTATCAAGGACAATTTAGTTTTTAAAATCAGTGGCTGTTTGGAACAAACACCAAGCTCACAACACGTTAATGTAATTTAAAGCCTCACAGACTCAGATGTTCTCTCATCACAAGCTGAAGTTCAGCTGTCACCGAATGAACTGCCGCAGTGACAAACAAAATGACCCGGCTGACATGAGCTGAAGTGACATCTCTTCGGTTCTCCTGTGTTGTTCCTGCCAGTGACACAACATCAGCCCGTGTGACTGTAATTCTCCTGATAGGACTGCAGAGACCCCCTGCTCTCCACCAATCAAACTCAGACACAGATTTCATACTGACAAGAACAGGACAATACTCAATGTTTCAAGAGCAGGACGCCTTTTATTTCCTCAGGTTTTTTTCTGCTAAGCCCAAACAAAAGATGCAGAGACTTTATTCAAAATGCATTTCTGATTTATTTTTGTAGGAAAATAGGTCTTTTCACATGCAAATCAAATGTATTCATCAAAGAATATGAAAAAAAATCTTTGCCAGGGGATACCAGAATGGCACTCAAAGAAATGTACATTTTACAAAAGGCATAGCAAAACACACAAATACATGTATGAATCAGAGATTGTACTGGTAATACCACTGGTTTTATTGTCACATCCCACATGGGTGACTATAAGCATGAAGGGAAACAACACAGCCTCACTACAGCCTTTTTCCTGAACACAGACATCGTTTTACATAGACAGACAGATGCTGAGGGTGGACATTGTGGTATCCCTGATGAATAGACCCACAAAAGACTTCTTCATCTGATACAACTATAGTTTCAGTTCTCTGTCTGTGTTAATATACAGTGCAGAGATAATTCACATCGCACCAAATCACATCTTTCCAACCCAGTTAATGTAATTTTACTACACCAGTCCTGTTGTAATTGTGATCACACCTTTTCTTTTTCACTAATAATTCCTTCAGGTGTGAGGGCTTTCAGTTCAAAAGTGTGTCTTCACCCTAAGGTAAGAGAGTGCACAAATGCATATTGTCGCCATCAAGTGAAACGTACCTTGAATTCAGATGATTTTATGTAAAAAAAAACAACAAACACGTTCCTGTACACTGCAAGTACTACGTTTATTCCCTAATCCTTAAAGAATCAAGCAGAATTAAGTGAACTGACAAAGTATGCTTAAACAAGAAAATTGCCTCTGGTCGTGAGTGAATAAATAAACATTCCTGAAAGAAACCAACATAGACTGTTAAACTGATAAACCTGAGGGATCAGATGCTCAATATGGGTTAAGGAAATGTCTACCAAATAGGCCAACAAGCTTATTTATTTATTATTATATTATAAATGTACTGTCACAAAACCCAAAACACACATTGACACATTAATGTAAGTCAATCAGTGCCAAATCAGTCAGAACACTTAACCCAGGGTTTATCCTGTGTTTGCTTTTAGTTTCTTTAAAAGGCCTCGCCTGGTTTTCACATGACAGCAACAATATGTACGGTAATTTCTGTCCCGTGAGCACACTTCATTTTTTTCTGCCTTATTGTCTTTCTTTCTCAGCCGCTCAACAAACAAAAGAAAACAGGGCCACACAAATACATAACTGTGCCGCAGGCTAATTCTTTTGACCTGGATAGTTGCCCGAATTCCTTACTTCCCTCTAAAAACAGACATGTCTGAGCCGCATAAGCTAGAATAGTGCCAAACTGCCAGTAGTGCAGACTCTGAACAGATGGGGTCCTTGAGTACCCCTATGGCACGTCCTTGAGTACCCCATGCCCCTTTCCTCACTGTCTGAAGTGCTCCCTTCTTTGACAGGAAGTCGCCCTCTAGTGGCCCCAGCTGCCTCTAACTGCAAATCATCACCAGCTGTCTGTCAATTTATATTTCAGATTTCAGATTTCCTTCTCTTCAATAAAGCAATAAATACTTTAGTTGAGAAAATTTGTTCACAGAGAAAGTATTTGATGAGGGCTGATTAGCTTCCAGTGGAAGAGTCGTCTGACACTGACTGAAACTCTAAATCACCTGTGGCTTATTGGCGACAGAGCGGCGTCAGTGGAGCCAGTGTCAGTCACTGCTCTGGCGAGCGACTGACTGCAGTACTTCTAGAGATTTATGACTGTCTGCTGGCTGGCTGGCTGGCTGGTTGGCTTGTTGAACAGACTTGTGGAGACTCTTGCTACTTGAGCACCCTGTTGTATTGTACACCATGTGAAGGAAGCCACATCACAATGTCCAGCCTAACAACTTCACATGTATCAGACATGTTTGTTCAGTTAGTTCACTATTTCTTTCAGATGAGATTAATTAAATCAAGAACACAATGTTCCAGCTTTCTGGATCTGCTCCTCCTACCAATTTATATTCATAAAATGAATCAGTGCTTGTTTAGGAAGCTACTGTGGGGCAAAACTTGGAATGGTTTGAATAATTTGGCACTTTATGTCCTTTCCCCAACTGATTCATCCAGCCAGTTTGTCTCCACAGAGAGCTGTTCAGCAGATCTCAGAACACTGTTTATTAAAACACAGCCAAGAGGGTTGCTACATACATTAAATACTGATACTGTAACATACAAGGAAGTCTGCCTTTTTTTTTTCTTTACGTCATTAAGTCACTGTAGCCGACATATTATAAAAATATACTATGTCATATTTCACATTTTTACAATTGGAAGGCAATTTAAAACACAGTAACCATAAATATCCATACAACTAATTCATTTTAAAAGAACGTACTTTCATTTATTTTATTTATTTATTTATGTTTTTACAAAAAAACATTATTGAAAAAAAGAGTGTTTTCATATAAAACACTGGCTCAAACATAAAAATTGACTCAATTTTTGAGTTTGCTATTTTAAATCCCATTCCAAAAAAGCAATACACATACTGTAATACAAAAAACAAGTGACATTTACAAAAGTGTTGGTCTCATGTAGGCATTTTTTTTTTTCACGACTGGAGTAGCATGGCCACAGTATTCCAAAGCTACAAACAACCAGGCTTTGTAGCAGCCTAGCATAAAATCTTGGCACTGACACTTGCATCACACAAACAGTGTTTGGTCTCACTATTTTATAGTAATGGCTTTAAACCTTTTCCATTACAACATTATGGTGACATTGCAGCCTTGTGCATGTAACACTGAACTTGTAGCGCTGGGAAGACTCAACTGACACAAGGCCTGTCAATAGAAAAGGAACACTACAGCTGGTTAAGGTGTTGCTGGATGCAGGTAGCATTTGGCAACTGGTATCTCCTCCAATAAAGTAAGCCTTGTAGAAGATACCACTAGGGGGCAGTCAACTACAAGGCAGATGGAACACCAGTGGATTGCTGAGCAGCCTTGCTCATTAGCCATGAAGAGCCAGAGAAACTGAGAAGTTGAAGAATAAGATATAAAAACAGATTTGTTGATGCACCTTGTTAAAAAGAGCATTTTCTCTCATGAAAGATTTGATAAAAAGCCACCTGCCGTACTCAATGGGTCTCTGAGCAGCCGCTGGTGTAGCACAGAGAACACAGGAAACATACACAAACACACTGCCAAAGTCACAGCAATGTAACACTGATGATTGACACTGGAGAGAAAGCAGACAGAACATGACTGACAGGGCACAGCCTTCAGGAAGGTGAAGTTCTCACCGCATTATAAAGTCACTGTTTTAGGCATTGCCACTGAATTATGTTACATTTTATTGCATTTACGTTGATAACGTCATTACAGTACAAAGTCATAGCTTTAGCTAGCCAGGACATAATGACATGGCATCCCATTGCCTTTGTATTATGAGGATGCTTCATTTTGATATCACTGTATTTTGATGTCCCAAAAATTAGGATGGAGACAAGGTCTTTGCAGAGAAGCGGGCAGAAAAATGAGCTAAGCCAAATCTGGGATCAATCTGATTTGAAACAAAACTCATTATCATTCAGTAATTTTCCAAAGTTCAAATCCCTAAAGAAAGGATGAACAGGAAGACATCAGACGTCAATAATCTGCTTTAGAACTTGAGGAGAACAAGACATGTAAACGACTGTAGCCTATTACAGTTTGTGTTGGTGTGATGTTTCAAGTTAGACAGTGGTAGCCCAGACAAAATAAATTGTCAGCTGCAACGTCACATTTTTTTTTACACACCTTAATACACAAACACACATCTTCTCCAGCTTGCAGGATTCTTTAAGGCACAGTGGTGTTTAAATATCCAAGGAAATTTTCAACAGCTCATCATCCAATGTCTAATATATACATGGTTTCAATGCATGTAACTGTTTTTGGGGTTAAATCCATACAGAGGGTTTGCCCTCTCCAGATTTGCTGCTGCTGCTGTTGCTGCTGCTGCCTCCTCCGCTGCTGCCTCCTTTGCCATGCTTGAATCTATGCTTGCGCTCTTTCTGAGGCTGCGGCTGAGGCTGTGGCTGAGGTTGAGCCTGGATGATGTTACTTTGGGGTTTGTCGTCCTGGTTGTCCCCAAGCTGCTCCTCTGCCCGGTGCTGCTGACTGTAGGCCTGGATGGCTGCCTCCAGCTGCTCATGAGCTTGCTGTATCATGTCTTTGTTCAAAGCCACGCGGGCCTCTCCTCCAGTGGGAAAGTTATCCTCATTGCTACCAAATTGCTGCTGCTCTTCTTGGGCAATGTTTGCCCGGTTCTGCTTGCATGCCATCTTAGCGTTGCTAAGGTCTGTGTAGGGCATTTGCTCTGGCTTTACTACAATGTTGTAGCCAGGTGGAGCTGATGGGGTGTTCCACGAGAAGGGGTAACCTACGTAATCAGCAGCCCCATCTCCACCCACCCCTCCCTCAGAACCAGCCTCAGGCCCTGGCACCCCTACTGAGCCCTCCACACCTCCATTGGTGCTCAGCAAGCCCAACTGGTACTCATCCTCCTGAGGTGGGCAGCGTCGACGTCGAAGAATGTCACAGATGGAACCAATCCCCAAGTGGAGCATCTCCCAAACATTAAGCGCAAGACAAAGGACAGTGACACCATACATGATGCGCAGGAAGATGGTCTTCTCTGTAGGCCGTGACACAAAGCAGTCAACGCTGTGGGGACAAGGTTTCCCCGAGCACACAAACACGGGCGTCACACGGAATCCATACAGCAAATACTGGCCTGCAAGGAAGCCCGCTTCAAGCACTGTACGAGTCACCAGCTGCAAAACGTAGACCCGCATCAGCCCCTCATCTTGGATACGCTTGCGCCCATCATGCCGGACTTTGGGTCTAGGCGTAGGTTGCAGCGGATCACGTGGCCTTTTTGGGGGCTCAATCTCTGGCACCTCATAGATCATGGGATCATCCTCCTGGTCCTCCTCAGTCTCCTCGATACCCCGGTGCTGCCGTGCTCCAAAGCAGATTTTCCTGGGCTTCCTGTGCGTGTATCCCCCTCCTCCTGTTCTAACTGCAGCAGAACCACCCCCTCCTTTGGCTTCATCTAATCGTGCGATCTTGTTGACAGCATAGCCCATGTACATGAGAGAAGGCATTGCCACCAAGATAATCTGAAAGACCCAGAAACGGACGTGCGATAGAGGGGCGAAGGCGTCATAGCAGACATTCTCGCAGCCCGGTTGGCCCGAGTTGCAGACAAACTTGCTCTGTTCGTCGTAGTAGATGGACTCTCCCCCAACGGCAGTGAGAACGATGCGGAAGACGATGAGCACGGTGAGCCACAGCTTCCCCACGAAGGTGGAGTGGTTGTGGATCTCCTCCAGCAGCCGCGTGAGGAAGCTCCAGCTCATGGTGTCGCTGGACAGTGGGGCAGACAGTGTCCCTCTCTCACCTGCTCACAGACTCTGGATAAAGTAAAGGAGGAGGAAAGGAGAAGACAAGAGAAAGAGAAAAGGGGAGACAGAGTTCACAATTAATACAAATTTCAAAACGTGATCAAAGCAAGTAGTTGGATTTGCACATTTTTCTAGTACAACTTCCATTCCTGTGGAAACAGTATTAGTTCTGCAAGTTCAGTGGCAAGATTGAAAAGGAATGACATAATAATCGCTTTAATTAAAATAAGTGTTCCTCTCTGAGCTCAGGCAATCAATATGTCCTTAATGTGATCTGTTGCTTCTTGCAGCGCAAATACACACACACACACACACACACACACACACACACACACACACACACACACAGAATTTGGAGCTCAGTGCCACAGTGAGGTTGCTGTCAAGTTCAGGCTTTTAGGGAATTAGAAGACCAAACAGGGTGGAAAGAGGATATCGGTATTAAAAAATACCATCAAGCAGCACTGAGAAGGAGGCGAAATAATCCAAATAGGAAATTTGCTATCATCAAATACACACACACTTTATTTAACAGCCTATCTCTTTTTGAAGAAATAAATCCTCTTAGTGAGCCTTCTTCTGTGTGAGGTGCAGTTTTTCAGGATTGTATTAACTCAACTAGTTTGTTCTGGTTGAGAGGTAAATGGCATTGTGCTGTGCTTATGTCCACGTGCATGTGTGTGTGCATTTGAGCACAGTTTAGGAAGAGGGACATGTTGCCTATGTAGGTTAGGTCTGGGCTCCAGGCAGTCCATCCAAACCAGCAGAATCAGCAGGTGGCCGGGGCACAAACCGTTGGAGCGAGGAGTCAGACAGCAGACCCACATTAGCTCAGGCAGTGGAGCTGAACCCAAACACTGCTGTCCCTCAGGGCGGCTTTGGGGGATGAGTTTGACACCTCCACAGAAGTTTCCCCCTTATGAAGCTGCAGTACG
The DNA here is from genome assembly GCA_946959425.1 of Argyrosomus regius. Taxonomy (NCBI): domain Eukaryota; kingdom Metazoa; phylum Chordata; class Actinopteri; family Sciaenidae; genus Argyrosomus; species Argyrosomus regius. Next base: position 18,040,839 of record OX336897.1, on the reverse strand, counting down.
GCCTGGCTTATTGTTAGCTAGACTGAGAGGCAAATCCAACCATGAATACTAGCTTAGTTTGGGGTTTAAAGGGCTTCCAGGCATGATAGCCTTACCAAGCAGGTTCAGAGCTTAGTCGGAGTGAGCTGGATCTGCAGCGAGAGGGAAAATTTCGCTGTAGGAGACGAACAGGAACTCCCAGCCCTCTGCTTTGTGTCTCCAGTGGGAACAGGGAGGGCGGGAATGTTTTGAAGGAGGCTTGCAATGAAACATGTGTCATTTTGATCACTCTGACCTTATAAGGACAAGCTTGAGACAGAGGAGGTAGATGTCAGGAATCCTGTGTGTGTGCACTCCGGTATGCATATTACCGACATACAGTAAGAGGCACAGCTGCAGTCAGACAAAGCAGTGAAGTCCATGTGAGCGCGCTAACTGTGAGCGTCTGTGACCGACACGTATGAGTAAGCACCAAATGGCCGGAGCGGAGTGAGAGGTTGCCACAAGCACACAGTGTCATAGCAGTGTCCTTCCATGGTCGAACTCTGTCTGCGTTACATCACTGTATTTCTTTACATAACTCTTACTGTGCTGCACAGTTGTCCTTTAGATTACAATATCCAGATTCACTCAGAGACAAAGAGCCGGCTGCAAAGGTTAAACTGCTTTAAATTAATTTCAGGCTATTCTGCTGAGAAATGTTTTGGGATCATTTTTACTGTATCTTCAGTTTTTTCTGTATTTGTCTTTTCAGTGTTTTTTCAATTATAACTGCAACTTTAGGGGTAATTTGTGGTACTTTATTGAATATTGGGAAATAATAATTTAAATAAATAAATGTATTATATCAAATGTTCTCCAGTAATATTTATTTATTTAATCTGGGAGCAGATTGAATTAGGTGGATCAATAACACTTAATAAGTCTGTCTGAATATATATTTCCTACTCTGTTACTATTCCCTCTTATTAATATTTCTATAAAAAAATATAATAGCTTTGATTTACACACTCTGGCTGCATTCACATTAATTTTCTCTTATCTCATGTTCCAGCTCTTGATGTTTACACTGAGTGAAATTTTTAAGCTCGGGTTTCCATGTTTTTGTGGCTGCACCACTCACACTGCACAAATGGAAATATTTTTTAGATGTCCTATGCATGATTTTATACATGTTTCCTCAAAATTCATAAAACCTTAGGACCTCCATTAGGATTTAAAAGCTCTGTGCATTTGTTCAATATTTTGCTGCACAGACTTTTTTTCAATTAACAGGAACTGTCACACTCCCACCTGACCAGGAGAGACGCTCAAGCCCCGGTATGGGCCTGCTTGAGCTTAACGCTCCTCTGCTACCTCAGCCACATATAACCTGGCATTTTGCTTTCTCATCCAATTTATGTCTAGAGGAGCTAGTGGGGCAGTTAGGGGTAAGTAACTGACTCTGTGCATTATGTTACTGGGGTGAGTCAGCCTCCCAAATAGCATCGCACAGACACAGCAGACTTTCTGTCTCTTACTCTGATATAAACGATGAACAGCAAATTGGTGGAAATCATGTCACACGTGAAAACATAAAAGAGCATGACAGGCTTCGGTTCTAAAGTCAGGAAAGGAAGCATAACTTTCCTTAGTGTAATCTCATAGTGATTTTATATAATAGGACATTACTAATGAGCTTCGAAGGGGAATATCTTTCATGATCAATGGCTCTAAAGCCATAAGCCCAAAAGGTCACGACTTTGTAATCATGGGTCATCAAACTATCAGTCTCTTTGATACATCTGAACCCATGACATAGCTCATAGCCCTACCAGAACAGTACAAGGTCAAAGGCCAATAAGATCAGTTCCTGAGGGGTGACCTCTCCACATCACAACCTCACGTGCCAATTCAAACAGACATTTACAATTATAGTTAGCATCACTGGAGGGATCCCCTCAGTCACTGGCTTTCCCTCAGGATCCAGGATCCACAGTCTGAATATAGCACAAAGCTAGACTCACAGACAAGCACACAAAAACACGCACACACATGTGCAACGTCCTTAAAAATCATGCTGAGTAGAGCCACAATGTCCCATCATCAGGGTTAGCTGAGGTACTTCTTATTCACAGTAGTGACTCATCATGTGGACACAGCGCTCCAGCCGGAGGGCCCCGGGCTTGAGAGGGACACCAGGGGAATGAGCCCACCATGGGACCAACTGCGACCTCTACATGGGACCACTGCAGGTGGACGAGGGTTGTAATCATCTAACAGGAAGATGTGCTGTAACTGCATGCGTCATCATGGGGAGTTGTGTGCAGCAACAGGTGAAGGTGGCAGGTGTGCCAGGTCATGTTTTTTGTATATGACATTTCAGTAACAGTTAACTCCCTTTGACTTACTTGACTAACTTGGGATCTTCTAGGCATAAGCGTGTATTTAAACATCAAAAATAACATGTAAGTTACCCAGTTACTTGGAGAAAGCACTTGAGATGAAGATATCAAGATAAACTTTTGGGTTGTAGCACTTATTTTCTTTCTTAGCCTATATAATGTGCAATATATTTGACATTTACATGCATAAACACATGTAGATGAAATTACGTCTAGTTATATTTTTGATGTGTAGTTTGATGATCTGTCCAAAGCAACAGCTACTTTTATCTTTTTAAAGTTTGTGTTAATGTGACCTGTTTCATTTATGTGTATTGATGCAGATGTTCTTAGTTATGCAAGATTCAAGATTTAAAGCTTTTATATGTCACATGCTCATGCAAATGAAATGCAGGTTAGTATAATCAAGAGGTTGCGTTAATAATGTGCAATAAAGAATAACGATTATCGTTAGACCTAAAACTAAGAAATAAAACAAAGATAAAAATTCAAACAAATAATTCTAAACACGTGTGTGATAAGTATTAAAAATTGTGTATGTTCGATCATTGTGACGACAGAAAAAAACATTTTCTGAGTTGAACTGTTGATAAACTGTACTGCTAATAAAAGGAAGTGTGAATTAAAATTCTCTCTCTGCCTCTAAACTGTTTTACTACATCTTCCTGCTTGGCTTTTATATATGCAGAATTATGTATAAACACACACACACACACACACACACACACACACCAACACAAAGCATTATTCATATTAATAAACACGGGCTAAGGGCAGTTAGGATAATGAACATAATGTAAATGTAGAAAAAGCTCTAATGAGTGTATGTAAGGGTAATATATTTATTAGCCTCTGGATGAACTTTAATCAAGTGAAGCATACTAACATGTACGTTTACAGGCACGTGGAAGCGTTATGTAAATCTAATATCAGTGAATGTATTGTGTTTTCACATATAGCATTGAGCGATGATATTGGATCATTTCCGAGTTATTTTTAGTTTTATTTTGTCTCTGCTTCTCTGCTAACCTCACACTGTACTCATTCATAGACAAACATCCGCACAGATGCGGCAGCCACTATCCATCATTCAGCTCACACCACAGATGTACTTTTTCCCCTGCAGAGTATGAATGTCAGAACAGGCTTGCAGTAAACAGTTCCTCAGTCTGCTTCATCATCATGCTGATTATCATTCAGATCTCTCATAGTGATTGGAAAAGATCTTAAGGCAGATCCAGTAAAAGAACTGTCAGTGCTTTCTTCAGCCCTGATCCTGAACACTCCTCATCTTGATGTCACACTTTTACATGATTATGATTGCATATTTGTTTCTGTACAGTGCTGTTTACAGGGTTTGACTACAACTTCTAATGGCTTGCGTGGTTTTCCCTTCAGTCTCAATAACCCTGATGGCAAAAGCATCCTCCGGAATGACCTCTGAATGTTATATCCAGCATTCAGTAATAAAAATCATAAACCTCATAAACTACAGTAGCAAATTGAGTGGGAATTGTGCATGTTCTAATTACATTTCCAGGAGATTCATACATTTTAAATAGTATAAACCGTGTGTTGTAACTGTGCCATGTCATTTTGGGGTCATTCCTATGTTCCCACAGCCCTATGTTCCCACATTTCTAACATTTCTTTTCCACTGAAAATTAGGCCCTGTGTTCCCACAGCCCTATGTTCCCACATTTCTAACATGTACTTTTTCACTGAAAATTAGGCCCTGTGTTCCCACAGCCCTATGTTCCCACATCATATTGGGTTAGGGTTAGGGTTAGGGTCACCATTTTGTACACATAACATCACACCCATAGACATCTTTCCACACGTATTTACACAGAAGTGTCATCGCAGCAGAACATGCACCGTGTGATAAATCCCAAATGTGGGAATATAGGACTGTGGGAACATAGGGCTGTGGGAACATAGGCATGGACCCATAATTTTTAGCGCTGCTCACTACTGACAACACTAATTTTTAAAAAATGAAAACTGGAACTGTGTCTGGTTGATGAGTTTATTTACTTTTCTGCTTCAGTGCTTTTTTTCAGTTTTCTGTCCGCACAGCATCTCACACAATTGCATTAATGTCACACAAGGGCTCCACTTCAGTAATATGAAAACATTATCATTAAGCACAACACAAGAATGCAACAATCTCATTATAATGGTCACTCTTCAATGGTATTACCAGGATAAACATTAGCTGTAATTTTCTAGAACTAGAACAACAATATAAATGTATTTTCTGGATATATTAGACTCAAAAGTAAAAACAGATAAAGGTTAGACAGTTATTATTGAACACTAGCACCTGTTAACTCAACCTTTCTTTATTCACAGAGAAAAGAAATCAGATAATTCATTGCTGAAACTGAACATATTCAACAGTCTTTGCTGCAAAGTAGAATTTCGTGGCCAACAGCAATGCGAAGTCAGAGAGAGAAGAGGTGGTGAGAAAAAGAAAAGGAGGTTAATTATTCTCCCCGTGTGAGGACGCCACATTTTTATACTTTATATGAACAGAAAACGTCAACGAAAAATTGACTCAGTGAAGATGCAGACCAAAGCCGCTCCTAAACCTGCGGTGGCAGAGTTTGAAGCCGTCCTCGCTGCTGAGTATAAAGTGCTGCACTGTGTGCAGAGGCTTAATATGCTGCCTTTGTAAAACTTAATCGCATAAAAAAAGAAACACCTTTAATTTGAAAAATAGACAATGTAGCTAATTAATTGGGATTACCCCAAAGCCAACAAGAGATACGCGGATGATTTTGGTCTTTATAATGTTACCTGATCAAAGTCAATTTCACACCAGAAACTCTAATACGTTCTTTTAACAACAAACACAATAAAAGCATCACAAAGCTATGAGATGAATGACCGGGACCTCAGAGTTCTGCTCGGGCCGATGTTCCTCTGACTGTCCTTATTCGAGGGTCATTGACACAGTGCCTTCTCCCTCTGTTCTGCCAGCAGCATCCTCAGGCTTTACAGATGCCCTTCCGAGCCTCCACCTTGTGCCACACACACTGCATATATCAAACTAATCTGCTCACAGTAGCTGGCCAGACATCTGTCCATGATAACCCCCTGGATTGTCATATGTGGGTTAAATCGTAGTTGTTTTGATGCTGACGGACTCCGCATAAAACCTACAAATTTATGTCGTAAAAGGTCACCAGCCTCTTCTCGTGAATCCACGATAGGAGTAGAGATAACCACTCTAACAGCGCTGTGTGGAAGACCGACTGTTGGCAAGTGCTCAGCCTAAAAAGCACAGGGGGTTTCTCATATCGTGGTTCCCCTTCTCCTACTCTGAAGGCACTGGATAAGCTCCTTTGTTAGGCACTCAGATATTCAAATCACCAAAAAATATCCAGCATAGCTAAAAATGGATTTCTTATTAACATAGTCTGGTTGTCTGCTTTTTTTTCTGAGCTGCAACTTTGTTCAAAAGAGTCCTTAAAGTGATTTAAAACATGCACGTCAAGAGTGACTTTGCATTAAGTTCACCCACACAGAAGGTTATCGGAGCTGTTAATCACATCCATTTCACAGACTAATCTCTAACAGATTGTATAGTGCATATATTTACATAGATACACAGACATGAAGCTTACTTCCAGAGAGATCAATGCATGCGGTCATGAAACACAAATAAACTACAAATTCCAAAGGATCGAGTAGACAATACACCCCAATTTGGGCCTCTGGCTCATAAAACGTGTAGCGGAAGACATGAAGGAATTTGGATAAGAAACATTACTAGTGAGGGATAAAAATAGAAACTGCTGAACATTTTGTTGTGTGGTCAGACGTGAACATCATCTTGTGAGAGAGTCTTGAGACATCTTTGCTGAGACGGATGAATGAGCTATTCTTCTTCGTTTTGCAGGGGGGAGGTGGGTTCTGTGGGAGCATTTCTCCCTCTGTATTCGTGGGAAACTAAAAATTCCCTAATTAACAGTGTCCGAAGGGAAGAAACGCAATGGTAAACTGGTTCCATATGTTACAGTACGAATTTCTGAGGCAGAAGCAGCCTTTCTGTGAGCATCTTGTCTTTTATTCAATGTCATGCCAGGAAAGAATGCATGTAGATGATTTTTTTAATGTTAGTGATATTAAGTTCTCCAAAAGAGTCGTCACTAAAAGTCACTTTCAAATTGATAAATGGAAAAAAGAAAAACAAGCACATAGACAACAAACAAGCAGAAAAGTCAAGTGATGAAGCTGCATACTCACTTTACTCCTCCTCTCCCAGATGCCAGGTACTGCGTCCTTTGTCTCTCAACCTGAGGCCCCTCATCTTTGTCTCCTCCTTTACATACACTTTAACCTCGGCTAACATCAAACAGCCATGGCCTAAAATCAACGACGACATCCCGACAACAAAGAAACCTCAAAACAAAACACACGTCTCCACGGCCGCTCTCTCGTGAAGAGCCTCAGTCTGTGTGCTTAACCAAGTGTGAGCGCTTCCTGAAAGGGAGAGGAATGAGGGAGGCAGAGCATCTTGCCTCTCTCCCTGTGGTACTCACAGTGGTCCTCACTTACCCCCTTATCCCCTCCAAATTGGGTCATGGTTGGGGGTGGGGATGGGTGTGTGTTTGTAGAGATGATGGAGGAGGTGGTGGTGGTGGTGGTGGTGGAGTTTTAATACCCCTTGGAGGGCAGAAGGGAGGGGAAGTCTGGGTGTGACAGACAGTGATAGGGTGGAAGGGAAAGTACATGGTTTTGGAAAAGCCCCATCCTGTCGAGCTTCTAATTGCTTACCCTTTCCTGAAAGCGTAAGAGAAGCAATTAGAAATCCATCTTAGATGATGAATATAAAGGTCCTATATGGAGCCTTTTGAGATCAGGAGAGCCTAAATAAATAACTTAAGCTTTTTAAAAATATTTTATGATCGTAGTGAAGGACTTGGTAATGAACAATGTATGTTAAACTGAAGTAACTGAGCTTGGATGTTTTTATTGAATAAGATTTTAGTTGAATCAATTTTCTGCTAAACTACTGATAAAAGCATGAGAGACAATTTTCCATCTCCGTAATTTGGTTGTTCTACCAGCACAAACAAAGCTTTTAAGGCACGTTTACCCTTTGCATCCTTACAACATAATGATCTCAGCGCCCACCAATCGTCTGGGGATTTCTAAATGCAAAGAGCAGTCACTAACAAACGCCCTACGCCCTACCTAAAACAATGCTCTTCCCTAATTCTTAAAACATCGGAAAGTGACATCCTGAACAATATTATATGGTATATATATGAGCATTTACAAGCACACAACTTCCGCAAATCAACTCCCTAAAGACTTTGGACTGATTGTGTAATGGAGGTTTTTTGTTAAACTCTGGGAGCTGGGAGAAAGTCTTCAATCTCTACTGAGTAAAGCGTTTAGAGAGACTGGCTTGTGAGTCTAACCAATGAGTAACACACAAATAAGAAAGATGATATGTTTGCAATAATTTAGAAACAATGTTGGTCTGTTGTTGGTCCTTTATAATCAACTATTGGAGGGATTAACTAACTAAAAATAGTCTCAGACATGTCTCGGGCACAATTCCCAACCATAAACTAAATTTAAATGATCTTTATTAGGATCGGGATGTTTTAGAAGATGTACTTTTATTGGATTTTTGTAAGTATTTAGCCTAAAAAATACATAATCAGTTTGGTTATACTTACAGTATTGTGTGGACCATTGGCAATGATTTTCATACCACATCCAAAGTATGACAAATAATTGATGCACAACATGCTGCATGTTATGAGTGCCAGTGGATTTGGGTCTCTAAAAGAAGGGCTGTCAACTAAAAAAAAAAAATCAAACAACACAAGTCATCAGAAAGTTATTAGAAAAGTCATGAAAGGACACGGTGAACTCTTTGAGATAAAAGTTGGGGAATATCCAAATAATCAGCCGATCCTGTCCACAACATTTTATGTCAATCACATATAGTTTCATCTTGTGGAGATTCAGACACTTGGTCATAATCCTCTCCATCACTTTCAGCCTCTGCATGCCCTTCTCACTCCATCATTCTGCTCCCTCTCTAATGCCTTCACATAGAGTCATAATCATGCAACGCTCCGAACAATAAAAGATGTTCGTTTGATATCCAAATCCACTCACCAGTGGTGGTTGCTCAAATTATGACTGCACGCTATCTCAGCCTCTTTTCTTATCTATGTGTTCTGAGTGGACCAATCGCTATCTTCAAATTTCACAGATCATGTGCTGAGAAATCAGAGGGCGTAAATCCTCTTTAAATTCATATCATGAACGTGGCACAGCTTCGGTTTAATATGTTTTTCTTTAATGTACAGCTATCGCAATTTTTTTTCATGAATGTGAAGTTGTGAAATGGGATTTTTCTTTTTGGATGTGTCAGCTTTGTAATACCCTTGAATGATTTCCTGTTCCTCTCCTTTTGATGTTTGACAGTTTTACGGAGCACCTTCTTCAGTCTTACTGATTTCTACAGACAGCTGCACAAGATGCGATGATGATAACGATTAACTAAAAGCAGCACAGAAAAAAAATCACTAACCTGCGGTGAACCAAAGTTGTTTTGGCTTGTCAGCACACATACAAAGCTATGATATACAGTATGTACTAAAGAGGAATGATGACACCTGTTCACAGTAAAAGCTTTTCCTATGTGGCGATGAGTGACAGTAAAATAAAAAGTCACCAGCCCAGTTCTGGGCACCTTATGTGTTGAAAACTTGTGATTAATAAACACACTAAATCACTATGTAAGTCACTTTTTTATCTGTGTGTGTGTGTTTGTTTATGCCACAGTCGAGGTCATCTTTGCAGACTCAGCCAGCACACGGGCAGAGATGATTTATGGCTTTCATTTTCTGCTGACATAAAGAGGAACAGCTCTCTGTTACTGTCACTGCATATTATGAGCACAAGGGGGTATAGCTCAGTGGTAGAGCATTTGACTGCAGATCAAGAGGTCCCCACTTCAACTCTGGGTGCCCCCTTTGGGTAAATACTTACTACAGCAGAAATGCAGCCAGATTTATAATATATAATACATCACAACTTGGACTTGGTGTCCACTCCAATGGAATTCTCTTTCTAGCTTGAGCTCTTCAAAGCGCCACATCGTTGATGCAGAGTTTTGAGGAGCAGGTGCTCATTGGATACAGTTTCACCTCAGCCAAACCCGCTTTCTTATGTGTACTACAGACTTTTAATGTGCTCAAACTGGAAAGTGACAAAGTGAAGTGTACTGAACAAACATTATGCATACTACAAATTGTAGATTTTTGAGTGTGCCATTGATGGATACTATATTCCCACAATGCAATGTACAAAGGAAATGGAGAGAGCAGCTCACAGCTGGGAAACAAAAAATTAAATAAATTATGGAAGGTGGTGAGACATCTCCAGAAAATTTTTGGAAAACAAACAAACAAACAAACAAAAAAGTGTTAAATCTTAAGAAAACCATTGTTTTTGTGTTTGTGGAGAAGTCACAGTTTGATTGCACTAATTGTATGCTAAAACAGTAGACTATAATACTTACTAGTAAGTACATACTGTATGCTGACAGGAGAACGAGTGCTAAGCAACTTTTGTGCTGATCTATAGCACACGGACAGTTCAGCTGTGTCATTATCACATGGTACAGCGCATTGGTTCAGTGCATTAATGCTAATTAGCTTTAGTTTCACTGCTGAAGTTTATGATCAGCTGTTAGGACAACTACTATATTTAAGTAATGCTGTAGTCCCTCGTGGTGCCTCCAGTAACTCTTAAGAGACAGTGCCAACTTATGATCATGATCTCTTCATTGTCTTCAGTGCAGCGTTAGGAAGACTGCTAACATAAACACAAACACCATAGAGACCTGATTTAATACTGTTGTGCCAGTTGGTGACTCTGTATCTTTCATCAAACACAGCTAAAACTGATTGGCTCTCCCCGGATGACAACATATGTAAGACAAACTGTGATGCTGTTTGTTGATGATACAGTACAAGTGCTACATCATGTGAGTTCAGATCTAACTCTGGTATTTTATGCTCTCTGAGGATGATATTGCATGACAAAACACCTTCAGTGGGTATGAATTAATCCACCCTTAGTGTGTAAATCTGGGCTCCATCCATGCCGTATACATTACATGAAACAGCATTAAAATGACTGCACCTCGTTAGATCAATTACATACTGAATATAAGGACATACATATACATTGCAGGTTGACACCATGAGGCTCATGTCATATTATTTTCCCATAAAGTTTCACTACTTGACATTTGAACAAACCTATCAACACTGGTGTCTTGTAAATCTTCTGTCTGAAAAATTTGAAATTCAGAGTGTGTATGAGCAGCCTTCAAAAAATATGTATATATCAGCATGTCATAAAGCAGACAGCTCAGAGATGGATTGAGGAGATTGGGGTTGCTTAACTCCCATAATCCTTCAGGCTGTCTGCATAAACCAAACTAATTTGGCTCATTTGACAGTGTATCGTCCATTTAAACATCAAAGCACTTTCAAGAAGAGGATTGAGTGACACATTCGTCAGACATCTTCTTGTCATTTTTTTTTTTCACAATATGGTTCCACTCAAGTCATTACAGCAATTTCTCTATTTCCGGTTGTAGACTGACGGGTTGCTATTAATGTGCATTAAGCCTGAGGCAACAGTGTCATCGTGAAATGGGGATTTCATGGAAAGATTCTGGGAAATAGTGCATCTTTAAGTGAAGCTGGGAATTTCTGAGATTATAACCAGAAAGTTGAGTTTGAATGGCAACTTCCCGATGGTAAACTTTCTGCAAACTTCCATCTGTAGTTTCAACAGGAAGGATCTCACATTGCAAGAGTGAAAACACGTTTTAAAGGGGTCGTCACTGTAAGGCACATCTCCTTCCAGTTCTAACGTTTAGTCAAACATTAACTGAAACCTCTTGACCCTGTCTGCATATTTCATATACAGAGTCACAGGAGGAGCTGTCTCACAGGCAGTTCAGGATAAACTGTGAGAAGATATTAAATAAAGATATTATATTTGTGTTGTTTATGAAGCCAGAGAAAGATATAGATCATATGGACCTACTGCCAAGCAAGCGAGAGAGCAACGAGGGAGCGCGAGACTTTTTTGGTGTTTGGTCTATGTGAGCAACTTCCATTGGAATGAATGTTTGGATACCATTTAGCCTCATTATATCCACCAGTATAACTCATTGGCCAAGTATGTGACAACATCAGGAGGTCTCCTGTTCAACTCTGGCTTCCTTCGCTGTCTCACTTGTTGTCGATTCAGTGGTAGTACAGAAGTGTGAGCAGAAACAGAGAAAGATTCATTCACTGACCGAAACAAATGAGTATTTAAAGATTTAGGTCACAAGCTTATAATGTTCCTTCAGATCAGGTCAGTCTATAGTTGTCTTTGTGTCAAAATAGTTCTGTAGATTGGAAGTAATTCAAATCTGGGTACCAATTTAGCATAAACGTGGTATGGATAATGAAGTATATATACATTTTCTTGTTCTAAAAATCATCATTTGTTGTGATTACATATATTCAATGCTATCCAAGTCACGAGTTATAATAATTATGTTATTTTGATGTTAATTATCCACAGCACCTGTTCTACTGTACGTCTACAGGGCAACAGATCAGTGATCAGAAGTTAAACGGTTCATTAGTTAATTGGCAGTTTTCTTATTATAACAACGACTCCTGAAAGTTAAAAGGGTTGTAATATTCCTTTAAGGCTCCTTTACCTATAGTTTATCTCTTACAGTCACACATAATTGCATGCTTAGTTGAAAGAGCCCTTACTGTAATCATAGGCAGTCTTTGGTTATAATGTGCATGAAGGTAATGAGTCGGCAAAATCAATTCTATTTGAAACCCTTTTATGGGTCATTAAAGGCATCTTCTTCTGTTTAATTGCAGCAGTAACCGTTCAAACTGCTGCCTCGATACAAAAGCGCTTCAGCAAATCAATATTGATGCAAAGTGCTCACCGCAGGTTAAACAGCATGCGTCTGATCATTTTATTTAGCACCCGCAGCCACTGATCAGTGCTTCAGACAGATAGAAGGGAGTTATTAAAACAACTACCTGAAGTGTATGTGTGGTGTCTGGCTGCAGAGGAAACCTGTAGACTTTCAGAAATCACTCATATACCTCACATGTTACATAATGTTCTGTGTTATATGTCCAGTCTCTACGATGAAAGCATAGATGACAGCAAGAATCAGTGTAATACATTGACAGGGGGCACCCAGATTTCAACTGGGGACCTCTTGATCTGCAGTCAGATGCTCTACCACTGAGCTATAGCCCCTACAACAAGTCCTTTCATGGAGGTGCCTTTGTTTTCTTTTATGCCATGACCTCTTCAGTGTAGGGGACAGCATATGAATAGACACATGTATGCATGTATAGGTCCTGGCTTAAGATATATGCATGGATAGATTGATAAAGGGTCTAAAGATAAACCACCATAAACAATGCACACTATAAATTGTGTTGACACTAACGAACAAAGAAACCAATTAACCATATCATGCAGTCTATGGAAAACCTCCTGCTGACAGTCTGTTAATGCACACCAGTTTTGTCCTCTCTGTGGCTTTGGTAAAATCAAGCTCACATCTATAGCAGAAACTTTTGATCGAAATATTTTATAAACTGGATTGCATTTTCGAATTTTGTCCTTGTACTTCTTGACAAAATATCACATTTGATCAATTGGTAACACAATAAAAACAAGCACATCTAGTAAGGTTTGAGTTCATGTTAAGGTTTGTGTATCTCCATCTTCTACACCAGTGATTAAACACTTTAATTCACCTTTAACTGCAAGGAAAGTCCTTGGGAATATTAAACCCTTGTTGATTTTTGTCTGTAATTAGCATGGAACAAGTTAATTAACATGAGGTGAATAAAGGCCACAGCATCTACAAGGACATGTTCATTATCATGTGTTCATTATGCAAAGATATTTAGAGGTTCATGGGAGAGCACACATATTCAATATAATTCACATAAAACTGAGCTGAAATGACAAATAGAATAGTCATGACATACAACGTGAGGGGGTATAGCTCAGTGGTAGAGCGTTTGACTGCAGATCAACAGGTCCCCAGTTCGACTCTGGGTGCCCCCTCTGTTTATAACCAATGTAAGCAGTACTTTGTGCACGTGTGTCTGAGCTTTGCAGCATGTTGTAGCAAACAACAGAGGCTTAAAGCTCCATGAAAAAGGTATTAAATCATGTAAACGTGAAGCCCATATGGCTTTTATTTGATCTCTGCTTCCCTTTTTTTCATACTACTATGTCTTTAAGGTTTGATTTGTTACCCAAAGACAAAATTAGATTATAAGTCCTGTATCCCACCACCTTACAATGAACTTACATTATATTTATACTGTCATGCTCACGTGGTTATAGCTCAGAGTTGGAACATGCGGCTGCAGATAAAGAAGTCCATTTTTAAACTCTTTGAACCTCTTCTGTTGATAATACACATTACATACAATCATAGCTGTGAGTCCATACGTGGAGTGCTACCCCCGTTTGTATTTATCTGCTCTAAAATGGATTGCTTTAATCTGGAGTCAGTCTATTTGCTGGTGAACACACTGAGCATGATTTATTTGTAGTAACATAACTTTATACTGTAGACCATAAACATTTTTCAAACTTGAATTATTAATAGTTTCAATAAACATACACAGACTTTCAATGAAAAATACATGAGTTGGAAAAACACCTAAACAGACTGTATTATAGTTTTATTTCTTACATTTTCTGCTCTATTTGTGTGCATTAAAAGCAAAACAATGAATCACTTTCACTTTCTTACAGGTTTCTGTGTCATTGTTCTTTTATTTTGGTATTATGGCACTTTGTTAAATTGACAAAATGATAAGACACACACACAGCTCAGTTTGTGCTGAAACTCTTAGGTTTAGGATTACAGCAGGGGGGTATAGCTCAGTGGCAGAGCATTTGACTGCAGATCAAGGGGTCTCCAGTTCAACTCTGGATGCCCCCTCAACAACAATGATATTTTACGGTGATGTTGATTGAGACTTTGTAATAAATTGTTTTTCTATGCTCAGCATTAGTTCCTAACCTTTTGTTTTGAACCCAATATAACTAATTGCAGTACAAAACAGACGACTTACATACATTCTTTGGACTATCATCACACGTGCAGCCGCAGGACTGTACCACACTTCATTTCATTACTCGAACTCATCAGCCTTTAGATTCTCATCTCTAATTAACAGAGAGGAGACGGGTTAACCTGAGGTGAACGGATGTTCTGGCATGTCTGTGAGCATGTGTATGTACATATATACATAATCACGCAATGCCAAGACACAAATGCAAACACGTGGGAGCACATGGCTATCAGCCTCCTCGGGGTCAGGCTCACCTGCGCACTCAGAGACTCATTAGAGAAGGAAGGAGGACGAGTTGGAGGCAGGAAGGAGCTGAGGGAAGGAGTGGGGATGAAAGAGACGGAGGCTGAAGGTCTGTGTGTGAATGGAGGCAGTTTGTTTGTGTGTGTAATGTATTGACTTAGCAAGAGTACACAATATATGATGAATTAGAGATAAAATGTGTCCCAGTAACCAAGTTAAAGGGTAAAACAAGAGCTCCTGAGGGAAAAGGCTGCTCTGTGGTTGCGTCTGTGTATATACGTATATATATATATATATATATATACATTTGTGTGTGTGTGTGTGTGTTTGAGTCAGGCTCAGAGTGACTCACAGTTTGATGTTTGTTGTTGTGTCTTCAGGCGATGATGAACGTGTGTGTGCGTCTACATGTGTAGGTGCATGTGCAGAGCACCTTTGCCTTTGGTGACAGGTTTAGAGGGCAGAGGGAATGTGTGTGTTTGTGTGTGTTCAAACCTGAAAATGCGTGCGCTAGCAAACTACTGTACATGTGTTATTCTTATTCATATTATTCACGTTCTCCGGGGGAAGCGGCCGGTCTTTCATTACAGTGTGTGTTCACTTGTCTGACAGATCTATTCCTGAGGCG
Source organism: Argyrosomus regius (assembly GCA_946959425.1). Lineage (NCBI taxonomy): Eukaryota > Metazoa > Chordata > Actinopteri > Sciaenidae > Argyrosomus > Argyrosomus regius. Next base: position 18,025,414 of record OX336897.1, on the reverse strand, counting down.
ACTGCTGCTGCTAAATATCACACACCTGGATGCACAGTGTGTGCCGCTCCCTCTCATTCTGTGTGTCTTCTAAGACCCTATTACCATGCTAATAATATCCAACAAATCACACGGCACTTTCACCTTGATGAGTCTTCGTCAGAGGGGCCATACTACACATACAGGATTTATTTACCTCAGCGTATCTTTAATGAAAAGCCAAGGCAGAAGAAAGACGGATGAAGGAGAGGAATGTTTCTTCAAATAACATCCCAAATATGTATAAATGCCACAGCTGCTTCCAAAATTATTGCTATCTACTCTGTTTGTGCTGTGAAATGAGGAATGTGACTTAGAAAGAGTACAAGTTGGGTTTAGTATGAAACAGTAGCTGGTTTGTGTGCCAATTTTTGGCTTATATAGGGCAAAAGCTGATGATTAAAGAGCAAAAAAACATTCAGTGTTTTTTAGTATCTTATAATACACCCAAATGTACAATCATCAGTGGTAAGAGAAGTGTTCAGATCGTTTACTTTACAAATCACTCTCACGCCTCCAACTTGTCCAGAACGCAGCGGCTACGCTTCTTACCAGTTTTAGCAGACGACATCACATTAAACTAATTTTAACCTCCCTCCACTGGCTTCCTGTGCGTTTTAAGATTGAGTTTATGATTTTACTGATCACTTTTAAAGCCTGTTAGGGTCTGGCCCCTAACTACATTGCCAGCATGCTAATCCCGTACAGGTTGACGGTCAGCTGCTCTGTAAAGCACTTTGTAAACTTTGTTTTTTAAAGGTGCTATATAAATAAAGTTATTATTATTATTATTATTATTAATAAGCTAATAAGTAGCAGTACTATAATGTACTATACTAACTATACAATACTTAATTACAAATAAAGGTTATGCACTTACAAAGTTTTAAAAAACGTGAAAATAGAATGCAGAATGATCCATTTGGGTTTGGAGTGGATTATGCTGATTTCAATCTAACATAGTAAAACGACTTTGATGAGGCCAGTGTGCTCTGTGGAAACATGTAGGACAGGCTTGCTAATGATAGTTTACCAACTGTGGTGGACATAAACAGGAGAGCGGAGGCTCAAATCCACCTGCACGTCAGAACCATTTATTTAAAAAAAAAGGTGCACATCCACATTCACTCCCAATCTTAATCTTAATCTGCAAAGTAAATATTAACAATAGCTGTCATATAAATGTGAATGAAATCACTGCATATATGACACCATCAATCATCAACAATCATTACCATAAACACAACCCACTGGATGCACCTTTATCAAGGTTGTGTGAGACATAAAATGTTAATCTCTAAATCGCGGAGGGGAAAACATTCGCACATTCATTTTGAAATAATTTCGAATTTAAGTGACTTTAGCAGTATGCAAATAAAATGCTAATTTCATCGCTCTCCACACAGCTTTTTGCAGATCATTCGCGTTTAATTAATGTATCCGTTAGAAAATGTGACATTAGAATAAATGAAGCTGAGCAGGCCAGTATAGGTCCGCTGCATTCACTGTCCTCGCCTGTAAAGGACTTTGGTAACCCACTTATGCAGCTGGATTTGCATTGAGTGAATTGAAGCGAAAGATTTAAATGGCATCAGTCTTGCTATTAAAGCAAAGCAAAACATCAGACAAACAGAGAGGAGCAGCTCTCTGTGTGTGTGTGTGTGTGTGTGTGTGTGAGCAGGGGGAGTGCTGTCCCTTGCCTCTGTGCTCAGTGTGTGCAGCAGCTGCAGCTTTCAGCCTCGGTCTACACTGTAGGGGCCATTCTGCTGTCTGAAAGACTGATAGATACAAAGAGCAGAATGGTGATGAGAGATAACTCAGTGGATAGCGCTGATCGTGCGTTTCAAACACACTCATTCTCCGCTCTGCATGTTGCAATTCAACATGTGTATGAAAACAAAAACCACGCTCTCGGGTCAAGGATTTGAAGTGGGCTCTAAAATAAGATTTGCACCGTTAGGAGCTGTTTTTGGACGAGGGGGTAACGTGGCCATCAAAGCGTGTGTCGATTTCACAACTGGCCTGAGGGCGTTAAAATTTTGACTGAATTTGGAAGAGAGCAGTCCACCCCCTCCCTCCTTCTGTGATATGAAGTCGTATCTATTGTGGTCCTTTGTCTGCGACACCGGAATAAAAACATGGATACAGATGTTGACCTACGCCTGATGCACACACATATGTTAGAGAGGAAAACCCTGCAAGCGAAGCAATCAATTCTCACACTCTATAGAAACAGGCATGCATGTACACACAAAGGCAGCTCCACACGCATGGCGCCCACAGTCTAATGAGACAAAATCGGCGAGAGTGCATGAATGGAGTGCCCTGTTTCAGCACATGGCACCGAGTGCTGAGCAGAGACAAAGCTCTCATGCAACATCCCCATTCATGGCCTGGCACTGAGGGCAGAAAATGGAGCTCACTAGCCAGCTCACAGTATAAAGGTATTATGACAGCTCACTAGTATCCCCCTCCTTCCTCACCATCCCCCACCTTTCTCCCTGTGGGCCTTCGCTACCCACCCCCACAAATCCCAACACACTCTCACCCTTCCGCCAACCTCTCTCATTTTGCACTCACTACTGTTCTCCGTCCCCATCCCCCTCTCCAAAACCTCCACTTCCTCCTGCTCATCATCATCCATAAGGACAAACACCCTCTTTACACATGACATACACCGCGTGCCGCTGGATGAGAATAAATGGTTCATCCCATGTAGAGTTGGAGGTCATGCATGTATGTACAGTATGGTGCCTGTGGGCCAGTACAACCCAACAATAACTGGTGAAAAACAGCTGATTTTGAACAATGCTAGTGGACATATTTGACCATGATTACTATAATACTGTAAGTTGGCATCTAACAATTATTTTCATGATCAACTGAAGTGTCAGTTATTTAAGATATAAAATATCAGAAAAGAGTGAAAAATCCTTGACCCAAAGATATGTGTACAATCACCAGAGACAAAGAAATGCAGCAAATCTTCACAAGAGAAGCTAAAAAAACAAGGACTGTTGTTACTCTACATCACATCAATGATTTTAAAGTGCCAATTTATTTTCTGTCACTTAACTAATTGATTCGTCAATTAGCTGTTTCATCTCTAACATAAAGCCCCAAAAAGGAACTGCTTAGTCTGCCAGCTCAGGCAGGCATATTCATGGTTTAAATGGTATGTTGTCTTGCAGATGTTGCTCAGAGAGCAATTTTTCTTTCTCAGATTGTTTCATTTTTTTCTTTGTTTGGCATGTTTGGCACTTCAGCTCTAACTGTGAACTGTAAAATTAAGTAGCAATTGACATCCTCAGCATTAGGTTAGGAACAACTCTTCTGGGTCATAAACAGGCCAACCAAAGAAGGGTTTTTTCTCTCCCTGTTTAATTTGAATGAATTTTAGTCAGGCCAAATTTTCCAGTGATTCTAATGAAGAAGCAAAGATTAAAAGATCATCTGAAAAACATTTATTAATTGCCTGGCAACAGATTAGTCTTGTGACCACTTTAATAAGCCATCAAATCTGTAAATTTTAATTGTTATTAAGTCTATAGTAAAATCCTGTGATTTATTACCCATGGAAAGCAATTAGCAATAATAAAGTATGTTTTTAGTGAGTATAGCTGTCATCTCTTTCATCAGATGTGACAGCCAGTGTGAAAGGGGGTATAGCTCAGTGGCAGAGCATTTGACTGCAGATCAAGAGGTCCCCAGTTCAACTCTGGGTGCCCCCTGCTCCACTATAATAACATTTCTTTTGTTCTATTTCAAACAGTATGTGTCGAAGGTGGAGTAGAAAAATTAATCTAACGGCAGCTCAGACGCCTTCCAGTTCAACTTCAGATGCCCCCTGAAACTGTATACATAAAACTCAAGTACCACTTTTCCCTTCTGCCGTCTCACGGGCCAGAAGGCGGAGCTTTGCTCTGGGAATGGTGTTTATGTACATAGCTCTGTTTTCAGTGTCCATGGCAGCCATTGAGAAGCAAACAGAGAGGAGATAACGGCTGCCAAAGTGAGAGAAGTTAAAGAATGTGGAAGAAGGTGTGTGTATTTTTCCGGTGTCACTTTTTGAAATTCTCCCCCTTGTGACTGCAAATTCATGAGGATTGTAGTGTACCAAATTTAAACCTTCTTGTCCTGGAGGGATATCCAACACCTTATGAATAACTCTGGATAGCAGAGAGTGATAAAGCAACGTTTAAATGATTATCATCTCCTATTAAACAGCACTTGAAGGAGAGCAAAGGTGGCTCTCATCCACATCCTTAGTTCGTCTTTATAAATGGTTTCCATGCGCTTGTTTTTTTACCACTTGCTCTTATTTTAGAGAGGTACTGCAAACCGAGAGAAAAATAGAGGAAAAGGTTAAGAAAGCCTTCAGCTCGGCACAGAAACAGTATAAAAGAAGTGGCAATTAACGTCCATTTGGTGTTAACTTTTTGCTAGAACAAATCATAGGTTTCTAATGAGGCCAAAGCTATGGCAAGAATATAAATGTGCTAAGTGTAAAAAAACACCATCTTTTGTGCTTGTGTGGCTGTAGCTCAGTGCACACACCATCTTGCTTTTATCCAACAGAGCATTTTTGTGTGCTTTCAGTGAGATGCAGCAGCGATGTGAAGCAAACCGCTAACAAGCAGTGGAAGGCAGGAACAATCCCCCACAGAGCAAAAAGATTTACAGACATGAACACAAGGGTCAATTACAGCACACGTGCACACACAACAACGCACAATTTCTTCACTTATTGATGAGATTGATTTCTTGTGCTCAGGGGGTACTTCACTGCCAGCTGATGTGTACAGCACCTGATTAGAGCTGTGATTTATGACTGGCCATAAATAATGGCTGTCTGAGCTCAGCTAGATTGACCAGAGGAGGAGAGACGCTTGGGGGATGCATGGCGAAAAGACAAATGGGTTAAGCGAGGTAAAGCGAGACAGAGGGAACCAGATGAAGGCCGACGTAAGAGCATTAGGCAGCTCCTGTGCAGAAGCCTGGCTTTACTGTGAAGCTCACTGTCTCGAGCCAGAGCAGACCTGAAACCTGCCAACTGCTGCGCTCATCCCCCTCTGCTCCTTTAATGCTCATCTTACAGAGGACATACAGACTTTAAGGGAGGTATTAATAGAATGTAAATCACAAACAGGTCCCTGAGGATGTAATATAATGCAACAACACTAATGAGTGACTGATTAACAGCTGTCTTATTAAAGCCTGCCCTTTAGTAGCACCTGACATTTCACTTTAAACAAGTTAATAGCTTAACTTCCACCCCTGTAGCTTGCGTGAAATTGGCACTTAGAGCATCATGAGTCGTGGACATCTATTTCGGGTGTGACAATGAGTCAATCAGTTATGAACACGCATGACTTCCTGCTGAAATTAATTAGCACTGTGTAATGAAATGTGGCTTTTGCCCTGCGGCAGCGGGCTGTTTTAAATCAGACATCTTAGAGGAGCATGCATTGACTTCAAGCTCCGTGTTGCTGCGTCCGACAGCAGCAGCCTGGCACACACACACACACACACACATGCTGCCATGCAGGAAGGAGAGCACACGGAGGCCAAATGCCACTGCCAGCCGCGGTTGAATTTGTTTTCTCCAGATCAGTACGGACATCCTTGCCATCACAGCGACTGAACGTTGAGAAGATGATTTTGGCTGAACTTGTGTGGAAGGAGAAGGGAAGAGAGGGTGTCTGCACACTCAAGGCACGTTTGGTGTGAATGCATGTGCGTTAACACGCTTACATGTACCCTTATGATGCTCAATATTCTAATTAAAGTTTTATTTCGGGTAAGCTGTTGACATGAACCCTTGATAATCTGCAACTGAATCTCCTTGTTAACATGTCAACACCAACATTCGTGTCCACATATAGTGTCTGGTCCGCAGTTTGAGCTTTCTGTTGCCAGCTGCCTCCTCCCTCTTTATTTTTTTTCAAGCTTTATTTGACAGAGATATAGCTGACGATTGACAGGAAGGTGGGGATTGAGAGAGGGGGATGACATGCAGCAAAGGGCCACAGGTCGGATTCAAGCCGTGGGCCGCTGCAGCAAGGACTGAGCCTTCGTACATGGGGCGCACGCTCTATCAACTGAGCTAACCGTCGCTCCTCCTGCTCCCTCTTTGACTCCCTCTCTCTTCTTCATTTTGATTTTTGGACTAGGATAATTCATTTCTCATGTATCATGTTTTCAATAATTGGAAAGAAACTATCCTAATCTAATCTATGTCACTTGCAAGACTCCCAAGAGAGAAGTACAAGAATTTAGAGCCAAACAGGCTTTTTATGAATATATATACATTTATTTTCATCAACATTAAGAAAAAAATAATAATGGTCTTTTTTGTGTCTTTTATGTGAGATAATCTAAGTAATATCTTTGATGAAATGTATCTATAATATAATCCTTGAGTTTGAGTTTGTGCAATTGGTTTGACAAAAAGTGAAAGCAGTTAAATGTTTTCTCACAGATGAACAGACATCGTACAGCTTATGACAACAATTTGTTTGTTGCCTTGAGGGGATAATTAACCCTCTGCCGGGAACTGGCAGAGGTTAAGCATCTCGCTCAAGGATGCTTCAGCACATCCTTCCAGTTGTGGGATACCCAATCAAAAAAGAAAAATGTCCTGGTAGACTCTGACCTTGACCCCGTTTCTTTTGACAAATCCACAGGACATCATTCATATTTATAACTGGCCATGACTGGGTCATGAATGATGGGGGACAAGGAGCTCCCAAGTTATTATACTTTAATATCTGGGTAATAAGTCAGTGTCAGCGCATAACATTCGTCAGCCTTCATTCTATCACTCCAAAGCCACTATACTAAGCAGGCTGACTGAGGAGCCCAGTCGCAGGAAGGGTCAGGGTTTATCAAATGACAATCCTAAGAGACAGAGTTGATACAGAGGTCAGCCCGAATTCATTAAAATTCTTCACAGGAAGCCACATACATGTCACTATACATGACAGATTAAAAGGTGAGAGTCAAGAGGTAAATAGATAACAGAGTAAACCTAATTTTAGTTGGCACAGGTTCAGGGATGTCAATGTCACCGAGACTGAAATATCTGTACAACTTCTGGACAGATCGTAAAGACACTCATGGTTCTCAGAGGAGGAATCCTAATGACTCCAGTGATCCCCTGATGTCTCCTCTAGCACCACCATGAGGTTTAGTATGAAAGGTCTCGAATCACTGGATGGATTGCCATGAAATTAATTCATTCAAATCACCCTTAGGATGAATTGTATTAACTTGGTGACCCCTTAAATTTTTCATCAGGTCAAATTTCATTGTATGAGCACACATCTGCAAACAGTCTCAGCTGTGTTTAGCACTAGTTAGCAGTTATTAGCATTTTCTCAAGCTACACTAAGACGATTTACATTTACATTTAGCTGACGCTTTTATCCAAAGCGACTTACAGGGAGCAATTTGGGGTTCAAAATCTTGCCCAAGGACACTTCGACATGCAGACTGGAGGAGCCAGAACCACCGATCATCTGATTAGTGGACGACCCGCTCTAACTCCTGAGCCGCAGCCGCCCCCATGGTAAACATTAAACCTGCTTAAACATAGCAGTTAACTCAAAGCACTGCTGTGGCTCAGTACAGCCTCATTTAGCTGCTAGCATGGCTGTAGACATGATCAAATTATCCAGTTATGAGAATAGCATTTACAGTAATAGAGTTTACGGACAGTTACAGTACAAGTTATCTCCACTGCCATAAGACAGAAGCCTTATTCAGACACATTTCTCCAAAGTGTGCGTTTATAGGAGGATTTCTGTATTCAAGAGACAAGATTAAACTAGAGATTATATTTTTACTGATCTCTTTTGTTTCTTATCGTCTCTTTAGGAAGAGAGAAAAGGTGCATCCATCAGTAGTGCTCTTCAAGCTGAATTTCTTTTCCTAGGCATGACATAGTTTTCCAATTTCAATGAGTGGATGGGGGAAAATCTGCACCTCTTCTGCTAATTTCATAATTCTACTTTCTCCCTGAAATCAAGCAAATACTACTGGCCCATTTTGCGCGAGTTAAATATGCAGGAGTAGTCTCACATATACTGTTTATAACACAGGGTGTTTATCCTTTGTTGGACTGGGTACTGGGCATAAATTATCAGTATATCCACTTTCCAGGCACCACTATACCACAGAATATCAATGAGCTAGTTGTACCACTGTCTGAAAACATAAACATGCAATATAAATGCCTGTAACACAAGTACTCCCAGAAATATGTAGTCTCTTGCTCTCCTTGTCTGCAGCTCTCAGCCCATGTTTTTATGCAGAAACACGCCCAGGCTCCTTTGTTACTGTTGGTTAAGGTGTATTCTCTGCAAGCTGTGTTTTATTGAGAGTCACTGGACTTGTGTTTTGTTTATTGTTTCGAGATCAAAACATGCCAGAGTCCACAAAAAAAGATAAATGAAGTTTCAAAGAAACAGAGCATGCAAGTCAATGCAAAGCTGCCAACATTAAGAATTGATTCACCGTTCCAGCCAAATTCAGCAGATGGTGAGTGAATGCAAACGGAACTGAGCAATCAAATTTCCTACAAAACACTTAAAGGATGCAGAAAAGGGGAAGAAAGACAAGATTGAAAATGCATAAGAGGGCTGGAGGAGCCGAGACGGAAACACACTGAATGACTGGAGAACAATAAGAGCCCCGTTGCAGCAATATGTTCTCGCCTACGGTTACACTTGTTCCAATGCAACTTTAATCATGCAATCATGCTTGCCATGTCAACTGACAGGTCTGATTGTGCAAAGATTAGATTTTTCTCACCCTGACATTGGATCTAAACACCAGAAATAATAGAAGCCAGGCTCACACTGTCTGGATGTCGTCCAGCAACAATGAAAAAAAAAAAAAAACACAACACAAAGAGGGAAAAAAAAAGGGACAGAGAGAAAATAACGGAAGAACAAATTTTAATAGGCACAGGATCTGCACGAGAGCTATTTTGAGGCAAAGTTTAGACATAAAGAAATGTGATGTTTATAAAATCAGATTTAAAAAATTGCTTTGGAATATAGCCATAGCAAAAGCTAGAAAAATATAAAACCCCACCTTCTCTAAGCTCAGAGTATAGACCCCATAAATCGATTGTTAGCCTGCGGCAAATCCTTCAGGCCGTCTCGCAGCTGTATACAACAACCTGATGAAATCTACATCACATTAAAGACCACACAGCGCTATGCTTACATTCGCCACAGTAAAGTCTCTTCTTGTTTAAGTCTATGTATGGCTTGTGTTATAATCGTTTACAGTATATATTAGGGTTATAATAAGAGATAAAATAAACATGAGTATATAACGCAAGATGGAAAAAATCATCTCCAAGCTCCAAGTTGTTTTGTATTCACGATACATAAAAGGGTTTACCTACTGTCCAGCCAGCTTATATTGTGTTATAAGTTATAAAATGAAATCAAGCTCCATGTTTGATACCATTTATTTCTGTATTTTTCTGCAATATCCATTAAGTGCGTTTACTACATTCAGTGACTATCTCTTCATAAACTCATTGATGACATCCTCACTGTATGTCCTGAATCCTCACTCTTTTAACAGTGTGGCAGAGCTGTATTCGTTTACTGTGGATGATAATGCAAACTGGAACATCCTGTGAAGCAGCCACAAGAAACGCAGCATATTTGTCACAGTGGTGATCTGAAAAAACATGTCATTTTTGGTATTTAATTGACAGCATGTCATTTTTAATTTTTGCAAGGGAGAAGTGGAACAAGTAGGAGCAGCCACAGACAGAATGCACACCTCTAACTCCTCAGCAAGGAAACCATTTTTAATAAAACAACACAAGTTTGTTTCGCTGCATTGTAAACAGACACATTGTTGGATTCTGATAAAGTAGCAGCTCAAGGAGCATTTGCCGTAAGATTAAAACACATTTGCTGCTATCAGAAAGCGAAATAAGAATATGTGCTGAAAGGAATGAATCTATTAGTGTACGAGACCTCAAGGGGAAATGTGTGTGTCTGCTCTGAGGGTTGCAGGTGGGCAGAAGCTGAGGGTCACGACTGCCGCTGTGCTCTCGTGCCAAGCTAGAGACATTAAGCAGTGATGAGATCCAGAGACAAACACACTGTGCCAGCCGAGGAAGCTGAACTGCTGCTCTCCCCTACGGCCTGCGCGTACAGTCACTAAGTCATTATCATTCACAGAACAAACACGTTCCTAATGTAATCTTTATGTAAACGGTCTGTCTTAAGGCTGAGAGCGGCTCAGTTCCCTCGACTCCTAAATGCATTCAAGACTGCTGTGCAACAAAGGCCCAAACCAATAATAAACAGAGACGACGGCACAGAGCTATTTAAAGTTCGGCCTTTAAGCATTTCTGTCAAGTGAATCTCCTTTCTACCCTCCTTTTTTTGTTTTAGATGTCGAGTCTTGAAGTGTTAGCCCGTAAGGCTATTATCAAGGCTACCCTAGTAACATGAGAGCATCTGTGCGCGCCTTTGGGCTTTTTCCTACCCATCACACCATGGTGGGCTATGGCTCAGATAATCCTGAGGCCTTGTGGCCATAGAAACCCATTCATGTATAAATTTTACTTTGCTTAAACACGACTCCAGGAGAAGAGACAGAGAGGACAGGACAGGGCTGTCCTGGGAGGCACATCACGTGTTGCTGATAATAGGAAAGAAAGAGTTGATGCTTTGGTGTTTGGTTGTCCAAAATATATGTAAATATGTATTTGCCCCAGCACATTCTGTATTACAATCACAATCAAATCACCATGTCCTCCGTCTATACTGAAACTAACAATTACTAAATGCTGATTATCTTCTTATGAACATTCAGTGGGGTCTTGTGCGTCTGTCTCTGCCTTTTCCTCCAACTATTCATGATCCTGCTGCTTGCAAGAAATTCTTACTTTTCTCTGTTTTATAAATAATTTATACTTTTCAGTTTCTTGGTCAGATAAAATAGAAAATCTACCATTTCTGGCTCTGGAAACTTTTGGCCTCATTACTTTACTAAACACCCCTACTAAATAATGAAAGAAAATCTTGATGCAAGCATTTCGCATGATATATAAGTTCAATTTGTAGCAATATTTCCATCCTTCCATCTATTTTCCATAACCGTTTATCCTTATCAGCGTCGTGAGGGGCTGGAGCCGATCCCAGCTGACATTGGGTGAGAGGCGGGGTACACGCAGGACAAGTTGCCAGTTCATCCCGGGGTCGGAGTAAACTTGATAAAACAAAAGTTTTCTATTATATTCTTAATTAATCTTTTGTCCATTTTGTTTGTAAAGTATCAATTTATTTATTTACTCTTAACCGATCATTAATCTAAAACCAAAATCCTTGTGATGCTTGAACCACTGAATGTTTGGCATTTTTGCTTACTAAAAATTACCAAAACTATAAATCGATTATAATATGGCTGCTGATTAATCACTGATGATTTCTTTTTAGCTCCAGCAGTTGTTTGGATTTTTTTTCTCCAGTTTGTTTGGTATAAAACTCAATTTCTTAAATGTCAGACAGACCTGTGAGCCACACAGTCTATAAAACATTATCAGACCTGGAAATATGTCAGAAAATGATCCCTTATTACAGCGATAACACCTGTCATGCTTAAAAATTTCATCTCGCCTAAATCCAGATTCTGCCAGCAACATATCCTCAAGACCTACTCCAGTTATTTTCGAAGCGCTAGTTCAATCTACTCTAAGGTATGAGGCTTCCATAGTAAACTGTATAAACACTGACCCTGACCCCCAAGCATCTTAGTGTCTGGAGGAACATGTTGTATATGGAACAGCAACTAAAAATAACCTTGTGCTAGCTTGTCTCTTTCTAGATTTTTATTAGTGTCACCTCTTGTATTTGCTCGATCGAGTGAAATTATTCTGTAAGACATTTAAAGAGGCAGCACTCTGCTGGGTCAAAGAGACTACGCTGCTGGTGTTTACATGCTAGTATGACTCAATGTTTGTATTAGCAAAGGCAGAGATAGAAATCAAAAAAACTTTAATGGACAGAAGAAATTTTTGCACTGGACAGGAGGAAAATTCCTCGTCTGCATTTATCATGTGCTAAATAATTAGCTCTGTGACCCAGTAATGGAGGTCATGACTTTTTGTAGCATGGCAAGCACTGGCAAGAAGGAGGGGAGGGTGGAGGGTCTCCAACAGCTGACACAGCACTGCTGAAATGGGAGTGATATGAGCATTTGGTTATTGTTACAGTGAATCATTACTACATGGGCAACAAAAATACCCCAAAATGTCCTCAACTATGTAGGTTTTTGCATCTTTCTGCACGTTTCTGTGCATTAATGTGTGTGTTTGTGTGTCTGTGCTCCTGCCTCAGTGTGTGGCCGACTGTGCCATGCAAGGCGGTGACAGGGTGTCGACCGCGGTCTGTGAACCTGGCTGCTCTGCTCAGCTCCTCCAGTGACAGAGAGCGAGGGGGACATCGCCCGAGCATGGCTGTCCCAGCTGGGCCAATCAGGCGTGAGCGCTCGTGGACGGCTCAGCGCATGCTTTCTGCCGTGTGCAGCGCTGTGTAACGGATCCCCTTATGGATTTTAATGTGCTCTCCACAGTGTCAGCGGCGCTCCGCTGATCACTCGTGTGTGTGTTTTTGTTCAGATAATGAAGGTGACTCTGTGTGTTTAATGAAATCTCTGCGTCATCCTTCACTGCACCTATGTTGATTGTGTTTCATGGGATCACACAGAGTCACATGACTGAACACTGTGGGTTTGTTAAAACTTTAAACTTTGACTGCTGTGTGTCTCTGAAACCCGTAACTGTGTTTTGGGCCTGAAGCTGTTACCTTAAAAATATCCACAGAACAGACATAAAAGAAATGCTTCCCTCAGGATGTTGTTCTTACCTGTTCAACACCATTTAAACCTTTAAAGCCTTCCCATGAAACTCAACAACAGTGTTGATCCACTGTAAAAACATTATTATGTTCAAGCAGGCAAATTGAGGCTGAAGCTGATAGACATTTCACATTTCTGAGATTTCACTAATTACTTCCAACTGCTGTACGTAAGTACAATTTACATACTTCAGCTTGATACCAGATACTGCGCTACATCAATGAGGCAGATATCGCATGATTTATTCCCTAAGTTTATTTGACAGCTATAGTAACTAGTTTTATTGTAGATTGTAGGGCTGCAATAAACACATTTTCATTGATTTATCTGTCGACCATTTTCTTGATTAACTGATCAGTTGTTTGGTCCATAAAATTGCAGAAAATGGTGTAAAATCAGGATCGCTGTTTCTAACATATTTCGTTTACTGGCATAGAGGATTAAAGAAACCAGAAAACATTCACATTCGAATCACTGAAATCAGAGAATTTGGACATTTTTTTCCTTGAAAAAGTACTTAAACGATTGATGGATTATCAATAGTTGCTGATTAATTTAATAGTTGACAACTAATTGATTAATCGAGTAATCATTGCAGCAGTAAGTTTTACATCCAAAACATATGATCACTTTATATGTGCCCAATGCTTACAAAGTAGTTTAAATAACCTCCTTTTCAGCAAGCTACAATGCTAAACTACTGCTTATAGGTTCAAGCATCAGTAATGATAATACAGTACTATAATGTATCACTTCTCTGCTGCATAATGAGTACTTTTACTTTTGATACGTTATGTATGTTTTGCTATGGATACTTATGTATGTGTATGTGTTTCTTGTTAAGATATGCCAGTGTTGCTGTTGACTCCTACATGACCTTGCTATTGTACCAAGTTGCAGTAGAACACAGAGCGATTCAAATGTGAACAAAATCACCATAATTCGAATCAGTTCAACAACAAAATCTGAGTTACTCACGTTACCCAATGCTGCTAGATGTTATTAACATCAGTACAACAGATAAAGATGAAATGATTAGTGGAATAATCATCCACACATCATCCATATGAGAGTTAATTCAAAGTCTTTGAGTTTTTGGGAATTGATCATTTAATTTAATAATTAAAATAAGTTTCATCAGTTTTGTCAGTTTCGGTGAAAATGTTCAAATTTACATGTATGAATTATATGTGTGAACATACCAGTGATCTATACGCTCAAAAATACCATTTGGGGCTTAACAGCCACCAACATGACTGGAGCAGCACCACTTAACCTACTCTGTCAACACGAGCTGAAGCAGAGATGGAAGTGAAACAACAGGTCATGAGTCACATGAGCACACAGTCAAACGTTACCTCAGCACTGCTGAACTCAGGAATGTGACTAAAACAGCGAGAAAGATTGTGTCATTGGACACTGACAGTTGAATGAAAGGCATCTCTCTGCCTTCGCTCCTGTCACATTGTGACTCCGCCCCACCGGTGACCCGAGGGAAGCGGCATAAGACCTGTCACCCCGCATCACGGCCCGGGCCACGACAGCCAAGCTCATATGTAAATGTGTCAGCATGCACAGATTCGTGAGCCTGACGTATCAGTTTGTATATGCATGTTCAACACTGAGTGGAGCATAAACAGTCCAGTACATCTGTGTACATCTGTGTGCATGTGTGTGCATGTGTGTGCATGTGTGTGCATCTGTGTGTGTTTTCAGGCACAGTGTGTATGTCTGAGCTGATCCTGGTATGTTGTAGTGACATTCCCGGTGGGAAGGAGCCTCACGACTGTTTTCATTTGCTAGACTGCCCATATCTCTTCATGAGTATAGGCCGTGTGGAAGTGACATCTGATTTCATCCACACTCAGTGGGGTTCCCTCTGTCCGTCTGTCTGCCTGTCTTACTACTGCTTTTCTCTTTTTCACTTCTCAGTTTATTTGACTGTTGGTCAGACAAGATGGAAAATTTATAGAAATAGGTTTGGTGCTTTGAGAACTTCTGGTGTCATTTCATTTATTTTGATAATGTAAACATATAACACATAATATATTTCATAATTCTCCTGTGGCGTCACGACAGAACATGCCTGGTTGCGAAGAGTCAGGCCGGACTGCAGGGCTCGAGTCATCCTGAGTCACAGATAGCGTGACACAACCCTCACTACCGCTCATCATAATATTTGGAGTCTCCCCTAAAATATCAAAGCATGTTCTGTACAAACGCACACTAAAGACCACACATAACAGATGCATCGATATCACGATATAACGAGTTAAATTAGGGCAATACATGAAGGTCAAAAATCTTCATTTATGGCTCATACCGTGAAGCTCATGAATTCTAAATTTAATGACAACTTAATTACCATCCAGTTTTAATCTTCACAATTATCTAAAGACACGCGGCACATCTCAGTAGCCTCACCAATTATTTTCACACCAACTCTACGGGAACAAATTTCGCTACATTCATTCAATCTTCAAGATGAAACTACTCTCCCAGAAAATGACCGTTTGCTCCTCGCAGAAATAGTTCCAACTCATCATCCTAATCCATCAATTACATCCATACTGTACGTTCAAATGGCCCCATCAGTACAGTTGAACCAAGCTGCTTACTTTAAATAAAGGGAAAATGTACCATTAGGGAGTAAAAGTGGGTGTATTTGATGACCAGTAACTATTCTAATCACCTGGTAATTACACAGAGAGCGGAGCACCTTCCCTCTGCTCTAACTTTAACGCCGTTTACGCGAACTGGCAAACAGAAAACGCAGAGCAGGGTACACAGTGTCAAGCAGAGGGAATCCAGACTAGTTGGCAGGCGTAAAGACAGTTTCCCTCTGTGTGCTGCACTCTACGGATTAAGGCTGGCAGTGTGCTCACATCTGCTAAACAAGATAATACTTTGATATTTCACGTTGCACAAACCAGTTAGGAGAATCTGCAGCGGTGAAGGATCTCCCATCATCTCCACGTACTTCTCAGCTCATCCACAACACTGCAGTCGCCAACAGCTCTCACGCGTACTTTTCTTGAGATGCCAGTAGCATAATATGTTGACTGTGTTTGTGCTGCAAAACACCTGCTCCTCATATACAAGTGGGTGTGTTTTTGATGTAGTGGCTAGAAGCATGAAATTTACCTCTTACTGTACTGGCTCCACATCACACATTCTGAAGGGAAAATTGGGAAAAACAGGAAGTGAATTACTCAAATTATTCAAAATAGCTGCCTATAAAGCATGTAATTGACTTAAACACATCCCGCAGACATTTCACTTGACGATTACGATAATTGTAAGTGCCTGATTTAATTGCAAGCGACTAATATAAAGGCATTCAAATAAGAGCATAAAGGTAGAGGATTCGATACACATAATATTCTGGTGATATTTAGAAATTAAAGGTATTTTTTAGTGGAAATAAGGCAATTTAGGACTCAAGGCTATCATCTATGACTGATGCTGTGTGTTACTGTATAATGCACATCTGGCTAAGAGCGGCGGGGCTTTCATGTTGATGTTATCTTGACTGGTTAGGAGCAAACACTGCAGTTTAACATGACATTAAACATGCGTGCCATGCTGTGTGTGTATGGAAACATTTCCATTTATGTATTTATACGTACGCAGTTAAATACAGTATAAGATGAAACCACGGTGCTCTCTGCATTCTGCTCTTGAAAAGTCTCTTGAAAGGTTGCAAGCAAACCTCCTGAGCTTTTAATTCAATATACCATTATTGATTACAACCCCCAGGGGTATTATTCCAGCTTTTAACTGTACATTGAAAGAGGCACAGAATAATAAATTCTACAATATATGGCATTATTGATTTTCCAAGTATCACAAATCATTACAAATTCAATAGTGTGGCATTTAAGCTCACACGAAACACATTTTAAGGTATGTATGCTTTGCTTGAGTATTTCCATTTCACGCTACAATTCAAAGGAAATATTGTACTTTTTACTGAATTACATTTAGTTGCTTCTCAGATCGAGATTTTACAAACAAAACACATGATGAATTTATAAAATATGAGAGATGTAAGAGATTTGAGTACTCTGCATGATATAAAATTGTTAAAGCCCCACTTTGGCAAACTACAACAGTCTCACACATTAATAGAACAATAACAAATGTTCCAATAATATAATATATGATAGTATAACAAACACAGGGGCCATGCCTAAGTGGCATATTCAGGGAAGACTTAGGTAAAGGATCTCTTTCTCCACCACTGGTGCTTTTTCCACTTCTTAGGCATCTCTGCAGAAAGTAAATTGTTTAATGTTTGCTCTAAATTTCATACTTTCTTCATGACACTACATTGTCAATGTTGCTCTTCTTTGCATATTAAACTTTTTGGGCCCTTTTTCTTGGATGGACTCTTTTTGGAAACACAGTTGCAAATGTTTGTGTTTTCACAGATCATTGTATATGTTGTCAATCAACCCACCAGTCAGCTAAGAGGCTGTGTAGCATTCCTCAGACTTTTCTAGGACGTCTTCTGATCATTTAATAAACATCCATGCACAATTTATTGCTTATATCTGCCAAATCATGAGGGTTTTTTTTTGATAGCAATGTCTCCAAGAGTATAAGAATACAGAATATTTTAAATGAAAAAAAGGACAGGAGCACATTGGTCATGATACTAACTGAAGTGATGGGGCATTTCCTTGCTGCCACACAGAATCTGCTCCTCATCGCTCTCTCTCTCAGTGCTGGGCTGCACAGGGGTCGACCTCCCCTCCTCCCATATTGCTACAAGTTTCTACTCAAATCCACAAGGAGAGAAATAATGGTCTTGGGAGGTGGGGGGGCGCAGGGGTAACAAGGCAGAAAGGGGGATCGGACGACAGAGATGGACTGCCTCGCGAAAATAATTTCACATACAGAAAATGTTCATTACGTCTACAGAATGCAAGGCTGTGAAATGCCAGAACTGCACTTACTATATGGAAATACAGAAGACGGGGTGGAGGACAAATGGAGGTAGATATGCCTCTATTGGCAGCTTCCCAAATAAATAAATTCTAAATAAATACATACCATCCATATGTTATGTAAAAAGCAAACATCATTCACTAGCTCTAATCTCTTTCAGTTGGCAATACCCCAATCCATCACAATGACTTTACATATAGCCATGATTTTCTAAAGCACAGGGGAGAAACTCATTACGGTGGCTCATTTTTGAGCCATTGCTGCTGTGGCGTTGACAGATGCTCCACACAGAAACCAGCATGGCATATTTCAAAGGCATCCAGCACAATGAAATGGTTTCTCATCAGGGTGAATAATGCGTGGCGCTGGTCGCTCCCCAGGTTAACTGCTCTGAGTGGTGGGTGTGTTTCTTTTGATATATTGACTTCAGGAATGAGGAGATAATCA
Source organism: Argyrosomus regius (assembly GCA_946959425.1). NCBI lineage: Eukaryota > Metazoa > Chordata > Actinopteri > Sciaenidae > Argyrosomus > Argyrosomus regius. Next base: position 18,007,099 of record OX336897.1, on the reverse strand, counting down.
ATGAATCAGGGAATATGTGTGTGGAGGGGCTGTCAGAGCAGCACATTCGGTTGTAAGAGGCTTTTAGAGCTAGAGCACCATGGTAAAGACACTATCATGGATAAATAGATGCAGAGTTGCACCACATTAGCACAAGCTTACCTGGAATGGTAACTGTTAGAAATGTGGTATTGTTGTGTTCTTTAATAACTATTTAGTTTAATTTATTAAGCAAATAACCTCATTATAGTAAGCACTACTGCTGCAATTAGCATTTTTTCTCATCCTATTTTAAATAATTCAGCTCTGTAGCTTCTGATAATGTGAGCCTTTATTACAGCACTGCTCAATACAAACCACTACAAAACGCCCACAAACTAAACATGCATTTAAGGTAAAGCTTTTCAACTCTGGTGAAATATATGCATTAATAATTAATCTCAAGAGTTTTCCAATAAAGTCGTTATAAAGTCTGCATGCACTTCCACTAATTTGAACAGCTCCTGCAGGATTCTCTGCACCGCCCATCTACACCATGTTCTACTGCTGAAATGGTTTGAGAACAAAAGACTGTGAGACACTGGGGCTCACCCTCCAAACTTGCTTAGCATGGCTTTTAAAGGCTACAATTCTATTTGATTTGAAACTGATGGGCAGACATATGGACTCCAAATTAGCACCTTATGTCAATTAGACGCGCCGGTCACAGCTGGTTCCCAAAAGCACGTTTGTACAGAGAAGTTGCTCTCTTTTTTCTCACAGCTTGGCCTTCACCAACGTGCTACACATACAAAAGATAATGACAATAATAAAGAAAAAATTGAGAAAATCCAGAGCGAATTCAAACAGATATGAACCACAAAGATCCAACCGTCGTCTGTGCGTTATGGTGCCACATGGCGCGTCCATGAACCCCGACATTCACTCTCACCAGGTCTTCCATTGGCTTAGAAATGAGCCACATAAAGATATAAATAAATATCTTTACAATAAATAGAATTAATGGTAAATTCTTACCGCTATGCGAGTCTGTGAAGATGCTTTAAGATATAAGATGATCCTTTTTTTGGGAGGGGAAGGTCGTTTTGGACTTGGTGAGGTCCAAACTTGAATCCCGCCGTTAATGATGTGCTCCGTTTCTCGGGAGGAACCAGCAGGCTGTTGACTGATGTGATTTTATTCTATCTCAGAGCATCGCTACAACATGTGTACGCATTCTTTGTCCATGTCCTCCACACGCTTCTGTCTTCAGTCGAGGAAACGTCGATTAAACTATGTGGTCTGTTGCGTAAAACCGGTGCCAAAATTCCTGCGGGCCCATTCCGTTACAGAGATGCTAGACAATAGTCTGCTCATTTTGGCACGGACTGAACCTCCTCCGCTGCCAGGAACAGTTGCATCGGCTGATTAAAACCAAATCTTGAGAGCTAATTGGTTCATATCACTGAGGCTGGCTCGAGACCATCGCTCACATGTGCCAGTTGTCTCCGGTTCTGTCTTTCGGCTCCCTCATCTTTTTCTTCTTCGCAGGAGGAGTGGACAGTGGAGTTGCCGATCTGTTGATCACCGGGGGTCCACCTACATCCAGCGGCGTCTTTGTGTCGTATTTATTAGGACCGGGCTTTCCGCCGTGCGCCACATACAGCGTGACACCGGCTGGATGGGGGTCTCGTTGAGTGACAGCTGGATTCTCTGACTGAGAGCTCGGCGAGCCGTCTCTGCAGGGGAGCTGTGGAGCAGGATGCTGCGCGTACACGTCTTTGACAGTGCGCGCACCCGACAGGTCATACATCTTGGGTCCACAAACATCATCCTGAAAGAAAGAAAGTGTATTCCCACTTATTCCTCCTGTTTGTCTGTGATATAGTTTATAATGGTATAATAACATAACACAATCACGTATTTTTTTACTAATATTTGACTAATATTTGAATTCTACTGTGAAATTTACACTGTAAATTTATAGAAAACACCTCAGTTTTACAGTAGTTTTCTGTTTTTAAAATCGTATACGAAACTATAGACAAAATTATAGAAATTATCTATAAATTAACAGCCAAACTGTTATTTTAAGTATCATGCCAATAATGACAAATTAAAGTAATTTCTCATTTTTGTACAGAAAAATTACTATACTATTTATACGGTATTTTTCTGTTTTCTTAAATTGCATACATGTAATTCATGTAAAATGACAATAATTATCTGTAATTGTGTGGCTCATTATGTAAATGTTTATGTCCATACTAACAATTTCACATTTGTTATAAGTGTAGCATTTATATGTACTTTTACATTCTTAATCTAATTCTGGATGCAAATTTAGCAACTTCTTTTTTTTTTTTTTTTTTTTAACTCTCTGTAGTCCTGTTAGTATCATCACTTTATTGGAGGTGTTTGATCGTAATAATTCAGGAAACATCTGTAAAATAACAGCGTTTCTCTGCAAAACCTTGACCGAAAATTTATAGTTTTTAATTTTTATTTAGTTTCATTTTATGTTTCTTTGTTTGGCAGGCAGTGCATTTAAAATGTAGGATTATTATGTTTTATGTGTTGAGGTGACTTAAATGCTTCATAGTTTTTCCTTTTTATTCAAAATTGTTGAGCTGGTTCACAAACTATTAAAGTCACATTCAGTCAAGAGCCTTTTTTATACTGAGCAAGAGAATGTTATTTCTCTTGTAGCTTTTAAACAATAAGTAAGTGAAAAAGAAAATTGACAAAAAGCAAATAATAAATTAAAATATTTGAAAAAAGTTCTAAGAGCATTGTAAGTACAGTGAGCAGTCAAAGAGCAGTGAAATGGAAAGTTACAACAGAACAGTTTGTTCTCTGAACACTGTCGGCTTTGTTCTGGTTTGGTCTGGTCTAGTTTGGTTTGTGGTGACCCTCAAAGATGTAGCACTGCGACTTGCTGTTCACGTGGAGCCCACAAAGCTTGGATAAAGCCCACAGGATGGAAAACCAAGTGACACAACTGGACGACCCGTGACAAAAATGACAGATTTCACCACCAGGCCGCAAACTATATTCCACAGAAACGATTGAAGCACACAGGATCCTTCAATCTCTGATTCCAAAAAAGTCACAGGAGCATCGTGCTGAGAAATGAGTGGAAATGATTTGGAGGTGCTTTACCACTTGTGAGCAGCTTGCATGTGGGAGGGCACACGTCTGGTCTCAATCTCCTTTTGTGGAAGGCCTCGAGCTAGGGAACACATATGGCTCATGTGAAGTTTGCAGCTTGATTGTTCTAAAGCCCTCTATTCTGCAGCACTCTACCCATGCATGTGCAGCCTCAATCAGCCTGTGAGCTAAACTCTGAGATGGATTGACCTCTGGATCTTCTGTGATTAGACCATGATTCAGGATTGTTGGTCCTTCTGCTGCCCTAGGGTGCAGGAGTCACACAGTCATGCGGTTGTGTGTTTTTTTTTGTGAGCTCCGACCTTGCCAGACCTCAAATTGTCACTGACCTGCTGGGCAATGATGGCGCCCTCCTGTGTTTCTGTAGGATAGGCTACGTTCAAGAGGGAGATGTCAGAACATATATAATGATCTTTGTTGACTGGACAAAGCGAGGATGGATTCAGGGCCGAGTTAAGAAACTTTTGAATGAATGGGGCCAGACTGAGACACAGTTTTAAAGAAAGTGGCACATTTGTAAAATGAATAAATGTGTTAAGACTCTAATTTAAAGCTCTGATTCCAGGCAATAAAAAAACTGTACATTATTAATAGTTAATTCAATATACTAGATGAATACCAACTTTAGAAATTTTAATATGAAATGATATCTTTAAATAATAACAGATGCTATTTGTAACTGCAAATAACCTGCAGCTATGGAGAGATGATGAGACAACGGGCACCTCGACACACACAAAGGTGCCCCAGGGCCTCATTTTATAGTTGTTTTCCTACCTTTAGTGGCCATTATGTGTTCCTTTGTAATTGTTCTGTATCACTTTATTGTCATTTTACATCTTTTGGAGTTTTGATGTTGTTTTGCAGCATTTTTTGGTAATTTTGTGGCACTGTGTGATTGTTTTGGGTGTCTCCGTAGTTGTTGTAGTCTTTGTCTTGCATCTCAATGTGTTCATTTCGACCAAGACACATTAACAGTCACTTCATACAGAGGGTTTATTCTGGTAGGCCTTTTCAGGAAACCATCCACACCAACTACCACTCTCTGACTCTGGCAGGGGGAGCAGCAAGGAGACACCCGTGGCTATATTCCCACTTAACCTCAAGTCATTCACAACCTGCAGACAGTTTTCTGGAGTCATGACATTGTTCCAAGGGCTGACTCAACCTTCATCATCTTCATTCAGCCCATAGATCTATTAATGATTTGTATAAGTGGCCACTACTTTGCTATAAGAAGACGGTCATGAAATTGCCTGACCCGCCTGTAGCTACCTACTTTAGGCTGGATGTTCTGGAGGGAAAGGTCTGCTCATGATGTTAGCAGGATGAGACAAGTGTGATTGAGTCACACATACACACATGACAGGGGAGCTGTGTAGGTGCAGAAAGATGGGACAAGATGAAGGAGAGGTAAGAGCAGAGGACAGATTCATTGCGGGAAAAGGTGACTGACGAGGTGATCGAGAGCAGATGGAGGTGAAAAGGAAAAAGGGAAATGGGCTGCCTTGCAGGAGGAGTGTGGCCCTAGCTGGCCCTATACCGAGGCAGAGCCTTGCTCCTGTCTATATTTAGCACAGGGACCACAGATTGTAAAGAGTGCTCGGGGGCCTTGTGTTCAGACCAGAAAGAACTGCTGCCATCCGTCTCAGCACCCAGGGGCCAGGCACGATCCCGGCTCACGCCAGTGCAAGGGAGGCGAGATGGGACGATGTCATCTGAGCACACGTTTACTTCACACGTGCAGAATTGATCACAATTTGTCAAAGCAGAAGTGAGCATGTCGATACCTTGATGAGATGGGTGACATCACTGCACTTAGCTCTTCCTAATGGTGCCTTCATGTTTACAGCGATCTCTTCATTTCTCCTTCCCCTAAGCATTTGAAAAGGGCACAATATCCCCCATCACCAACTACCCTCGTCTGCTGAAACAATAAAAAAAAATCTCCTCACTCTGGACAGGATTGACATTCAGTCCAAATGTCAGAGCAGCTCAAGCCATTTTTGCAAGCCAGTTTTTACCTTCCCCATCTCCACCACCTCCAGGATTGTCAGTGGTGACTGATGAAGGACTGAGCCGATCAGACGCAGCAGTCTTCTAAAGGTGGGACAAGACTCACACATCAAGCCACTCTTGGTGTGTAGTTCAACTCTGCTCTGTAGAGTGATTATCCGTGTCTTAAACATCAAATATTTGTCACCTGCGGGCTCGGAAGATTGACAGTTTCATCTTTCACAAAGAACAAAGGCTACGGTCAGCTCTCGATACGCTCCTGCAACATGATCCACTTCTCCTCTGTGTTCGTACATAAAGACTTTGGATGACACAAACCCTTGTCACTTTCTACAGGTGATATCTACATGGGCATCTTCATTCATACAAACAAGACAAATGATGTCATAACTGGGGTGAATAAGAATATTAATTTCTATTGCAGTCTAATTTCTTTGATAACTACGAATGACGAGTGAAGATGTCAGGAGACAACAAACAAATCATGATGGGATTGTTTCATTTCAAACATTAAAATATTTTTGGTTTACATGAGTGATTGAATAGATGAATGCTGAAAATTAAAGCAAGCTAATATTACTTACCCGTTCAACTGCACCCTGCTTGCCCAGCTTCGGTTCCTCGGCTCCTAGTCAGCTTTCGCCCATGCTCCAGGCCTGAAAACTTTTCCCGCTAGTCCAAAACACCTGTGGTATAAACACTAACACTCCCCTGGTGCTCTGAGCTCACAGTCCTGGCAGCCTGGCTAACAAACTGAGCTAACATTAGCTAACAGCAGCTCTTGTTTGCAGCACTTTACTTCACTGTAAGAGTGTTGAGGCGAAGCAGCCAGTGGACATCAGAGGGAAAAACAGAAAACATTCTCTCCATAAAATATGATCCAGTTTCACCAAAATCAGTGAAACATTTTGTGTTAGTGTGTTAGTGTTGTAAAACTTTACCGACTTCATGCAAAGGATCGTACCCAGAGCACAGAGTTACAGTACAGAAACAGACATACGGGGCTCAGAGTGGGAATGCCAGAGGCACCATTCACCTGATTACAAGTCAGTGTAGCAAAAAGAATTTAAAATCTGTTATTTTAAAAGTTACACAATGTTGCTTTGAGCATTTTCCAAACTTTCAAGACTTTGCATGAACCCTAGCAACATCTGTCATCTTTGACTTGCAGCATCATTCTTCTTTTCCCTTTATACAGTCATGTGACACTAACCTTTGGTTCCTCTCTGCCTGCCTCCAACCATCCCACAGCCTGTCCATCCGTCACCACCCACACAGCGTCCCAGACAGACACACCGATCACTCAAACCATCAGCAAAGCTCCAACTTAGCACTACTCTCAACCTAAACAACTGAGTCGACTACACTCAAGCTTCCTAAATAAATTTACATATTAACTTCATCTGTATCATGTACACAAGCTCTCAGCAGAAGGATAATTGTGAGGATGTGGTTTCAGAGTCAGAGAAAGTACATAACAATCAGACATCTTTCTTTGAATCACTTTTTTTATTCACCAGATCAATGACATCCAATTTCTTTTTTAAAAAAGGCTTCCTTGTTTATCTTATTCTACAAAAAACAATGATAATTTGTACATATAAAAAACAAAAAACACATGAAGAGATTAGACACAACAAACTTCTGCAATCTTTGACAAATACAGCTGCTTTCCAAAAGGAAAGGGCAACAACTCTCCAGTGACAGTTCCCCTTATCTCCCCTTACTATAAAAAATGTTGGTGGAAGGGATTTCAGTAGGAGATAGGAGACAAAGGCTAATAAAATAGCAATTCTCTGGTGTAACCTGAATCTATGAAAATGTATGGATTCTGTGTTGTTGTGGTCAGATTATACCTCATACATCCTTAAAAAAACAGGATTTGCTGTTGAGTGATTACTGGAGGTGTGGGCTGTAGTTATAGTTTGCAGTCACATGTTGCAGTCTCACATTGGGTAGTTAAGCACCACGTCCTGTTTGGCCAGCTCCAACAACATAGGGTCGTCGAAGAACTTGCTGATACTCACATCCTCGCTCAGACCCTGCAGAATAACAAATATAATCAGTCATACAAAAAATGTAATTTACAAAATACCAAGAGATAAACGGGTAGACAAAAGGCTCACCTTGCGCCTTCGGGTCTTGATCATGAACTCTCTGGCCAGGTGGGGAGCAGGTTGAGGCTCAAGAGGCCTGATCACGATACTCTTGTCCAGAGGATCACCGGGGACGATCTGAGAGGAAATATAAAGTCTGGTTAACTCAGAAAAAGAGTATGACTGGTCAACAGGGGAAATCTCCCCATTTGTATTCAGCCAAGCAGCACGTGAGAAACAGCCTGACAACATGAAACACACGTCGCACTTTGAGCTTTGACAAACTGAGTTGACACTTCTAATAGTGGCTCCGACCTTTCATCAAATAACTGATTCAGTTGCAAGTCTGTCCCATTGTTACCGAGTCAGGAGTGCGTCCATCAACATGATGGAAAAAGCAACGCGTCAGAGCTGCCGCTCCTTCAGTTTGTGACAGATGCAGCACCAGTGCAGTGTTAGCAGATTGAGTTAGAAGACGTACGTGTTTGCGGGCTTTTAAAATGATTCACTAAATCCATTTTCTTAAGAAGCTTATAGTATGACCTTCACAAAGTGATCTCATTGCCATGGATATATGATACATTAACCCTTAAAGCAAAGAGACGGAACGGGAAGAGAAGACTTTTTAGGAATGCTGAATCTGAAATAAGTCAAGACATTCCCAGCCTCGGGAAAAGATTAAACTGGCAGGAAAAGGGAAAAAATAATCAATGGAGTGGCTTGAGCCCAATTAACAGATGGAGAGAGCTGCAAACCACAGTAACTCAACTCTGTGCTGTTAGCATGCCAATACTGGCTGTACATAATCACACTAATGAGGGAGGCACAATATGGCCTTTTGAGTTTAATGGGGTAAACAGCACAGTTCAGGGACTCCTGTGTTCTTCCTGTTTTCTAGGACAGAAACTGCCCTTTAGAAACTAATTTGGGGAGAAACAGTCACAGTGATTAGTGTTGGACCTCAGGGGTGTCCTGTAGGGAGAAGGTACATTTTCTCTTTCAGGACTGATTTATGACAAGGCATCGTGTCGCTTTCTTAACGGCACTGCTTACTTGATATTTAGTTTACAAAACAAATTGTGTGTCATGATTTGAGCTTAAAAGAAATCCCATGACACAACTACAATGACAAACTACTGCACAACGTTACAGTAAAAATGTGCTTATACCCACATCAGAAATGCTTTTCATTTATTCTGTATGTTCCCAGAGGATCGCTCTATAGCTACAATACATCTTTTTTTTTTTCCAGTGTTTGGACAAACGTGTAAATAAATAATTCATGTCTGGTTTCTTGTCAAACACTTTCATTTCCACCTCAAGGGAATAACACACAAGTCGGGAGGATAAACAATATTAAATATTTGCAGTGGGGAAAACCTTTTTTTCTTCCGGACGAACGACTTTGCTGTAAAGTATTAATTATCCCTAAGTGGAGTTAATTTTCTCTGACACAGCTCTGCAGAGTGCAGACACAAACACACGTCAGACATGGCAGGCAGTGACCGAGACAGCCACATTATACTTAAAACTTAATGACTCAACACTCCACTCTACTCCACATCAAAAGCAATTTAGCCAAAGTGACAGATGTGTGCACGAGGTTGGTCACTCTGCTGCACGAGCGTGAGCGTTGGTGCATGTGGGTGAATAAACGCGTGACGAGTGTGGGTGACACACAAAAATCAGATGTGTCCTCTGAACAGAGAGTGTTTTTTTTTTCATATTTTACATTTGGTGCTATAGTAGCAAACCTTCTTTTTTGCCACATTTGAATGGAAATCTGTCTGATGTTAGAAGGAAAGCTGGCTTGTGTACCTGCCAATGGTGGAACACAGACAGAGCAAAGGCCTGTCCCTGTGTATGTGTGCGAAGGTCAGTCTCAAAGCCGAAGGAGTCGATGGCCGGGATAAAAGCTTTAATGGTGTACAGAGGAGACCCTGGAATAGGTGCATCCTGGGTGACGTGACCCCTGTTAGATGACAAACAGACGACATGTTTAAAACTCAAATTGTATTACAAAGACGCTTACTGCATTTGTGTATAAGGGGAATATAGTCAGTGCATTGCATTCTGTTTGCATATGAGATTAAAGAGTGTGTACAAACCTTCTTCGAGCCAGCACTGTGTATACAGCAGACACACAATCAGCCGGAGCCTGAACCTCCACAAAGTAATAGGGCTCCATCAACCTTGGAGTGGCCTGTAGCAAAAGGGAGCCCATACATTAGAGGGAGGACAAAAGCATGGATACACAGTATGGCCGAGACATGTACAGCTGACACATGGATTTATGATAAGAGCACTGAAAGAGCCAAAGGAGATGAGGAAAGAAGCCAAAATCATGGAGGAGGAATATTATCTCACTACAATTAAAAAGAACACGTCAGCAAAATCCCAGACCGTAATCACAGTAATGGAACATTAAAGAAAGTGAGGATGAAAAGGAAGTCTGGAGGAGCTAATGGAGGATGAGGAGAAGAACAGGCTTGGGGCAGGATGATCTCACCATGAGGAAAGCAGAGTACACCACCCTCCTGGCTGTAGGAATGACCTGACCTCCTCCTCTGTGGAGAGGCTCCTGAGCAATGACTGCATCCAGGATCTTAAACTTCACATTCCTGATGGCTGAGGGCAGCAGAAACACTGAATTATGGCAACAGACCACTGACGAGGAATAACACATTTCCCTTGTGCACAGTGCTTAATGCTCCCAACGCTTGACTTTCCGGTGAAGAGGAAATCCCAGCATGAATGGCAGTGCAGCGAACAAAGTCTTATTCGTAAAATCAACATGTTTGAGGGGGAAAGAAAAGAGAGAAGAGAGAACTTACGCTCATCACACAGAGGGCCTTCCCTGGTGCCCCACTGGAAGCCCTGAACAATGCTGTCTTTGACTGAGCCGAGCAGCGCCTTGTCCACCTACAGAGGGGAAAAAAAGACATCAAGAGTTAGATCTAAAACATAGTTCTTATGGGACAGGATGTGCTATTATTTAGATAATCTTGTGTAACCTTTACCCTGATTAACAGATGTAAATAGATGTACTGTAGAATTAATAAAGTTTAAGTTATTTTTTTCTTTTTTGGCATCTCAAACTCAAATGTTTCGGAACTGATGTTGACGGGGCAAAAATGGACCAGTCTGGCGTTTATATAATATCAACTAGAATTTACATAACTATTTCCATCCTAGTTATAGATTCATCAGTTGTTTAAGTTATTTATCATGCAAGATCCAGCTTCTTTTGTGTTTGTAAATGGAATATTTTGGGTAATTTGAAGACGTCACTTTGGACTGTGGGATGTTGCAATTGGCCTTTTTCTGATGTTTTATAGAGTAACTGTTCACAAAATTCAGTAAAATAATAATCCAAAAGGAAAAGAGTTGGTAGTCAAAGCTCTATATTGCTCTAAATATTTATAGTACAGCAGTTCATCTGTGTTTTTTCCCCCTTTATTAAAAGAGCCAATCATGAAACTAGAAGGAGAGCGCAGCCCTCCGCCAAGGTGTTTTGTTTCTACAGTGACGTTTGTTTTGTTGTACATTGCATTCACTTAAATTATAAAAGGTTCCTGCGAGCGCATTAAATTCAGTTCATTTTGTCATGGACACAGCTGTTACAATTGACCCATCTCACGATGTTAACGAAAGTGAAAAACTATTTGTGCATCTGCCCCATGATTTGGATCAGCTCCAACATTTAATGGGTTCTTCCTTGGCCCACACTACACCCGTTCACTGAGCTTCAAAAATCGGGTCTGTAGGTTTATAAGAATCTTTATGACGGAAAGAAAGGAATGACACTGAAACAAAATCTCCTTTCCAGAGGAAATACGGCAACAAAGAAGCGCTACTTAACCTTGAATCACCTGCCTGGCTGGTACAAAACTCACCTCAGATGGCAGTGTGTCATCTACAAGGATGTTTGGTCCAGTGGTGTCTGGTCCGAAGGCCCAGATAGACCTGGCAGCCAGCAGATCCCAGTCGTACTTTGTCTGGAAAAACTCTCCCAGCTTCTTCCTGCCGTGAGGAAACAGAACAGCCACTGGTTGAAAGTAGGTCTGCACATTATGTCAGCTGGAACATTAAGGAGATTGGTTGATCGGAGGGCAGAGGGGTTAATGGAAGAGGAGGAGTAGAGCGAAGGTTTAGTTTAATGGTGTGTAAAGTATGTCACTTCTCTGGCATTGCTATTGCACACTGGCACCGCTGGGCCCAGATGGCCTAACAGATGAGCTGAGTACTGACAGGAAGTCACTCTCAAGCAGAACACACTCATGCTCGATGTGTCACAGGAACGGGAAAACTCAAGCATGCTTTTAGTGCATGATTCAATTACTGTGAGTGAGATGGTCAATATACCAAGGAGGGTTTTAATGAGCACACACTTGTCACAATGGACAGACGGCTGTCCTTTACTTTGTACTGTGTTTTACTGTACATGCACTTTACAGTTAAATATATACACATCAGTAATTAGCTTTTATTTTTAGTATTTCTTGTGCTCTGACTTTCTGAGGACCCTTTCAAATGGAACCAACACAGGTCATCCAATCTGAACTCGAAACTTGTCGTCACTTTGTTCTGCCAGGTTTTAAACCTTGTATTAAAAAAAAATATCCGGTTGTTATCAAATTGCAGCGCGTGGTTGTCACTTCCATGTCCAACTTAAAATTAAAAATTGATGTTGGGCACATCAGAGAGTGCACACTTCTTTGTTTATAACTTGACTTGAGAACTTTGGGTAACACAACTTTGGAGTAAAGAGGAATATTACCCACAAATCCATTAACTGCACTTTTTAAAAGACTATTTCAGCACTGGGCTTTTCTATACCTCTCTACCTTCTCCAATGACAGCATTTAATTAAAGAACCAATCTTCAGTCTAACATGCTCATTTATCTCTGCAAACTGAGGGAATAATGAGAATGAATGATCAGCCAGAGCGGCTTTCGAATATGCAGAAATTAATAAGGCTAAAACTGTATCGAACTGAAGGAGAGAAAATCTACAGATCTGTCTAACATGAAGGGCACATTATATCATCTCCATTAATTAAGAGATCAATTAAAGTTCTATCGTGTGACACTAATATCTTCTACATCATACCTGTTCCATGTGATCTGCACCACTTCATTCTCAATGTCCTCAGCCAGCCCCTTCTCCAAGGGCTCAGCAATCATGGTGATCTTATTCCTGTCAATCAAATCACACAGCTGTCAATCACTCATTCTGGGTTGGGGAGACACTTGGCCAGAGGGAAGGACTGACTCCAAACTCCCTGACAAGAAATGCAACGTCTGACCGTCTTTATAACAGTTTGTGTCAGAAATAGAGAAACGTTTATTACAGAGATGTTGTTGTTGCTGCACGTATGTGGATAAGGTCTTGAAATATTATATTTGATACACACTTTTTGTTGGGTGTTTCAGCAAAGCACTTGAGTGAAGACGTCTCCACAACGGTTTCACAGAAAGTCACAACAGGATCAGCAACCTGCAGAGGAGGATGGACATAGTTACACAAAGAAACCACGTCTGTGTCATGCCTTCAAGTTGTGACTGTTTTCTGTAATTTTATCTAAGAAGCAAATGACGTTTATAAATATTTTTGGCAAATTGTACTTCAAAACTAACAAAATGAATTATTCAATCCAAAAGATGCAGCTGTGTAATAACAAACAAAGCAGCAGTGAGAACTTGAATTACTTTAATGTCGATCTCAGAGTACATCTTGCGCAAGTCGTGCATCACACAGTCCAGGTAGAGCTCGCCTGTTCCTAAGATAACATGCTCTCCAGACTCCTCCACCTGAAAGACAGAAACACACACATTATTTTTTTTTACACATTTATTTTTATTTGGTTACTTAAAAGTTAATTCAGGTTGTGTTGCAAGGATTTTAATGTACAGGTATAGTTTAGACATACCTTTGTGGTGAGAGACGGATAGCTCTTGTTGACCTTCCTCAGTCCGTCCAACATTTTTGGCAGCTCTGATGGGTTGACGGGCTCCACTGCGATCTTTATAACTGATGCTGTGTTGAACTTCAGAGGCCTGAAAATCTGAGCCTGTCAGATGGAATAAAAAATGTAAACTAAGCTTTTTTTCATTAAGTTTTTGTTTAATAAGATGTTATTGAGCTCTTCTGTCTCACCTCCTCGTTTCCCTCTGGGCTCAGTGATTGTGGCGGTTTTGACAATTGGCTGGTCACAACCTTCTATGAGAACCCAGTTGCCTGCAGGCACTCTGTTCACTTCAATTTGGTATCTAAAAATGTCCAAAGAGTACAATATTTAATACAATCCCTGATATTGGATTCAATAAAAATGGGAAACCAAACCCCTGCAGCGTACCTGGCAACTGAAATCCAGAGACGGCCCACAGTGCAGACCTGAGAGTCTTCCTCATCTTCAAGGGTATAGTTCTCTCCTAAAACCTTGACAGGCTGGCCTGCCTGAATGGTCCCACTCAGCACCCTGCCAAACGCATGGAACTGAACCCCATCTTCAGTGCTGTACATCTTAGTGGTGTGGCACATCAAAGGACCCTGAGGACAAGGCACACAATGTGAGCAGAAAAGAGGGATAAGACGGAGACTGAAAATAGGGCAGGAAAGTCTTACCACTGGAATGTAACATTTCTACCTAAAGAAATATAAACTACAGTGAGACTTTTAAATGGAACTTCTGAAACTCTGACCAATGTCCGACATTGTCTTATTTAACAGTTTGTCTGTTTCAAGTCAATTAAAACAGCATGTTGGCTTAATTCGTAAAAGAAGCAACAGCTTTGACTCAACAAGGAACAGATTGCAGCTACTAGCAGTTAAGTGACAAGCCAATAAACCGGAGACTCCTGCTCTGCATCCATTATACTCACATCAGGGTCGCACTCTGCCATGGCCTCCCCCAGGTCTGAGTCCAGACCTCCTGTGTATGTGTGCTCGATCTTGTTCCTTGCACCCTCTTGTGGTGAGGGGATGTGTTGTACACACATGTCCACAAAGCCTGCGGGGAAGACATTCATGCTTGACATGTACCAAAGCACGACCATTTATGTCCAGTTTAAAACTAGAATCATGAGCAGATATACTGAGTAAAGCAGTAAGCAGGAAACGGTTCTTCTGTCTCTGTGTCTCTGCAGTATAGTTACTGTTTATTTATTTAAACAAAACGCTTCATTAGAATAACAAAATCATAACTAAAACAGATAAAAACAAATTAAATCATACCGGTGAACTCTCCAAAGAAGCGGTTACAGACCAGCCTCAGCAAAGGTCTGATATTCAGCTTCAGTTCCTCTTTTGTCAGGTGGATACCCAGCTCATCCAGAACTCGGGGCAGAGATGTGTCCACATCCCCAACCACCTAGAGAGAAAAGGGATTTAGGTGAGGATTACACACTGAGGTCTGCAACTCAACCAGAGCCCGATGGGGGCTGAAGCTACTCAGCTAGCTGTGTTACACAGTTTAAAAAATAGATATGTCTGACCTGTGAGAGGATCTTGTAGAGAGGCTCCAAGACAAATTCAACAAAGCTACGCTGAGAATTGCTGCTGGGAGCTTTCTTTGTGAACTTGCGGCTGAACAGAAGGAAAGAAAACGAGAGGTATGATTAAGTGAGTGGAGGAGGAGGAGGTGGATGATTTAGCATGAAATATTAGCATTCTGGTGAAATTCAAATTAGTCACTCACGTTTTGGGGTTGAAATAAATGTCTCCCCAAAGCCTCTTGGAAAACTCATTATAGTTGATGTCTCCTGCAAACACAAAGAGAGGACGTAGTTATTACCTTATTGACTACATTAGGCATGAAATGAGAAAAGGATGCGGTCCATTGTTTACGAGAGTGTGTGCTGGAGAGACGTCTTACCGTAGGTGTCTGAGTAGATCTTTGCAAAGGACCCCAGGGTGAAACAGATACTGTACTGAGAGCTGGCGAAGCACACATTTCCAAGGAGAGGAGACACCACCAAGTTCTCATCTGTGGAGTATGTGCTGAGGAGGAAGAATCATGAAGTGAGTTTGTTGACTTTGACAAGTGTCAGTACTTACAGGAGAAAGTTCCTCCCAGTTTTCAACATGTAGCACTACATCACATAACTGACACTCATTTATGCTCTCCTGACACTGCGGACGCTATGTGTTTCAAGTATTACCTGAGCAAACCATTGACCTCATCCACAATGTGGCGGAGTTTATAATAAGCATCTGTGGGGGGCAATTTGAGCTCCACAATGAGCCGGTCCACCTTGTTGATGCAGATGGTGATGGCCATACGCTCCTGAACCGCATGTTTGATCAGGCGCTCTGTGTTCAGCATCACCTGGGCAGAGACACACAAAGGTCTGGGTTATATGGAAGGTTGAAGGATATTATTTGCAGAGAGAGTGCACGAGTGGGGAAAGAACAAGAAGGAGAAAAAAAAAAGAAGAGTGACTTACTCCCTCTGCTGCATCAATGAAGAGGACAACACCGTCTGAGATCCGGATGCTAGACGTCACCTCGTCAGAGAAGTTCACGTGACCTTTGAAGGAGACACAAAGCTCCATCACTTTCTGCTATGATACATCAAAACATGCATTCAGGAATCAAAACATACAGTTGACACACAATACCTGGTGTATCCATGATGTTGAAAAGGTACGATTTGCCTCTCGAGTCTGGCAGGACCATTGTGACAGGAGTACTTTTGATACCAACTCCTCTCTGTGAGAAAAGCACAAGATGAAGATCTATTCATCAAGAGAAACTAAATAATTATCTTTCTAGGGACATGATCCTGCAAGCTCCCCTCTTATAAAGACCAAGCCAAGTTGTTAAAATTAACTGTATTCTGTCACAGGTAATATTTCAATGGTTACAATGCATAGCCATATTAATATGTGGTAACCCGATATATTTTAGGATGCACTGAAGTGTTACTGTAACCACTCACCTCCTGTTCTGTGAAGAGGATGTCTGTGTATCGGAGCTGAAAAAGTCAAAACGCACGTTAGTTTCTGCTGTCATCTGCAAAACTGCAAAGATGTGCTTATTACTGTAGTAAACACTCACATCCACGTCATCTCTCTTCCTGATTTCTGGATGTGTTTGCTCAATCAGGCAGTCCACAAAACAGGTCTGAACGGAACAAACAAATTCATTAGATCCACACGAGTCACAGATGAGTCTAAAGTGGGCATATGGTCGAAAACATTGCTTTCCTCCTAAATATTTCATCTTAGGAACACATGTCCTCTTTGGCTAAATGCCACAGAAGAGCACTGACTAGTAACACACTGCTAAAAGAGAAACTGAGTCACAAGCAGCTGTAAAACAGGCTCTAACCTTGCCGTGGTGAAGGTGACCACACAGGGTAACGTTACGGATTAGCTCAGGACCGTCCATCAGATCTGCAAGGAATCTGCCGAAAGAGAGGAGGGACATCACAGCTTAAAAGATACAGTGGCGGTAAATAAATAAGATTGAACAAAGTGCTGTACCAGCTGCAATCTGGATGAACATTTGAATCTATAGACCCTTTAGAGAAGTCAACAGGATATCATGTACATATTCATGCAGATGACTTACTCCATGTCATAAACAGTGGCAGGTAACTCCTGCTCCATCAGGGTGAACTGCTTGTTCTTCACAGGCTTGATGATTGGCTCTGTGGAGAGAAAACATTTGTATTTGTATGTTTACCTTAACAGCACTCTGCTTTTACACCATAATTTTGAAGTATGTGGAAGCACACGGATGTATGCATGGTACACTCTTCTTCATATCTAACCTGTAAGAGGTTGTGTGTCTTCCTCTTGGACGATAGTTTCCACTTCAGGCCCATAAACCTCCTCTGCTGTAGGATAGTATTTCTTGTCCTCGTGCAGGACCACCTCCATACCCGGGACATCGTCATCAGCATCAGCTGGCTCATCATCATCATCGTCATCACCCTGCATAAAGAGTGTTATTACCATTAAACATGTGCTCATGCTGCATAAACAATCTGAAGTACTACCTGGTAATAACACTGATTTTGAAGAGTACCTCATCAACGTCTCTGTCCTCTGCGTCCAGATCATCTTCATCATCGTCAGAGTCCAGCTCTGGACCGATGTAGTTCCCAAACTCGTCATACAGATCAGCCTCCATCTTGTAGAGAACTGAAAGAGGGGATTTTAGTAGGTGACATTTATTGGTTAATTCAGTATATAAATAGATTCAACAATTTTAATTATATCAAATGTATATTTACATTTTCTATTTTTTCAACAATTAACTACAATTATTCAACATTAAAGGTCCAGCGTGTAGAATTTAGTTGCATCTAGTCGACTAATCACTGCATTGCAATCTCCTCACATCACCCTCACCTTCCTAGTGTAAAGGACAAACCCTGTTTAGAGTCAGTATTTAGTTTGTCTGCTCTGGGCTACTGTAGAAACATGGTGTTTCAATATGGCGGCCTCCATGAAAGAGGACCCGCTCCCACTGTACATATAAAAGGAAAAAAAATTAAGTAAAAAAAACAAAAAGATTCTTATTTTAAGGTGATTATACATGGATGAAAACATAGTTATGAATATTATTTATATATATATATATTTATTATTATATTACATGTCTGCATATTCTGAAAATAAAGTCCCCAAATCTTACACACTGCACCTTTAAGTTAACCAATAGCAGTTTTAACCAATAAGTAGTAACTTCCTTAAAAAAAATTAAAATGTACCTGCCAATGTGAATTACGTTTTATTCGGTTTTCAAACATCGGAGATGAATTACAGAAGATAACCAGGTAACTGTACATACGTTACAACTAAAGCCGATGCTAATTTTGCATGTTCCATAACAGGCAGCACCACCAGGTTAGCCAGCCGTTTATCAAGCTTATAGATGCTTTCCGATGGCAAAAAGTCTGATTGAAATTTGGCTTGAGTCGTAACTTTTCACTTACTATAAACAGCTCCTTTTCTTTCTATAAGCAAGATCATAAGCGAGCGCAATACTAGCATGCTAGCCGGCTAATGTAATGAATGACTCTGCGGCGACGTCTCAGTTACGTTGTTGTTTAGCTAACGATAGCTTACAGCGCTGAACTATAGCTTACAGGGTGCAGACCTCACTTACCTGTACTCTGTTGTAATGCAGTCAACAAACTCTGTTTTCAAAACCAGATAAAAGTTGAGTTTGTGTTCAGAAGACAAATAATTTCCCAAATACCGCCATGCGCACGAGAGACTACTTCCGGCTTTCTTCTTCTACTGAAGTGAGAGACGAAACATTAGACTCACTATCGCCCCCTTAGCTGGAGGTGTTACACTGGAAGCAGACTTCTGGACACAGTACCTCACTTCAACACCACCTGCTACGAAATAAATAATCTCCCATAGTCATAGCATATCAACACTTTAGTTCAGTTTTAAATTTTTATTTTAAATCACTGGAAATGTTAGTATGCTCTCATGTCATGTCCTTGACGTATGTATGTATGTATGACGTATTTTATTTTGTCTTTCCCATGGATGTATGTCCCCATAACAAACAAACTATTTGAATTATGACACGACGCTGTTATAGGCATGAAATGATTGATGACTGAATAGATTCAAAGCATGAAAGTACACATAGCAAACTGTAACTTCCAGTGAATACTTTATCTCTAAAACTCCGAAAACAGACAGAGCTGTAGTTACACACTATGGCCACCAGAGGGCATTGGACATTCACTTATGATAATGATAAAACGATCAAATAGATATACTGTACCTTAAAATAATGACGTGTGTGTGCGTGTTTAGGGAACAAAACAGCTTATTAGTAAATAATGATAAAGTGTCTACAAACAATAGACCTGTGTAATATATCTAGTTTTTATCTCTATTGTAGTTCTATTTCTTATATCTATAAAAATTTTATTCTATTTTTACTGTTATATAGTTTTATATTTGTAAATATCTTAGCAGGTTTAACTTCTCAGCAAATGTTTTGTCTCTCTGTACATGTTTAATTTCGTCTTTGCACATGTCAAATTTCTATGCACATACTTAATTTCTTTGCACATGTTTAATTTAAATGCAGATTTAGCTAATAGGTTGACTTTCATGTATGTTTATTATAGTATTGTGTGTTTACTGTCTCATGCTGCTACTGGATGCTTGAATTTCCCTCGGGATCAATAAAGTATCTATGTATCTAAGAGATTTCTAATGGGCATTTAGAAATTAAACTAAATGAGCCCCATGCACTCTAGAAACTAAAATCAAATGAAGTTGCTCTTGATGAAATGAAGTTTCTCTGTAAGTCGCTTTGGATAAAAGCGTCTGCTAAATGACTAAATGACTAAATTACTTAAATAATTAAATTTAATTGCCCTAATTTGTGTAAGTTGTTTTGCTTACTTACCTATTAGAATTAATGATACGTAATAAAAAGAGAAATGTAACCATCATAAAAATATAGAAGACCAATGTGGGGGAAAACCTGCATTTCTAAACACTTAATGACTTATAAAGACGGTTCTAACTTGTTAACTAGTGTAGGGTTGATATATTGTGGTATACATGATTGGTGTGCCAAGAACAACATTTGCTTCAATTTTATGAAAAATTAAGCATAACGTTTAAAAAAGTACTAATGTTTAAATATAAAATGTGGCCTTTCTGTGGTGCAATACATGAACGTTATCAGGTAGATGGTTATGAATTATTCTGCGTGGTTGATGATAAAATCAGACACAGGCAGTTTTTCAGTTGATGGCTTTATTCCTGCTGGTGTTAATACTTTCTTCAGTAGGCCTGGCCTACACAGTAAACCCACAACACACTGATACACAAGTCAAACAAACAAACACTTTTACAACATTGTCATACATTTCTGAATTAGACATACTGTATATTTTCTGAGGAGCTTGTTGATCATAAAAATGTGTTGGAATACCCATTGCCATCAGATGGCAGTGTTCTTTTTTTTTGATTCACTTAGACTATAATTTAATATTTCATATTCAAAAAAGTGCAGTTTGTGAGAAAAACACACTCATAATTATTAATGGAAAGCAATCGGTCACTTGGTTGACATAGGTGTCCATAATATTTTTTAAATATTGCTAATAAACTTTCACAGATTTCACACAGATTTTCCTACTGACACAGTTTAACACTGAAAAGCAACAAATCTTATGGAAGGATATTTATTATGCGAATTCCCTGAAACTTCCTCAAACAAATCATTGAATTTGTCATTGATTTCCTTTCTTTGGGCAGGTCTCCATAATCATTAACCTGCTGAGCCTGGGCCTCTGGTTTGAGAGTGACCTCTGGGACAAAAGGTGAGAAGCTGGACTAAGACACGTGCAGGCTGGACGCCAGACACACACTATTTATTTTCACTGACAGTACAAATGATTTTATTGCCTTGGACATTAGTTTCTGGGACCGTTTTACCTGAGAATGTGACTAAAAATGCCAACTGGCCCTTTAATCTCTGCCTCTGCCTCTCTACTCTGCCACCAGCTTCCTCAGCCTCTGCACCACATCCTCCGCGCTAACCCAAGGGACCGTGACCGCCTTGAACTCCCCTGGCATGGCTTCATGGGTCTCCGTGATCAGCCGGTGCATGGGGAAATCTCGTCGCGGGAAAGCCACGTCTCGGGGTCCGAGAGCGAGTGCCGGGCAGAAGTCGTTGGCTCCGTCCCCCACGTAGAAGATCCTCTGGTACGGACGGCCCCTCTCCTGCGTCCTGCGGGCCACATAGTCCCTGACGACCACCTGCTTGCACATGTTGTCGGGACACCGCGGGCAGTCGTGGGAATGGAAGGGCCGCATCACCAGACGGCCGTCCTTGTTGAAGGTGGCCGGGTTGGTGAAGATCCGGTGGAAGAGCTGGCGGGCCCCGGTGCGCCTGAGCCAGGACTCGATGAAGAAGGAGTTGGCGTCGGACACCATCACCACCTCAAAGTCCTGTGGGGGCCGGGCGCGAAGGAACTGGAAGAGGGTGAGCATGCCGGGGGTGGTCGGTAACTTCTCCATGATGGTGCGCATGTCACTCTCAGTGACGCCCTGCTCTGCCAGGTAGGCCAGCACGCGCTGCATGTACTCGTTGTAGCGGCCGGGATGGTAGGTGTCCTTCAGCCAGCCTGGGAGGTGATGCCCCGGGGCGGCCTGCACCACCATGTCGTCGCTGGTTTCATCCACGATGGTCTCATCAAAGTCAAAGAAGATGAGGAAGCGCTTGTCGGAAGAGATGTGAGCTGACTGGGAGGCCATGATCTCTGTGCGCCTGGACCTGATGGGCTCCCCCTCGCCTGGGGGATGGGGTGGAACATAACAGCAGTTGAAGAATGAATCCCCCATGATTGACTATGTCACACCTCTTACAGTTGCCAAGTGGCATCAAATCTCCACTCTTGTTCTCCCACTCTTCAGCATCCCACGCAAGGCAGGCCACAGTAAGGTGGAGGCTACCGAGGATGGAAACATGAATGCATAAATAGACGAAGAATGGAAGTAAAACAATCAAACATAGATTTAATATATACATAACAATCTGAATTTCATCTAAATGAAATGGCCTGAAGAGGGCAAAGCAGTCAGCTGTTTTTCTACAAGAAAATGTGAAAGACCTTCTGCAGAGGTGTGGAAATTACGCAGCAAATGTATCAAGCTTCATCTGACATGAAGAGTGTGCTTAAGTTGCTGCCGGCATACCTTTGATTGTAGGTGGTGTCAGCAGTGGATGTACGCTGCTCTCATGTGTTTTCCTTATTACCACCAGGCGCCTTCAAACTGGGTTTGTCTGTATGCAAAAAAACAAAAAAGCAAAATGAATCCTGAATTGCATCAGACAGCTGGGCGTGACAGCCCCGTGTTTTAAAGTGCAGTCTAGTCAACAGCTTAAAGACCAGTACTTTAAAAACAATCACATCAAGGTCAGCTTAGAGCGCCTATAATAACTTTATAATGGCTTAATTAATCCAACAAGAACGATGACCCCTTACAGGGATATTAAAATGATATTCATAAATATAATATCAATTAGTCAATCCATTTAGGCTATAACTCTCATAAATGTCCAACATGTATCACCTGGTTATCAGGTAAGGTCTGAAAAAAACAAACTTGTCAGCCTGCCAACTTTTCTGTAGATTACTAAACAACATCATCATCATCAGCAACACCTGCGTGCAACCGATACATCAAACTTCAACTATATTATTGTAAAAAAAATAAAAACATTACGGTGTAAATGGCGCTGGTTCCGATCCCCGGTCTCGGTCCGGTCCGATCCGGTCTCACGGAGAGCAGAGACAGAGTTTCGGCGGTCGGCCGGTGGGACGTGCACCTTTATGTGACAGTCAAAACCACCGGAGCCGCCGTGGACGTGACCGCGCCTACCGGTCCGCCCATTTAATAGCAGCCTTCAGAGCGCGTTCACGATGCTTTCAAGAAAGAGAAGAAGAGAGGAGCGGAGAGGGGGAGCAACGTGAGAGGAAAAGAAGGAAGGAAGAAAAGAAGACAGGCAGTAAATATTGTGTTTCCTAAATATATCTGCAGCAATATGTATGTTAGTCAAGTGTCAGTATTTGTTCTACAAGTTAATGATCTGTGTCTCAAAGCGGGTTAAATATTTACATTCTACTGTACTCACATACTTTCCTGTGGAACATTTGCAAAGGTGAGACACTGGGAAGAATAAACATTTCTGGTTATAACAGCCCAGAAAAGACCAAGGTGCAAGCTGTGTCTGAGAAAACACAGTGCATGGCAGTCACAGGAAAATATTTGAACAATCCAGATTAATATGATTCTGTTCGGTCTTGATGTAAAAGCTGTAAGTCTTACTGTTGCTCCAAACAGACATTGTCCTGACAAACTAGACTAACAGTTAAAAAACAGCCTCGTTCAACAGGATGATAAGGGTTTGTGTCAGTGTGACAGCTCAGTGGAAAAACACTCATTCATCTCTGAAGCTGTACTTGACCTCTGACCTCAATTGTAAGAGAGACACAGGAAGTGGGCTGTGAACGCTGTATCACATCCGAAAGGCTGATTGGAATAAATTGAATGAAGCACATCAAAAGTGATACATCATTTCAAATCTGTGCCGTTTCCATTTTATTGACTACAGTGAGACATTAGCGTCGTGTCGAGTGGAGTTTATGCCAGATGCCTGTTTTTCTTCCACAAGACAGCGGTCTAGATAAAATCCTGCATTCACAGTGATAAATGAACCGCACAGCAACTCGCAGAGCGGCGAACGCTCCCCCCTGAAAAACACGGCGTGGAGCCCTCCTCTCCTTATCTGCCTGCTGACAGACACCTCCCTCCTCTACACCACAAGGCGTAATGACTAACAGCTGGGGTGGCTGACTATTTTCAAACCCAAATGGGAATGGAGATGTACAGACGGTGTGTTATTATCTCCTCTGCTCGTGAAGTGAGCCTTCGGTACCTGACCACCCACTCACCATCAGTGAGTCACTCACACGGCCCGCTCAGCTACCTTATAGGATTGTGTGACTCATTGGTGCGCCACTTAAAACCACCTATGGTGATAGAGGGCATACAGCATTTTAGGAGGTATTCTAGCAACAGCAAATGTCTTAATGTGCCCTCAGAGGGAGCGCACTCTTAATGGATGGAAGGAAGCTGGTTGAGTTGGATAAATGGATATCCAGGATAGAATGATGTTCTGTACACAGTCCTGTTTTCACTCTTCTTCTCTGATATTTAATTTGAATAAGCAGATTATGAGACTTTGTCCACATGCAACTACTCATCGAAAGCTACGATAAGAGTTTAAATCCAAGTTCCCCAACAGGAGACTCCATGCCTGAAGTCACTGATGGTCAGAGTCTCTGCCTGTGAATACAGTGAAACCTGCAAGGCTCATGTACAAGAACAAGCATAAACTCTGTTTATATAGACGTGCTAAAAGAAATGTTTTTGCACATAATGGATCACATTGAAAGAATAGGAAGTGGTCACAAAGAAGAGGACCTAAAACTTCCCTAGTCAAAGGGAAACCTTTGAAAAGCAAAGAATCAGCTGCTGGACATCCAGTTTGGTTAAAGGCGATATGCCAAGAACCCAGTGACCCCAAAAATAGTAAAATAACTCAGGCTAATCAAGTCTGTGCAGTTGCAACAGTCAGCTGGAATTTAGGCTTTTCAGCTTAGTGTGAAAGTTAAAACTGAACCCACTGACCTGATATCAGGACAATGTAGTACACAGTCCTTATTGTTCTACATTTCATGTGTAATCACCTGGGCTTGTTTAGGTAACCAACTGCTCAGTGAACTCACAGTACTCGGAAGATAAATAGAGGCACACAAATCTGTGATAATCATGGCTACTTGTTTTTACTTCTCAAAGTTAGCAGTCAGTTAAATGTACATTATCAAAAAAAGGCCCAACTTTTTCACTTCTCCCCAAATCTCCAGATAACATACAAAAAAAGGACAAACCAGGACATTATAAAGCTGCACATTTTGTACCAGATACAATAATAAAATACGCAATGCTACATTAAGTGGTTAAAAATACAAAGGGGGAAAAGTATATTGATTTTTTTTAAAACATCTTTAAAGAACATACAATGTTATTTTTTCTTAACTAGCCAAGAATTTTAGTAGAAAGTGCATTCTATATAACAAAGAAAGGAGGAGGAGAATCATTCAGCAAACTTAATGACAAACAGCATGATGGGGAGAAAAAAACCTCCATGAGCAAACATAACAGAAGAATGTAAAAATGTATTTCAGACATAGCTTGGAGGGGCTAGTGGAAAGTCGCCAAAGCAGGAGGAACATCGCTTTCGCTTTGAGGGGAGGTCCGTATTAGAGCAAAAGTGAATTTCTTTGAAAAATATAGGAAATTAAATTTATGCACATACTAAAATAAATGTCCTTTGTTTGCTATGGTCCCTTCCACACTACCCGCCTCCACCCGGGATTCTCCTCCTTTCCTTGTCTAAAAACATCCACTCAAAGTAATCACCTCTCACCCTTTCCCATGCAGCCATAACTGCACTCTGTTCCACAATGCATTGTCAGTCCCCTCCCTTCCCTGCGCCTCACCCACGCAGCAGTAAAGTGCAGAGAATACACACAAATGAAAAGGCTTTTAAAAAAAAAACAAAAGACAAAGATCCATACTGCAAAATGCTGAAGCGCAGCAGTGAACCCGAAGGGGGCAGGATGATAAGCAAATAATGCAGCGGTATTAAGACCCACAGAAATGGCAGGATAATTGCAGGTCTCAAATTAAAAGAGGGGCATCCTAAACTACTGAGCTTAAAAAACTTCAGATTCAATTCTTTTTAAGTGGGAGAAAGAGGATCATGTTAAATTTACTGCTATTGTCCATCTCAGGTGTCCCCAAATACACATATTTTGGGGCACACTGTGTAAAAGCAGCTTTTGGTACAAGAGCACTGGGGACAACCAGACAGACTGGTAGAGACTAATGCATGCACGCACGCACACACGCTCTTACACACACACACACACACACACACACACACACACACACACACACACACACACACACACACACACACACACACACACACACACACACACACACACACACACACACACACACACACACACACACACACACACACACACACACACACACACATCTGATAGCCGTCAGACTGGGTGAAGGGCTAAGAACCAGGCAATCCAAATTCAT
The DNA here is from genome assembly GCA_946959425.1 of Argyrosomus regius. NCBI lineage: Eukaryota > Metazoa > Chordata > Actinopteri > Sciaenidae > Argyrosomus > Argyrosomus regius. The sequence goes on along the minus strand of OX336897.1, from coordinate 17,981,168 downwards.
GCCAAATATTTGCCAACCATTTATGCTTCTTTTAAACAAATAACATTCACACGACCGGTTATTACATTAATAAATGTAATTTCCTGCGTTGACTTTATCACATGTATGCTTATCTATACAATAATTCCAAGTATTAGAAGTTGTATAACCACTGCCTTTTATCCTGACATTTCTTATCATGTGCTAACAGTATATCTACACTGCAGAACCATTCATTAGCTTAAAACTGAGCAAATCATCAGAGAACATTAAAAAAAAAACAAAAAAAAAACAAACAACATATGAATGACTCATCAGCCATCATTCTGCGTAGGCAACATTCAACAGGTTTAGACACGCGTTTGCCTGCGTGGATCAAAGTATGTCAGTACGATGAAAGTCAAAAAACAAACCTTTACATTACAACAACGCCCCACACCAAACCGTGGAATATAGGCTGAGAGGAATATGCATAATTGCCTGTAAAGAATTGTGATGAAAAAAGGTCCCAGGTGTGTATACTGTGTGTGTCGAATGACCTTTAACATGGTAACCCGTATCATTTAGACAGCAGCGAAAGAAGGTGGGGTAAATCCTGATGGGGCCATGTGTGTGGCCCCTCACAGTGGCAGTATTTGACAGTCATCTGTTATCTAAAAGCATCTGTTGACCAACAGTACTGAAAGCTGAGGTTGCACTGATCACAGTAAGTAAATCAGTGACCATATGGTCTTTTGTGTGTGTGTGTGTGTGCGTGCGTGTGCTTGAGTTAAGTGTGAGGGTGTGTGTGTGTTTGTGTGCCTACGGCATGTCCTGCATAACTTGAGTTTCCTCATCACAAAATGTCTAGTCAAATCTCAAATCCATTGTAGAAAAGCCAGACTGGCAAGACATGTTCTGTATGACACAATACATTGTTATTTTCTATTACACTTCTGAAAATTAAATGGAAAATCATAATTAAGAAATATTTTATGTACTGGAATGGAAAGCACCATTAAACTGTGATATGAATCTAGACTGTCTAGACTCAGCTAACCATTTACAAAACCTTTTTTTTTTTTTGTCCTTTACAAAAAGTCCTCCCCGCCTTCTTACTGTAACCTATGGCACTGCGTCTTGCACTACTGCTGTTGCCCTTCTGACTGAACACCTCAGCCTTAGGACAAAGGAAGGCTCATGTAGAACCAGTTACAACATTCATTCAACATTTCTTCTGTGGGGGGGCAGAGGCTTTGCAGTCCAACCAAGAGGACAGGTCGAGTATTGCTATGAGGAGGACCTGCACAGAAAGCAATTGTCCTGACCAATGTGCAACCATAAGTCAACTTGACATAAGGAGGAAAGTTCAATGACACTGATCTGATTGATGATCCATGAAGCCCAGGTAATACATATGTTGACTTCCATCAGCAGCTTATGATGAAAATGAGATACTTTACACCCATCAATGTACAGATAGAGAACTCACACAGAGATCATTTGAGATTTTGTGTAGAAGAAAATGACAAAAAAAAAAAAAAAAAGAGGTTGTAAAATCTTTGTCAGTTGACCAGGATATTTAAGTAGTACTTAAATAACGTGTGCACTGATGGTGTATCAGTCTGAATCACATACACAGGTGTGTATGTTTAGCTTTACTTATTTTAAATCTGTTTGAGAGGGGCACCCTTACATTAGGGGCCTAACAACTGAGACACTGAGGCAGGACTATGAGAAGAGGAGGAACAAGGCGCGGTTTGGTGTGGGCCTGCAGAGCTGGAGCACAGTTCAGTGGTGCTGCGGGGCTCCGGGTCCCTTGTCTTGAGGAGCCATGTGGTGCAGGTAGCTGCTGTCTTCGTGCCCACAGTGGTTTAAGGGCTCGCTCTTGAAAAGGGCTGGGGGTGGGGGCAGGTGGGAGACTGGGGGCACGGCCAGGTGGTGGTGAGGGTGGGGTTGGGCATGTTGGGGTGCGTTTGAGAGGTGTTGCTGGGTTGTTGGTGGGTGGGGATGATGGTGAGAAGGGGTTGAGTGGAGTTGCACGTGGGAGAATGTGTGTCCCACAGGGCCTCGTGGAGGCATGGGGCCTCCAGTCGGGCTGAGGCCAAGGGGTGCCGAGGTGGTGGCTGGGGTGGCAACTGAGGGACCAGGACCAGACGAGGAGGACGAGGAGGAGAAGGTGTTGGTAAAGATTCGGACAGGCACGGGCGGGCCGCTGGTCTGCAGAACCACAGGGCTGGTGACCCGGAAACACTTCTCTTTGTGTGCTTTGAGCATGTTGGAGAAGCGGAAGCGCTGGCCGCACACCTCGCAGGGATAGGGCTTCTCCCCAGTGTGGGTGCGACGGTGGCGCTTCATGTTTGGCCGGCTGGTGAAGCTCTTCCCACAAATCTCACAAATGAAAGGCTTCTCTCCTGTACAGATTCAGAAAATAAAAGACGAATGTGTGAGGAAGACAGTATCAACTAACAAGAATAATTGAAGAAGATTGCTGCGACAGAGAAAATAATATGCTGCATCAGATTCGGATCCTTTCTAATCAGATGTGATGGTTACAAATGTTAAAACAATGAATTGATTAAAGCTCTCCAAAGTACAAAGTTAACTTTTTTTCCCTTTAACAGTGGAGCGCAACAATTCTTTTAAAAATGCTAATAAGTTGCCATCTTGAATTGAGGGTCTCTGCTGTCAACCCACCCACTCCACAGGAAGCTATTACAATTCACACTTTGAGGAGAGGAGATTTGAAAGTGAACAACAGCAGCTCCGTTGGAATGCCGCTCTCATTAACCTCCCTCCACGGAGCCACTGAATGTGCCTGCTACCACCCACACAGCCATCTATTAACAGGCTGCTGAAGGGCTCTGTAAATGCCTTATTCTGGCATGTTATGTGTGAAGCTCCTCCAAACGAACTGAATATCAAAAAGGTGACAGCTAATGTGCTTGTCTTCTGTAACGGTTACATTACACTCACAAGAAATCTGTGTGCAATGAACCAAACTTTGGGAGTTTGAGTTGAACATGTGTGCTGCCTATTACAGGGCACGATTGGGTGTGTCTCCTCTTGCAGGAGGCTAAATTGGTTGCTAGCGGCAGGGAGAGGAGAGGGTAGCGTAATTACACATCACAAATAGAACCGTGAGGGCCAACGGAGAGCAGTGTGTCCACCCACGACAGGCACGGCTGGAGAAAAACAGTGAAGGACGTAGAGGCTGCACTGCTCAGTTTGGTCTTAGAAATAGCAAGGCAGCAGGGATAGAAAATCAGAGGGATGTAATACAGCATGTGTCTGGGTAGTCATTATAAGCCACAATATATGCAAGGTTCTTCTTTCATGTAGAACGTCCCTCTCATTACAAAAACTGGGCGAAGTCTCCCTGCTTACCACTATAATGTTCATCTTGGAAATATCCCATGTCTTTCCTTTTTTAGGGAGTGTTTGGTGACTGACTGACTGAGCCCAAGAACATTGTTGTTTAGTTTTCATCTCCAAACATTTCATTCTGACGTATTTAAATTTAGTTTTTCAAGCAGCAGATTAAAAAAAAAAAAAAATCAAATGACAACAACTTCAAAAAATGCATGCTGTTTTTTATATAAAATAGTTTTGAGGGTCTTTTGACTCTGTAATTTATAACTGTGTGATATTTCAATACTGGAAAGGAACTGTGCAGAGATGGAAGTGAAGACTGATGCCAGAAAGGCGAGACGCCTGTCCCCAACATAGACAGGCTCGGCTGAGTGCTGTCTACTTTTTTTTTTTTTTTTTTTTTTGGCTGTTTTAGCCAGCATAGATCTCCCAACACGTTGTGAATCATTTTTCTTACGCCCTCACTTTCTGTGATTTGCATTTTTTTTAGACTGGAAAGTTGGCTGCATAACTTTAAATGTCAGTAAACAAACATAACAAGAAATTTAATTTCCAAGTCCTTATATCTATACTAGTGACGGCCAGGGCGAGAACACAAGACCACTTTGGGATGTTATTTACTGGAGACTACACCCTGATAGTTCTTGGGCCAATGTAAGCTCCAATCTCTGCAACAGGAACATCTTACTGAGCAAGAACAATAGCCCGGAAACTAAATTTAAACCTAGTGGTTAGTTGTTCTTCCAGTCACTACATGGGTGAAGTTTATAGATTCCAACAAAGTGTCCCAGTTTCTGCTGCCAAAAAGGGCTTGAAAACGAGAAACTAAGTTTAAGGTTAAGTTCCTCGCTTCCAATAAAGGTTTCTGAAGAATGACAAACCATATGAACATGAGTGAGTGGAGGCAAACCTTTTCTCACCTGTGTGTGTTTTCATGTGCTCATCAAAATACTGTTTCATGTTGAAGTCTTTGCCACACCATTGGCACATGAACTGCTTGTGTCCGATGTGAATGCTCATGTGGGAGCGCAGCTGGTACTTGTATTGGAACCGCTCGTCACAGTTCTACAGTTCAGAGACAACAGAGGTATTCAGCTAACATGCATGCATACACCAGGTCAGTACAGTAGTGTGCAGACACATAGAAACGTGCTGAAAATGGTTTGAACCTGAAATGTTTAACAATCATGAAGGGTGACAGATTGCCTCACGACATTTAGAATCCTGTTCCTTTTGAGCATTATCAGGTTATATACAGTAAGCACAAGTCATGAGATCTTGTTTACAGATACGCTGCTGTCCTGTAACGTCTGGAAAGCCTTTTCCATGTACAGACCAAGTCCAGTTAGGCTGGAAAGTGAGGAGTGTTTTCCTGGATTTAACTACTGAATTTAATGATTTTGTACATGAGGGAACCCAGCACAGGTTAATTCATGGCAAAAAGAATTCAGTTTTCTCCAGAAGTCCAGCTGTGTTAACAAGATTTCTCTTAATCCTTTAACCTGATAAAAGAAGCAGGTTTCTCATTTTTATATACACAAAATTAAGAAAAGAGGCTACTGTGGAAAACCAATAATAACACGATTATTTGTGTGCATGTAACCACACTGTATGTTTGCATTATGAGGTTTTCTTGGTCTGAGATTTTCCAACAGTGAGATATTTATAATCTCAATGGCACCACCTGGCTAAATAAGTATGGGAAAACATCTAGCAGTTTCCATATGGCACGACAGAGTTAAGACCTACATATTATATACACCCTTAATGAGCATGTAATCACATGTTATAGCGAAGGATGACTTGAAACATTTAATTAGAGCAGCTCCACCCGTACACACATGTTCCCAGTGTGCCATCCATTCAAGTAGCTGGACATTAAAAAGCCTCGGGGTGGAAGTAAAGCACAGCAACTGTCAAATTCCTCTGAAATAGCCAGGACAGGGATATGATAATCCACTGTAACTAACCCTGCTGAACTGAAACAACGTGACAAAATGCATTCATAAGAGATGTCAGTTAAAGCCCCAAAACACTGAACATTTAGTTCCACATTTATCTTATGTTCCAGTTAATTGGTGAACACTGTATGTGCGGTTTGCTAATATTTGACATGGTCTGACTTTAGCTTCTCTATATAGCTCAAACTTCTCAAGCTCAAGCTTCAAATACAGGAGGATGCCCCCCTCCTCCTCCTCTTAAAGAAATCAAGTGAACAGAACTGACTATTTTGAGTTGTTCACAAACCACATGGCACAGATGCTCCTCTGCTTAGACTAATGACTGAAAACTACCTTGAGGCTCCTTTTGAGGCAAAAAACTGAAACCTTCAGTCACTCCACTCAAAACAGCCAACCAGTCTCTCAGTACTGAACTAAGAAACAAGAAAGATGACGACGTTTTGGTGAGTCTGTTTATGACAAAACATATTTTAAAAAAAGGACAGCGTCACTCCAGTATGTCAACACTTACTAGGTCCAGGCATACAGTATTTGTTCAAGGGTGTTTTAAGCAGGAAAGAAAAACAATGACTGCCAGGAGGAAAACTCATCGTTCAACTGTGGAATTTTTTAGGCCATGTAGAAAATGTATGTCATCTGGGCGGGAACCGTTATGGTGAAAAGGTTCATTATGCTTTCTATGTCACCTGAATGACCTCTCACAGAGCAATATGTATGTTAACAACAGCAGCAGAATGTAAAAGGAGAAAAAAAATGACACAACAAGGACAAACAAGCTCCAAAATTCCTCGTAGTGCAGAAAATACAAGTGGACCTGTGCTAAAACACCGCATATTCATGCATTCACACATACTAAATGGGCTCTACCTCAGTCTCAACTCATGTATAAGTTGGACTGGGAGTGGACAATTGCAACACAAAACAGCCTTTTCGTCAGATAGCTTAAAGGAGCCAGTGGGGTCCACAGCTTTGACTTTTTGAGTCGCCACCCCCCAGAAGAATCAGGTTTATGTTCATGACCTCCTCTTCCATGCCTGCCTGAGACTGTTCATGGATTACTGTAATAAAACAGATGAAACTACCAAACTCACTCTAGATTCTCATGATACCAGAACTTTAAACTTTGATACAATACTGGTATTGTATAACTGTTTCAATACCACGGCAAAAACAAAAGTACTAGGCACAAAATGGGATATATATTTTCTTTTTTATAAACAAATAAATAATAATTTAATGAACAACTAGCACACAGTGCTCATATAGAAAAAGTCACTGAACACATTGAGTACCCGTTGCAGTGTTTCCCACAGAACGACAGTGTAACTGGAGTGGGTTTTGTATTTTATTTGCATACATTACCATATTCCACATTAAACATGGTAATAGTCCAGCAGAGAGCAAAGTGGGAGAGAAAACAGCTCTCCAGGTGCCGAGAGTGATGACGGAGAGCGCACAGTTAAAGCACCGCGAATAACAATCGCTCTGACAAAACACTCAGTACAGAGTGAGTCATAGAAAAATGAGACATCCTGCAGATAGGAACGAATAAAAGAGCAGGGGAGTTAATAGATAATTGGAACGGTTATAATTAGAATAAGTTCTCTTTCAAATCAAACATCTTAAAACACAAGTGGAAAGTATTGTTCTCACAACTGCATTTCATTTCAATATTTGACTCAAAGCTTAATCATGTACTTCTGATATTACTGTGATCACTACAGAAAACTGCAGATGAACATTTAATATCGAGGGATTTACATTATAGACACTGCTACGTGATTAGGTTAGGGTCCCACCTAGTCTGATATTTAAAAATGTGAAATGTGCAGTATTTTATTATGCAAATCATATTTTTGATTTCAAACAGTTGTTTATTTGAACAGGGTTAAAGTCTTATTTTAACATCTGAATAGATATTTATTTCTTAGTGCGTATTTATGTCAATGTATGGATAGTTATTTATTTTGAGTTGTTAGTCGTTTGCAATAAGTTGAGTTATTAATAAATCTTTGTTGACTAGTTTATTACCATCTCACCCTGCAGGAAACACTGCATTGTTTGGCATTTTGCCCCTTTCAACACACACAATTAATGTGAGCAAATCATAAGTGGTCACTCAGGATGCTGGTGAGATACATTATGATGCTGTTGTTGTGAATTTTCTCAACTAGATCTAGATCCACTCTGGATTCAGCAGAACACAGACTGTCATGCTTAAAACAGCGACACAGTGTGGGAATCTTACCTCACAACGGAAGGGCTTCTCTCCAGAATGCTGGAGTGAGTGAACTTTTAAAGACATGCTGCGTTTAAACGACTTCCCACATGTCTCACAGGTAAACGGCATGTCCTTAGTGTGAGCTGGGTTTGGGGGGGAAGAGAAGGATGAAAGAGAGAGAGTGAGGAAAACAATATTGAAGCATCTGCATGCACCTGATCAGGTAATATCAAAGATGCCAAAAGTACAATTAAATGTAAAAGTTTAAAATTCAAAAGAAACTGAAAGTACTGTTTATTATTATTGTTATGACTGTTTTATTGATATGAAAGCTGTGTGGTGGTGGCTGGATATTAGTGATGCAGCACAAAAAAAAGGCCCACACTTACCAACCATGTGTTTACGGACGTGAGCCATAGTGTAGAACTTCTTCTCACAGATTTCACATGAGAACTTCTTCTCTGCATAGCCGTGCACAATCTTAATGTGCTCGTGCAGTGACCACAGCTTCTTAAAAGACTTGTTGCAGGAGACACACTGAAAGACATACAAGTAGAAAACAAACATTAACATTAAAGCTTGTTGGTGTTGATAAATATCATGAGAAACAAACCCTGATGATTGTTCTTATTTGCCAAAATTGTTTCATAATACTCTAGCTCCCTCTGCTGGGGAAAAATTACAATGGGTCTAATTTCCTGAATTCCCGGTGGACGTCTTCTGATGACAGTCAATAGATAAAACAGATGCAAAATACATTTAATCAACACCAATTCAGCTGGTTGATGCAATTCCTGATTTAATAATATAAACTACAACAAGTGTTGTAGTTTTGTGATGTATTCAGCCCACTTGGAGACTTTAGCTTCAAGATAAATTGCATAAATTACAAAAAATTGATTGTGTGGGTATTCAAATCTTTTCAAGTCGATATTTAGTAAAAGGCACCTCTGACAGCAATTACAGCTTTCAGTCTGCTTGATCAGTCAGTACTAACTTTGCACATTTGGACACTGTACTGTGTTTTTTTTTTCCTCAGTTGGATTCTAGTTTAGACTGACTGGGCCACTTGACTTGCCACAGCCTCACACTGCTACCAACATATGAAATACCAAAACCATTTAATGTGATGGCCAAAAGGCTTAATTTTGGTCTCATCACATCAAAGCAACTTCCACTTTGTTTTATGTCTCCCATATGCCTTCTGGCAAAAGCCAGCCAAGTTATCATGTGAGCTCCCCCCCACCAACAGTGTCTCTCTTTTCCACTATCGTAAAACTGGTGAAGCACCAGAGAAACAGTTGTGTGCACGCTGCCACCTCTGTTGCGAACCCTGGAGCTTCATCAGAGCTGCCACAGGCCTAATGATTTTTTCTGTTTTTGAAGTCAGCCTGTTCAAGACAGGATTTGCATTTAACCCATTTTCAAAATAACCTCATTTTCGTCTGAGGGATATTAATTTTTGTATCCTACCCTTGACTGGTACTTTTCTGATTTGTTTTGGTAGGATTCCCTGTCTTTGCGATATAGTTTTGACCACTTTTCACACCTTTGGAGATGCAGGTGTATTGAATCTGGGGATCACCACTCAACTCATTACGTTTATTTGTAGGAACGTTTATTTGTAGGCTATACTAGTAATAGTTTTTTGTTTGGTCTGAGAAAAAGAGGGTGAATATTTATGCAATCCGTTGCTTTGTGTTATATTTGTGCTTAATTTAGGTCAATTTCATTCTTTTTCTGCTGATCATTGTATAAAAATCTTGTCACAGCCACTGTGATAAAACATGAATACATCCAAACATTCATTTTTATGGACACTATATTAATACAAGTCACTTAGGCTGTGTCAATAGTGGTTGTCAAAAGGCAAAACCACTTCTCCTCTACAAACTAACTATGCAAATCAAGTTTGGCAAAACAGGGGGCTAAATTAAGCTATTCAAAAGAGCCTTGTGACCCTTGGGTATTCATACGCTGAATCACCTTTTTCAGTTTTAGAGAAGTGAAACCAAATTAAACCCACTTGTAATATCATCAAAGAGAACAGATGTCAATAGATGTTTTTCCATTGTGTTAGCAGTACTTGTTAGTGTACCTCACACTTATACCACAATCTCATTTTCATAGTTTCATAGTATAAACTGAAATACAACAGCTAAAAAAAAAAAAAAATGCTACGCTTGAACAACTCATTTAAAACTAAATTGTTCTGGGCAGCTTCTAAATCTATCTAGCTATGTAAAGATGTTATCAAATAATATGATGATCCCTGGAAATGAACTCCACTACAGTTCAGAATAAAATGCTAATTTTCTGTTACAGAGATAAGATATAAGACTGGAGAGGTTTGCTTTACCTGGATGTTCTTCTCACAGTCAGTCTGCTGGTGTAAGGCCAGCTCACTCTCCAGGACAAACTTTTTGCCACACTTGTCACAAATCTGCATCCGCCTGTGTGTGACATTCATGTGCTTCTCTAAGTACCAGCGTGTGTTAAACACTCGGGGGCACTTTTCGCATGCCAGCATCTCTTTCTCCTCCGCCTCTGCTTTCCCTCCTGTCGTTGTGGAGCCGGCAGATGATGGGGCTGACCTGGCTGACCTGCGCTTGCTCTTTGGAGGCTCCATGCGCTTCCGCCGGCCCCTGGTGGTCATTCCAGCTGTGGCAGTGCTCAGAGCCGTTCTCAAGCTTTTCCTCCGTGGCTGGCTGGGAGCAGCTGCGCTACTAGCGCCCCGACGGGCCCTCTTTGACCTTGTTCTTCGACTCTCAAGCTCATCTTCCTCGTCGTCTTCCTCCTCTTCTTCATCAGGGCTGTCCTCCTCTTCGTCGTCGTCATCCTCCTCTTCCTCCTCCTCATCTTCATCTTCTTCATCATCATCGCTGCCAGCTCTCTCGGAGTCATCAGCCGTGGTTCCAGTTTTGTTGTCCCCCTTGGATACGTGAAGTGTCTGGTTGTTCAGGTTAACCTCGACAATGATCTGCTCACGCTTGAAGCCCTCCTCCTCGCCATCCTCCTCTTCATCCTCACCCTCTTCTTCCTCATCGTCATCATCGTCTTCAGTGTCATCAGAGGTGCCGTCGTTGCCGGCCTGGGACCCCTGTGTCCCCACCGCCTGACCTGCTCCTCCCTCTCTGAAATACTGCTGATGTTGCTGTGAAGTCACATGTTGAGTTGGCAACTGACCTATGTTCTGATCCCCCATGGATGTCTTTGCTGCCATTTTATTGTCCACTAACACAGAATAAGGCTTACCACCAACCTCCCTCTTATACAGCTTGCCTGTCAAGTCCAGATCTGGATTAGGGGAGTGAAAATAAGACTGGGACACTGGCGCCCTGCGTCCTTCCTCCTGTGACATCCCGCCAAGGCTCGGGATGGAAACCTCGTCCTTGAGGCTCTTGCAGGATTTCATGAAGAGGGAGATGGGATGGAGGGATGGAGTTGGTGGGAGCACAAGGCAATGGAAAATAGTAACTGCAATGGTGTCTAGGTAGAGTAGCCAACTCTACAAGGAGGGGCAGGGGATGCCACACCAATCCCCCACCCTCCTTCTACTGAAGAGACAGGAAGGAGGGGATGAGGTGACAGATAGTCAACCTGATTCAAAAAGAGCATCCATGCTGTCCAAGGTAGGAATAAATGCAGCTGGAAAGACATACAATCTGCTCCAAGTTTTGTTCCATACGCTTAAAAATCAGACTGCAAAACCAAAGGCTCAGTGTCTTTGATGCTGAACATTTGAAGCTAAATTCCTCGAGTTAGTATGCGAGATGTAGGCAGCTGCCAGATTCAGTTTCTCTGAAGGCTGCTGCCCTGCAGGGTGCCAGTGTCTTCAAACCGCAGAGCAGGTAAAGACGAGCTGAATGCCAGACATGGAACTGCTGTAAGGATTTCTGTGTACTGCTTGAAGAGCCATTTACAGTGCATCACCTATGAGAGATGAGACAGAGAAGAAACATAGATGAGATTAGACAGGGTTCTCTTCCGCTGCCATGTGTCACTACAGAATCTGAACTGAAACTACAAGCCAAATAGTCAGGTTTTCAGCACTGAGCGACACATTTGGCCGCAAATGTTTCAGTCTTGCGTGTAGAAGTGAAAACCACTGCCTTCACAAATGAATGCGAGTTCAATTTCAAAAGCAGAGTGTTCGAAATATTTCCAGGCCACAACTGAAACACCTCACTGGGTGCAAAAAGTGAACTTTTTTGTCCAATTGCCAAATTGTTGGTGAATCAAAATTTTACGAGCCATTCAATAGATTACCATTATTTATTTAGCTGGTGAGTGAAACAAATCTACCAGACACTTAAAATATGTAGGTGACACCATCCACCAACATTTGGCCGGTTGATAATTTTGTGTCCTGCCTTGCTTTCTCGAGTGACACACCGTAATATATCTTGTTCATTTAAGAGCATATTTACAACAACAGAAAAAGTATTATGCATAAAAAAGATGTAAAATATCTTCTTAAAACTTTTTACATGAGACTTTGAAACCCTTTGAACACTTATAGCTTAATATGTATTGCAATGGATTATGCAAACACTATACTACTATACATAACCTACAATATGAATCTTGAATCCTAAATAAACATTTGCTGCAGTCAAAAACTTCACTTGATCGTAGTTATGTTTCACATCTTTTCAATGTAACATCAATAAGTCAATAAAAACGATCTCTGCAAACACACAAACCCAGACCAAACTTGATGGCAAAGCACTGATTAAACAACACTGTGTATCTTTTTGAGCAACACAAACCGACTTGCATACACACACCTCCCATTGACTGTTAGAGAGTATAGTGTAACCACAGCTCAGGAGCTTGTATTGCAAATATAACCACAGGAAACTGTACGTCAAATTTTCAATGAAGCCTAAGCAGTGCGCAGTATAAGCAACAGTTAGATCAACATGTTTATGCAAGTTTAAGATGAACAAGATGTATTAAAACAAATCAATCTATTTTCTGCTTGCTTTTATGGTGTTTATATGTTGTTGTTTTTTGCATCCATCTACACTGGGGTGCTCCCGGCTGACAGTTGGTTGACCTCGAACAACCTTACACCCTACTCACCATAATGAGTGTGTGCTAGGGCGGTTTTTTCACTAGAAAACCTCCCTGAGCAAGAAAGAAAAAACATTTCCTTTCTTGGAGACAGCAAACATCCTCCTTTCTGTGTCTTCACAGATGTCTTAAGCTTTTATTTCTTTGAACACACAACGCGCCACCATCTACAAAGAAAACATAAACAGGCAAAGAGGGACTGTACTCATATTCAAACATCCCCCGACCCAACCCGACCCATGAAGCTGCTTTTGTTTTAGTCTTTAATTTATAGTCAAGATTAGCATGAAGAGTGTTGCGATCGTGCCAGAAAAAAGATCAAGAAAGTGGGCAAAGGAGAACATTATAAGTGACGTGATGATTGAAGAGCTACGCAATTACAGCAAACATAATAAGCCTGATAATTTTGACAATTATTGCAATCACAATTAGCTAAAATAATCCCACTTTTTCCAGAGTTTGTCTTCTTAAAGAATGCTTTCATTTGCGGTGACTTACTTTTAGAACAGTCCTCACAACTACTTTATAACTGAAGGTTCAATACCAACTCAAATTCAAACTGAACTCAAGCGGCTTCATCAGTCATCAGTCATAAAACCGTTCTTCAGGACTAGGACTGCATTTACTCAAACATTTCTAAACTTTGTTAACTGAATCAGGATTTTGTGTATCCCAGTACTCTGAACTTTAATTCTGGTCAAATTGATTCTAAATTAATTTAGATAATCCCTCTTGATAGACTATGACCTGATTTTTCTGTGCATGTTGTTACTTCGCTCACTAGACTGTCATAAAAAGCAGGAACTAATGCAGATATAAATACAACTAAGCCGTTTGTATTTAAATCAAACGTACATAGATATATATGTTCTACCAGTTTTGTAAGCACGAGTGAATGCCATTTAAATAGAATTTGACTATCCACACATATAGACACACCTGTCTTCCTGTGCATGCTGTCTCTGATCCGTTCTGAGAATTGGACAGCAGCTCTGAGAGCATTAAGACCACAGGGGGAGGGTGAAGGCTCTGCACTGACAGAGCAACTCGACTCACATGGCAGTCTTAGACACAAAGCCTCATAGATTATCCTGCGTCTGGATGACAGAGGAATATAAATTGCATGAGAAACCACTGCATGAAAAACTGACTTAACATGCAATCGGCAGTTTGCACTCTGTTGTTTGGTGTTGAAACTAAATGTTTATGGGGCTGAAAGAGCATACATCTAACTTTGAGATTCATGTAATTTGCTATTCACAATTTAAAAACAAATTAAAATTGTTGAATTAAATGCTGAAAAATGCACATGTGCAAATAAAAAGGCAGTGTGTAACTCGTATTGGGTAAAATTCTTCCACCCGCTTATCATTATCATTGATGAGTCATTTCAGAGTTTCACTCGCAGTGAAATAATGTACTCCTTTGATGTGGGAATCAAGTAGAGCGGAGACCTCTCAATATCACTGCTAATTAGTCTACACAATCACCTTGTCAGATCAGATTGTTTGTGACTGCCTTATTTAGTTTGGACAGCTTTCAAAGATGAACCCTGAACCCTGATCCAAAAAAGAAAAGTACATACATGAAAGTCTCTCTGACAGCCTATTTAAGTAATCCAGAGCATTACAGAGACTCAGCAAGACTTGCTCAGAAATCAAAGTTTATTCAACAATAACCAATTTATAGCAGGAGACAAGATGAGAAACCAAAACTTGTTTCATATAGGGTAAGCCACAAAGCCAGTCATATACCGGATAGATGCTACTGTGGCTTAAGATTTGAATGACACAGGATGGGCGCTTGACTGCAAAGGCACTAAACAACACTTAAACAAACAACATTAAATGGTGCAAGCGTTCAGCTTGTTACAGTGAAGAAGATGAGACCTCTGAAGCAGTCAGATGTGTCACGTTTCCCTCTTATTATACAGCAGTGCTCCTCAAATCCATGCTCCTTCTCAAGTCTAGACTTTAATGAGCTTTCCCTTTCACAGCTTGTAGAGGACCGTGTGAGGGTTCACATTCCTCACTCTGTCCAAACTCATAAGACCTTAACCAGCTCACTGTGTGGTGCACTGCGGGGGTGCTCCATGCCTCTGTAGGTATTTGGCCCTAAAGCCCATAATCGGGTCATAGAGCAGTACCTAGTGTTTTTGGTCTGGGATAAATCATCTGAGGTATCATAGAAAGTGTAAGAGTATTATCTCAGCTCTCAACCCTCCCATACAAAGTTTCTTTATTCTCATAAGAGGCACTGTCAAGTCTGACAGCAGTCCACTGATGTTCACAACTGGGGTATCTAAATAGGAAAAGATAACAAGGAAACATTCAACGTGGCTCTTTTGTTAAGTCTGATCATCATCTGTGCAAAAAAAAAGATAAAAATAAAAACACTGAACCATGATTGAAATGCAAACGGGAAGACTGGATCCAACAAGCTTACTAAGCTTACAAACGAGGTTACGAAGTGCGAAACTAACATTATGCATCATTTTGGTTAGTATGACGAGATACAGAGCAGCAGCTACTTACTAGTTTTGTAGAGCTACATCTCATGAGGGCTATCTTTTCAGCTACATGACTTGGAGTTAACGTCGCAGTGTGTGTAAAGTACAGAAGGGGTTAAACCAAAAAGGCAACATTGTACACCGAACAGCACCAACACTGTGCAGGCCTGGACAACTTAGGCTACTTAGCGAGCTAGCAATACTCCATAGGTACGACCCTAGACACACATGACAAGCTAACTTGGCTACATTAGCTCAAGGTGCAGCCATTAGATATTTTAGTGGAGTTAAAGGTTGCTCAACCTCAAGAACAACCACATTACCCTGCACAAGCTACACCATTTAAAGGCTAGTATTCACTGACATGCACTGGCTAACAACAGATAGGAGTTTTACTTTTTCAATCTAAAACCGCCCAGATTGGGGCTAGTTAGCTCAAAGCTAGCACCAACGTCAGATATTTAGCATTAACGTTACACTTAATTTCGATGCTGCAGTTTGAAGGGGAAAGTGTGACAGTTACCGGACCCACATGAAACTAGATGAGGAGCCGATGTCATGCTTTGTTATCAACGTGTCTTTCTTGTCGTGCAGATAAAAAGCGCCGCTTTCCTAACAAAACCCCGACTGTTGTACTGACAAACCCACTCAACTCGACACTGTCACAAAGTCAGTGCTAGCCTGAGCTCACGGACGATTCTCACCGCAGCTCCGGCCACCGGCTACCGGCGACCTGCGTGTGCTTTTCACGGCAGCCGCCACGCTTGTCACACATGTAAGTGCACGAAATGTAAGTTATATGGCAACATTTTGTTGTCGGTTTGCTGGCTTACCTCCGTCGAGAGCGACCTCCCTCCTGCGTTCGTGCAATCAGAGTTGCACAGATTCGGGGTTGCACGCGCACTTCTCTCGCTCGCTCTCCCTCTACATTCGCGGATGTGCATTTAGAAAAGACAACGCCAATGATGTTTTTGTGCAAAATGCGGGAGTTTGTGTGTTGATGTGCGTTATGGGCTGCGGTAGATACCTACGCACCGGTGTCTTCAGCCCCGCTACGTGGCCCGGCCAAGCTGTCGCGCGTACCACCGCCGTCCCGCGCTCATCCCAGGCATTCAGGCCGCTGTCTGGGCTTGCGCGCGGCGGCGTGTCTGGGTCTGGATTCTTTTCGTTTCCCCTCTAAACCAGACAGAGCAGCGCGCGCACACGCGCTCAGCTCAAATCCTTGATTGATGAAATAATAATGAGACCCCGAGGACCGTTTTATCCTCTCCAAGGAAAAACTCTAAGAGTAATGAAGTTATCCTATTTTAACCAGTGAAAAACGTAATGTTTATTATCAACATACCTACTCAATCATTTGAGTTTGATGAGTTTTTAGCAAGTTGTTTTTAAATCTGGACACATAAGGCCTCCCTGTAAACACATTTCTCCATTTGTTTGTATGAAAACACACAAGAAAGTGACCAAATTCCACATTTTAGCAACATATTTTCCACAGAGACTAATACATAGATCAAGTGTTCAAAAATGCACAATTGATGACATATCTAAAATGCAGTAATCCTAATCTGTTAAACTATAATTTCACTACACCATGACTGATTTAATATTAAACTATCAAAATTAAAAATAGCCCCATCATTAGTTGCAGAGTTTACATTTCTTCCCAAATAGCCATAATATCAAAGATATCAGTGACATAAACTATTTTTATCATCACAATGGTGCAATTGTTAAGGAAGCAACAATGAACAGTGCAACTGATGGTGTCTTATCTGGAGAATTTTTCCAAAAAGCAATTATGATACACCCTCCTGTGGTGATTATTATGATTACACTCAATAGAAAATATTGCACATTCACCTCTGAGGCCATAAAAAAAACAAAAAACAAGTCTGACCACTGGGAGGTAGAAAGACAATTTTATTGTTAAGTTGAGCCTTTTCTGAAACGTGGGGTTTACATTTTCTCCACACAAACTAAACACACAGCGACAACTGTAAAGAATGAAGGATCATCCTCTATCTGACCGGCACATTCCAATTGGTTGGAGGCGCCAATATTATTCACAAAGAAATAATTTGCTAGATATTTGCCCTCTGGCAAATCAGACAAATGATTAAATCCTCTATAGTTAGCGAATCCAAAGGAGAGACTTTCATTACAGACTTCGTTATATGTAGTTACACAATTTGATGGAACTTTTCAGCACAACAATAACAGAGTAATGGCATTCATCATTCACAATTTATCCTCTTTCTTTTAAAGGAATCAACAGTTCTGTTACAGTTATAATCACTCTGTTGCTTTCCACATATGCTGTGCTCTGAATCGCAAACAATGTAGCAAAGACAAATCTTTAGAGAATTTACTGCATTGTCAATTCTTTTCAAAACAAAGTACTATATATAGGTTACTCTCTACCCACTTCCTCACACATGGGTGGACTTCATAATTGTATCCAACGCAGACCTCTCACTTTGTCTCCCACCATGCTGCTATCAGCAGAGCCCAGTCCAGAGTTGGTTAGAGAAAGAGTGGGAGGAATGTGTGTGAAGTTGGGAGTCCTTTATTGAATCCTCCAACCACCTCCTTCTATGGCCCTTGTGACGGCTGGTGACAGCAAATGTGGGGTAGACATGAGGTGAGATGTTATCACTGGGGCAACTGCAGCAATGTGCCCTGTCCCGAGGGCAAGTAAGTGACGTTGCGGGAGCGAGACAGCTGGAAAGCAATTTCCTCAGCTGCCTCCAGCTTACGTAGCTCTACCAAACCATCGCCAGCCTCCATCAGGGAGTTGGCGATAAGCAAGGCAGCCTGTGAGTCTCCCTCTGCTGAGATGATGGCCGCCTGCTTCTGTTGCTCTGCCTTAGAGGATAAAAAGAAAGTTTAGTGAGCTGCCTTAAATCACAACCATCCACCATAGAGACAAATATTCTGAATTCACAAGTAGTATAGGTATGACAAGGATGACCTGTGTGTTAAAAATACCTTTTCTACAACGAAACGGGCCCTCTCAGCCTCCTGCTGAGCCACCTGCTTCATCTCAACAGCCTCTGTGAATTCCTTGCCAAAGGTCAAGTGTGTCTGAAAGAACACAAAACAATTATTTCTCCAAGTTAAAATCCAAATTAAAATATAATGTGGACATTGCTGTAAAATTTTCCAGTGGCTTCATACCAGCGAAACGTCATCCAAGATGAGGCCGAAGGTGGAGGCTCTTTCTGTAAGGTCCTCACTGACCTGCCGAGACACAAGCTCTCTCTGGGTGATGAGCTCACCAGCATCAAACCGAGCCTGTGGAAATAGAGACACACATGCAGTGGTTTATCGGTCAATTCATCAGCTCACTCATAACAAAAAACTTTCATCTGTTTATTTATAGTCACTTGTCTTGGCAGATACTCACCACTACAGCCTTTAAGACCTCTGTGGTGATGGATGGCAGCACCCTCTCATCATAGTCCTCACCAATACTGGTGAAGATGCGAGGCAGTTGGCTTGTGACCGGCCGGAAGAGGATACGCAATGTGATGTTTACATTCTGAAGATCTGTGGAGGGAATGATTCAAATATAATTTCTAATGCATTATAGCAGTGAAACACATTTGTTTTTCATAGATTAAGCTTCCTGTGCACATTATAAGTTACATTCTTAGGTAATATTTGCAGTTTGTAAACAAAATGTTAACATGGTAATGTTAGCCAATTTTCTCATTATAAAAGAAATGTAGCATTTCCGGGAGGCTAGCCCTCTTCTTAGAGAACCAATACAGCCAACCAAGTTTTAAGAGACACAGACTATTCAGTAGATAATTGATGTACCTTTGCTGCCTGTGATGACAGGCACGTTGCGTGGACGGGAGCGGCAGTCAAAGACGATGGGCTTCTGAACCCAGGGAATAAGGAAATGTGTCCCTTCACCAACAACGGCATCTTGCACTCCTCTGAACCGGTCAAAAATCACAGCCCGGTGCCCCGCATCAACTGTAGCAAGGAGGAAAATTAGTCTCTCTGCCAAAAGGTTTACATATACATCACACTTTTTTTTTTTTATATTATAGTTTAGAACTCTACAACTATTAAACATTATGTTGAGAACATTTTTTTTTTAATCCAAGGTTTGTCTCACCTTTAACATAAAATCTTGCTAAAAAAGCTACACAGTACTACACGGCCGTTATCCGGTTTATGTTTTAAGAAAAACATTCATCAATTTGACAACAACAATTTCAGCAGTAAGAAACAAACACACTGCAAATACAAACACAAGCACTGAGAGAAACTGAACATGAATGTGTGCAGATGTAAATAAGTAATCAAAATGTTAAAATAAAAATGAACACCACTAGCCAATGATCTACGAATTTGTCAGTTTTTAATGTCCACAAGAAACTTCTGCTGCATCATACTGGAACATTTACAGTGCATTTGTCATTCTATATATGTACTGTCAAATTCTTAATTTGTTTTATTAGCAGATTTTTTTCAAATGTGCCTAAGTTTTCTTCATTTACTTGAGCTTTGTCTTTATGTATATGTTTCATTAAGATGCAGAGCATTGAGCACGCAGAATAACTGTATGAAATTTTTAAATGTACAGTCCTGTTGTGAAGATGCTGCAGTTGAGCGTGCTGAGTTTTACATCTTAAAACGGCTGTAATAACATAATGATAACTCAGTGAGTCAGTTAGTAGTGTAATTGGACATTTCATGAAAGCTCAGACTTCTTGAATGAGTGCTGCAGTGTTCATATCAATAACTTGACTAAGTAAAATCAAACAAATTGAAATTGTATGCGCAGTACCCACCATTGAAAAGCGCTGAGTTCACCACACCTCCACCAATGGCGAGGGCCAGCCCCAACTTCCCAATGGATTCAAACAGCTTGGCCATGACAGCAAACTGTTGGCAGTGAAAATAAGACAAGAAGTTAATACAATTAGTAGACGTCACCAACATTCATGCTACGCAGTGTGAACAATTTGAGTGTTTGTAACGGGACTTGGAACAGCAGTCTGGCCTTGGCCTTGAGCTGAGAGAGATGCCAAGGCTGTGGGTGCTAGCTAGTTTAGCTCAATGGTTAGCATTAGCAGCTAGCTGAGATAATTGGCAAGCTAAGCAGACTAAACCGAGAACTACAGCCTAAGCCAAGTAAAAAACTACATATACAATATTTGAGGTACATTAAAACTACAATAAAGCGTGTGTCAGCCACGTCCAAATGGCACGCCGGGTGGCTGTACGCATGTTATCTCCCAGTGCTTGCTCGTGTGCGACACTTGCAATATAACGTCATTTATAGATAACAAATACAAAACATATCTCCAGTTTGCGGTGTAATTACTGCTATACAGACACTTGACTATACAACTAAGCATTTTCAATGTCACTAACCACACACTGCATATCATAACTCACCTCAGTTTCACGCTGATGTCTGTGACCTCCACCGGACACGACGTACAACACATGAAATGTCTGCGCCACAGCGCCTGCGCACTGCGCGTAGCAACGTAACCTCTGATTGGACAAGCGCCGGACCTCTTCTTCTCTGTCTTGGTATTAAATGTAATGCTGCATTACTGCCACCTACTGTCTGTTTTGACCTCAAGCGATGGAAGGATTAATTAATTGCTTGATTGATTCAATAAATAAATCAAGTCTTCTGTTGTCCAGTCAGCTCTTTAAATATTTAAATCATAACCTCCTCGTCGTACCACACAGTACGACACTCAAATGAAACTTTTTGATCACAAAAAGATGCAAAGGAGTCATATTTTCTGTCACATTTTCACAATACCTGTGATTATGTAAATTACGAAAATGTAAAAAAAAGTAGACCTTAGCCATATATATATATATATATATATATATATATAATTTTGTTTTTGATGTTGTACAGCACTTTGGGCAATGTCTTGTTGTATTTAAATGTGCTATATAAATAAATTGACTTATGACTTATGATTTATATATATATATACACATACATACATTCTGTATTTAAAATGTAAAGATGGATCAAAGAAACTATTCTCAATCGGTTTCTTTGGTATTGTTATAGCCATTATTTTAGTAGATCTTTAATTTTGAAATACTCCATTACAAGTAAAAGTTATAAAAGTAAAACTTACACTGTAAAAGGTTCTGCAGAAGAATGCCCTCCATGACTGATACATAATTCTATATGACATTATTAGATTGCTATTATTAGTTGATTTATTTGGATTATTGTAGCTGGCTGAGGTGGAGCTAGTTTTAACTAGGCCTAATCTAGGTATACAGTTAATCAGGTCGTTTAATCCAGTGATTTCAAATTCAGGGGTCTTGTGAGATGATTACAAGGAAAAAAGGTAGAAAAAAAATCTTAACAATATTGTATTTATTCTTGCTTTCTTGTGAGGGTAAATGTTCAACTCAAAGATATCTGAAACACGAGGAACACAAAGCAGACACTGCTTCTATTATCATATTATAATATTATATTACTATAATTTGGTTATATGTAGATTATGTATGTGTAAATACAGAATTACACTTGTTCTACACAACAGCGTGGCACTTGGTCGCCCCCTCGCGCGGATATGACAAATCACACAATAGTTAGTAGTTTCACTTTTCTTCCATTACTTGAAAAGTGTGACGGTCTTTGAAAGATAGCGAGCAACCGCCGTGAAACCTTTTGTAAGGTCAGTAATCACTACGTCTCTTCAAAGATATCGAAGATATTTGGTGACAGATTGTAACAGCGTCAGGCTCAAACTGAAGATTCGTCGATAGCGCGTGGAGCAGATTGTCAGTTTAGATTTGTCCGATCACTTCCTTGACGCTCAGCTCTGCAATGTGGCTCTCCTCGCGTCTACATGTAGTTTTTTGACATCCTGTAGCAATAAACACTCAATATTTTACGCATATTTTGCAGGATTGCTGCATATTAGAGCACAAGCGTTTAGAATTCAACATAATTGATAGAAACTTTTACGGTAAAATATCTATTGTGAGTGTAAGAAGCAACACGTAGTTAATGAAGAAATGCAGCTACAGGAGCAGTTTATTCTTCGCAGATCAGTTGCCAACACGATAGCAGCTGCAGCAGCAGCAGCAAATTGAAAGTGGGAAGAGGAGGAAGAAGGGGCGTTAACCTCACAACATCTGTCACAATCTGCACATTTTATTTAGCATTTTTACATTTATATCTATATTGCATGAGGGGATTTGAACTGAAAGAGGGCAACACGTTTTCTTCAACAATACAGAGCAAAAAACCCAATAGTCATGGATTTAAGATGAGTTGCCACAGCAACTAACTAATTATCTTAGCCTGTCAATGTTTTAGAGGAATCGGAGACTAATAAATTTGAGATTGCTAATTATTTTATTGTTATTGTTATTATTATTTGAAATGGGATTTTAACAAAAGAGGCTTGGTGATGGCACTTTAAATGGAAGTTTTTGAGTAGTGTTGATGTAATGTCACCGTAACCTCCAATAGAGGGTGTTATATTATCAAATATGTCTCTCTTCCTATTTGAAAGGGTGGGGTCTGTGCTTGGTTTCCTGATACTTACATTAACAGCATCATGAAGAGGTGTCCTGTTTTAGCTTTTACTCATCATGCTGTCGATGCTCATGCTCACTGTTTGTGTAGAATCAGGACATCTTTGTGTTGATGTATCACAGTTCTTTTCTCTGCATCACTGATTGTGTTTCTCCCAGCAGATGGCAGAGCCAGGCAGGACTGTGAGAGTGAGTGGTCTGCCCACAGACATTGAGGATGAAAAGCTGAAAGATAAGCTATTTATTCACTTCCTGAGATCCAGGAATGGTGGAGGAGATATAGACTCTGTCATCATTGACAAGGCCAACACGCCCGTCTCTGCCCTCATCACCTTTGAGGACAGTAGAGGTCAGTAGGGTCAGGATGTGTGCATGTCTGTGCATATGAAATATTGGGCTGGGGGGGAGGTTTCTGATCTGCTATTACAGAGACACGTTGCTGTGAAAGGACTATTAATTATAATGTTAGCTACATTAACACACAATACAACAGCAAATGCTGTAATTTTCACTAATTCGCAAAGTATTAGTAACGTATTGCACTATGTCAGCTGTCACCAGTGATTTAGACTGAGCTGGAATGCCGGCATGGAAGTCAGTGGAGTAGCCAATGGTATAAGAGCTTAGTCAGGACGTTCACAGACTGAGATTGATTTCCCTTTGGTGACCCCTCTCACGCAGTGGCACAGAGAGTTATTCAACGCAGCCGGCACGTTCTGGAAGTGGATACGAAAAAAAAGTATGAAGTCATGGTAACTGAGCACCGTGAAACCCTGGACCCAGACAAGGTACATTTGTCTAGAATGTTCAGAAATATGACAACAAATGGTGAATATACAATAAAATCCACAAATGTCTCTCTTCTTCTGTCATCATAGGTCATCCTAAATTTATCAGCTACTGTCGACTGCAGCCAACTTCCCGGAGGAGCACTGACATTGACAAGCCTCTGTAAGAGGCACCCTGACATCCAGATTTACTACGATGCTACTGTAGAATTGTACATATTGCATGGCACCTATTCAAAAGTCCAGGATACCTTGGCACAACTACTTAGCGATCCTGGAGGCCCACAATCAGCAGAAAACAAAGACTCAGGCCAACCTGCCGCCACTGGCTCCACGTCTGTTCAGATAGCACAGGAGCCACATACTCAAGAGTCAGAAGATCAGAGCAGGAAATCTAATCAGCAAAGAGAACGAAGAGAGAAAGTTTACACTGGCAGACCCTCAGATGAGTACAACTCACACAGAGACCTGACACCTGGTGGTTTTGGCTGGGAAGATACTGGCCAGACAGAGGGTGCAGCTCTGCAGGTTCCTGGGCAACCTACCACATCAGAGGAGGACTTCTTACTAATTGTGGATGCAGACATGTTCCAGTATCTGCAGAAACACTGTCAAAAGGAATACCAGCATATCCTTAGTCAGTATGGTGTTGATGTGGTGGATATGACAAATCAGGGGTTGACTACTCTGTTTTTGCAGGTTGCAAAAGGTGTTGGGGAGGATGATCGAGATCAGGAGTGCCTGAAGTTAGCAAGAAAGGCAATAAGTAGGCTTTACCAAGAAAATGAGACCAAGATTCGCAGAGCTCAGCTCCCTAAGAATATTCTTTCCCCCAGGCGGGGACTGCAGAGAGCGATGGAGAACTTAAGTGTCAGATTTCCCAAGCTTCTTTTGAACACAGATGACCAAAATATTTACATTATTGGAAGCATTAGTGATGTGTCTGAGGCCAAGCTGTTTCTCCTGGACCACAGTGAGGTGAGGGGAAAAAAAGACGATGTGGCCAGTCTTCTTAGATATCCTTCATATGATTCAGGTTCATCAACTCATGCTGCTGAGCAGAAAGTCCCCCTCACCAGATCCTCCACTGTAGATTCTGTGGTTGATAGGATAGATCAGCTGAGGTCAGAGGAGGATGAAAGGAGGGCTGAAGGAGCCAGAAGGTATAAACTAGCTGCTCGGTTTAAGGAATCAGGACTGCCTGCATTAGGCAGTCGGCCAACTGACTTCAGCTTACGAGGAGGGCTCTCATCTCCCAGTAGACAGACACGCCTTGGGCCAATGTTAGGCCATGATGTACTGTCAGAAACAGCAGAGACTGCTGGTGAAAGGGTCCCCAGAGCATTAGCCCAAAACACTGGAGGGGACATCTTGTTTAAGAGTGGAGATGCTTTGCCTTCAACCACTTCTATGCAGAATAAAACCTCCTTGACCTCGCATTTAATTGATGCTCGACCCAAGAGTTTAACATCCCCCCTCAGCACAACTCAGTCCAGTTTGTCAGGAAGTACTCCACTTCCACCTGCTGGGTCTGGATCCACCTTGAAGCGAGCTAGTAGTTTCTCAGGAACGCCTCAGAAGAAAGCCCACGTTATAGGTCAGAAGAGTCAAGATGACTCCAGCAAGTCCACAGTCAGAGCCAGGGCCAGGTCTTCTAGCTTCAGTAACCAAAGGGACAAGCATGAAGTCTATAAAGCAGAGATTACGGTTTCTTCTGTGATGTGGCAGCACATAAAAGAAGCCTACAGTGTCCGAGTGGATGACTTGACTTCTGATGTCCAGATGAAGGAGATCCACTCAGAGGGTAGTAGTGACATGACTGTCATCTTAAGAGGAGCAAACTCATCCAAAGTGAGTGCGAGTCAGCTAGGTTTACAGAAGCTGGTTAATTCAGTTAGTGTAGACTTTACGTTTCACAACCTGCGCTTGTCAGAGCTGGGTATCACTGACAGAGCAGATGAAAACTTACAGGCTTGTTGTGATGAGGTGCGTAGCCAGTTTAAGAAGGTTACCATCCAGATTTTAAAAAAGAGTTTGTTCATTCTCGGCCCAAAGCATTTGTGTTCTCAGGTAGCTGCCTCACTTCGGGAGGTATTTTCTGGAGATTTATCCCAAATACCTGAACAACAGGACTTCTCTAGCCGCTCTACCTCCTCTACATTTGTACAAACAAATGAGGACCAAGGTACTAGTCTGCACAGTAGTCCTCAGGTGATGCTAGAGAGCCAAACAGGCAAAACTGATGGGACTGATGGTAACCTAGAAAGAAGAACAAAGCACAGAGGTGACTTCCGAGAGACGGAGCTGGTGAATGGATCTATTAGCCAGCCGTTAGTGAGGAAAGACCCTGTCATTAAGGAGAAAGTGAAAATTGTAGATACGGTGGAGATGGATGGACAGAAGACTGAGACGTTTGTCAACCACTCTACATCAGGAAATGATAAAAATGCAAGACATGTAAATGGTGCCGGGTCAACAACAGCTGGTACTGATAAAGACATGGCCCGTCAAAAAAAAGAGAGAGCCATGTATTCTACCCAAGAGGACAGCATGCAGCAAAGACAAACAGTGATCCAGGACACACCAGAGGAATCCAGGTCAGGTCTTGGAGGCCAAGGGTGCATCTGTGTGTGTGGGGAGAGTGAGAAGCAGATGACGAGAACTAAGTGCGGGGCTACCTTCTGCACAAAGTGCCAGGACACTGTACATATCCACTGCAGAGTTTGCCATGAGACAGATCCGACACCACGAGGGATCCAGGGCAAAATGAAGTCCTCTATACTTGACATGAGCGTACCAGGTCATAAAGGCTCTACTATCAAGATCACCTATAAAATTTCTAATGGTATCCAAGAGGTGAGGGGCTAATTTTAACTAACTGTTGACAAATGATATGGACAAAACAATGACTACTCAGTTGGTGTCTATGGTGTTTCAGTGGGTCATCAATATGTTTTTCTAAGGTTTACTTGATATGACTTCAGAGAAAATGGTATTATTTCGTGTAAGGCAGTTATTACAACATTTTAGATTAACTTACTTATAATTTATAGAATACTGCAAAACACACACTCATTGTGGTGTTGTACAGGAAGTTACTGTTCTTTTCCACTATGTTGAGGAACCATCAGACAGCATGTTTGTTTACTGTCAAATCTGGACTGCTGTTACAAATTCATATCCTCTATGCAGTGTGTCCTAACATGCTGTGGTATCACATAAAGCTTTAATGATAAGACTTAGCCTTTAGTTTATGATTTTTTTTTTTTATGACTGTGGTCTTTGCTTTCTGTTTTACCAGGAGGATCATCCTTCCCCGGGAAAACCATTTAAAGGTGGGGTGTTTGAAGCCTTCCTTCCTGACTGCGAGAAGTCATGGAAGCTGCTGCCCAGGCTAGAGAAAGCCTTCAAGCAGGGACTCACCTTCACAGTGATGGACAGAGAGACAGTGGCCAGGGTCACCTGGGACTCCATCCCTCACAAGACGAGTCTATATGGAGGCAAATCAGGGTGAGTGAGGCCAGTGAGAATGTCCAACAGAGCTGTAGAATTAAATGTAATCCATGTATCTGAGTTGAACAGTCTTCTTTTTGTCTCTCTCAGGAACGGTTACCCAGATTCTTCTTACTTGATTCGCTTGTCAGAGGTCTTGACCTCCCATGGGATTGAGGAGTCACCAGTCAAGCCTTAAGAATAAAGGCAATCTGAGGAGGAGTTCTGTTGTATTTTTTATATTTTTGATTAGAGCCCATTGCACTATGTTTGTATTATGATTTGTATATAGTACCAGGTCCAAATTCATGATGGCTGATGATGTATATAGGATAAATTCACACTGTGTGTAAATGACAAATGTGCATTTTCACGCTTTCAGCTTTATTTAGTAAAAAATGCATACTATTCTGTATTGTGTGTATAATACTTTGTAGATTTTTTGTACATTTTTTACCGTCCAATGTCGTTCTAAGACTCATGTAATAAAGTAAAGTAAAGTAAAACAGAAAGTAAAACAAATAAAAATGAATGTCATGTAAAATAAATGACTTTGTAAAAATCTATCTTGAGATAATTTCATAATGAGCACAGAAATAAAAAAGCACATCTCCTGACATTTTGTTATGCTTTTTTTATTAGTCCTGGAAAACATGTAAGGCATATGGTAACATTACACACTGAAGCGTTACAAGCTCTAGAGGCCATGTGAACAACATGGCACCACGGAGTAAACCCAGAGTCAAGCACAGAAGCAGCATCAATTCAAAGGGTTTAAAAAACAAAGTCGAGACGAGAAGAGTGTTTGCAACCAGGGAAAAAAAAGACAACACAAGGAAGGACAGAGTAGAGGAGAACTAGCTTAGAAATCAACCTGTTGGGTATGCCTTGTAGAAAATTACCAGTGGTGACTGAACACTAACAGGAGGTGTGTAGTGGGATGGATGTGAAGTGAGTTTCTGAAGCATTCCCAGAGATAGGTTAAGGTGTATCATGAATGTACCAGCTGGCCACGACAGTGCCCATGCTGACGGTGAGGACTGGGAGTCAGGTGGCACAAGGGGGCAGTGGATTGGCTTCAGTTGGCAACTTGACACGACTGGAAGGGCATTTTCCTCCCTCACACCACACCACTACATGACTACTAAACTATTGTGGAAAGAGAATGTGAGCTGTACATAAACACATGCCTTTTTTTCTGGTCAACTACACATGCATCCTAGTACTGTACATGACAAGCCCAGCCAGGTTGTACTTCCGTAGCATCTCTGCAATGTTTCTGTGATGTCGCCACATTGCAATACCTTCAAAATGAATGCTAAGGAAACAAAAGCTGCAGGCAGATGTGGTTGTTTGGGTTCTCAGTGTGGATGGGTGAACACAGTGGCTCTGAATTTGGAAATAACCCAATGTCAGAGCCTCTTCTTTTGACTCGGAATACTAAAGCTTACATCAAACATGAATGTGTGAAGGAAAGTTGGTGTGACAGTTGGTGCAGTGAACTCAGTGAAACACAGTGAAACAGAATGATGCTGTGTGTGTTAGTAAATGCAGAATGAAGTGGCTTCTTACATGAAGAAATCTGCTGTTTGGAATGACCTGAGAAACCATATAAAACAGAAAGAAATTCACCTCAAAGCTAAATGGTGGGTGTCTGTGAGGAACTTCAGCTATACAAGACAAGACAGACAGAAGAGTAGCTATTGGAAATACTACACTCATTGTCTTAGTGCATTTTTCAGACCTAAAACTACGAGTGTTAATCAGTAATATCAAATCTAAAACTGCAAATGTTCAGATTTTTTTTGTTTATTTTACTTTGAAACACTGTTTTTCTCCTGTGCATCTCTGAGTTGCTAAGTACTCTTGCATAAGTGTCTGGAATGACTGGGAAACCACTTCAAGATGACATACACTGCAGCTTCACCATGGTGGAAGTGCTCTCAGGCAGCAGGCCACCCGCCCAACTGATTGAGTTCATCTCAAAGGCATCTTAGCTCAAAAGAAGCGAGGGGAAAATGTTGAAAGAAAGAAAACGATTATAATCTGTTTTCCACATGCTGGTGCATTCATGCAATATCAAATTCCAGATGTCAAAGTAATGTTTTATTTGCTATGAATGTGCATGGAGAGAGAAAGGGGTGATATAAAGAGGCGTTTTGGCTGGCTGCTGCTGGACTGCGACTGTTGCACTGGCCAAGAGGCTCTGCGGATGCAGCACAGGAAAAGAGGAACGTCTCTAATAATCCTTGAGTGAACTGAGATCAGTTGTAAAGCGGAAATGTTGTGTCTGGGGCAGACCGAGGCTGAGCTATGATCAGCCAATAAGCTGGGGTTTTGTGCAGCTGTGTTACACTATTGGCATCCTTGCACAGCTGTGTGAAAACATCTGCTCCCTCACTTGCTATACAAGCCGTTTGGAAACAAACTGTAAGAAATAGAAATCCGTAGAGAGGAATACCATGGAGCTTTGGATTTGGAGGAATTTTGCAGATTTCTGTGAATCTATATGTCTTTTGGTGGAGTTTTGAACCTTAAATGCACCATGTTCAGTTCCTTTTCACTGTGATACTAATATTATGGTTGTAAACACTTGGGAGGAATCAACCTGTTGTGGTCGACGCGATGTGAGAGCTGGTAAAACACAGTGAAAAGGATAGAAATACGGAGGGAGGCGCCTCGGACTGAGGTAAGCTGTGTGCAAGGAGAGAGGCACAGTGCAGGCCTACGCTTGAGCAAGACTATAACCAATCAAAAACTACAAATTGTGTTAAACTTTTTTGTAAACTGCAGCAAAAATTCTGTCAGCACCCATGAGCATTTTGGGATACAAATCTGTCACACTATGATGACTCTTTTGCATTTTCATTTTTCTTCAAGGTTGATGGAAATGCATCCAAAACCAGAATTTTCTTCATATTTTTATGCACTGTTAATATTCAAAGCATTGACAGAGGAACATACATACAATTTGGCACACATGGTTCGGACCAACAGAAAGACTTTATCACATTTAAAAGGAGTGCAGGTTGGCAGGTCCCCACATAAAGAGTATGAGCTTTGAACTTTAAACCCTTGGATAACAAAACAAACAAACAAACGGAAATATAAAGGTAAATTAAAATAACATATTAAGTAAAACATCCTTTTTTTTTTTTTTTTTTTTTTTTTAATGAAGCGTTTGTTTCTCACATGGCACTCGGAACAGAAGCACCGTCCACAGGTTCACAAAGGGAGCCCAGCAGATTAGAACAGAACACTAACCAGAGGCTGACAGGACACAGTCACTCCCCACACCAGCGTGGCGGTCGCACTCCAGCCGAGTCCACTCTGCCCTGCTCCACATTTTACTTCCCACAGTCAAGGATGGATGAATGCTTTGATTTTAGCTGCCACCCAAGAGAAGTTGGCCCAGGCAGGGACTGGCAAGCTTAAAATGAGGAGACCTTTACATGAGTGTGTGTTTCTATGTGTGTCTGTGTGTGTGTGCGCCACCTGTGCTTTCATTGAGCTTCAGCAGATACACTGGGAGTGGATGATGGGAAACAGGCTGCAAACCTGGAGCAGAATCAAAGCCTGCGTGGGACTGGAGTGCGACTGCCATGCTTGTAAGTGCATTAAGATCAGCGAGCAGAGTGCAAAATACTAATACCAACTGTCCTCATAACACAGGCCTCTTATCAGACAGGAGAGATAGAGTGAGAAGGGAGGGAGCTACATAATACTGTAGCAGAGTAGTGTGAAAGGGGAATTGTGGCAGGGGAAGGATGGGTACTTTTAAAACCTGACAAACGACCTGAGGACACACACATCTTCACACACAATGGCACACCACACACAGCACATGAGGGAGGCCACTCATGCTAACACAACAACTTTTTTTTTCTCTTTTTTTTTTCAAACATTTTGTTTTTGTTTTTTACAAAGTCACTAGTCACCATCTGAGTCTCGACACCGAGGCCGGGCTCACAGACAGGCAGGTGGGTGGGCGGGCATGAAGACAGGTAGATAAATGTCTAAGGTTTAAAGTTGATAGCCTCCTATATGAAAGATTTAGAGTCCACCCAGTGGGATTTGTGATGAAATACTAAGGATTATACTTGAATGGCATTACACCAGTGAGCAAAATTCATACTGGCCTTCAGGGGGAGCGGTGCACTGTTGTTGGCCAGCATACTCTTAATTGCACACATTGTCACAACCAGATTTTTTTGGTGGTTTTGAGCAAACTACCTTTTCATTTTATCATCTGAAATCCTTAATACATTTTACACCTGTTGAAATACTGGTCGACAGCACCGACTGTTGACAAATGTAGAGTTAGGGAGGCAGAAAAAAAGAGACACAGGGAAAAGGAGTCAGAGAAACAGACCACTGTGCCTTCTCTGACGAGCCTGACGCCTGTTGCTATGCCGACCATAGAGAGGGAAATGGAAAGAGGAGGGAGAGAGAGAGAGAGCGAGAGAGAGAGGAGTAGAGAGAGAAGCAGGGGAGGCGAAGTATGGACGCCAGCTTGAATTGAATTCTCCTCTCTCAGGTCAGGGTGATCGACAGGCCAGCGGTCGCCGTGAAAGGAGCAGAATGCCATGGAATGCCTCGAGGAGGATCAGGGAGGAAGAAAGCCTGATCCTGAGGGAAAATAACTGGTATTCACCTTCTTAACTTGCTCATTTCAGACGCTTCACTGTCTCAGCATGACAGTGCCTCTTTCATCACATTCAGAGTGTGTATGTTTGTGTGTGTGTGTCTGAGTGTGTGTTTGTGGCCTATTTGAACAGAAACAAATTCTCTCTTAATTGGCACTGCGCACTTCTTGCCAACAGTTGGTCAGCTAGAAAAATCTGTAACTAAGGAGGAGGAAGCTGAGCAATGATTTCTGCCTCCCTATTCAACACTGCACAGAAAGGCTCATTATGGGGGGAAATTCATATTCAGGAAAGTGGTAAACTACAGTCACTATATTAACTAATTTGGTGGGAACACAGGCATTACGGAATTGTTTCCCTCACCACTGACGAAGGCTGATACAAGCTAAGGCCACGTTAATGATAACTAATATAAGGCCTTGTAGCATTAATACCATTGTCTGTGCCGTTAAACATTGCGATCAAAGCCATGATTCAAATATCTCCAGGGGAGGCGGTGTGCATCAGCCAATCACAGGCATCTCTGACTCATCCTCAGTGACATAACTCAGCGTTGGACACTAAGAGAGCAATGTGTGGGTGGGTGTGGTTCTCCGTTTATCTGCCTGTCTTTGTGCCTGTCTGTGGGTCCGGCCCGTGGATGGGGTGGGGACGGTGGTGGTGGTGGTGGTGTGGGAGTGTGGGGTGGGGAGTGGGGGGGACTCAGCACAGTGAGGGGTGGGGGTGGGGGAGTGGGAGGGGGAGGAGGTGGCAGGTGAAGTCAAAGCAGAACAATTTAGCACAGTGGGAGTTGAGGTGCGGAGAGGCATGGGGGTCGAGGGTGAGGCCGGAGTGCGAGCAGGAATTAAGGTTGTCAAGGAAACAGTAAATTGCCCCAGGCCTGGACCGTACCCACAATCCTCCACGGCTCTCTTGTCTCTGTCATTCCCAATAGGAAATGGGGTCGCGTGTTGCGGGTGTTTTCTCGAGAGACAAGTGTGGATCTTACAAGGTGTTACGAGTGATTGAAAATTTCGTTACAGATAAAGGTAAGAAAATGTGATGGAGGTGGGGTGGGTGGAGTCAGGCCTGAGTAATCACTGCCATTGAGGACTCTAGAGGGTGAAGCGGAGGGGAGGTGGAAGAGATGAAAGATCAACAGTGGTGAGATAATATTGTAATCCACCCTCCTAACTCCTTCCCATGCTTGCTTACCCTCCACCACCACCCTCCCACCCCATCCATCTCCACCCCAACCCCCCACCCTTTCACCCCACCATGCCACACCACACCCCCTGCTCCCAGGACACAAACTCCCTGCTGGTCTGCTTGACTATCCATCCCTCCTTCTCACTTCTCCTCCTTTTTGACCTCTTCCTTCTTCTCCTCCTCCTTCTTCTCCTCCTTCTTGGGCTCCTCTTTCTTCTTGTCATCCTTCTTCTCCTCCTTCTTGCCATCGTCCTTCTTCTTGTCATCCTTCTTCTTGTCGTCCTTCTTCTTGTCGTCCTTCTTGTCCTCCTTCTTGGGCTCCTCCTTCTTCTCCTCCTCTGGCATTGGCTCTGTGGTGAGGATCACTTTGCCAATGTTGTTCCTCTCCTGCATCTTTCTCATGGCATCGCCCACCTGGAGGAGAGATGTAAGGAGAAAGGAAGTTATATAAGGCAAAAGAGGGCAAGGAAGATTTCTAAATACACCTGTCATTGAGAAAAATCTATCGAGGGTACGCAGTTGTAGCCAGCTTCTTCTCCACCAACACGTGTGTGCAGCAATACGAGCTTCCTTGCATTCTGTGCCTCTGATCTTCTGTTTTGATACTACAGACTAGAAACAAATTTTACAGGTTTATGCGCCTCAAACATCACTTTAATAAGCAGTATATGAGAAACTATATTTGTTTCAATGAGACTTTAATAATCTTTGAGGGGAAATGAAACTCTTTCAGCTGCAAAAAGCAAAAAAAAAGGATAACAGAAGGATAACAAAATAAATGAGGGGAATAACATGTACTGCAAATAGATACTTTATGAATATAATGAAATGTTTATGATTATAAGTTGGCGAGAAATACAGCAGAGCCTTGTTTTTCTTTTTTTTGCATAATTTTATCTAATATCTCAATGCTACTAAACAACACATTAATTTTTATTAGAAAATGATATGCTCTCTTTATTAAAATGTGTTCACTGTTGTGCATTTTAAGTTAAGGACAGGAATGAAGAGGGGATGAGTCAGATTTCCTGGAATTAAAAGATGAGTCAGTGAGTTTGTTGTTGAGACCTTGGTTCGATCCTCCTCTTGTTCAGGTGTCAATTGTAGTCGGTGTTGGTGTTTAATCAAGATTTTAATGTGAATTCTTATGTCACCATCTTTGTAAAATGAAGTTGAGAAGCAGTGACAGACATAAGACCAAAAGATGATTGAATTTTGTTCTATGTACTTATTTTCCGCTGGTGGAAGTGATAAACAGCTATCAAACTTGTTACTTGTTGTTATTAAAAGGACAGGTTTACATTTTGCCCTAAAGTAACACTCACATGCCAACATGTGCATTGAAAGTGTTTTTAGTCATTGAACATGTTCCACTGCTGTGCTGGGACAAAAATCCATCTTCCAAAAAAGGATTATGAAGTTGGGCTGAAAATAATATAAGGCTTCAGCAATCTGCGTTAGAGATATCAAGTGGCTTTCTTCCAAAGTTACTTTTAGTGTAAAATTCCCTGTTTGCGTTATCAACAAAGACAGGAGTTTACACTAAAACTTGAAAAAGATTTGTCTCAATCAGACTGCTAAAGCATCAAATTCGCTAAACTGATGATTGCATTATTCACAGAACGAGCACTCTGTCCCCCGTACACTGACATTTCTTTCAAAAGGGATATCTGTCCTTTAAATGTGCTTGTTCGTCACAGGTTAATCCCCATCACGTAGCATTTATCGGGTTAAAACTGTGGTAAATTTAGAAGACTCTGGTTGACAGCTAATCAGCCAAACCCCCATCAAATGATGGATCGACCAACTTGGCCCCGCTGACTGTCAATCAAAACGACAAGAGGAGAATCCCAGCCAGACCAACCCCACCCTCCTCTTGACCACCGGGCTCTGTCCACTGTCTGTTCCTGCCTCTATCTCTTCCCCCTCCCGCCTTCCTCCAATCCCCCTCGTCGTGCAAGGCAGGCAGACCACCTAACGACCAATGCCACGGCAACAGGGCCATCTCCTAGCAACGTAAAGCCTGGCTGAAACGTGGCCCTGACGACTCAGACACATGGGAAAGAAGGGGGAGTGTGGGAGTTCGAAGTGGAGGGAGGGGCGGGGGGAGAAAGGGGGGGGGAGGACGAAGGGAGCAACTGGTGTCCTTCAGATGAGGAACACGCCTCTGCGAAACTGAAAGGGAGGGAGGGCTGAGTCCGGGAATTATAAGAATCATCTTCAAAGTGAATGAAAGTCACAGCGAGAGCGTCTGAGGCTCTTTTGATGACTCCACCCACTTCCACCCTTCACTCTCTAAGATCTGTCAAGCTCTCTGGCTCCCAGGCATCTCGGACTGGAGTGTGCTATTTGTGGCTGCAGACATGACCATTATTCTCTTGGGTATCAGCGCAGATGTAGATAATGAACCAATAGAAATCACAAGAGGGATGGATAATGCTAATTTTCAAATATTGAAGAGAATGTTTATTGATTATTGGAGCAGAAAAAAACAAAGAGTGACAATAGAGGTAGGGATGTGATGGATGGGGTTAGGGCGTGGCATCTGTGCTCAGCTTGTAATCGATCATTTATCTGATTTATCTATCACCCAACAGCTTTTAGTCTTTGCAGACATACACATGAAACTTTACATACCCGACCTCTTCAGAGACAGATATAACATATCTTCTGTTTTTCCGCGCTCCTTCTATGTCTCTTTCTCATACATCAGGGCCCCTCCCTAAGACAGACGCACACACTGACTAAAGGATGTCACCATAGCAACAAGAGAGAAAAAGCAAAAAAAGATGCACTGTGAGGAGGGAGAAGGAGAAAATACAGCGAGATGGAGAGAGACAGAGAGGGAGTCAATAACCTAAAGACAGTGAGAAAGAGTCTGATATAAAGAGCAGACAGATGGAGAGGCAGAGAAAGAGCGTCAGATGGCGGAGAAAGACAGCGGGTGATTCTCTCTGGCCACAGTCACACAGGCCAAAATACTGACCATCTCCGACTTCGACAACAGAAGATGTCAGCCTCTCTCTTTCTCTCTGTGTTTTTCACACACTCTCTATTCATATCTGCTAGCAGTGTTAATTTTGTCAGCAACAATCTGACTCTGTCTGGCCGAGTGAGTTATGCTCGAGGAGACACAGTGTGTTTCTTGTGGACAAACTTTGCCTGTTGAATGTTGAGTCTCACTGAATGTGAGCCACACCCAGCAGATCCTGCCGATCCCACTGCAAAACTCGTGCACACAAAACCCACCTGGCATTCACATGAATTCTGTGTGACTGGGTTGGTATGCACATGGCCTAAAAATCAATGTAATTCAGGTGTAAATGCACCATGTCACAGTGAATCATCTGGACATTCAGACTGAGGTGCACAGGGATGCTTTTAGTCACACTAACAACCAGGCATGAATGGATCTGAAATCCACATACAAAGGCAGTTTACTGGAAATATCTTTAGAAGAGTATAGATTCAACCCAAGAAGACATAAAAAATACAAAAAACAGCAGTTCAAATAGTCAAATGTGGGTTGAAAAAATGTTATTTTATGTTATTTTTTATTATGATAGAAATACTGTATATATTGTGATATATCAAATTTACTGGATATTAAATGAATCAAATACAGAATGTTATCAGTCCACACACAAGAAACATGTCAGGTCCAGGTGTAAAGGAAGCCACAGCTAGACACAAACCTGCTCAAGGTGCCAAGTGGAGTCAATGCGGGGCTTGATCTTGCCCTCCTTATAGAGATCCATGATGGTGTTCATGGCCTGGGTGATGAGCTCCATCTCACCGTCCAGGTAGCCCAGGTGGAAGCCGCACACAGACTTGTTCCCCTGGATGAGGCTGAGCGTGTGGATGGAGAACTGATGGTACCAGTTCTTCGCCACAGCGAGCAGGTTCTTCTTTTGGCCTGCAAGCATGTTAGCCGCACCTGACAGAGAAGGAGGGTGAAAGGACAGTGTGTGTGTGTGTTTTTTTGTGTCTATTCTCAGGTACATTTCTCAATCCCTGTGTATAATTGATTTACTGTTGATTTAAGAAGTCTGGTACATTTTCTATCTAATTATCTGCCCCCACTTTTCCCTTGTTCCTCTTTTGCTGTGACTGTATCAACTCTGCCCTCACCCGATCATCAACTTCTCTCTTTTAGTGATGAAAAAAAAAGAAAAAACTTAAGGTCATTTATCTGGAATAAATGTCAAACATTTGTTGGCTCCTACTTCTCATATTTGGGGGTTTGCCATTTCCTCTGTTTTATGTAATCAAAACTGAATATCTCTGGATATTTATTAGTTGGAAAAAACAAGTAATTTGAAGACATCATCTTGGGTTTTGGCAGTGTTGTCATATTTTATGGGCCAAACTTTTATTGAAAAAATATTAGAGACTGATTAATCATTTGGCAACATGTCAAATCAATCAGGTGCCTCTACTCATGAGTTCTGGTATATATCTTTGCTTCACTTCTCTTTCTCTGTATACTCATACTCTTACCTACGCCTTCCACCCTGAAAACCTTTTTAGCACTTCAGCTCTCACTGTCACCACATCCCCTTCCTATCCCCTCCTTCTGTGTTCACACTCCCTCCTTTGCTCTCCCTGTTTTCTCTCTCTCTCTCTCTCTCTCTCTCTCTCTCTAGGGAAATTGGGGACACAAAGCATGCTCTGAGAGAAGAGAGGGACCAAGCCTGCTACATTCAGACACATTCCAGGTTTCGTGTGGATAAAACGCCCATTGTTCCACCATGCATACTTCTGATAAGCTGGAAGAGGAGCAGCCAGCACCGAGGGACTGGGAGGGTGGGGTTGGGCTGGGGGGGTTCTGTAGGGGTGAGAGAGGGTGAATGGGCGAGGGTGGGGGGCACCATGCTGGGTAGTGGGTTTTTGTACAGCATGCAAAGGCAAGGCCCTGTTCTCCATGGATGCCGACCCCACCCACCGATGTATGCATGCTGGTTCCAGATTGGCATCGCAACAGAGCAAGCGTAAAGGCCTTCCCACGGATGACACACTGCACACTGAGGACATGGACCTCTACAGAGAGGTCACACTGCCCACCAGGAAGCAGCTTTATTCTGTAGCAAGTATGGAAACCCACGACTACTTCATGTTCTGTATTTAATTTGTGTATGGTCGAGGATCTCTGCAGCGAATGACAATGACAGCAGCTGCTTTTCCATTTTTGTTTTTAAGTGACGTAATATGTAAAAATAACAAGTAAGCTGTAAAGTAAAGCACTTCCAGATAATAATAAAATATAGCTAATGAGTTTCAGTAAAAGTGAAAACGAGTTAAGTTTTTCTTTAAGCCGCCAGCTTGTGCAGGTAGCTAGCCATGAGTTAGTTAAGACAACCTTTGTGCTTCCTAACATGCTGTGCAGTACTGCCAACGAGCCTAACAAAACATGTTTGGTTTTAGGCGTTACATAAGAAGTTCTGGTTGATTAAATCTTTTTGAATTCATCTGAAGACGCTTGGTTGGAGAGAAGTTGTTGTAAAGTCTTGATCCCAGGCTACATACAGCCTGGGATCAAGACTTTACAACAATTTTGGCTGATAAAAGTGAATCTGAATCTGATTATTCTGTGTGGAAAACGCTGTAACGTTGTGAAAAGCTGTGATTGGTGAAATTGGCAAGCATTCTTCCAGGTTGATCACTATTACTCTTGCCTATCCTTGCCTTGCTAACTCCTGGAGGTCTTGCATCTTTGATAATTCAAACAGTTCGCTCTAAATAACTGATCTACACTCAGCTTTTTTACCACTTACCATAGGTGATAAGTTTGCCCATAGGCTTCAGCAGGTTGTAGGCCTTATGGGTGTCTGATCCTCCGAGAGGGTCGAGTATTACGTCCAGACCTGGAGCAGAAGAAAAGGGGACAATTACTGGTCTGAATTCAGTGAGAGCAGCCTGCCAAGTCTCCTCAGCAGCCCCCTCCGCATGCCAGAGTTCACTAGGAGTAGCGACTGTAGCCAAGTTGTGCCATGTTTACACGAAGAGGAACCCATATGTATGCCAAGAGAGGAGAGGGGGAGAGTGGGGTGAGATCCTACTTATTTTATGTTTTTCATTCTTGTCACTGATAAGACAAGAGGAGTAAAATCTCCCTCTGTGAATGTCCAATCCTAGGTGGACAGATAAACAGCCACTGAACAGATGGTAAAGAACAACCTAATATGAAGGTTTCTCTGTGGCTTATTAACGCCTGGCCATGTCTGCTCAGCCTTAATGATGTTCCTTTGTGCCAGAGGGGACTCCTCAAATTGGGCTACCCTTCCTTGCTCCATTAAACGCTGGTTCTATTGATTGTGGGAGGCTCACAGCAGGACTCTGCCTTGACCACAGCACAGATGAATTGACGGCGAGCCAAAGAGAGAGGAAAAGGTAGCGAGCAGGGCTGCACATTGATCCTGGCTTCTAATTAGATACATTCTGTCTAAAGTGTCAGTTCTCGCTCTCGTCCTATCTGTCTCTGTAATGTCTATCTGTCTCGCTCCATGCTACAAAGAACAGAGACGGGTTGAAGAGGGGACTATGAAATGAGCCTCCAGCATAATAACAGTCTCCATCCTGCTAGGAACACAGCAGTAGGCGAAAGAAAAAAACAGGAACTGGACTGAAATTTTGCTGAAAAGCAGCGTTTTGTGTGCCCCTCTTTAGCGAGTCCAGGGCCACATCTACATAAAACTCTGCGGATACATTATTGATGGCGATGAGAATTCAAACAGTCACTGCTCAGTGAAAGGACTTTGCTTGGTAGGAAACTTGCTGTCAGTCTAGTGTATATGGCAGCCAGCTCTGCTGAGAATTGTGTCATGAGAAAAAAGTGTATGAAAATGTATCATCTCACCGTCTGCAGTTTGTTCAACAGGGATTGACAGACATTATATTGCTTTGAGCCAGTGGGAATATATCGATTTGATCTATTTGCTTTATGAAACAATATTACTATTATATAGTTTATACTGATTCATTTATTTTACATGATTTGTAATTCCTGCACACACAAACTCCAAATTTAGAGCACTCATCTCAGTGCAGATGGCCAAGTTTCTCACCTTTCGGGCTGATCTTGCGGACTTCCTCCACATAGTCCTTGGTGCGATAGTCGATGGGATGCGTGACTCCGCCCTCGCTGATAGTCTCGTGCTTGCTGGCTGACGCCGTGCCAAACACAGTCACATCCTTCACCGTCTTGCACAGTTGAGTGGCAGCAATGCCCACACCACCTGCAGGAGTTAGAAATAGTTATGATTTTGTGAGAAACTATACATTTCAGGACATAATTCAAGGATTCAAGCTTAACTGAATATAGTTGTCGAAGGCAACACCTACAAGAGCCACATGAAACTCAGCTGAACAGACCAGTCGCTGAAGGCACCCAAGAATTCCCATTCCATATGAATTTCATGTGGCAGGTAAATGTGATTTATTGTGCCAAACAAACCAAGTCAATAACAGCGTGGATGTGTTTTGCTCAAGGGTATGTAAAGAGCGCATTAAAGACAATCACATTACCCCGACTGGCCTGGGGAGAATAGACACCCACACACAGATACACAGACACAAATCTAACTCTGGAGAAAGTAGCCATTGTAGCTCAAATGACACATCTTAATGTTTTGGTTCCCTTATTCAAGACAACCCGCCTTCCACAGGACAAAAAATGTAGCTGAGGTATCTGTTTTGTGAGGAAAGGAAAGCTGGATGACATTCTAACGCAAATTACATAAACACAGCTCCCTCTAACTGTGCCAGCTGAAAACAAAATGCGCTACATTGTCCAAGATAACTTTTAAAGACAAAGTGCTGTGAGAGCGTGTTCTTCATTTGATGTTTCAGGGATCTGTGTTTGTGTTCACTGTATTTGAAAGTGTGTACATAGTTGTGGCAAATGCCTCAGCCAATGTTTGCTAAGGCAGCCAGAGCAAGAAGTAATAGGTTACTGATAAGCAGTGGCTTGTTTGAAATGGAGGCTGACTTGAGGACTTGAACTGAAAGGCATCCATAAAGGTCACCTATGCCTGTCCAAGTAAAGAGCACGTCTTATCTGATACCAGAGAATAAAGCAGCACACAGCAACATGTGCACTTACATCCATTTTTAATGACATAGTTAAGCTGCCTGACAGGTTCGGATTAAATGAATGATGATATCATGATTTGTTTGCTTGCATAGGCAACCAAACCCAAACATTTAATATGCACACCCAGTAAGATAATCAGAAGGACAGGAAGCAGGCACGAGAAGGCCCATGCACTGCGTTTAATTAGACTTGTGCAAAAGTAACCAAAGAGGAAGATATAATTTTTAATCGAGGACATTTCTGATTCCATAATGTGATATCAATAAAAATCTTCTTCCTTTATGCGTATAAACTGAGAAAACACACAAATGACACATGATACAACAGGTTGTAGGTTGCACCACTGCTGTCACTGATGTATCTTCAAAATATCAGAGTTTCGCAAACTAAGAAAAGCAACCGTGTTTTCAGCTGTGGAACAATGTACTTAATTAAAACTGGGTTTTTAAATGGTCTATTTAGCTTAAGATGTTGGAGAAATGCCTCCACCCATGAAAGTACACTTAATCCTTTGGTTTATCTGAAAAATTCAGTCACCATAAATAGATATACAGTAGATGTTTTTTCTCTGGGCAGCTATTTTGCATACTCAATGTAACTAGACCAGTAATTGTACAGTTATTTATTTATTTAAGTCAGAATTTTCATATCTTTATATCTTTTGTATGGGTAGAACATGTAGTGCATTATATGATGCTGATGCACCTCTGGTCCTTTCATCTCAGCATTAAAATGATTCTGAACCAGTGAACCAGTCGAATAGTGCAATTTCCTCAACAACATCCTGGCAGTTAGTCTCTGAGGTTGTTGCGTAAAAACAGCACTAACACTGGCCAAAAAAAATGAACCGAGATGAAATTATAAGATTAATGTAAAATCAAATGATCGTCATTATTGATATCTTACCAGGAATCATGAGAATGAAGTGTTTTGGAGTGTTTTGTAATAGAAAATGTTCCCTTGATGAAACTATTTGAATACAAGCTCTTCCCTCCTCAGTGTAAAGACCAAAAACATTTCTGATTTGTGGTTCTGCTCTGTATTACTATGATCACGCCTGCTGTCACTGAGGGGAGAACTGATGAGGAAACAATATCAAGGCTGTTGCTGTTGGATGTGAGCGTTGTTGCGGCTGTGTTAGCACAGCACCATCCCTCCTTGTCCTCAGTGAGAAACCAAGTTTGTGTTGCCAAGGTAACCTCGGCCAAATTGCCGGCAATGACTGAGCAAAGGGAGCCATTTTGTTTCATTGACTGCTCTTCCTTTGGGCATATTAGAGATTCACACATAAGAGAGTTAGATGGCAGTCACAATCAGTTTGTCATCAGTTTTTATTTGACAGACTCGGTCCTCTTAGTAGCCACCAAGCTTTGGATAGTCAGCCACCTGTAAGCGTATGTTCAGGAGCATTTTATAGGCACAATAAAGGGCAGTGGATTTCTGTTATACAGTGATAGGCATCCATTATGTACTTTTTTACATCTTTTTACACATATGAATACTACAAACAAATATGCATCCGTTTGCCTGTGACACATAAAAAAGGTGAGAAAATGTTGAATATGTATTGTCTGAGGTGTTTTTACTAAATGGCTCTGTCGCATAGTAGCAACCCTCAAATACAGGCGTGAAAAAGTGTCCAACAGGATGATGCATCCATTAATCCCACATACTTACAGCCAGCCACTCACATATTAATATTTAACTAACGCTGCTGTCATAAACACAGTGATTCCCCTTCTGCTTCTGTTTTATGAAGTCAGTAAGCAAAGGAACAAAGAGTTACTTTCCAATCAGGGTTTAAACCATTATTTAGATCATACTTTGAATAATAATAATAAAAAAAAAATGCATTCTTTATAATCACATATATTTTTTTTCTCAATATTCCTGTGTGTAAAATATGGTGCCCAGGGAAAAAGACGGTACCTGTAGCTGAATCCCCTGAGAACAAACTCCTGATCTGCCATCACAAGACTGCTGAGCTGTGCCAAGAACCCCTCACATCACCCCCACTCTCACCTCACTTCACACACACACACAGTCACACACATCCATGCATACATACACCAATTACAAAGGAGAGAGGAGCGGAGCTGCAGCCTTGACCAGCCCTGAATGGCTGCTAGCATCAGTTAATCTGCACAAATATGCACAGAGATTAAAATATTAACCTTTCATTAACCCCGTGCTTCAGTTCCCATTGTGTACTTGTTTTTCTGACTTATAGTTTCTCTCTATATCTACTTCTTCAGACTATATCTCTTAAGGGTTAAGTGTGATTTAAGACCATCCACAAACACTTACCCATTGCTCGGGGAAGAAAAAGCAGCTTGAGCAAATTTTTGCAGCTAATTGCATTTGTTCTCCTCAAGATTCAATTGAATTGTTTACACTTAGAAATTAGAAACCGTCAAAAAGCATCCACCTATCTATTTTGTTTTTCTCTCTTTCTGGAGAAACAGGATACACAGTGGGGTTTTGTCTTCCCCTGAATCCTGACATACTTTGGCACAAATTGCACTTGGCTTCCATAACATGACTGTTAGGAGCGAAGAGGAATTTTCCCCAAAACACAGTGGAATCCAGACTGACACTGAGGCCACTGTTATTGCTCCACACCCAGAGTTCAACAGCAGGGGTGGGTGGGGACATCAGAAATGTTTTTCAGATTCATAAAAAAAAATTAATGTGATGGATATCATGTCTGGCTCGTCCGGGTGAATACATCTCAATCTACCTTCAAGCTGTGTCCTCCCTGACAGCTCATGTTTCTTGTCTAAATAAAAATGATCACAGCGTTTGTCAATTGTGTGAACCAGGCTGTAATCTCAGGTGTTAGTCAGGGGACGGATGCTGGCCATATG
The DNA here is from genome assembly GCA_946959425.1 of Argyrosomus regius. NCBI lineage: Eukaryota > Metazoa > Chordata > Actinopteri > Sciaenidae > Argyrosomus > Argyrosomus regius. The sequence continues at coordinate 17,937,435 of OX336897.1, read as the reverse complement.
GCTACTGTCAACACCAGAGAGATGACTGGTCCCTTGTCTCTAAGCTCCGCGTCATTTTCTGGTGTGATTTCTTCTGCATTTATTTCCACATTTCCTCAAGGACTCTCGTCTTTCTTAACCTATCATTAGTCTGTGGTGGTAGTGGCTGACAAAGAATTAAATACAAACGTGGACCCAAGCTTCTTACCCGAAACTCGCTGTGGCTGTGTTACAACATCAACAAGCTGAACCAAATAAATGAACTTTTTATTGCTGCTCTCTGCAGCTGAGTTCAGATATGAATCCTGTAACGGTGTTACGAGCTGTGGTTGGCTGTTTGTGAACGTGTACTTTTGAGGTATTACTCTGCATTATGTAACCTTGGTTTTTCTGGGATGACTGTGCAATTGTGTGTGTACGTGTGCACACACTGGTGGGCTTAAAGAGCAGTTCAATGTGCTTTCTCTGATGGTGAAATTCTCTCCGTGCAGCGTAGAGGAAGCCCATTTTTAGTTACTGGGTGAGCGAATTAAGAAAACATCCTTTGCTTGTGTGTGAAGGTGGTCTCTGTGATTTCCTGAGTAAGGATTCTCACACTGTTAACAAACACAAACACAGAAACACAGCATGCAGAAATACACGTAATATGCATCAATATGTCTGGACCCAAAGTTTATTTATAACATAAACCACTTTCTTTCCTCCCATAAACCTGCTTGCAAAATGAAACACAAGCTGGTGCACACTCATCCTGTTATGCTTAAGATTCACACATACACACACGCAAACAGGTGTCTTGACACAGGTTTCATATACACCTGCGACTGTATGTGGTGGTTAGGGTGGGGGTGGGTGGTTGGGGTCATTTGTCAACGGCTGCAATGATGAGAGCGCGAGCGAGCGATTTGATTGGTGGGTTAGGTTGGAGGTTGCCCTGGTTTCCCTCTCCTATCAGTGCAGCTGATCTGCCGCCGGCGATGCCAGGCCTGGGGAACACAGAGACGGTTCAACCACGCAGCCCAGACTCCCGCTTAGTGGTCAGACTGAATTAGCATTCTCTAAACTAGGGTAAGACCTCCCGAGCAGACAGACTGGGAGGAGACAAGAGGAAACCATTTTCAAGGCACATCAGACTTTTATCATGGCTCCCAGGAACAATGGGTCTATAAAAATGAGAGATGTAACTACACTTGAGCTAATGCTTGAATAGCAAGGGACTTAATAACTGGTAAATAATGGATGAGGATAATAATCTGGGAGGGAGTCCTGGGAGAAATAAGATACATAGAGACTTATATTTCTTTCCTTATAGCTCGCAGGCTTTTTGCAATCCAACCTCTAAAAACATTTTTGCATCTCATTTTTTAACCCAATCTGCAGTCCAATGTGCACTGAGGGCTCACATGCTCGAGGCCCTGCCTGCAGGTTTGACAGCAGCCATGAAGATCTACACAAAACCCAAGAGCTCCAGCGACCTGTACCACCTGCTTTAAGAATTTACAGTACGCTTATAAGGACACCACACTTTTCCAAGATTGTGGCTAAGAGTGGGAATTGATAAGATGAGCGCCTCGAGCTGGCTGTAGCCTGAGAGCAACCTCTGTCTGTCATCATGTAAAATAGAAGAAATGAGAGGATATTTGTACAGCATTCATTTTCATTTAGGCTTTCTTAGAATCTGCTAAGCCTCCCTGTGTGCCGCTAATATTATTATAACAGGATATTTACCCTCGGTAGCGGACATGCCGTTTGGTTGGGAAGCAGAGTGTCATGGTATTCTTGGAAGTTAAGTCGATGTGGCGTAGAAAGATTTTTCATATTGCTGGTGTTTCCAGCCTGACATGAAACGATCACTTTACCGACATTAATTAGCATTGTTTCTTTGTGAAATGAAGCCAAGCTTTGGACCGCTTCTTCCTCTCAGCCATGAATCCATCTTGTTGGATGCAAGTTTGACATCATTGTTTTGCAATGTGAAGAAAAACATGGCAGCATCGATAAAAGGAAGTGATAAGCTCAGAGCCATACGATTGAGGTGGATTGGACAATTTGGAACTGGTTCTTAGTTCCCATCCCTAATTATGGGCAGAAATTCACCTTCGCTGTCAGGCACAGCTAATAGAGTGACAAAGTAATTTCACTTCAGAAGTTAACATCCTGTACATGTAATGCATAGATAATGTGATGTATCTGACAGCCAGAGCTCTTCCAAAGCTTATTCTGTTGGTTTAATCATCTGTATAATAGATGAGGAACTGCATAAAAAACTAAATGGGTTCTTAAAAAGTCAAGCTTGTGTACCTAAATACTTAAAGAGAAGGGTGATCTGTGAATCCCACGGAGCACTCTGATAGGAAACGGTTGTTTTGCCAGTAACTGTTGAGTCAAAGGTAAAGATCAGGTGTTGTAGAAACCTGATAAAACAGTTCAACATTTTAAATCAATTGCCTTTCAAATTCAGGGTGAATGTTGGATGAAATTATTGATCTTGAACTTTGAACAATGAAGGTATCATTAATAAAAATCACTTTACAGCAGTAAAAATGACTTCCAGAACCAGCAGCTCAGCTCTATAGATTACCATTAACAAGGATTTAACTCAGCTCTGACTGCTGTCACCCGTCACTCTCAAGGTTGTATAGTACCCACATGCAGCTGGAAGCCTCTCACATAAAGCATTTCCAGACAATCCTCAGTGGTGTAACTTCGTCCTATACACAGATACTCCAGCAAGAAGCAGCTGCAGAAGTATGGAAGCTACCATAATTGGCTGGTGGGAAAAATAAAAGGTTTAATAACAGCTATCTGAGCGATATGTGGAATCTAACACACAAACCTCAAACACACTGCTCTGGAGCTTTATGAGAAGAAGTGATTGATAACATATGCTATTTTGTAGACCAAAGCACCTGACAGTGCTATTAGTGAGTATGTTTATCTACAGTATGACAAGCTCAAGTTGGGATTCATTCAAAAACTCGGCAGTGTTGGCGCTAAATTGTCACAAAGTTTTGACACACGCGGGGAAGCGGCTGACGCCATGAAGCAAAATCATCAGATAAATTGATGACACAGGCTACTGCAGCACCACCTAATTCATATTATGCATTCCACATCTGCAACACAATGTGTGACACTTGACGCTGGCCTGTAGTCACTTGAGAACTAATAAATAAAACAGAAGTGGACGTCATCATTGGAAGCAGCAAAGCCCCATATGTATGCAGGAATGTGTAGTGTGGGTGTGGTGGCGGGGTGGCTGGCCAGGGTTCATAAACATTAGGACCAGTTCAGCGAGAGGTCAGAGGAAAGGCTGTTGGCCGGGCACAGTGGAAGACCCACGAGATACATGCAAATGTCACTGGACTTCCCCTCGCCCAAGCCCTCTGGGGAAAACAAAAGGGGAAAACGTGCGCACGTTCCCCGATGACGAGGAGGTCATGCAGAGGGAGCGGAGGTTATGGAGGGCCAGAGGGGGAGGAGAACGGAGGATGCAGATGTGCGGTGCGGTGGAGAAGGGAGGCACGATGGGAGGAAATACAACAAGCCATTGTTTGGAGAGAGAGGACAGGAGCAGACCCACGAGAGAGGCAGCTGAGGACTATTCACCAGAGTTTACACACATACGCACGCACACAAACACACACACACACACACACATATATAAAGGCATGACTGGCCTAAGTCTAAGCGCCAGTCAGGCGTTCTGCACTGGTCACCTGATCATGATGGGTAAAGGTCACCATACTTTTGAGGAAATCATGTTCATGGAGAGCTCTTAATAAGCTGACATTACCTGCAAGCATGAAAGTCAGGAGGATGGATACCCATAATCCCTCTGTATGGGCTCTCACTATAGAGCTCAACAGGCTATTTGCCACATAAAGCTGGCATTGTATATTTAAAACCAACAAATGTATGAGCATCAATCACAATGACCAGGTTTAAAGCTATGTTTCTGTTTTACATTTTAACTGACTCAGTTTGACACTGAGATTAGCTTATTTGCTCTGAGTTAGATGAGAAGATTGGTAACACTCCCACATTTGTGCTGTAAATGCTGTATGTTGCTGAAGCCAGCAGCCAGTTAGCTTACCTTAGCATAAAGACTGGACCCCGAGGGACACAGCTAGCCTGGCTCTGTCCAAAGGTGACAAAATCTGCCTACCAGCGCCTTAAAAGATCACTAATTAACACGTTCTGTCTCATTGTTTAATGTACAAAACCCAAAGTGTAAAAATGCCAATTCACTGTTTAACAGAAGCTTATGTGCCAAACAATTTCTTGGTCAGGACTGCTGGTTGCCTGGCAACTGGTTGTAGTCTGAGCCAGGCAAGCTTTTTAACCCTGTGTTTAGTGTGTATGGTAAGCCCATGTGATATGAGAGTGGTATTGATCTTCTCAAATGTCAAATCATTCCTTTAATATTTATTAAATATTATCTATTATATAATATGTTTACTTAATATTGTAGGCGGTTTGATCCCCACATCCTCCTCACCACATGTTGAAGTGTCCTTGGGCAAGACATTGAACCCTGGGCTGTTCCCTAGCACAAGCCAGTGAATTCCTAATTGCCCGGCCCAAGCACGGATAAATGGGGAGGATTTGAGTCAGGAAGGACATCCAGCATAAAAATCCTATTCCAAATCAAATTGTGCGGACCATCAGATCTCCATGTTGGGATGAGCGGGGCCCAATATGCCAGCAAGATGGGAGTGGTTGATCTGCTGTGGTGAGCCCTACGGGGAACAGCCGAAAGGAAGAGAAGAGTTTACTAAGTATTGTAATTCTGTGTCTGCGTTTGTGAATCTACAGCTGCCACCTGTTGCTCATCTGTCCATCCTGAAAGAGGAATCTCTCCTCTGTTGCTCTTCCTCAGGTTTCTGCGTTTTCTCTTCTTTTTTCCCTTAATAAGGTGTAAAAAGGATACAGGGTGGCGTGTGTTGCTTGGGACAAATATGGGATTTTGGACAATATAATTAAAGTTGGCTTGACAGAAATTTGAAAACCTGTTGAAGATGATGTTAAATATTATTACATTTAGAATTAATTATCTGTTTAACTGCAAGTTTCAGGGGCTTTAGAGACAAAGTAATCTAAAAGTAATTGAACAGAGGATATTGTTTTCCAAATGTGATTAGAGTGGATTAAATTCTTATCATGAGAATAACCAGGTCAACTCAGGATGAACCCCTCGAGCACTTTACTTAAGAGGTGCTTTGCTGCTATGCCAGTAGAAGAAGAAAAGTATATGACCACTGTGATAAAGAAGCTGCTGATGTGATACAAGATTACACCGGTTTAAATCATAATTACCAAACCATATACCACCCTGTGACTGAGGGTGAAAAACAAATCTCTGTGTGTCTTCTGTACCACTGCTACTCCACAGCTGAACAAATAGGCCCACTTAATCTCATGTAAAAGCTCACTATTTTATCTTTGCACAACATAAACTGATCTAGCAGGAATGCAGTGTTGTGCGGGCATGTCTGGCACACAAAATCACTGCTGTTTAACTGGATATATGACTTTATATGCAATGGTCCATTGCAAAGTCCTATGAGACAGACTGTCGAGGTGAAGTAAAGCCATTTAACCGCATTCTAATACTGCCAGCGGTTAAATGGGGTGTTCACTTGAGTTGTGGGCAGGGTCGAGTAGTACCAGAGGACTTGTTAATTACTGTTTCATAATCAAAATACAATACATGCTCTGTATTCCAATGTGTTACTTAGAATTGATTTTGACTCTGAATACTGTGAAAAAGGAGATCAATTCCTGGAAAACATTTAAACTGAAATAAGGAATTCTAATTGAAGCAGCAGTGGTGGTGTTCCACATTTTCATGTCACGCATTACAGTCAAATAAACGACATCTGAATGGTTGTAAAGTCGGAAGTAACTGCAAGTAATAGCACATTACTGACGAATGGTAGCTCCTTAGTTTAGTGGTCCAAAGCAGAGGGTCTGACGAAGTTTCTCAAGATGAAAGAAAAAAAAAATGATACAAAAAAGTTAAATAATGGAAAATTTTACTTACTCAGGCATCTAAAAGATATTCAAGGAACGTAAATGTCAGAAGATATTGAATATATGCCCTTAAAATGTTCTCAGTGCCCATCTTGATGTCTAGTAGCAACACATGGCTACGGTACATTATCGCTAAAATCCACCAAACCACTTCCAGTATTGGAATACATTTAGTCAGGAATATATGCCACCCTGGTTGCAATTTCCTTCATAATATTAAAAAATATCAGACTTGAGAAGACCGAGAGATCACAATCTCTCTTTCTCTCTACTCACAGCAGATACTTCAGTTAGACCCCCATCCACGCTCAGCTTCGAGCACCATATGAGCCATGCAGCCCAACAACACAGACAGACGGTGTTAAGAGGAGGATGTGCACACCTCTCAACACCCTTTTTACAAAAGGTACTCCTATCATCTCCACTGGCATTAACAACAACCTTTTAAAGTCTCAATAGAGCAGCCTTGTAGAGAGTATGATAATGATTTACACATGCAAAGAATGACAGAGTGCAGTGGAGCAGACTGTTAAGCAAATGTTTTTGTCATAGCCTCAGTAATGTGCTTTTACAATCCTGATGTCCGGACAGCTGGCGAGCCAAGACTGGCAGCCTGCCTCGAGAAACCAGAGACGCCGCCTCAACCAAACCAGCAGGGAAAAGTGTCTTACACCACACTTCCACTGCATTCCTCCTATAGCAAACATATTCTGCACAGAAAACATCTGGCAAGATGTGTGTCCACATGTGTTGACATCAGCTGGATGATGATGGTGAGCACAAACATTTGTGATTCCTCTGCAGACTACCAGTCCCACAACGATGAGACTGTTAGCTGTCATTCAGCTCTGGGGAAACTGTATAAATTAATGACAATCATACAAACTCATTCGATTTTAGTTTTATTGTGTCAATGCCAAGGGACACATCCACCTGGGCTGATATGTCTCTCAGAGCGCTTTGTCATTTTTTTTGTCTCCCGCAGGCTCAGGTTTCATTATGTGCTTACTTCTCTTAGCCATCTACGCCCACACATTGTCCCAAATGCAGAGGGATCCCATTCTGACTCCCTTTGCACAAAAAGAGTGGGAACGAGAGGAAAAGTGAGAGCTGTGCACCGGCAGATAGTGAGAGAGAAACGGGGAGAGAACAATTTTTTTTTTGGCTAATGTACTCCATTGGCTCCAGCTGGCCAGATTGTGTAAACACAGCAAAATCAAATGCTCTCAGGCTCGGTGCATCACACCCCAAAACAGGTGCTTTTACTCCCTCAATCCCCATCTTTCTCCCACCCACCCACTCACTCTAAACTCTGACCTCACAGTCCAGGTGGCAGGTGCAGCAGTATAAGTGCAGTCCTAGAGGGTGCAAAGCACTGCACCATATCTCATACTAATGAACATTGGGATCTTGTCCAACAGCCATAATTCATATAGAAAGAAACGCATAAACAGGAGGCGCAGAAAATTAAGAATTCTGCTGGTGTAGACATTCAAGGGCGTTTCCTCAAGCTTTGCATCTTTATGTTGAGCTTCAGAGCATTTTAAAATGTATTCTTCATAGATCTGCTCAAAAGGTTGGCAGAATACTGACTTCATTTGTGTGGCTGCTAACTACAGCACAGAGTTCAATGAACGGCTGACACATGCTGATATGAAACTGATTAAATGTGGTTTTCCGTTACAGGATTACAACATAATATTGGAACTTTGAGTCCTTGACAGTTTTTCATAGACACAGGGTAACACAATGTTTTAGTCTGTAAATGAATTATTAATGAATTTATAATGAATTCAACCATCACTGATATTAATGACCTTTTATGGAGAGTGATGCATCCAACACTAACATAAGATAAAAGGGTTTACATCCAGTGTGCATGTACACTGTGTATCCTCTGCATTTGTATTTGTCTCCCTACCTGCAGCAGCATGAATGAGGACGCTCTGGTTGGGCCGCAGGTTGCCGAAGTCAAACAGCATCATATAGGCAGTGATGTAGTTGACAGGGAGGGCTGCTGCCTCCTCAAAGCTCATGCCCTCTGGGATGAGGAAGGTGTGGCTTGCCGGCACCGCTGCCACCTCCTGCCACAACCCGAAGCGGTTCAGCACCATCACCTTATCACCGACCTGCAACAGAAAGCATGCGAAGACACAGGCTGAGAAAAAGGTAAAGCAAATGGCTGAAATCAGCGTAACCTAACCTAATGCACTGATTCCCAACCAGGGGTACTTTTGTTTTTCGAAGAATCATGTCTTAGGATATCTACAGCATTACTGCAATGTGAGCAAAATGTGAGCAAATAACCAGCTTTTAAAACTATTTTATTAAATTAAAGCTAAGTTCTGGTAAATTTCAATTGAATTATTAGGTTCTTGAGCTTGAAAAGGATCCACTGGCACTTCAATACCCCAGGAGGTTTCACTGCTAGAGCCTGAAGTGTTCCTGCCATCTGCAGTCTCATGGTTTCTTTGGCGCAGTGGGAATGACGTGAGCCATGCAGCAGGAATAATAAGAGTAGTGGTTTATTGTTTTGCTTACAACAATGGCAGACCTGCAAACCTGCAGTCATGTCGTCCACCAAACCACCAAAGAGTGTGCTTTTGAACAGTGCAAACAAACAAGGAAACGATAAACCACACAAGTAGTAACTGTATTGACTTTATGGAGGGAAATAATGAGGCGGCAGAGAAATCAGGGCACAACAAGGAAGTGGCTCTTTTTTTCTTTTTTTTCTTTTTGATTAACAGGTTAGATTTGAGATTGGTGCCAAAGTACAATGGCTGTTTTCCAATTTGTAAAGTAGTGGCGTGCAGTGGTTAGCAGTTTGCAGATATACATGTAAAGCATTGGTTTGTTTGATTTTTAATTCTTGAGCTTTGACAACCAAGAGTGGGGCTTCAAGAGCTCTTCTAAGATCTGAGTTTCCTCTTAGCGGCAATTTGACTATAATGAAAATGTCAGAATTGTTCTTTGTATTTGTATATTTGTAGAGTATAATTTAAGCAATTTTTTGCTTAAATTATACTCTGTAGGAAGCTACAGACGTCATTCAACGTGCTGCGTGCCACAGTCACCATCGTCGCCTTTGTTGCTCCCAAACTATCCTTATCAAAGCAGGATCCTCTGATTCACAACTGTCTCTTTCCAGAAGGACGAGCCACGATGTAAACGTACCCCGGCGCCTGCAATAACCAATCAGGAGAGCCCACTCAAGGGACACAGGAAACAGAGACGACTGCAGCATTATAACTCTCTTCCTGTTTTCTTCCTCCCCCTTATCCATCCCTCTTGACACAGCTCCCCCTCCCGCCCAGTTTCCATTCTCCTCACTTTTTCTCTTCCCCTCTTTCTCTTTCACTTCCTGACTCCTTTTCCTCGTACAACTTTAGAACATCTTCCTTCCCCTTCTCCAGTCCCTCGTCTCATCCTGCCTGTGTCTCGGTCTTGCCGCTTTCTTCGACGCTCTCTCTTTCCTCCCTATTTCTTCATCTTTCGCTGTCTCATTCTGTCTTCACCATCCTCTTTCTTTTCTCTTGTGAGGAGTGTCCCGCATCCCCTTGTCCTCATCAGCAAAACAGGACAATGGGGCCCATCTTCTCCCCTGGCCTCTCTCCACTCATCAGAGTCCCTGCCAGATTCTTCCCCATGGCTGAGCATAAGACAAGCTCTCTCCTCCTGGGAACAAACCCTTTCCACCCGGGCCCCTCTAATGGTCTGGAGGGAGCCATGCGCCTCGCTGTCTATCCACTCCAATTAGAGAGATCTCTCTCTCTCTTTTTCTTTTCATATCTGCATCTTTCTGTCTGAGGTCGAGTCATTTGGTTTATTTTCAAACTGTACTTTCACTTTTTCACCATGGGCTACTTTCCGTTTGTTATTCATGCTGACTTGCTCTCTGCCATCTCCACCATCTCCATCTCAGTCCTCCCTAACCCCCCTTTTTTCAGTCTTCAAACTCATCACCCTCGCTGATTTAATTGGGGGTACAGTGTGGCACAAATCAATAGATGATGGAGTTCAGGCATTTACAGGAAACACACACACAAATATGACTCAACACGTCGCCCTCAAATGCATCTGCAACTATTCCTCTGTGCCCACGTTAAGCATGTGAGTTACTGTCAGTCATACAGAATCTGGGTAGGAACATTCAAGGCCAAGCGAACGAGCCTTGTGACAGTTATATTACAACATCTTCACACTGTGACACACAAACACACACTTGCATTTCCTTTCTTAGACCTCATGCCACCGCCATCGAATGTACTCACAGTCAGGGTCAGGAGCACAGGGGCGCTGAACAATGACACTTCCAGTTAACTGTATAAGAATGGACTTAATCAGATGGTGATTCAATTTTGGGGTATGTGGGCCTCCAAGTCAGCTGTTTTGTGGCTTTGAGCTTTGATGCTCTCAGCAAAAAAATATCAGAGGAGGCAAAAAAAAGGGATGAACAAAAATTCAAAGAAATTGTTCCTGAGTCAGGTTGAAGCAAAAGTTGAAGGTTAGATGTTAACACCCACACGGCCTGCATGGCTCCTGTAAATGTAATTAAAAAGAAACATAATATCCTTCTGGTGTCAGCGTAGTTGTTATTGTGCTTTAACACGGTTTGTATGATGTTAGGGTAAAGGCCACGCCCTGCTCACATACAGCAAAATCTGTGACAGGAGGGTCTGCATGCTGCTTTTTGCACTTGACTGCACCTCTGATTATGCAAATCAGCATATCATGCTAACAAAACAGCATTATTCTTCATCTTTTTTCTGTGGCTCAATTAATATTAAAAGCCTTTATGAAACTCTATACTTTCAATCTCAGAATTTTCCAGAATTTATTGAGAAACACCACACTGGACAAGCTTGAGGAAAAAATACAAAACAGAGACTTTTCTTTGCTTCATTTTTAGCACAGCAGTTTATGGCAAACTGTCAACAGGCCATGTAGAGTATGAAGGCAAGCTCTAAATGTTGTGATCATGCTGAAAAAGACACGAAGGATGAAAGAAGAAGGGAGGTATAGACGTCCTGAAAGGATAGAGGATGGTAAGATAAAGGGACGGATTCATTGACAGTGTGATCGACAGAGGAAGAATCAAGAGATTATACAAAAGAAGGAGAGATAGATAGAGGGAGGGAAGGAGGGATGGAGGAAATACCAGAATGACAATGTGGGCCAGAGGGAGGTAATTGAGAACATATGGGTCAGATCCTAACAAAACTCACCGAGGGAGAGCATGAAAAATGAAAAAGAAAAAAAAAAAGAAGGCCAGGAGAAAAAAAGTGCTGATGTTTGGTGTCGGGGGAGCTTGTGATTTGTGATGTTTCCCCTCTTCCCTCGCTTACTCACTGTTACACTTTTCCCCGCACTCTCTCTTAGGTCATTTTGGGTGAGGGCACTGTATTCTTACTTCATTCAACTCCATTGTCCCCTCTGGAGATGCTTGTTTTACAGAAGTTATTGAAACACAATGTGAGGCATGCAGTGGATAATAAATACATATGAAAACAGAGGAGTCAGCAAGCTGCAAAACAATAAACAAGCCAAAGACAGGGAGGCTAGAGGGCAACAATGGTGCAAGTGCTGCCTTTATCAGCTTAGCAGATTTAGAAACATTATAGCATGAGGCAGAGAGGAATTTTAATTATATTATATCCATGGATGGGTGAGATTCAATACAAATATAAACATGTTTTTCTCATTTAACGATATAAAAAAGCCAAAGATCTCGAATGAGTCTTACATCTGTGTGGGAAACATGAGAGGGCATGAGGTTCAGCACTAAATGTCGTAAAGATTAAATAAAAATCAATCACACTTTACTTAACTGCTGATGTTTATGTTGCATTATCTAATTAAATGGCATGAATGTGTGCATAGATTTGTGTACACTGTATGAAGAGCTATCAGACACACCCATTATGGTATGTCTTTGTGTGTGTGTGTGCATGTGTGTGTGTGAGGGGAACAGAGATAGACGGGCAGACAGATAGAGCTGCAGTGAGTGATGAACCTTCCAAAAACTCTGTGCCATCAGGGTTAGAACATTCTCTCTGAGTTAGCTGCCAAAAGATCCCAGAGATCTCCATCCATTAGGAAGATTGGCTCTTAATTCTATAACCTAAGGGCTGCGAGGGGGGTGTGGGACTGTGACAAGCTTGTGTGTTTGTGCATGTGTGTAGCAGTGTGTGACCTTTAAATCCAATCTGCATTACTGACAATGTGGAAAGAAGCTATCAAGTATTTTAGAAACACACGGACCTTAACCTTCTGTGATGTGTGGCTGCTATTGGCTGACCTATCAGCAGTCTCTGCACAGACTCCCCATCCATATGGACTTGACAGACACATGTGCCACTCCCAGCCAGATGCACTGATCCTGCACTTGCATCACACATGTGCTCAGTCTGGTGTTATCCACAGATATGTGAGGAAGTTGTGCTACTCTTACAACAAACATCGTGAGTCATCGCTGGCTCATGTGTAACATTTTTGGCTTTGTATTTTAATTGTCTTACAAAAAAGGCGTCAACGTGGTGATGCCATGCAGCCAGGAGACAGACATATAGTCCTGTGACTCATCATGCGATGTAAGAAAGAGACAAATATTTCTCTTTCGCTCACCACTTCATTCTTTGTGGCTGAACATTAAAGAAAATGTCTTTTTTTTATATGATTATTCTGGTTTAATTAAGATCTTGACAGCTGATATATCGATGACAGTAAATGTGTTCTGATGAGCTGTGTGTTGACAAAGAGGCCGAGTGATCCTACTTCTCACATCATACTGTCTGATGCGTCGCGCCTCGCCCTTTCCGCTCGGTGAGTCTGTGCGCCACCGTCGCTCCCGGTAACAAAAGGCGTCGGTGACTCCGGTCCCCGCCACCGGAGTCAAGTCAGCCATATTAATAACTGTGGCATCCGGCCACCGTCTACAAAATAAAGTGCCTTATTAAATTCATAGGTTGGACTAAGTAATACTTTGGAATAAATGATCAGTAAAATCCTGATTTTTTACACATTTAAAAGGCATGAAGCAGGAGGAGCCACAACTGCAGACATATATCCAACATGTGTACTGCATATGAGCAAATAATTATCGACATGTTTTACACACTCATCACTCTTGACTGCCTGTTTCTTGTGTATATTTTTTAAATTTTCGCGTCTTCTGCCTCCATGAAACAGGAGCCAAAGCAAACTCTCGAGCAATTGTTCAAAAGCTTTAATTTTGAAGGCACAACAGTCAGGTTTCCGGTCTTATTGTGGCTGACTTGACGCAGCTCTCCGCGCCTTGGCACCCATCAAAGCGCAGTACAGCGTTATAGGTGCTGCAAGGGAAGGGTGGGAAGCAGCCCGCAGATTTACACAGGTTTATTTTAGATTTCAGACTTACAAAAGGCAAACATGTTGCGTGTGAGCACTGAACCCAGATCAGCAACTGTTTTTGCGCTTCAAGTTGCCCAATGTGAAGTGCGCACAGACAGGCAGCGCAATCAGAAAAGCGGGGAGACAAGAGGGGCGACGCCTGCTGCTGTGCTGGCTTCATTGTACTCAACTCGTGTCATTTACACACTTCTTCTTCTACAGAGATGAAACACAACATGAACACACTAACAGGCTTTTAAATGAGGTCTGTTCAGCAGGAGTGAATGAATGGACGAGCATCCATTACGCGCAAACATAAACTAAAGTCCAATATAAATATAACCTATTATCATGTTAATTACCTGTCCAATAGCCCGTGATCATTAAATTCATTAAGTCATTTAACTGTTTCATACAGTGTATAGCACCACTCCCTAAGCAGCGAGCACAGCCTGACACGCCCATATCCAGATGTAGCTGCTCAGCACCAAAAACAGACAAATATTCATCACTTCAACAATAAAACAGTAAAATGAGACTTCAAGTGGCAAGAAAGAAAGAAAAAAGCTGAGATGCATGTGTGCTTACTTTTCTGTCCGTCACTTCTTCCCCCACAGCCTCCACCACTCCAGCGCACTCCATTCCTGGGGTGACCGGCGGAGACGGCAGCCGGTCGTACAGCCCCTGTCGAGCCATCAGGTCTGCGAAGTTCAGCCCGCAAGCCTTGACCCGAACCAAGACCTCACCAGCCTTGAGGGCGGGTTTGCCTTTCTTCACCTGCAGCTTGACTTTATCATAGCCCCCGTAGCCGGTGAGCACCAGGGCGCGGTAGGTGAATGTCTCCTCCTCGGGGACCTTCTCGGTAGTCGCCGCTGGGGTAGCCGCTGCCTCAGCGGTGGCGGCAGCCGGTGGGGACTCCGTCTTGGCCGGCTCGTTTTTGGGCTCCTCGGCGGGTTTGGTCTCCTGCTTCTGGTCCACGGCGTTTTGCTGCTGGGCAGGTGCGTCCTCTCCAGACATCGTGCAGGGAGCTGTGAGACAGTGATAAGTCTAGAAAATCACTTAGATGCGTTTTTCTCACTTCTTGTGCTTTTGTTGCCGAGGTCGGGCTCGTTGTTTTTTTTTGCTTGTCTTGCAAATAAAAGAAAATGCGACAGTCAGAGCTTCTTTTTCAGCAGTCTTGGTGGATGGAGACACAAACCCCGACAGAGTGGGCTGCTCAGTGGCCAGTGGCTGTCAACGCCGCGCTCTGACAGAGAGTGTGAGTGGGACGAGACAGAGGCTGGCTGGAAAACCCGGAGAGCTGGTTAAAAACGCAGGGATTGGCTTGTGTGATGGGTGGGTTTGGCTTGGGCTATAAGACAGGGCCTATATTGCATCAAGCTGAGAGGTGATTTGAAAAAAAAAAAAAAAAAAAAAAATCCCATTATAGCTAAAACGCAAACAAAGCTGAGGCTAAGCCAGCAAAACCTTAAAAATCTGTTGATTACTGCAAGTCTCCACACACATATATTTAAATTAAACTGCAAAGAAGTAGCATGACAAATGAAAAAAACACTTGAGCCACAGATAAATATGATCATATTTACCTTGAGACACAAAGAAGTCACTATAAACTCAACACTCTGTGCAGATCTTGCACTTCTAGACTGCCCCTCAGATGAAATAGGAGACAAAATCAATGAATTAGTATTTATTTCAGCAAGTATTTGCTTATTTCTGTCTGTTTACTGCTGCTTGTTTAAAAGTGAGGTTTGTGGTGCCGGAGCAGCAGGAGCCAGAGGAAACGTCTGTTTATGCTGCCTATTCTACAGTAGGACTTGCAGGAACTTTGGGCCTGCGCATGGCTCATTGTTGTAACTTCCCTGTGCAGGCAGCTCAGAAAAATATGAGTTTGTGTTGAGGTCATGCCAGTTTTTGATTAAGCGATATAACCTGTTTTGTATTATACACTGAGCCAGAGGCGTAGGGCGGGATGACCTCTGCATCAAAAGCTACGTGAGACAGGGTCACTCATAACATCCAGAGGATTTTTTTGGTGGCTCATGTGACAGAACCAAACAGTTTTCTGATGAGAGCTGTAACTACTACTGTCTCTTATATCTGTCACACAAAGAAACCAGAGTGTTTTACCATTCTCCAGCTCTTCAGAGCTGAGACCAGACCAGCACAATGTGACCACAAGAGGAGTGGTGAGACACCTTGTGGCCGTAAAGTACCACTCAGCACTCCTGAGGCCAAAGTCAGCAATGTCCCAATCAATATCCCACAGGGGCTTAATGATGTAGGATGCAGGCGTTATTGATCTGCCGCTTTGACACAGGCAAAACGTTACAAGGCGGATTGTCTGTTCTTCCTCACCAACCACACTGAGCCACTCTGAATATACATCAGTATGCTGTGGGTGCTCACAGAGTGGCTCTTCTCCTCATTAACTCTGGCAGGGCCAGTATGGTAATGTACCAGCAAGGCACAGCCAGGAATATGACTTTTACTGCAGGGTGGAGTCTGAAAAAAGGATTAGAACAGAAGCATAATGCAAAAGCTTTCTTCACGTATTTCACTGCGAAGCCAAGAAAGAAAATCTCAGAGCATGTTCCAGCAGCTAAAAGTGTTTGAAAATGTATCCATCACGGGAAATGGCTGTGGTTAGAGGAATACAAGAATAGGACACAGGAACAGAGGTGTACTGCCTTGGACACCTGGTATAGTTAGGAGACTTCCTCTATTGTCTAAGTAGGTTACCGAATGCATAATGATGCTCAGTGGTGTGATTTGGCCTGGATAAAGTACTGTGTCACCACTCTGCCAGGCAAATAGACTGCGTCTGCAGGGAGTCTGGACAGTCTCTGAGGATGTGTGTGTGTCTGAACTACAAACACATAGATATTTTCACTTCCATTAATTTGAAGCAAATACTGGGATTTCTAACAAATCTGGAAAAATTAGTTCTGAAAAATCATGCAAATCCTTCACGTGATGTCTGCAGGAATTATTACTTCAGATGCAGAAAATATTAGCAGGGTCACGTTCAGTGGTTATAATGACTTATCTGCTTATTACTTAACGTATTAGTCTATTCATCTTCTTCATACAACCGTTATTCTTTCATGCTTTATTACAGTTTCCCTGGGCAAGATGCTGAATCACTGTCAGTGCTGCTGCTTTGCTAAACCAGTGGTTCCCAGCCCCCCTTTTGGCTTCTGATCCTTCTTAAGTAATTTCTATTTGCAGCCCTCTTATGTCTATGGATTCAGAGAAAGGTTCAAACAAATTGAGCTGTTACCTCAGATTGTTTCATGACAATAGACACGAGAGGATTATGAATAAGTAAGAAGTAAAAGCGCTGTATTCAAAAACAACTCAGAGTATTACAATTAACTATTACTCATTATGAAGAGTGGACCCTGTCAGTATTGTTTTTATACATACTGGTTAGTTTCCATTTTATTACATTTAATACTGATTCGCTTTTTTGTTGGTTAAGGTATAGCAAATTCTAACTAGTTCATGTATCATATTTCATAAAGCAATTGCATATTTTATAGGTCTACGTAAGTAAAATCTCAAAGCCCCCATTGCCTAATTATACGCCTGATTAACAAAAGCAACTGCTCTTGACTGACATGTACCTCACCCTTCTGTTGATTTTGTTGTTGGACCTGTTGGGGTTTGGTGACATTAGCTAATTCCCAGCATAGCTCCTCCACACTTACACCTGACTAGAGGTCTAATTAGCCATAGTAACTGAACACACCTGAGTGTGCCAAGCTTTTACTTTGAAAAGTATCACAACTAGAATCTATATATACTGTATATAGCTACCATATAAATGTAGCAGTGTAAAAAGTACAATATTTCCCTCTGAAAGGTCATGAAATGTAAATATAAAGTAGCATAACATGGATTAAATAGCAGCCTTAGATCTATGCTGCAGAGGGACAATAAAGAAAACCAAAGGTTGGTCTCAGAGGGTGACAAAGCATGTATGCATTACATATGCTACAGCCATTTGCAGATGCTAAATTAAAATGCTGACTTTGGAAGAACATTTGTTTGTTTCACATTAAGGTCTATAGGATCAATCAATTCTTCCTGGCAGGTTTACAGAAATTGAGCTCCAAAGCCAGAAGTCACTGCATACTGGCTCCTTACCAATTCAACCTCTGTTTTTTTATATATATATATATATATATTTCTCTTTCTTTCTTTTTTTCCTTTTTTTCATTTATCCTCCTGTTGAGTGATCTGGCGCTGGCATGTCTGCTCTGTTCATGCGTTTATTGGTTGAGTAGCATATCCATCAAAGCACATTTAGCACAAAACCATTCAGCACAGTCATACAGGCAATGAAAATGCAGAACACTACACCCACCTGCTGGCAGGGGCAGCAGACTCTGTTGAATAGTCAGCATGAGGGTGAGTGCAATCCACCCACCATTAATGGAAGTATTTATGCGCATATGAATGCTTTTTGAAAATGTGTGATGTAAATATGTATGTGTGTAAATATGAGATGCAAGCAGCAGACGTTTCTTGAGGGCATTAAGTGAAATTCATTTAAAGTGAAATGGGAAATGAACAAAATGAAATTGTTTCCTGTAGAGACCTTTTAGATTTTTTCTCAGTTCATTTATGAAAAGATGATAAAAATATTTGTGTCTCACAAGGGGTGCTGGACTAAAATATAAAAAAAGCCTGCTCTGGTAATGAATACGTGCTGCCACCTGCTGTTCTACTGACTCAAAGTGACTTTAACTCTAAAGGGTTTGCCCAAATCTCACACAAGAAAATCACATTTTCTCATTTGCCCCAATTGGTAAGTTGGCAGATGATTTGACATGACTGAAATGTGTACTTGCACTTTCCCAGGGGGGTACAGAGCCACTGCAGGGACAACTTTGCTGATTCTATCATGCTGACCATATCACTAAAACTAAGGATCCTTTTTTATTGGTTGCTTCCCCAATTATTGTTAATGGTTGATAAAAAGTGTATGTTAGGGGGCATTATGTTTTTTTCAGCTTTTGAAGGGAGGCATGAGAAAAAAAGTTCACAGCAACAACTCCAGAAAAAGGACAATCCTCAGAACATGCTGTCAGACGTTTTTTTTTTTTTTTTTTTTTTTTTACAATTTTAAACTTAGAAATACTTGCTGCTCTTATCTGCTGGAACATGATTATGATATAATATGTATTGTTAAAGTCTGTGTTTCTTCTTTCCTACATTAATCATGTCACAACCCCTAAGATCTTGTGCCCCTTCGAAGGGAGTCCAACCATCCTAGGTTGGAAACCACTGGACTGAACTACCGAAATATATAAAATAGTTTAAATGACCGCCACAACCAGCTACAGCAGTAAAATGTTGCTTATGTATAAATTCATCACTATGAACAATCTAATAATGTCATATAGTGTAACTGTCTTGTCCCTTTTTCCACTTTAACTGCTGTGCCAGGTTACAGGGCTCTGCTTCTGATTCACATATTAAAAACTATCCCAAAAAATGCTTGAGTCACTCATTTCTGTTTTTCTTTGTTAACTACTTTAAAACAAAACATGCAACAACATTTTTTAAATACTTATACCATGAGTCAGAAGCAGAGCACTGTGGCCTGGCAAAGCACTTTAAGTGGAAAAAGGGATAAGACCAATTCAAAGACTGTGTCGATCCCTGTCTGTCTCACAGGGCTCAAAACTGTCTGTTCAGACAAAAGATAGCTTCAGTTTAACCTCTTCCTCCTCACACAGCTGATGGTAGTCTCAGTTAAATTCATTCTTAAATCCATAACTATTCGGATACTTAAATAAACCATAACTTCGTCATGTCAGCTAAATAAATGATCTAAATCGTGAAATAATTAAACACAAGAAACTCTAAAGTTTGAATGCAGGACTTTTATTTTAGTATTTAGTATTTTTTTAGTATTTTTACATTGTTGTATTATGGAGTCGAGTTCTTCTTGCACCACTTAAAGAGAGACAACAATCCAATAATAACACAAAACATAGACACAATAATAATGACAAGATAAGTAAGTAAATAAATAATTTACCAGTTTTTCAGCTCTGTTGTATTGGATTGCGATATCTTGTGCTGTTATTCTTTTCAGTTAAATGTGATGTAATAGCATTTTCATCCATAGGGTGTCAGTGTCGGTCTTCAGGGGAGAAAAGATGACTCAACAGTGCTACCTGTGCTGGCACGTGGTGCCGCGTCATTTAATTATCTCATTCACAAAACCAATAACTACTCAGCAGAGCACTTCCAATGAATGTCAACTAAAGGTAAGACCAAAAGGCTTATAAAAGGCAGCCGAGTCACCTCCAACTACTTAATTTGATGGAGTATTTTATCTATGTTCGCTGCATTTATTGTATCTCCATTAAGAGGTCATGCTGCCACTAAATCAAGAGGCAGCAAGAGGAGTATTTATGCTGCTCTCCCAGCAGTAATGAGGAAAAAAAGGTCTCAGTGATCAACAATCACCATGATTAACAAATAAATAATGAGAAAAAAAAATCTGGAAAAAAAAAAAAAAAATCTACACACGCTGTCACCTCAAATCTTCTGAAAGTCCTTTTCACTGTATTTGTTCAGTCAATGCATCCAACCATCAGAGTGCATTGAGTTTGTATGTGTGTTGCTGCAGAAATGATACAAATATTGCAGCAAACCCACATATAAAAATAAGAGTTGCATGCAGATATATCCTGTTACTATTGGCCAACAAGAAGAAAATAAAATAAAAATATCAGTTTTTATCATTTATCTCTCTGCTTACTAGTGCAATCACTGTTAAATATAACCTAAAAGAAGTGTCATCCATGTGGTCTCAATGGGCTCTAATGAATTCTTGTGATAAAAGTACTTAACCATTTAAAGTAATATGAGGCTTTAATGATATTATGGACCTGGTGTTAACATAAGAGGTTAAATATGAAGAGTGGCAGAGAGGTCACGTTCTCATATTCCAAGCTCCAGTATTATAATATTATTTGCAGGGACGCAGTAGCAGACAAAAAAAATTAAATTCTGATGTTTTAAAATATACAAAAAGGGCAGAACAGGAGGCAGTTACTTACTGATTTATTCAGTAGTTTTTGGAATAGTATTGCTGTGAAACAAACATCAATAATTCGCCCCACAGACTCTTTATATCAGAGCTGCCTATTGAGTGAGATGAGTGATGGGACTCAGACGTGAATATTAGGAAGGCGTGGCCAATAATCAGAGTACCAGTTCCCAGGGAGGGCTGTGCGCGTCCTTCCTTTGGTTTTGGTAGCAGACCAGTCAGATAGAGTCTTTCAGCGGGACCTGAGAACTGCGCGTAGGACAGGAGGAGCTGGATAAAGCGCACCGGGTCGGCGCATGTATTTGGCCATTTTTCTTTCCCGTCTTCGATTCCGCTGCGCCTCTGATCGGATGCTGGATGCAATCCATCCCCGCGTCAACAATACACCTCTGACGGACAAACCATGGACAGCCTAGGTAGCCGTTGTAAGATTGTGGTGGTCGGGGACACGCAATGTGGGAAAACGGCACTCCTGCACGTTTTTGCCAAGGACTGCTATCCAGAGGTAGGTCTGTCAAAAGTGTGAACTCTGTGAAGTCTTTTAAAAAAAAAAATTTTTTTAATGCGAAATGTGAGTCTGGAGCACTGACATTAAAATGTAATGCTGAACAGTTCAACTTCAGCACTTGTTCAGCAGGTTACATCCACCTGCTTAAAGACAGAGGGAGAGGGAACTGTAATATATGCCTGTAAAATCACCATAATAGTCCTGTGATGTCTAAATGGACTTTTATTGTGTCTGCAGTTCAGCCTATAAAACTTTAAGGCGTTGTCTTCTTCTGCTATAATGTCTCTGTGTTTATAAAATATCCCCAAAGGGATTTGCAGTACAAGCTATGCTGTGAAACATGTCTGCTATTATTTTATTTGTCTGCTGCATCCTTTCAAATATGATATTCCAATTAGTCTATTCTTCTGAAGTCTGTGGTGGTGTAAACACAGGCTTATCTTGTGCCTCTTAATTAGATAACTAAAATAAATCTTTTATTTTCAGAACTACGTGCCCACAGTGTTTGAAAACTACACAGCCAGTTTTGAGATAGACAAGCACCGGATTGAGCTGAACATGTGGGACACGTCAGGTAAGACAATTTCACGTCTCTTTCTGCGCCGTCTCTTAAAGGCTGACATAACATCAATCCACTCCCAGCCCTGCCATGGTGCCTGTCCCCGGCTGCGACCGTGGGAGGACTGCCTCCAACTCCCGTCTCCAACTTTTCCAGCAGTCACCCCTTTGACTTGCTTTGACCTTGCAAACGTCACATGGATTTTTGTTTTAAGATTGTTTTTTTTAGCTTACTGCATCTGCTATTTATGATTGTTGTCTTTGCTTGAAACTTCAGTGCCAGCCATGTCTCTTGGTGCCTTGGGTTTGCATTCCTTCCTCTGCTGTCCACTGTGTGTGGCTGGCTCTTCCCATGCTCTGGCCGGGGTCAAGCCACTGTAGGGCAAGAAAGGCGGACGGGCGTGGATAATTAAGACAGGATGTGCCTAAAGGGACCAGTAACTGCCCTAACTGTTAAAGTGTGTTCATCAGAGTTTGACTGATGTAGTGGTTTGCTGACATATCAACTAGTATTGAACCAGATATTTGGCATGTTCTCATGTTGCCAGTATGAGTTTCCTCTTCTGCAACATTTTCAGACATACAAACTGATATTATCTGACATTTCTTATAAAATCAATAATATAAAACGAGTAATGTTTGCAGAGTTTACACAGCTGGCCACCACACCTACCTCCCTTAAACCTGAAATTCAGTCATCTGTTTTTCAGACTCATTCATCAAGGTCTCTACTGAAAGTTTTAGTGACTTGCGATCTTGCAAATGTTGGTTTAGTGTTTCCACCATGACTAAAATTCTTGAGGCATTCAAAATGTCAAATTAAAAATGCAGATATTCTCAGAATAACAACTACTGGTGACGTCAGTGTAAAACACTGTTGTTCCACAGGAAGGAATCCATGTCAGCAGTGTTGTGCCATCAGAAGGGGACTTTGACTGAATACAAATCCTTACTTTGTCTGCTCAGTGACTCTTCTATGCTTCTTTCTGGGGACGTTTTTGCCAACAGGCAGGCAGTTGCATCAGTGACACTCCTGCACAGACAGCCATGCTCTACTTTCATCCCAGTTTTGTCAGCATGGATGGATTAACTGCTCTGGGATCTGCATCTCATTTTAGTCATCTCAGGCTAGAGGCTCCTGTCAGCGATCTGACCAGTAACATGACTGGTCACTCAGAAGACTGAATATGGGATCCTCCCAGGGGGAATTCCTTCATTTACCATAAACATTCCCAAACCTAAAACTATCTTCCGGGAAAGATGATGGGATTTTTTTATTTTATGTTACATTGCGAGTCAGTGAGAGAATGTTGTTTTTACTTGGACCCCATGCTGACCCGGAGAGTAAATCTGCTTGGGCCTGTCAGTCAGGGGTCAGGGTCCTCTGGGGCCTGGGGCCACAACAAAGAAGAGTTCCTTATCTTTGGTCTGTAATAGCCTAATGTAGTGGGAATGTTGTGCTTCTGTCCATCTTTAAAACTCTAAACCACCTTTGGCAGTGGTAGTCTTTAATCTTCAGCCAGGAGCCGCCCACCCCACAACAAACATGACGTCACCCAACCCACAGGGCAAATGTGTGAGTGTGTGTGTGTGTGTGTGTGTTTGGTGAGCATGTGTACTTCTGTTTGTGTGTGCATTCAGTGCTCCTTGTGTGGTGTGCCATTATTCACTGATTCACAGCAAACACAGATGTTCATATTTTCTCTCAACAAGAAAAATAATTGGCTCACACTTGGATGAAAAAGGCTTTCATCTGAAGAAAATAGCTTGTCTCCCCTCGTTTCTCTTTTAGAATCAGATTTTTTTTATTACTTCACCCCCTCTCGTTCTTCAGCTCCCCTTTTTCTAGCTGTTTTTTTTTTTCTTTTAAATTTGTCTTATGTACTCTAGCTGCAGCAGCAGCAGCAGCAGCAACAGTCACACCGGTTTAGTACCCAGACTCCTAGGCATGGTCACACCATCATTTATAACAGAGACGCCTCAGACTGAAATCAATTCTTTTCAAGGGAATGGCAGTGGGTCTGTGAAGTAAATGTGTGACGTCCTCTGGCATAGAGTTAAACTTTAGTAAACTTTGCCCTGAGAATTCACTCTGTGGGCCACTTGCAAACCGTCTTGACAGTGCTGACCTTTTGAGCGAAAAGCAAAACGAAGAATGCTAAATGAAGTAACCTACTGTATCATGTATCATGGTGTGCCAACAGAGATTTCCTCTTTTTGTCCACTTTGCCTTTAATGAAACAAGGTACAACAAATGGACTTGTACGTCAGTCCATTTCGACCTGACATTTGAATCACTCAATCTTCTACTTGCTCTTCCAAAGCCACAACCCCTTGAGTTATTATTTTTTTGACAACCTAGCTTTCAGCCTCTTCACATAAAGTATTGTCTGCTTTTTAATTGCTGGTGAAGTCTGGTGCTGTGGTCTGACTCTGTTCACAAAGCATTATTGATCGCTATCTGAGGCAAGGCTATTTAAACGGCTTGCGTCACGCCTGGTTCACATTTCTCCGGCATGGTTAGATGTGTATTGCCATTAAAAATGCTCTCAGCATTTGTTGTTGCAGCACGGAAGTCGTCCATTGATTAGTTTGGTCTCATTAGTTCTGGTTCGTCCTCAAGGTCTAGTCCTTGCAGGATGGGTGAGAACAGAGGTGAGGTGTTTATCTAATTGAGGTCATTATTGAGTGCAAGTCTGCATGTCCCGTGCATGTGTGTTAGCTCTAAATAAATGGGTATTTCAAGACGCATTAAACAAAAACAGGGAGGTCTCATGGCTTCTGGGAACTGGAGGGCAACTTTCAGCTGTGCTTTGTATTCTGCCCTGCATTCAGCTCCGGACCATCTGGAGAATTAAATCAATTAGAAAGTGATTGAATGGAATTCCAATGAGGAAAACGACTGTATGTGTGTATTTATATTACACGAGTGAACAGCCACACAGTGATAGATGTAGTCTGTTTCACCATTGCATGTATGTGTATCCTAATTGACTTTTAAAGCAACCCAAGCTGTTAAGTAGTGAAAATGTCAATGTGGCTTGGTGATAACTTGTCTGAGGGCCATTAGTGATTACTGTCGAAGCTCATGGGGTCCATTGGTAGTCAGCCAGCCTGTTTTTCTTTTTCTTTTTTTAAGGGAGCCTGAGGCATTAATGCACTCTTCCTCTCTTCCCAATATGGTAAAAGTTCCTGGGAAATATTCCCTCTAGCTTTAGCCTCAGACTAATAACCCAACAAGAGGTGTGTGTGCTGTTTCATACAAGTCCAAGTTATGGCTGGGTTTCCCCAAACTTACAGCAGTACACTCACGTCTCTTTCTGTTTCTGTTCTCTCCTGGCTCTCCAATGCCTGACCTGATTCTCACATTAGTGTGCTTTCAAGTGGCGATCCACAGGAATCTTATTTGCCTTTTGTCTTTTGCTGACAATCTTTGCTACTAATCGCTCACGCTGTGGTGTTTTTTTTCCACTGTACTTCCCAAGATCACTTGTCATTCAAACCACGTGTCCGTGACTCAACTTCTCAAGATGATGAAATTTGAGTTTATTTTCCTGATCTGCGATGTTGGCTATTGCTTTCCATTTTAACCACCCAATTCTTTCTCTATTTATTTCCAAACAATGTGGTGTTGCTGCTGCTGGGAACATGAAACGCATCACTTGCTGTGCAGTGGAGGATTTTTCCTGCAATAGACCTACCTGACACTGGGTGTTCATAACAACAAATATAAAAGCTTTCATGAACTGGCTACAGTTTGAAGCACTATTGTGCTGCACAGTCAGCGATAGAGAGCAGAAAAACATGTATTTGTCTGAAAGAGATTCTTAAATAGAATTACCACTCACGAGTTTCAGAGACATTTTCTCTGTGAGTCTTCCTCTGGAAAAACTCATGTTTACTGCTTTTTTAATGGCTCATCTCTCATGACAAAGCTGTCTTGTGTTTTTGCAGTCAGAGGTGTGATTGTTTTTGACTTGAAAGACGTGACATTGCAAGTGTGTAACACCACTCTTAGCGCCAACTTTTTCTCAGTCTGGCTGTCTCCCTCCGCTCGTACTGACTTTCCAACATTCCTGGTTGTCTTTATGCTCTTTAAACTCCACATTCTCAACGCACTGAACCAGTAGGGTATCCAGAGGCCTGTAAAAACACGCTGAGTTCAGTGGGCTTTCTGTTCTTCAACACTTTCCGCTTGATTAATCTTTAATAGAGAATGAGTGAACTACAACCACAACGCAGAGCAGAAGTAAAATCAACAGACCCCCTCCTGCCCTGAAACCTATAGCTCACTGGAGCCGGAGGATGCTCCAGGAAGTACTATCAAACCCGAGTAGCAAGCATGCTGATCACAGGAGATAACATTATCTGTTCTTGGCTGTTACAGTTGGTCTGTTTGGCCTCTCTGAATCAGTACCGTAATGTTAGACTCAATGTTAAATGATTAAAAACAAAAGGATTCTCATGTTCCTTCTCTTTTCTTTTGCAATTTGAGAATGAAATTCTGTCTAGGTTGTTGCATTTCAGTGGAAAGGCAGCTGGGTATCTAACCACAGACTGCAAATACACGTTTTGTTTATTTTTTGTCGGCATCCTAGAGGGAGGATGACGACATCCTTTCAACCGCTGTTCACAATCCTGAATGTATGCAACGAGCCTAAGCCCTGAAAGTTGTTTCCAGTCTTTGCCTTACCAGCCCAGGGCAATAACTGCCTAAACGAAACCTGTTTTGATGATGCATAACAGGCTGGAAGGCACTCCCCTGCGTTGGGGGAGAACGCCTGCGTGACAGTTTCGGGTAATGAGTAAACAGAAGATAGTGCAAGCGTGGTGAAATACTGTAAGTTAAAATAACTGTTTGTGCCCCCATAATTAAACAAACACATATATTGAGGAATGCTTGAAGGTCTCTCCTTACCAGTTCCTCCTTACAGTACATATAAAATAGTAATTATTTGTTAATTTTATCAGTAAAATGTGAAAATAGTGAAAAGGGCAAACACAGTTTCTTAGAGCCAAGGTGATATCTTTAAATTGCTTGTTTGTTTGTTCTTTTCCTGACTGGTCCAAAGCCCATAAATATTCAGTTTACAATAATATGAACAACAACAACAAAAAAAGGTAAAAGCAACTAAAAAAGCAAATCCTCACATGTTGGAAGATGGAAACATTGGTATTTTTGTTTGATAAATGACTCACAATGTGAATCAAAACTGAATAAGTTCCTGTTTATTTACTGATGACGAATGGACTAATTGTCTCAGCATGAGTTCTTATGTAGTTGTTTCTAGACTTTTTCGCCACTGTTGCTATGCGAGAGAGGACACTCGGATATATTATAAGCCGTTTTCATATTATTTCACATAAGCACATGTTTTCAGATAATGAAAAAGGTGCTGCCTGTGCTGTATTTAGCCATGCTAGCAATATGACTCTAGGAAAGCTTCAGACTGAAATATATCAACAATTACTGGATGGATTGTCATAAAACTTTGTACAGCCTCACAAAGCCACTAGCCTGGCTGTAGACTCTGACTCATGAAGCATGAACAGGCATGTCAGGTGTAACATGTTTTGTTTGTGGAAAGAACTCACTGTACAAATTTAATGGTTTCCCTTTTCAATTTTATGGCTGAAGTGTGAGCACAAGAACAGCTCGGTACAGTTCGACTTGTGACTGGTTTTTGCAAGGGTTGGAAATAAACCTGGGCCTTTGTGCCAGGTCTCCAATCTCTATAGACAGTTGCAGGAATGCCTGTGAAGGTATTTTTGGACCGAGGAGGTGCCCTTCTGTCCTCTGGGGCCTTAGAAGCTTGACAGGAGAATCTTAGAGAATATATTCCGGCTCCTCCTTGACTCTCATCCCCCTGGTGTCAAGTTTGGGATGAGCCCGGAGCCTCTCTGGCAGGCTGAACCTGATAATCCCACGGATTACAGTTAATGGCTGGCGCCTACAAAGAAATCAAACGGGAAGCACTGTGTGTGGTGAAGTGGATGTGAAGTCTTTGTGTGTCACTGTACTGTAAATTGCACACACGCCACTTCACATTTTATAGCCGAGGATTTTAGTGACTTCTGTACTGATCTCTCCAATTGTCTGGAGTAACGTAAAAAATGTGAAAAACTTCCTTCGGTTGATTGTAATTATTTAAATTTACCCACTAGTGTATGCAAATAATCATAAATACATTTCAACTCCAAATAAGAAAAATAAAAATGGAAATGTAGTGACCATTTGCTTTACTTAAATGGCCACTGAGAGGCTGTTAAGAGTTTTTTTTTATTAAATAACTAAAATGTATTCTACAGCTCGTGAAACATAATTGCTCCGGAGTTGCACATGAATGCATATAACTAAAATGTCATCTACAGAAATACAGATGCATGCATACCTCATATTATAAATAATTATAATTATCTTAGCCTCACAAGAATAAATCTCCTCTGTGTTCCCGTCATTCCCTCCTTCCTCTTTTCCTCTTGGTCTCCAGCTCTAAACTTCTTGAAAAATGATGGTCTCATGCACAGTGCTGCACTTCATTGCACCCTGACTCTTTGAGTGGGTTTGTGTGACATTATGGAAACTCTGGAGGGCAGCCGGCAGTCCTGGCTACTGGGCTGGATGTCTTGCTTCTTGATCAGGCAAGCAGCTGTGCTCCATCCCTGGAGCTCAACACTCACTGAATCATAGTTTTAGGCTATTACATAAAGGGTGAACAAGCTGAAGAGGAAATGGCTGTCCATGTATTGTAGTAGATGCAAGAGAAGAAGAAGAAACAAAGGAAACTAGAACAGAAGCATGGTTGAAGTGCAGGAGAGCTTGACATAACTTCTCTAGAAGTGGATCTTTGTTCTCTGTGCTATTTATTTATCCTCTCATCTTTCTCTTCCTTCGTTGATGTTCTCCATCCCTGATAGCCCATTAGTAAAGGCGCCTGCTGAAGCGCCGTGTTGAGGTCACCAGCAGTCAGGGGCCGTGTTAAGCAGGGGGTGGGCAGAATGCTGCATGAAAACCAGCCAGCCACACTGACAGGAACACACAGGCTGTAATTACCACACAGAATATCTGCTCTCCTCAGTGACACAGTGAAACACACACACTTGCGCAGTGCAGGGTGCCACTTGCACCACCCAAGTATGTACCCACCATTCAGCCTGTTTTCACATGCATACAAAACGTCCTGAGCATCCCACATGTCCACCCGCCCATAAACAATAAAACAGGCACTTCTTGGAGGCCCCAGAGGATACAGCTTCCCAGTCCTTGTGATCTCTTATCTCTGTCAGAGAAGCCTGTAAATGTGACCATGGATACAGCTATGAGCTGAGAGCCAGCACACATTCCTTCACCACATCTCAGCCCCCATGCTCTGTCAGCACTGTGAGCACCAGGCAAAACTGTATAATCTGCTTAAATAGCATGTCCGCTGCTGAATGGCACTGCACACTGCTGATAGGCTGTATATGGCTTTTACTGAGTTAATGTGCCAATGGAATAATCAAAGTGATAAGTTATTAGGGAATGAACATTAACTGGGCAGAATTAAAAGAAATCTTTTGGTGCGTTGTGAAGAAAAAGAGCACTTAAGGCTTTAGATGAGCTCACACTGACCCATGCCGTGCTGCTAACAGAGAAAGACAATGACTGACACAGAATAAAAGGATAAAAAGAAGATATAAAACTGTTTTGATGGCAAGCATAAAAGGCAACAGGAATACACAAATTGTAATTAGTAGTAGGAACACACAATGACATTGTTAATATGTATTTTATCTGATATAATTATTATTTATTATAAGCTTGACCGGTAATTCATTTATCTTTTTATATTATTTTTAAGTGTACATTCAGAAGAAGCATCCATGTACATTACATTCATATATCAGCATATTCATTTATGTATAGGTGGTATATACATATATCTAGTCTGGCTGTGTTTGTCTGCTGTTTGCAACCTCCCTGCTGCGCCTAACACTGAAACAATAAGAGCAGTGGGAGTGAACCAAAACAGAAAAGTTGTGGGCCGGACAAACAGTGAGCTGAAACTTACTATAAAGCTGAAGGAATCTGCAGATTCATGTGATGATTCTTTGGAGGTTGTGCTGCTTCTTTCACATTAATTTGATATGATTATAATAAAAATATTGTTTATAGTCGCTTTAACTAACTGAACTGACTGATCTCCAGTAGTTAAAAGACGTTGTAAAGTGAAAAGGGGATGTAATAGATAGATAAAAAAGACAAACGGGCATGTGTAAAGGATACGTGTGAGTGCATGTATACATGTGTGTGGGCATGTGTGGGATTGAATGGGGTAATGTATGGGAATTCCAACAGCTCTGACCCCTGACCTCTCCTATTGTTTCCCAGCTGACCAGAAGCGTAATGGGGGCTGATGAGGGGCGCCCGGGTGGGAGCCGGGGCACAATAAGGCAGCAAAGTGGAGCAGCTGCTTCAACCAATAGGCAAACAGATTGGGGGAGTGAGGGGCTGAAGTGAGTAAAAGCATGGGAGGCGTGGGGGTGCTGCCCTTAGAGCATGTTATAAGAGCAGCAACTATTCACTAGATTGAAAACTGGGAAAGGGGACAGACGGAATAGACAGAAGGAGAAGGGTACATCTGTGCTTTTCCCACCCCCACCCGCCACCCCACCCTTCCAGGCTTTTTGTTGTGAGTAAGGCTTGTTGGTAGCACCCTTGGGACCTGACCCACTGTGGTCCTTGGGGATGCAGACACACAAACGCCAACTGTGTCACACTTTTATACCACTACAGCACTCTTGTTACACGCTAAACAGTGAGCTGCATATGGCGATATAAATAATCCTGTAGGGGATTTAATGCAGTGTTTTTGTCTATTGTATTAAGAGACGGAGGAAACATGCTTTAATTGTGCGACCTCTGTCTCTTCATTGACCTGAAGTAACGTGATCTATGGCACGATGCAAAGGAGTAGGAAGTTATTGATCCTAAATGGAGTTACTTCAAGGACACATGGACTTGACCAAATGAACTTGGAACTTCCTTATACTTTAATTTTTAATGTTTGATAATGAATAACAGACGAAACACTCACAACCACCAGTTTGATGCTGGTAAAGGTGCTTCAATGGATCTGGACCTGGGCACAGATTATATTTTAATATAATATTCTCTACTCTTTACATGAATTTGAAGTCAGAATAATTAACCTAAAAAATAAGGTACAAATATTTTCACCTGTCAAAACATCCAGCCCTCTCTGCCATGGTGTACTTTATTTAAATTATTTAGAAAAGAGGCTCCTGCTTAAATGCACAGAGGCCAAATGAGCCAGGGCAAAATAATCTTTCCTAATATATATTTAAATAGAAGCAAAGTTATTATTCAGTGTATAACACGAGGGAGACAGGCCAGTAACTGTAATCTCCAAAAACCAAATGTCAATGTCAGAAATGTATGCATATATTTACTTGAGTATTTTTTATGAGTACCATTTTATGCTACTGTGTACTTTACTACTTTTCACAGGGAAACCTTTACTCTACTACATTAATTTGACAACTTAACTTTATGATACTTATACTAATAAATCATGATCTGAGGTGCCCAGCAGTTCAAATTAACTCCACCTTTACCAGCAATATCCACGTGTAACAAAGTATCTTTACACTGTGATATTGCTAGCATTACTTGAGTAAAAGATCTTAATACTTCTTCCACCACACACAGTAAAACATCACATTACCCCAGCACTGTTCATGTGTTTGAAAAAATGACTTCAACAAGAGTTGAGACATAAACTAATGCACCCTGGCACTGAAGTAGGCATTTGTTCTTATTCAGTAGCAGGAGCAGCAGTGAATGCCTCAGTGATCCAGTCAGACAGGAAATCCACCCAAGGAACTGTGGCTCTGTGTGTTTTCTCCCAGTCCACTCCCTCTACTGAATGCAACAGAACCCGATGCAGCGCCAGCTTTGATCAGCCCACTTCAAACAGCCCCACTGACTGGTTCTGCTGCTCCCAAAGCTAGTGCTCAGTCCCTCTGGACCCCCACCTCCACAGGAGCAAAACCCTCTCAGCATCCGCCTGCAACCCATCCGAGCGTAAGGGGATACAGGGAGAGATGCTGTCTTTCACCTCCATCCTTCACCCAACAACCCCCACCTGCATTTTGCTCACAGACACTCGACAGATCCCATAATTTATGGATGACTTTATTTATAAACAAGATCCAATGTGCTTTCTGTCTTGCTGTTGCTGCTTTTGTGGAAGTGAAATTGCTCTTGAAGTAGTGCCATGTCTTCCCGTTGGCCTCACTGGGGGGTAGCAGAGTGGGCTGGTGGATAGATAGCAGCATGATATGGATGTGTTTGGATGGTTATGCACTGGAGTTGATAGAGCAGAACTGTCCTTTTCCACTCACAAGCTTTTCTTTCATATGCCCATGTAGCTGAATATTTTCACTTCTTCTTTCATATCAGACAGACAGCTGTGGACCGAGAAGCTGCAGTCGGTGTTATTACAAGTTTTAATGAAAATCCTCGAGCGGGAGTACAAGTTTCGGAAGGAGAGAGTATGAGACTGAAAAATGTGTGGGAATGGAAATAAAGGACGTGATCTCTGCTGTTTTACAGGTGAAAGAGATGAATTTAAATACTGTGTATGTGCGTGTGTGTGAGGTGAGGAGGCCTGGAAGCTTTTTAGAGGAGAATTCATTGTGGCATGACAATCACCAATACTCGGTCAAAGAATTAGAGTGGGTGTCTAATGTTGGCAGGAAACCTTTTGGCGTGTTCTCAAAGACAAAAATGTCAAAAATGGTGCTGTAAAAGTACAACAGTGTCAATGCAGCCTGAGCTTTTTTTCAGTTATTAGTATCACTGCCAAATGAAGGTGCTGTTAATAAGCTGCAGGCTCAGAGAAGCACTGCCATTACAATTTAAGCCAAACATTTTCACACCATCAGGCTCAAACTTTGGCTGACTGAGAGTTGATTGTAGCAACTATAAATTCGATTCTACTTCAATTGGTAGTTATACATGTAAAGCGCTTTAATGCCCTCGTACACAGAACAGGCACGAACCCACAAGCGCGACTTGTTAACAATTAGATAAATATAAAAGTTCAAATGGTGTATTCCAGTAAGCCAGCAAGAGTTCAAGCACCAAGAGAGAAATCTGAGAAAGTCAAACTTGACAGACAGAGGCAGGATCAGGAATCAGGTAACAATACTGGAAAGTTTAGAGTAGTAAAAACAATCCGGCAACTGGATTACAGAACAGACTGGTTTATATGGGGTTAGATCTAATCAAAGGAAATAGGAAACGACTGGGTGGATTGGGTGAAGCAAACCACGTAAGGAGGGCAGGTTCTGAAATGACGTGAAAGTTACTGAATGAATTATTCCCGTGATACCAGACAATGGGAGATCTCAGCGCCCATCAGTCGTCTGATTTCTAAATGCACTTCAAGGACATGAAACAATGCCACCCCCATTCTTCTCCTCAATGAAACAAATTGGAAATATAGCGAATCACTTTGTAACACAGAGAGAACTTTTCAAAACACTGACAATGGATGTTTCGAGCAAGCACAGATTTAAAAGCGCACACCTTCCACATATCACTGTGCTACAGATTCTGTATTGGTTCTGCAATGCAGATTTTCTTTAGCAGTTTTAGCTTCTGCTTCTGTTTTAGCAATGAAAGCTAGAAGAAAGTTCTCACTCTATATTGACTGAAGCGTTTAAAGACTGGCTTGTGAGTCTAGAGTTAATAAATGTATAAATGATGGGAGATCATGAAGGATTCATGACAGCACACCCAGGTTGAATCTGGTGTGTGCATAATATTGTCCAACACAGTGCAGATGACGTTGCATTGCATTGTTGCAAAAGTTGACCCAGGTTAAACTTTTGTCTGAGCCCTCTGCATTGGCACGTTGACCTCACTGATGCCTTAAGCCATCAGAATAATTAGAAAGATGCGATAATCATATAAAAGCCTACATAAAAACCTTGTTACACTTCACACTTTAGTTCACAATTTTGCCTCTCTAAGCATGTTTGTTTTTGATTGGAATTTATTGGGCTGTTCTGCCAATAATGGTGACCTTTGCCTTTTTAAATGGATGTCCCTGTAAAGCAGTAACTCCTCCAACCAGGGAGAGTTGGACAGATTCCTGAAGGCCAATCTGATCAGCATTGAAATACTGAAACTGGATATTCCAACCAGATTCTCTAAAATCTTCTTTAAAATGTTGAGCAACCAAACTTAAATAAATAAAGCAAAAAGACGTGCAGTCTGCGTTGGGAATATCACAACCAGCTGGAGTCCGACACTGATAGGTTTTAGTGGTGAAAGAGGTTGTGCAAAGAACAGATAATCCTCAAGTCAGCATCTGGTGCTCTTTAACTAGCTCTTGTATGTTTTCTTTTAAACTGTGTTATTTTGTGGATCTTGTCCAAACAGTCTGCTACTGCTGCTTTGACGAGACTCAGCGGTTCTGGTGTGAGAGGTGCGGAGCTTGAGGAAATACAGAAACAGATAAAAAAAACAGGTTCTGCGTGTGCTCCCTGAACACAGCCAGCAGTTGTTCACAGCTACTTGACTCCATCACACAAACAAACGCTGGGTAGTGTTTGTATTGTAACATCTAAACACATGAACATCTCCAAGGCATTAAGAGTGTCACCAAGGGGTGTAGGCTGCCACACCGAGTCTGAGGTCATGTCTCAAACTGTTAAGACATGATTGGTGTTTTTTTTTTTAAAGCAAGACAGGGAGTGTATATATATATAGATCGACAGAGGAAATGAACGACAAAATAAGCATAGTGATCTTGAAAAGCAAAGCGCAGCACGAACCCGAGCCTCAGACGGACACAGAGATCAAATAACAGGAGATGAAATGCATGGCTATATCTCTGGTGGAATGAGAGTGCGTCTGTGTGTGTGATAATAAAAGAGGGGCTGCGGGTGAGGAAAAACTGAAAGCGCGCATACACACTCTACATCTCCATTCCCCTGGGGCGAGCAGTAGACAGACAGTAATGCTGTTTTGTCCCCTGCCTGTGCTGTCAACGCTGTGGCCGGCCTCGCTTTTCCACCTGCGATTGGACAACAGACGCAGGCATTAACTCCTTGGCAGCAGAGCTCAGAGTAGATCAGTGGAAGATGCTCGACGCCCTTCAAAGGCTGCACTTCCTCCAGAGGGAAAGAGCACAAGGCTTTGATCAATATCCCCTGTGTGAAGGCTGCAGACATGGAAGGTTAATGGCCATT
The DNA here is from genome assembly GCA_946959425.1 of Argyrosomus regius. Taxonomy (NCBI): domain Eukaryota; kingdom Metazoa; phylum Chordata; class Actinopteri; family Sciaenidae; genus Argyrosomus; species Argyrosomus regius. The sequence goes on along the minus strand of OX336897.1, from coordinate 17,902,642 downwards.
TAACCCAGTGTCACCTCCACTGTCCTGGCTGTGTGCTAATTCCTTTGAAAACTTGACACAGCCATCTCTATTACAGATCAACAGCTTTATCTCTCAGTGTGTGTGCAGTTGTACAGCCTATAGGTCAAACTCCACGAGAAACCAGAGATATGAGCCCCAGTCCAGAGTGTAGGCCAGCTGAGGTGCCTTCATTCACTCATAGATTTGTTGCCTCAAGCTTTTTATATAAGACTGTGGCAGATGGTATGTGTTGAGTATATCAAAGCTACAAATGCTCTGGTTGTGTCATTTGCTTTCTACATATCGCACAAAATCTGGCCAACATTTCATGTGATGGTGTAAACTTAAGTCTATATCATTTTACAGTTACATCGCAAGAGAAGTAAATGCACATAGCCGATCTATGCTCTGCTGGATACACCAGAAAAATCAGTGAACTTTAGAAACCTAATTTTTCTCTCTGGAGAAATCATGAATGAATTTAAAAAGTTGGATTCCAACAAGATAGATAAGTTCACATTTTGAAGAATGTGAGTGTGGAAGTCAATAAAATATAAAACTCTAAAATATAAAAACACTGCTCCACTGAAGCCAAGAAGTCCATCTTTGTAATATCAAGTGTTAGATACAGCACTGTCTCCTGTGAGAGTATTCACTGTCTTTTTTGAAAAATGAAATCGACCCCTGTTGTGGTTCATTGCCATGTGAGTCATGTGACTTACTGGAAAACGTTGCACATTGAATTGCTTGCAAATATGCTGAGTGGAACACACCGTGCTTATAAAGTACAATTTGTTGTTTTTTGCATGGATTAAACAAACTAAATGTAATGTGTTCATTAGTGAGCTTTGGAGGTGATGGTTGATGTTACCATCAGTTGGTCCCCCCTGTATCCAGGCTCCCCCTGAACCCATCTCTGTGATAAGCTAAGCTAACTTGCTGCTGCCTTTAATGCTGCATTCAGACCAAATCAGGTTGCAGCGATTAGCTGTGGATGTGTGTGTGAGTTCATTTGTGCTGAACATAACCGCTGTGAAGCAATCAAAAAATAATCTTTTATTTATCTGGCAAAAACTTTCTCCCTCCTGATCCTCTCCTCAGTCATATTCTAGGTTACTTGCCATCTGCTGCTCTCTCTCTCTCAGATGGACACAAACCAAAAGAAAGGTTCTTGGTATCGTTACTTTGCAACATGTAAGACTGTAAGACCAAAGCATCAAAGCTGAGTACATGAAATGCTAAGGTCACAACTGGAAGAATGTTGTAGTTTAGTCCATGAACCTTCAGTTTCAGTGATATTTGAGGCTGACGGTGGAGCAGTTTGTATGGTCGATCGCCAGACTGGCCGGAGCACTGTGATGTTGGATTCCCACCACTGCAGCCTTAACAGACTACCCATATTCAAATGAATGAGTGGACTGGTGTTTTGGTCTGAATGGTCTCTAAGCATACAAGTGCATTTTCCTAAAATGTCACATTACATTACATTAAACCGCATGCTGATGCAATGATGTTGTAACAAAATTAAAGCAGAGTTTAATCTCAACTGTGAAAAGATTATACACCTCAAACAAGTGGCTGCCTGGAACAGTATAAAACAAATCATATACAAAACTCTGTAGACTGGAGAGCTTGCATTTATAAAATGTTCTGCAAAAATGTGCAGTATGGATTATTGCACACACACACTGGTATGGTCCTCCTCAATATGTAGTCCTTGATAGGCAGCCTATGTTATAAATCCTGAGTTGACTCTTATATGAGGAGCACTAGTTTGATGCCAATCTTCCAGGTAGACTGGAGTACGAGTTAAAACTCTCTGCAAAGGTCAGTGGGTCCATATGTGGTAAATTGTATTGGATTCTGGATGTGGGACTGTAAAAGAAATTTTATTTCCGACTTATATTCACATGATAAAAAAATAAATAAACAAAACACTCTGTCCTGATCAGCAGTGGTACACTAGGTCAAAGTAACTCCAACTCCTCTCGAAGGGTGGCTTGGCAGCAGAGTCTGTTTATCTCTGTTTGAGTAAGAACCCTGATTGAGGAGAAGCAGTAACAGTTCACAACACAGACCGGACCTTCAGCAATGAAAAGTCTGCTCAACCTCTAAAAGGACGGAGCACCAACCCTCTTCTTCTCTCCTTTTAGTCACCTCAAATCATCAATGCACCGGAGTCATTAGCCTCCACGATCCCCTCGCTCTCCTGCTCTCTTCTTCCTTACTTCCTTTCAGGGCCTCACAATGAAACCATTTGCATCCCTCCAGGTTGCTACGATACTCAGCCACCCCAACTTGAAATGTTTTGCCTTTGCTTTGAAGGTGCATTTTAAGAGGAAAACAGCTGCAGGAGAAGAAAAAAAGATGCAGTGTATGCGGTGCCTATTTTGTTGTGTTTCTAAGGTTGCGGCTAGCTCAATCACACTAACTGTTTTCATTTATTTGGTGACATTTGAGGGGGTGTTTGCTTCCTTATACCCTGCCTTCGTTCGTGTGCATGGGTGTTTTTTCAAAGTGTCTATACGGCCTAATGAGGCTGTTAGTTGCCGTTGACTCCCTGCCATATGTGCATGAACACATCAGAGAGCCTCGAGGCAAAGACTACTTTCCCCTCACTCATAATGGTTCGCTTTTTAGCTGCGTTTGCAGTGAGCATGCAACAAACAGAGAGAGAGGAAAGAAAATCCTGCTGTGATGTTACAGATTAATGAATGAACTGAAGTCTGGAAGGCTTTGTTAGACGCTCATGTACACTCAATTTTACAGGTTCCCTGAAGATCTTCTCCATCAAACTATACCATTCGCGTTTTATTAAGATTGTTTAATTGTTTATCCTCATGAAATGGAAACTCTTGAGTGAGCAGATAGAGAGCTGTCGTGTTTCAGACAGATTGTCCCCATGTGACAATCCCAGTGTCAGGGGACAGGAGGCATAAATGAAGTCATAGCACAAACACTCAAGCCTTATTACTCTACATTAGCGCTTCACTAAGTTTCCTGTTCGCCTCAACATTCTCTGGGATATTTCTGGCCTTTGATGAAGCTCGACTGACGGCTGCTGAGGAATGCTTTCCTCCCACCTTTGTCACCTCTGCTCGGCGGAGCCTCCTGCGCACCGCTGCAGCGTGGCTTAACACTAATTAGCCCCGTGGAACTAAAGACAAGAATCCACTTTCCACTGTGAAAGATCGCCGGTGCTAAATCAGGCTAATGCTAATGCTCAAGAAGGAGGTTTTGTGAGGGGTGTTTTATGCCTGTCCTTGGCACTGGCGTGGCAGGGTCCCACTCCTTGCCAGACGTGATCGTTTTTAGAGGTTCCTGCCAGGCTGTGCTCCCCTCCCTCACCCTCCTGCCCCATCCATCTCATCCTGCCTCTGTCTGAAATTCAATTGACCTTTTGTTCCACCTCACAGTGAATGGGCACAGGCCACCTCCACCAATAGCCAACTCAGAGCTCTCATACCTCTTTATTTGATCTGTCCAGCCGAGTCCAGTGCTTTCATTACCTACCCAAACACCCACTGCACACCCCCTCTCCTCCACTCCTCTACAGCTACATTCTCTTTTATCTCTGGTCGTGTCTCTTTGCTGGTAGAGGGGGGCAAGAACATTTCAGGCAGTGGAGGTGATATATTTTACAATCAGGAGAAAACTCCTTTTTTCCTCCTCCTCCTCCTCATGTTCTTGATCGTTATGGTGATTGGCTTTTATTTGTGCCTGCTCGGCTTGTTTTAAACACAGCACTTTTTCTCCTCTTCGCTCCCTCAGAGGACTTTTTTCTGACTTTGCAAAAGTGCTGAGGTAGCCTCCCTGTCGCTCAGGGCAGGAGAGCTCTGAATTGCAGCGCTGTGACAAGGCCTGTTGTGACCGTGACCTGCCAATCATCTTGATCATTGGGATTGACAAATTGATCCCAACGGCCTCATTCCAGCCCCTAATTACATCTGAAGTCAAACAAGCACCATTGTCTCAACTTTCCTTCATCATCATCTCTTCCCCTTCATCTGGATTCTGCTTTAATTCCCCGGTCGCTTCTCTCATCATCGCCTGCTCCTGCACCTTACCCTTGCCCCAGCGTCAAAGTCATTAAATCATTTCTGTCCCCTCTCCAACCCCACATGCGCTGGCTCTTTTCTTCTTCAGCTCTAACCTCAGTACAGGTCTGCTGCACTGTGATACATACTAAAGACCAACTTCAGCAGCTACAGCACCTCATGTGTGACCACTACCAATCAGAGCTTGCTGTTGTACAATGTGTGCTTTGCTGACTGTTGGACTTGGCACCCGTGTGATTGGAGTGTGTGTGTGTGTGTGTGTGTGTGTGCGTTAGTCCTGCTCTCTCAGCAGTACAAAACAGTAGCAATCTTGTGTTAATAAGATGAGGAGGCGACTATGAATTCCTGATAACGTCCTGTAATGTGTAGACTAAAATTACACATTTTCTTTCTTTCTTCTGTATTAAAATGAAAATATGTTTATGGTGTATATTTTTAAAGGTGGAGAAATAAGATTGTCAAAAGGATTTGTATTGAAGATTTAGCAAAACTTTTGCAGAGTTTAAAGGCACCAGAGGTGCTGGAGAGAGTAATGTTTTGTTGATCGGGTCCTTGTATTGTTGGAACAGTGCCAGGCTGCGCAGTCATTTTTTTAATGATTATTGCAGTTTAAATTGCAACTTATGTGATGCACAGGGGCCCAGAACCACTTTCCTAACCAATCATTAGAAAGGAATCTGCTGTTAACCCAATGAGAAAAGTATGATCACAATTTGCATTACCAAAAATTGAGCCATTAAGGCCAATAATCATTTAAAAAAAAGTTTCAAAAGCTGCATCAGTTCAATTTTATTGCCCTTTGAGTCAGCCAGAAGAGGTCTCAAACACACGGTCCCAAAATGCAGGTAAAAAAGAAGAAGAAGAAGACTGCAAGCCGACAAACAATGCATGTTTCAAAACTTTTTCTGAAAAGTCCGTCTGAAACTGGAAAGACTAGAATATTCATTAGTGCATTTTGGTGTGGAATAGGATGTAAACAAAACTGTTCCTCTCACTTGGAGGCACAAAAAGCATCAATCTTTAATGTGCAGCCTGTTGCGTGGTTCTCAGTGGGGAGGGAGCAGGTCACCATAGGACAACCAGCTGAATGATGGGGGGCTGCGGGCCGCGTGCAGCTATTGTCATACTCTCATTCCATCATTAACAAAGAGAACATAGTGATGCTAAAACAGGCTGTAGCGCCATTGTGCAGACTCCATTTACCCAACCAGAAAAAGGCATGCAGCTCTTTAACTGGCTGACTCCCTATTGTGTCCGGTCTGGTATGAAGCGTGATAACAGCAAGTATAAAGATCATCTATAATTATCAGAATCAGTTTGTGTGACCTCAAGGTATTAAATGTCATTTTGAAGATGTTTTATATACTACAGTCTGCACTCTCCACCCACAGTATATGATTCACAGATTTATGTACATCTGCAGCAATTGTAAGTGTGTGTGTAAAGTGTAAAAAAGGGTGATTTGTCACCAAACCTGAGTTTCCTTGACACTAAATTTATGCAGCCAGGGTGCTGTTGCTATCGTAATGTAAGAGTTCAGGTTCATACCAGCTCCCAAGGGTGGCAGGAGGGAGGGTGCCCACAGCCACATTCCCATAAAGCCCAGATATTTTTACAAGCCTCCTAATGAGAGCTGTAAGAGAGCAGGACCCGTATAACTGAGCGGCTTGTGAAAGCACACAGGCACCACTCTGCCTTCAAATTTGATCAAGATACAGAAATGAAAAGTAAGAGTGGGGTGGGGAGAAGCATGTGAGTGCATGTGAATCTCATTGTCAGAAAAAAAAAAAAATTGAAGACTTTAAAACGAGGACCATTTGCAAGAGAGACAGGGGAGAGGGATGAGTTGCGAGAATTAAGGGGTTCAACCTTTAGTTTGGCCTTTCTGCTGGCATTCACTGTTGTTTCAAGATGATAATGGATTGTGTGCATAAGTCCTCTGGTCGTCAAACCACTATAATTCAGTTTTGAGTGTGTGTATGAGTGTGTATGTGTGATTCTCTGAGTAACCCCCCTCGACATTCCTCATGAAGCGCTGTGATAAAGGGAGGCTACAGCTGTGTAGAAGCCCAAGAGACAAAGATACTCAAATATGTGCACATAACTGTTAAGATCAAGACTAATTTGAATCTGCAGAGTGCATTCAAGCTGCAGCATATCCAAGTTCATGTCACAGCCTATGTTTTAATGGACTATCCATGTATTAATGACCTTTAGATCACCTTCCAGGGATGTGCAGTATGATTCTAATTGACAGGATAAGCCATATGGTTGGGATGAAGAACCTCATGGGGTTAAGTTAGATAAAAACAAGTACACACAGGAATGTTTTAGAAGACACCATGACCTTAGGCCATATGTTATTGTGTGTCCACAGGTTCCTCTTATTACGACAATGTGAGACCGCTGGCGTATCCTGATTCAGATGCGGTGCTCATCTGTTTCGACATCAGCCGCCCAGAGACTTTGGACAGTGTCATAAAAAAGGTCAGTGTTTTTTTATTTCATCTCCTCCCCTCAACACTTTAGATCAGCATTTAATATCTGCTGTGACACTGGAGAACTAACCGGAAAAAATTCTGTTTTTTTCCTGATCAGCATCTTGTATCCACTCATATTTCTGTGCCAGCAGTTTGAATTATCATGGCTCAACAATAGAGCAAATCAGCACAGAGGTTAGAGCCTCTCATTCCTTTATCTCATCAAAAACGTCCATGGATACTTGACCCTCGTCCCTTTGAGGAATGGAAGGTCAGAATAAAGAATGAGAGGAGAGACTTTGCAGCCGGGTAGGTTCAAGAGGAATATCAGATATGTAAATTGGCTGCAGCCATATCAAAGAAGAGCTGTTGCAGGGCCTGTTCAAGAGTGCTAGAATTGCCTTTCTGTAGGCATTTAAAATTTTAAATCTGATTTTAATGCAGAACTGTGACCAGATGGTGGCAGTTAATGTTTGTAAGTCTATGGTTCAGACGTTGTAATACTGGAGTTGAGCTTGGGGTGGCGGCTAAAGTGTGGTACGGGCTGGGCAGGGTTGTGGTCATGGACATGTTTTTACTGTCAGTGCAAATACCTATTGTATATGTAGAGACACCCAACTTAATAGGTTTGTTTGTGTACCATGTGTGTCATGTAAAACAGGCCTGTGCCTTTCAGTGGTCTCTCATCTTGAAGCCATGTGTGTGTGTTTGCCTTTGAACTGTGCTCCTTGTGGGCCAAAGACAGTTCCCACGGCTGGCCTGTTGACGTGTTTAGTGGTCTGAGCTGCTAAAATGCTCCTGCAGACTTTGTAGATCTAACCCGAGACACCTTTTTTTAACCCACAAATATCTCACAGGCCTCAGTGCACTCTGTCAACAGGGTGAACCAGTGCTGCCGTCAAGCTTATGGTTTTCCCATGAATCCCCTTGGCAGGGGGTTGCCATGACCCCTGAACCCGAGCTGTCGCCCTGGTAATCTCTGAAACTCGGGGGCACATGGAAAACCTGTTGCACAATCACCATCCCAAATTAGACTCTTGACCTCTAGTAACAAGCGGGTCACAAAGGTTTCTGGACGACAGCTGGGGGAGGAGAGAGGGTTAAGCAATCAAAGCTTTTGATTGGATGTTATTGGCAGAATAGGGATTGGCTTGAAAGGCCAAAGGTTGTCTTCAAGGTAGGAGGATGAATGGACACTCTGACATTCTGCACACGGCATGTGGAATATTTCAGGGCTGCTGACTGCCACTGTGTATTTGTATCGCAGGGAGGAGAGTGTGTGTTGGTTCAGCTGAGTTTCAGAAGTGACATTTAATCTCAGGGTGATTTTAGAAGGAAGACTGCTCAACCTTTTCTGTACAGAACCTGAAATAGATTTGTTGACGGGGGCTGCGTGAGGAAGATATAACACACATCAGGTACCTCAGAAACCCGAACCAAGCTGGCATGAATATAGTTGTCATATTTATATCGTGGAGCTTAAAACGTAATGATTTAATTTTACAGTGAGACAGAGAACAGTGCATAGGATTACTAAAAAAATAAGACGTGTCTTTATTAACTATGCTTTTACTTAGAAATGATTAATACGATGAATCAAACCTTCTTTTGATGATGTGATGTGAAGATGTGAAAGTCAGACAAAAAAAGCCATGTGAAGGACTAGGAATTTAGGAAAGGCCTTGCTGCTCCTATACATTGGAGAGTTTATGTTTATAGAGCTGCAACCATTTCTTTGAGATAGTTTTTTTCATTCATTGTTTAGTCTATAAAATGAGAAAAACATAATGGAAATGGCTATTACAGTTTCCCAGAACAAAAACAGTTTGAGCCCAGATTCCCCAGATTGAGCCCTTCAAATTGTTTGTTTTGTTCAAACAAAAACCAAAACATATTCAATTTACAACCACAAATTCTCCTGCACTTTTGCCTGATAAAACCTTAAATTATATATACTATATTCTCAAAATTGTTTTTGTTTCATTCTCTGTTAATTGACAAGTAGATTACATGACTTATTGTTCCACTACTAATGTTTTACATTCCAAAATATGGAGCAATTGACCTCATCTACTCATTTAATCTGGCTGTAAATTCAAAGTTGTAAAAAAGTACTTGTAAGACAGTTTGCTTTCCCTTTGATGTCTTAGCCGAACAAATGTCTTTCATAGAGAGAACAAGCTCAGGTATCCAGTGTCAGAGAAACCAAAGGTCGTCACTGTATCTCATAGCTCACCAGTCAGCACAGGCAGCTCAACTCTCATATTTGGCAGAATCATTGATGTATTTCTGTGTCTGTGTCTCTCTGTTTGTTCATGTCTCAACAGTGGCAAGGAGAAACACAGGAGTTTTGTCCAAATGCCAAAGTGGTGCTGGTGGGCTGTAAGTTGGACATGAGGACAGATGTCAACACCCTGAGGGAACTCTCCAAGCAGCGTCTCATCCCTGTCACCCATGAGCAGGTGAGAACAAGCCAATGATGGATATGTGAGAAGATGAATAATGAGAGAAGGTGCCCCGGGAAGAAACACAGACTTGAAAACAACAACCGATCCGGAAAAGAAATTAGAAAGCAATCCAGCAGTTATATACAATTTTTTCATCTTGGATCAGAAATGGTATTGCCTCTATGGTGTCCCACAGGAAGGGAGTGTGAGAGAAGGTTCATGCAACACAATCAACCACCGCAGAATAAGAGCTGTGTGAAACCCCTCAGGGACATGTTGCTGGGGTTGGCGTTTTGACCGAAATTTGCTGACAAGCGATGTAAGGTATGGTGAGGGCGGTGGAAGAGGCATAGGCAGTTAGTGGAGTTTATGTCTAGGGACACATTTTTTTTCCCCTGAAATGAAATATTCATGCAGATTTAGGGATTTTCAAAATGCAGGATGAATAGAAAAACGGACATTGATAAATGAGTGAGCCCCTTTATCGCATGCCACCATGACCTCTAAGCCAAGGGGATGCGGAGGAAAGGGAGGGGATGATAAACTGTTCTGTAAATCTGTGAATTTTAATCAGCTTTCAGTGTGTTCATTTTGTACTCTCCCGTGTTGGACATACAAAAAGTAGAGGGGCTTTTTTCACCACCACACAAAAGCCCTCAGAACAAAGGAACCCTTTTTTCTGCTGCTGTCTGAGAGCTCGCCGGAGGCTAAAGGCACGCAGACTCCAAAACAAAACAAAAAAAAAGAAAAAGAAAAAAGGAAAAAGCAGACAGTTCATGTAAATAAGATACATAAACAAAAGATAGAGTAACGAACCACAGAGCTAATGTAAAATATCTGGGGACCATTCGTGGCCAAGCCTATTGTTCTGCTCCTCAGTCACTGTTTTCATCGGAGGTAACTACTGTTTGTCCATACCTAGAATATGTGTGTCACACAGCAGATGCCAAAGCTGTGCACAATAAACATTTCGGTGCTTTAATTCAATAGCCTGTGTTGTTATCCTGTTGTTGATCTTAAACTGAATTCCAACACAGCTGAGGAGTCGCTGGTGAGAGTGACCACTGGGTGAACTCCAGACATTTCCGCACTAATCTGCCTGAGATCCGATCGAGCTTTTCCGCTTGTCACGGCTATCTCTACCTTGGGCCCACTGCCACCACCACCCCTGAATCTAAATCTGCCATTCCACCTAATGAGGACTCCATTGCTTCTTATATGTGGCTCAGTGCACAGCCACGGTAAAAATGAAACAACAAAGCTCTCTGTGTTGGAGAGCATGGGATTTTAGGGTCATGGGAAATGCAGCGCTGTCTTTATCTGTTACAACCTTGTGTTGATCCTGTATGAATGTGGGTTTAAGGTCTGATCATGAAACAAGAGACGAGGCTGGACTGAGGGAAAGAGAAAGGCTGAGGGACTTTAAAATTAAATTTGTCTCTGATTTGATCTCAAGCAAACAATTTACGGTCTTAATTAACTGGGTATATTGTAACATTACTCAGGGGTAAGCTCTAGTGTTGGAGGAGTTTAGTCTCTTCTCTCTAAATGGCTTAGACCATGTCAACACTGGCCCAGTGGTCTCTGTGCTGCTTTGTTCCCATTCACCTACTACAGACTGAGGAGTCAGAGCAGCTACATTATTCATGCCTCAGATGTAAGAGCTTCATTTGTCTCCAGACATGTTTAGACTATTGACATTCAGTCTACGGTTGAGATCAGAATCTTTGTCTCGGATCTGCTGCCTCTTTCAGGGACATTTAGTCTTCCATTGTTGAGATATAGTGCCTGCTTATGCCAAGGTACAATGAAGGATGGGATGCATATTGTGAATTTTCATTTTCTTTGTGAAGCACTCACGCAGCACCTTGATACGGAGTAAACTCAAGTCTAACACCTTTAAAAGCCCAAGGAAACAAGAGAAAAGACATTGTTTTGTCACGGTCAGGAATTCTATTAGAAAGAAGATGCGTACAAAACTACTGAAAATCACTGAAAGGAGAAAAAGCACAACAGAAATATGTTGTGAAGGTGCTGAACGATTTATACAAGATGTTTTTTGTGGCACTGCAGATAAAATGTCTCCCATTTCCCCTTTTAATTTTCTTGTAAAGCATTTTGTTGCTTATGTTTTTAAAATGTGCTATTTAATAAGATATACGTTTGCTTGCATGCTAATTGTCCCCTGTGTCCATGTTCCAGGGAAGCACGATAGCTCGACAGATTGCGGCGGTGGCCTACGTGGAGTGTACCTCCAAAGTTTCAGAGAACAGCGTTCGGGACGTGTTCCATGTCACCACGGTGGCATCGGTGCGGCGGCCGCACAAGCCGCAGCTAAAACGCAGCAGTTCCCGCAGAGGCCTGAAGCGAGTCTCACAGCTCCCCTTGCCTCCCCTGCCGGGTCGGACTGAGCAAATGGACCAGGCCCCGGCCATGAGGAAGGACCGGGCCAAGAGCTGTGTGCTCATGTAGAGACCAATCATTGTAAATATATATATGTATATACATAAACACAGAAATATATAACAGAGGAAGTCTATTTATTGTTTTTTGTTGTTGTTTTTTTTCCTCGTATCTTCATTTTTTGCACTGCAGAGGAGTGAGGAAAAAAGAAACATTGCGCTGTGGAAAGAAATGCTTTGGATTTATTAATTTTTTTTGTTGCGTGTGTGCATATTTTCTAAGCTGTTTACATATTTGTGTTGTTTGGAAACGCTGACAAATTGGACTAACCCTCTGGATATAAGGAAGCTGTGATAGTGGACGTGCCGTCTGGTTCCGGCTATTAAAAAGGAAATAATTTCCTGAAGCCTGAAGCTCTAATAAGAGGATGGCACGGCGACGATGGTGAGCAGAGTGAAGTGCATGTGAAGAGAACCACTTTGAAGCAGGACATCTTGGGATGAAGTTCCGGTTTTTAAAGACAGTGTTGACGTGAGGACTAATTGTCAAGTTGCACTGTCTGAAATTGCTTCCTGTTGCCATATTTGAGAGGAAACTCTGTATGTAAAGTAATGCTGAAAAGGGATTCTAGTGATTAGATGAATGATGGCTCAAACCAAACAGTAGGAGCTGGAAATGAGATTTTGTAACTGAAATATTGTGAAGGTGTGTGAGCATTACTACCACAAGTGCATTTTTTTAAAGTCACAACATATCTGTATTATATTTTATTTTGCTCGTTTAACATTATTTTTCTGATCAGGTCCAACTGTGTCAGTTTCATTCACTGAAGTTTATGCTGTTGTCACTATTTTAAAGATGTTTCTTTGTGGAAAATAAAGTGGTAAAATGTTAGGGCTATTTTGTTGTACTTTCACTAAAGTCTGAAATAAAGCCACAGCTTGTCTGTACAGGAAAGGACACAAAGTTTCATTCCTTTTTTTTTTTCGTTAAATGGCAGCAGGGATGTAGATCATGTGATTACAGACTGTATCCAACTGTCACATTATGCTCAGATGGAGCAAATCATTCACAATGCTCAATCTTTTCTCTACAATTTCCGAACCATATGCTTTCCTCTCCAAAAGCCATATCTGTAAATAACTGTCCATTTCCTGTCTTAATGTCATCTCGGTGCTCTCAGGTTGCCCTGTGAGTCAAACAGCACTGCAGCCTGAGGAATGAGTCAGTCTTTCAATGTAATGTGCACACTGTGCAGACCTCTCAGCTGGCAAAAAACAAAACTGAACTGCAATGCAGCAGCACTGGAGGACAAATGTAGCGTTTTTAAATGACTGACTCCATACTGTTACAGGAGCTTCAAGTCAATTCAGTACGACAGATGACATGACACGAGAGCTCTTTCATCCGCAGAGAACAATTTGGCCGTGCAGTTGATCCTGATACTCCAGACCTCTCAAAGTTGTTGTTTTTTTCCTGAGCTGTTTCTGTAAAACAGTTCATTGGTCAGTCTCAATGCAGACAGTTTCTCTTAGGCAGCAGCACTTTCTGTCAGGAGTGTTTTTGCAGTTGGCAAGCTGCTATATCCTGACAGCATTTAGGTGCAGGTGATAGTGGACAGGCCCATCTACTGTGAGTCAAAACACTTTGGCAGCTTTACCATTATAACTGTCAGCGTTTGTCTGGCAACTTAACTGTTGTTACATCCCCCCAGACATTAAGCCATTGACAGGATGAGCTCATGATAGATGAAATGTCAGAAGAAGCAGGACAGATGAAGAGAGAAACAAGCTAAGACGAGAAACAAAACGGCGAGACGTGTGTGTGTGTTGTTGGGGGGTTATGGCAGAAAAGGTGGTGGAAATGTATTAAAACTCCTGAAGCCACTCCTGCAGTATAATCTTCATCGTCATTGATCCGTATGGTCAGTGTGTTTTGGACCAGTGCTTCTGCTGAACCTGGGGTCTGAGATCTGCTAAGGGGTCACAAGATAATTCTGTGAGGTCAGTCAACGGCAAGATAAGAAAAAAAAAGCTACATATAAACTGCTTCTGGCTTTTCTCTCTTGACTTTTTCTGAAACAGCTCATGTAACCTGTGATAAGGGGTCATTGGTAGACATTGCATGGCTATAAAGGGTCACAAGGCAAACTGGTTGGAAACCCGTGTTCCAAACAATTGTCACTTTGCCAACAAATCACTAAATTGCTACTATTCTTGTTGTTTTTGGAACTTTGTGAAGGCACTAGTGAAATGTACTGTATCTCTCTGCTGAAATCGAGAGTGTGAGTGAAGACACAAATAACTGAGGCATGGATAATGCTTTAGGAGTGAATTCAGAAGTTTTTATGAATGTTTTGATGCTGTATTTTGACTGAAATCTAATGTAACTGCTGTGCAAATCCAAGCTGCTACACTACTCTGCACAGGAGGAAGATACAATCTTACAGAGCCAGCTTTTAAGCCTACAATGATGTGAGTATTTAATACTTAAAGGATTTTCAGTTGTATATCACTTAAAGCAGAAAAAAAGACAGCGGGGCATTTTTTGGGACGGACACAGGAGTTAAGGAGGAGCTGTAAGGTGTTGCCTTGGGCAGGAAATGAGCAGTGGAAATGAGGCCAGCACCCACAGCAGTGGCAAAAGACCTGCTGTGCCCATACAGTTTGGGCTAACACTTAAACAGGATTAGTCGTGAGGTGCCACTGTGTGTGTTAGTGTGTGTGTTTGTGCGTTTAACAGAGGGGGAAATTGGACAGCATTGTCTCGTATTTCCCTATCAGGCTGCATACACACTTAAAACTGCTGGGTTGAAAATAAACCAATTTGGGTTATTTGGGTAACCCAACGCTGGTCCAAAGTTGGACCTGGCCAACGCTGGGTTGTTTTAGACCAGCAGGGTTGGGTTATGGGCTTGACCCAGCATGTTGGGTTGAGACTGTATACCCAAAAATGGGTTAAAAACGACTCTGCTGTTAGGTTAATGTTACCCAATAAATGGGCTAAAACACAGCCATGTTGTTGGGTTAATGTTACGTGTTAAGTGGGTTAAAATCAAAATGTTGGTTTGAGAGCAAAATTAGCATAAATTAATGAACATTAACCTTATCAGTATAAAATGAAATTGTTATTAAACATGAAATTATGAAATTATTCAACGAAACAAGTACATAATGTCCATTATTTTATTAAGACATTTCAAGTTCACATTAAAACAGTGGAATACATTTTTAACATTGCTGCATCATAAACATAATGCAAAGTCCATCGATTTAAGTGCTAAAGCACCTAGCATGAGGACATACGGGTATTCTGTGCTACCGCTTACAGTCGGCAGGTACTGCACCATGTTTGTTCCAGGCTGAAAAGACAAAAGAGAAGAAAAAAAAAACAAGATTCAACAATTAGTTCGTACAACAGGTTAGGTTCAACTCCACAGGTAATGCCCAGTGCTGTACCAGACACTGTATCTGGAGTCTGAGTCCAATAAGAACATTTCTGTACATGCCAAAATGATCAGTCAATTCCACTTAGCACAGTATTAATGATGATTTGCTAAAGTTGCTAAGTTACAGCTAGTGAAGCTAGCGGTTAGCAGACTTCATCTCTCGGTGGTGGGGGGGGGGTACTGCTACCAGTTGCTAATGGCGAGGTGCGTTACACTGGGGGTAGCTCCCTCCCTCCCGACTAACATCTTACACAGCAAAAACGGTACACAATACGTTAACGTTACCACAACTGAATACACACACAGCTAACGGAAAAATATCCCTGCACTGCTAGACTTTGATAGTCTATCGAAGTGTGTGTCACAAGTGATGGAAACAAGTATTTTATCAGGTGAAAATAACTAGCTAGTGAATGAAAAAAGCGAAGGAAAAAAATCTAGCGAGCAACGCGGAAAAACGGCTCGAGTCGCAGAGTGAGGTGAAGTTTTTAAGTAATAAAAAAACTAAAAAACTAAGACACAACTATTTGGTTACCACATTAAGCTACCAAAACTAGATGTTGTAGGATAATAATTGTTTAAGTTTTACTTACCATTTACATAGTTTTCTCTGGTCTCAAACTGGAGAGTGATTAACGTTAGCCTCAGCCCGTTCAAATCAAATCCCGCCCAAATCTTCAACCCAATCTGTTGGGTCAAAATATTTAACCCAACCTTGGGTAAAAACAACCCAATCAGCTCAAAATCCACAGCTACCCAGCAGATGGGTTATGAAAATAACCCAGCATTTTTTAGTGTGTATCTATCAGACAGACATATACATCTCACCAAGATGAAGACAAATCAGCTGCTGCCTTGTTTGTAAAATTAGACTGGCATCAGAGTTTATCTCGACCAATCTACTCCCACTCACAGGCAGGTTTATTACTGCAGGATGTCTAGCCTCGATTTCAGCAATCTGATCAGCCATTTGCCCTTTACCGCTGAGACGCCAGGAGGATTAGAAGTACCTTTGTGGGTTCACGCTCTGATTCTGCATTCTTGAATTTCCCTTCGATTCTAGGCTATTGCAAGTGGCTCTGACAAGCACAGAGAGGGCAGTCATCTTATCCCTGAATGACCAGAGCTGACGTCATCCACACAGGAAGTGCATGATGGCAGACGTTCTTGGCTAATTGCTACAATTTGCGGATGGGGTTGTGTCCCAGGAAAGAGGAAGAGAAACAGAGCGATTGACAGAGACACACTGAAGAGAAGTGATGGACAGTAAGGAAGACAGAGAGAGACAGAACTTGGCCTGCCTGCTGACAAAAGGCTACAGAGCAGAGCCACAAATTGCATACAGTCATGAGAGGATTTGTAATGAGAAGCAGTATGTGACCAAGCTGAACTCACACACACACACACACACACGCACACGCACACACACACACACACACACACACACACACACACACACACACACACACACACACACACACACACACACACACACACACACACACACACACACATAGACACAGGAAGCCGGGAGAGATTGTTGGCATTCCACATTCATACTGTGGGAATTGACCATCAGTGTACAGCACAAGCAAATGCCTTCAACAGCATATTAATCTGATGACCTTTCCCCAGTTACCTCTTAAGGTTTTCAACTTTATTGTTTCCTGTTTCCCAGCAGATGAGCTCAACAAAGGAGAAACTAACCTGGGCCCCTCCCCGAGGTGGTTTAGCAGTACAACACAGACTGTGGAGATTAATTATCCTAAGGTTTAGTGCTTTCTACTCGAAAGTGCTGCTAATTAAAATGTGTGAGGGTGTGCTTTCATACAATTTGTCGTGTATACGTGTGTGTGTGTGCATGTCTTTATCTGTATGCATCTGTGTGTCTGTATTGGGTCCAGCATCTTATTACAGAGAAAATATTTTTAGTGTCTTTTAACATCACAAACATTACGGCGAGAAGACTGACTGATGGGGGGAGTTATTGATATTTTAGAAAGTGTTTTTTCCATCATGTGTTTTCAGGTGGATGCACACATATAGAATTTCCCAGAGGGATTAGAGGTTGTGTATGAGTAATGTGACTGAGCTGTGCGAGGGAAGGTCTAATAAGACGAGAAAAGATGGAGAGGTTTGGCAACAATATTCAATATCCAGTGCTTGAGTTTTAAAATTGGAGTCCACGGACTGATAGACATCTTGGAGGGCATCCATGGAAAATAAACCAGCTCTGTGATTCTGAAGAACACATTTTAAGTGTTTATCAAGAGTTGCATCACTGTGGCCAGTCTGGATGGGCTAGGTTTTTTTTTTTTTTTTTTCAATAAAGTGGACTACAAAGCAAGCTGGAAATTCACCTGATACATGGCATTTTTAACAGTGCTAGCAGCATGGCTCAAGGGTTTGCAATGTTGGTTGGTCGCTCTATCTCTCTTGTCCAGACTGAAATATCTAACTATTTCATGGATTGCCATGAAATTACATACAGACAGTGCCCAGAAGATGAATCCCTGAACTTTTCTCTTGCAACACAAGCCGGTCAAAAAAAATTCACTTATCCTTTGAAACATCTCAACATCTACAAGGTTCATGGTTCTCAAATAAAGAATCCTAATGACTTTGGTTGTCCTCTGACTTTACCTTTAGCACTGCCATGAGGTTGGGATTTGTGGTTTTGAGTGAAATACCTCAACAACTATTGCCACGAAATTTGGTTCCCCCCGTCTAGCACCATTATCACGTCAAAATTTATTTTGGTTTATGACCAAATTGTTAATTAGCAAAAGGTACCATGCTAACATGCTAAACTGTGATTCTTTACATGGTAAACATTATACCTGCTTAACCTAAGCATGCTAAGAGTGAGATTGTATGCATGTTGACACGCTCCACTAATTTTAGTATTTAGCTTGGGGCCCTGCTGTGTTACCTTGCAGCAGCTACAGAGTGCACATATTTACATATATAGCTCCAAGAACTGTCTGAATCTGATGGATATTTGTTTTCAGCCTAATTGATCAAGCTGGCAAACCAACCACCTGCCAGCAGCTAATTATGTAGCGAATGACTACAGTAGCAAGTTACATTTGAAAGACTGTCACCTTGTAAACAGATGTTCAATATTTTGGGACAAAGAAGCAGACTGCTTCGAGTTATCTTGTTCATGTCACTCAAATTAGAGGACTAGAGGTCATCAATCTGCTATACTGCCTGCTATACAGCATCACCATGGAAACTGTATCAGCTAATATGACTGCTGTATTTATGAGAGAGTAATAACTCCTGGATTGCAATGATACAAATAAAGTCAGACAATTAATAAAATATGCAACAATAATACAATAAGATTAAATTTGAGAAGATGTTGTAAATAAAAGTGTACTGGTTTAATGAAAGATGACACTGATTCTGCAAGTCTCTTAATCTGCTATAACTGTAATGTTTATTTAAACAGTCTCATCTTTTTTGTGTTGTTTAGGATATATCAATAAATCCCAACATCACCCACCCATCTTAATTCTCATATCTGCTGCAGGGTGTCTCCCATTTACATAGTCACACATTAGGGAGATACCCTTTTAGTCGTTCAGTGTTTGGCCACAGAGCAGCTCCACTGAAGCAGTTGGGGGTTTAGTGCCTTAATAAAGGGCACGTCACTGTCAACCACAGAGGGAGGGAGAGGATCTATTCACTGCTCCCAATAGGGTAACATTATTTCACCTATCCCCGTTGCAGTTCGACCTGTTGCGATATTTTTTTCGGTGGTTCATAGATGGAGGTTGCTTTCTTTTTTCACTTCCATTTAAGTGGTTTAGATAATTGGGTTAAACTGAATTTAAATGTGTCTGATCAATAACAGTGTCATCACATCCCCGTATCTCTGCCCTGAGCTGATCAATAAAATGTAATCAGGTTAGAAAACAGCAATCATGTTGCTTGGTGAATATTACGTGTAGAAAAGCTGATGAAATCTGAAATTGTTACTCTCTATGGCAGCAAGAGATAATAAATATTATATTCAAGGTGCAATCAAGATGGCAGAGCATCACGAGTGCTGCTTATGACGTATCAACTTAAACTTTTAACTGTCCTTAAGGAGAAATTGATCTTGCAGACTGAATCTATAATAAATAAGACATAATTATATACATGTAACATCTTAAGCTCCTATTAATTAATGTACGTTGAGTGACAGCAGAACCTGGAGCCATCGTCATCCAACTCAATCATCAACAGTTAAAACATCATCATTAGCCTACATGGAAAACTAATCATCATTTTGTTGCTATAGTGATACAATTACACAATAAAGTGCAAAACATAGTATGATTTAGATTTGACACAAGTATTCAAAGGATCTTTTACAACACTATTTGGTTTTGTCAGAAGAACAGCAAGACGCTACCCAGAGCATTACAAGGCTGAACAGACAGTAACAACAGTAAATGTGCCAGTTTTAGCACTCAACAATGCAGGTGAAATATAATTACCATATTTTTATCTGAACAGTTAGAGATTTCAGGTTCAAGAAAATGTAATTAACATAATTGGGGCCTTTAAACAATAATAAAAACTTGTCATGTTACATTGTATAAGACAATCACTCAGCTTGGTATTCTGTAATACGCTGTACCTGTGCTGTGCATGAGGACAGCACTTAGATAATTATAATCTTGCTCCACCACTGGATATGAGAATAAGCAACCCAGACTGTCCAAACATAATGTCAGCGAGGAGACAGGCTCATCATCCATTGTCTCTCTGGGGAGAAAAGTGTCTTAGGCTCTCGCTGGCTCAGTCGAGGTGATTGTAGAGTAATAAAACTCATGTCCACTTGTGTATTGCAGAGCAGGTTTGTCAGGCTGGCTAATCTGATGCTGAAATCCTCCTTCTGTTCATATGAGCTATGCCTTTCTGATACAACATGAATCTGGTTTGGACAATTAAACACACATTAGCGAGTCAGTCAGGTGTTTTGTCAATTCACTGCTGTTGGGTTTTTCTTCCCATACTTGTGCCCTGCAGGCGTTCCAGACTATTTATCATGAACAGCGTAGAACAACACTTATGATTGTGAACTTATTATGAGAACAGAAAGACATACGCAGAAAATTATTCAAAGTGTGTTCTCTGACGGCCTGACAAGATGAATAGTAACATGATCATGACAGGATGTGAATCTGACCCTGATCCCCAAATGAGTTTCCACAGAGACACTGACGTCATGGCAACCATGGCAGTGATGCTTCAGAATGTTAATGAATTTGCTGATGTCCATATTGTCAGTTACCTGCCGGAGGTGAGTCACATAGAAGTACTCAGAGCTCAAGCACAGCAGAAAAACAAAAAGTACAGCATGTTGGGAGGAAATAGCGGAAGAGGTGGACGGAGAAAAACAAGAGGGAGAGAGAGAGAGAGAGAGAGAGAGAGAGAGAGAGAGAGAGAGAGAGAGAGGGAGGAAATGTGGACATGGGTGGTTTATTGGTACGGAAAAAGCCACTGAGCCGTTCCTAATCAGACCTCTATAGCCCTGAGCACACACTCCAACATGATGTGGAGGGTGGAGAGTGTTTAGCTGGCTGCCCACCTCGTCTTTTCTCATCCTGCTTTGTCTAGCTCTGCATTATGAAAGGTCACTAATGCTGTCTGGACCTGTTGCTCAGAACACTGTGCTGCCACTCACCAAACCTCCTCAGACCTAGAAGACTTTTTTTTTTTTTTTACTTTAAGCTAAGATGCATCGGGTCTCTGAAACAGCTTCATTAGTTTGCTGTTGTCTGTGTGGATTTGCATGTGTGTACCCGTGACTGCATGCATATGCCTACAGTACACATACTTGTTTCTGTATATTACATTGAACTTTGCATTGGCTTTGCAACCGCAGCTGTGTATTATTCTGTGAGCATGTGTAGTTTATAAGAAGGGGGGGACATATTGGCCGCAGTCCAGCCCCAGCTTAGCCATCGTTGCCAGTTTTGGATGGCATATTACCAAGTTGGCAGCAACTGCTTTCAGACTCAGAGGCCAGAGCAAGAAACAGAATGGCAACTTTGTTGTGTGAACTGCTGCTGTAGAGTCGGTTGTTGTATGTTGCCCCTGCAGTTAAATGGCAGGAGTATAAGACTGCTGACTTGCAATTGGTGATTCAGGAGAGTGAAGCGAGGGAAAGACTGACACCTCAAGACCATGACCACAAATTTATGCATGTTGTTTATGCATGTTATCATGCTTTTACATGCAGAACAACAACACAGTTATTTTCAGTTCTGCTTCACATAGTTATGGACAACAATTACACCCATCGGTCTGTGTCTTTCTGATAAGATAACGAATACAGACTTTATTAATTACAAAGACTTATTCTTGAGAAAATCAAATTAGCATGTTGCCTGCTGGCATAATACACATAGGTTTGCTAATCTTTATAAACTAGGAGGGCATTTTTGTTTGTTTTCTTTGAGTGTGTGTAAATATGCTTATTTACAGTGTGATCTGGTTTGTTTGTTTTGCATTGCATGTGTATGTGTGCGCATGTGTGTGTCCATGTTTATTTATGCTCCGTGGCAATGCATACATTTCTTACTGGGCAGAGAGGAACAGATGAACAAACAGTGAGTGAAGGAGGACTGGCCTTGAGGCATTTGTGTGTATGTGTGTGTTTGTGTGCCTACAATAGAGTGAGAGGTAATCACAAAAGCGTACTTTATGTCCTGTTTTGGTCCACCTTCAGAGTTTGCTTTGTGGTTTTGGGTGGACATAACTCCTGTTGATGGCTGAGTTGTGTCAGCAAGATGTGTAGTCTCCCTCCTGCACGACACATAAATCACTGCCTCCCCCATTGAGTTACTTTTCACCACACAAACCCATCAGCCAGAAACAGCAACGGCCACAGCACAGAAACACCCAACAGTATTTCCTCACCCAAACTTTTGCATACTTATTTGGTAGAATAAATACTGCCAAAACAAACACTATCTACTACAGGCATTCCCTACCTTGGTGGTGGAAATAGCAATCCGCAGAGAGCTTTCTGAAAACAAATGATGCCCTATACTCTTTATTACGTACGTTTTTACAATATATTTCCCACCCTTATACAATACTAAATACATATTCCATCCCTAGCTCAGTTGTTTGACATTCTCTCCTCACCTCTCCTCTCCTGAACCACTGAGGGTAGATATTCTTTTTTCTAGTTACATTCTGTAACATGCAAGCTGCAGCTGGTGACTATTCTAATGAAACTTTCAGAACAGTCAGAAACCAACCGAGCTGGTTATGAGGAGGCATCCAACACCAGAATGTCATCCTGGCTTATAAATGAAGTCCTGCATCCCCGGGCCAGGCCTGAAGCCAGGGTCAGGGTCTGGCACACTGGAGGAAAGTTAGCTTGGCAGAGTCAGAAGACCATGCTGAACACTCAGAGCTGGCTGCTGCAGCCACGCGTGCGTAAACGTATCTCACACTGGGGAGATTTTCTGCGACAAAACAAGTGCACGTTAATGTTTGTTGACTTAGCTAAAGCTGGCAGTCACGAGTATGTATGGTTTTGTTAGGAATGCAGGTACACCGCTGACCACTAGTTAGTTAAAATACTCATGATTTTTTATAACATAGCGGTTTATTTCCCTTGCTGCACTGCTTTCCATGTTTTCCATTTTCCACAAGCCATTTCTCCATATGACTTTCTTATAAAGGCTGGGGCTTTTTGTTAATGACTATTTAACTCTGTCCCTGAAAATCTACTGTAAGCAGCTAAATGCTTTTCACTTGATATTCTCTAGGAATGCAATAAAAATGTACACTCATCACTCTGAATATGAGCGGCATTTTTCTTCATAAACACATTTTTTTAATCAAATATTTGCCAACTGGCAGCTACACATCCAGGTTGTTTTTTTTCTTCTTTTAAACAAACAAGAAAATAAATTTCAAGAAAATGCAGCAGAGGCTTCATGTTGATGGATGGTGCTTATCTTTCAACATTTGAAGCGTTCTGACATCTGCATATGCTAAGATGTATAGTCTAACTGGATCAGAGGAAGAAGAGAAATGACGATAATGAGATAACAGAGAATAGCTTTGAAACATGTTATTACGAACCGAAATCTGAGTAAAAAAGAAATTCACTTTGAGCCTCACAGAAGCAGAACAACACAAGCAACTTGGTTTTGTTGAATGAATGTCTTCAGTGTAATGTTTTCAAGTACAGATGTGTTCATGATTGACAAAGCTTCACTAGGACATTACAGTAATAGCTTTAGTGCTTCCAGCTCTCTGTACACAGCAAATGCGGTGCAGAAAGAACTCTCTTACCTCGGTACAGAAAGTGCTCGCCAAGGAAAAGACAGTATTTAAAAATGGATTGCCAGTTTAAACAGCATGTAAAATTAAGCAGATTATAGATGTATACATCTAGCACTTGTATTCACAAAGGCCCTCTCTCTTTTTCTCCACCGCTCTCCCATCCTCTCAACATCTTTTTTTTTTTTTTTCATATTCTGTTCTACTAAAATTCAGTCTTTATCTTTCTCGCACTGATTACTTCTTTTGCTAAGACAATGACACAGGCTCACTCTAAATGGCC
This sequence comes from Argyrosomus regius, assembly GCA_946959425.1. Lineage (NCBI taxonomy): Eukaryota > Metazoa > Chordata > Actinopteri > Sciaenidae > Argyrosomus > Argyrosomus regius. Next base: position 17,879,216 of record OX336897.1, on the reverse strand, counting down.
AGTTATGTGGAGAGATGTGTTCACCGTGCCATCACCAAGGAAATTAGCCCGTGTTTGTGATTTAATTTCAGATTTTCAGAGTTAATTACTTCAGTGTGTGTGTGTGTGTGTTTGTAGATGTTTGTATGTGTGATGTTATTTGGTCCAGCACTTGTGCACATATGATATATGTGGAAGAAAAGCACATTATGTAGATATAGCACACGCGTAGGCACCAATAATGAAGACACGTAAGATGAAGGTAATTATTTAAGATATCTTGACTCGAGGTCTGTCTCCTAGAAACAAGAAACGAGAGCTTTTGTGTTCCTGTAATAAATGTGTTATTTACAAAATGATGTATCTTTGAAGTATGAATCTGAATTAAGGCGAAAGGAAGAAAGACGTGACTCACCCCAGGCAAGTGCAAGTTAGTGTTGTTTTTGGCGGCCTGTTTTAATTTTAGTCTTAGTCTAGTCTTTGTGTCAAGCTGTCATTTTAGTTTTTATTAGTTTTAGTCACGTTCATAATCTCTTTAGTCTAGTCAAGTTTCAGTCGACTAAAAGTCTGAGCATTTTAGTCTTATTTTAGTCAGAATTATCCGTGACTATTTTTGTCTAGTTTCAGTCGACGAAAACTGATGACATTTTAGTCTAGTTTTAGTCAATGAAAACTGTATTTTAGTCTCTTTTTAGTAATGCAATTCTATTTAACCCAGTCAATATAGTACCTAGTAGTATAGATGAAACCAAAATTTTCTTTTAGCCAAACCCATTTCACAATTCAAACAAGGTTGTCTTATTATTATATTATTGTTACCTTATAGACTCAAGAATACATCCATTCCAGACACGGAAGACGCTCTGATTTGAATTTACAACATACCCTCCAGGGGTTCAACATTCCCATATTGGACCCCTGGAGG